>OW028604.1:2430000-3630000 GCA_932294275.1 Chloroclysta siterata | reverse complement strand
GCCATGAGAGCGGGGCCCCCGCAACGCCCCCGTCTTTACGGCGGGGCCCGCACGCCCCCCCCTTTGCAGGGAGGGACCCGGGAACGACCGTGAGTGCCCGGCCGTTCCCTCCTGACGGGGTGGTGAATATGTGCAATGCGGGAGAAGGCCCCTCCAGGTCTTCTCCCGCTATTCATCACCATGAGCGGCGCGAGAAGTTCCGCGTCTCCTCGTCTACCCTGCCTCATCACACTGTGCCCTCTGCTTGACAGAGGGATACGCGGAGAGGCCCACCGTGTCGGGCTATTAGCCACCATGAAACACGTCCGCAGTACTCTGCAGGCGTGTTTCATGGTGTTACCAGGGTGCACCACAAGGAGGTTACCCGACCTAGCACCCCAACCACTCATCACCTATTTTTTTTTTTTTTTTGACGCTGGGAAAAATGCGTTACGCATTCCCCCCATTGGAGGATGGAGGGGATATGTGGGACTCCCCGGTTTTCCGCTCCCGGTATACCCACTAAACAACCCAGCGACACTCCCGCGTCGCCTATATGGAGGGGAACTGGGAAACTGGCAGAGCCTTTTCATCCAGTCCCCCGCCGGCGATTGGCCCGCCATGACAGCGGGGCCCCCGCAACGCCCCCGCTTTTACGGCGGGGCCCGCACGCCCCCCCTTTTGCAGGGAGGGACCCGGGAACGACCGTGAGTGCCCGGCCGTTCCCGCCCGACGGGGTAGTGAATATGTGCAATGCGGGAGAAGGCCCCTCCAGGTCTTCTTCCACTATTCACCACCACGAGCGGCGCGAGAAGTTCCGCGTCTCTCGCGCACGCTCTACCGCCTGGGTAGACCCGTAGGTCTACCCTGCCTCATCACACTGTGCCCTCTGCTAGACAGAGGGACACGCGGAGAGGCCCACCGTGTCGGGTTATTAGCCACCATGGAACACGTCCGCAGTACTCTGCGGGCGTGTTTCATGGTGTTACCAGGATGCACCACGAGGAGGTTACCCGACCTAGCACCCCAACCACTCATCACCCTACGTCAGCTACCACTAACTGTACAGGATGCTATTCCTTTTTTCCTTAAAAAACCATTCGCTACGTAAAAAAGCCAAGAACAAAGATTCCCCTCTGCTTGTTAATCTAGTTTGAATCGTTATAATGCCTCCGTCATAGCTTTTCAGAAGACCACGGCTTAAGTAAGTAAGATTTACAAAGAAAACTAATAAAAAACCCGGCACGGGAGCGCACGACCGGCTCGGCTCGAGGCGTCAAATCGTTCAGCATACACTCACGTTCATTATAATGGTGCTGGTACATTAGCTACCTTTATTTTATGCCATATATTTGCGGTTGGCACTTATAAATAACGGCTACGTAAAATCCATTGGGATCGTATTAAAACGGATCGTATATTTCACGAAAATTGGTTGGTTTGATACTTTTTAGGGTTCCGTACCCAAAGGGTGAAACAGATGATGTATTTCTGTTGCCGCCATAACAACAAATACTGAAAAACAAAATAAAATAAATATTTAAGGGGGCTCCGATACAACAAACGTGATTTTTTGCCGTTTTTATAGATGGTACGGAACTCTTCGAGTCTAACTCGCACTTGGTCGGTTTTTTTCTGTATTGGATTGGTATTGGCGACCACGAACTGGAAGACAAAGTGTGGGACGCACTCCTATCCGATAGACCGACGATATTGTGAGGATCGCGGGAAGTTGGTGGTTGGGGAGGGCTCAGGGCTTATGTCCAGCAGTGGACTTGTTTAGGCTGATGATGATGATGATGATAATGCCTATTTTTATCTAAGAAAACAGCATGAAATACCTTAAAGAAAAATACAAAAAAAATATTTTCATACCCAAGACTAGGTAGTTACTCGTAGGTACTATACATACACTATAAGATTTTTAAGAAAGAGAATAAATGAAAAAAAAAACTCTGATTCGACACGGTGAAATAACAATATTTTTTCATTCATAAGAGTAGTAGAGCTCTTTGTGAAGAGCTCGTCCGGGGAAGTACTACCACCACACCTTTTTCTGCCGCCAAGCAGCAATGCTGTGTTTCGGTTTGAAGAGTGTGGTTGCCGGTGTAATTACAGGCACATGAGGCTTAACATCTGTATGCCTCAAGCTAATGGACGCAGGGCAGTGCATCGTAGGGCACTTTCCTATCGTGCGTGACTTACGAGGCAATGCTTTGTTATAGGTGATGGTTACCACTTAACATCAGGTGGGCCATCTGCTTGTTCCATCAGCTGGTTGTATAAAAAAAAAAAAAAAAAAAAATTCATTCATTCAAAATCTTTCAAATGTTTAATAACATATTTTTGTGTTTCAAATAAAAAACAAATAGTCATCCACTCAGTATTGATAGAATATCAACCACCTGCTATCGAGCACCATACGCTACAGTAAAAAGCTCTTTATCATAAATTAAAAATAAACAAAGTCTGCGAGGTCCCTTAGGGTACGTACCGGCTGCTACTACCGACATTCTCTTGTAGAGTTCATCTTAGTAACGAGCTTCATTCATTACTTCGTGTTTATTGTTTTACTGGTCGGTATATCATTGATATTGAGAAAGGTATGTTCACGACTTGTTATTACAAATTGTTACTTATTTATCATGTTATAGAATTTAGATTCAAATGTTTTCCAAAGTTCATTTTGAAAAGTATCTGAGGCTGAAAAACAATCTCCCGCTTGGATTTTTTTTTTATACAACTAGCTGATGAAACAAGCAGATGGCCCACCTGATGTTAAGTGGAAATCACCTGTAACAAAGCATTGCCTCGTAAGACACGCACAATAGGAACGTGCCCTACGATGCACTGCCCTGCGTCCACCAACTGGAAGCATACAGATGTTAAGCCTCATGTGCCTGTAATTCCACCGGCAACCACATTCTTCAAACCGAAACACAAAACACCAAGTAGTGCCATCTGCTTGTTAATCAGCAAGTAATATAAAAAAAAAAGTTTTTTTTTTATTTGCCCACAATTTTTAGGAATAGCATTTACCAAACATACCATCATAATAACACAAGATCGTGATCGCTAGCGGACTTCTCGTGCTACTCGTATAAGCAGTTTGTATTCAATGTGATAAGCGTTATTATATCATTATTTATTGCATTGAAATTGAGCCGTTTCTTACAAAAAAAAAGACAAATTTTGAATAAGTATCTATTTGTACAAACGGATACAGATCAAGTTAAACAAAGCTGAAAAAAATGATGCATAAACAAGGATATAAAAGCAAGCAGTCCATCCTAAAAAAAGATTTCTTTTTATATCCCAAAATATGTGCGAGTGATATTAGTATTATGAGTAGTAGAGCTCTTTGTGAAGGGTTCAGGCTCATTTTTGAACTAGATAGTGCTGTGTAGAATGTTCACCAATATTCATCTATAATCTAAAAGGCAAGTGGTTGACTGATGTATCAACGCACAGGCCAAGACCTAAGGGCGAGAAACTTAAAATTTCGCACACGTATTCCTCATAAGACGTAGGCATCCACTAAGGAAGGATTTTTCAACATTTATGGGGATGTAAGTTTACATACAACTTTATATTCCGTTAAAACGCTTATTTATAAAAAAAAATAAGTGTTTTAAAGTTCCCGCGCGAGAAAGCGGGAAAGAGCTAGTATAAAATAAATTATTTAAATTGTTTTTTTTTGCTTACTGCATTTATGTAGTAGTTTCAATTGAATTGAAATTCTTGTTATTTACAAAAACATTTAAATACGAAAAACATGTCAATTCCCATAAAAAACAAACAATTGGCGTTACAAAAACGAATGAAGAATGGACTCTCATTACCATAGAGCAACACGGAGGGGAGTGGCCGTAGCGTTTATTACCGATACAAAACTGTCTGCCATTTTTTGCGGGGGGAAATTTGTGTTACGCACACTTTCTCAAATTCCCACACAAAAATAATCGTCTGTCACTACGAAACTCACACATACCTAATTAAAAATACACTAACAATATCATGCACACATAGATACATTCTGTGTCAGTTTTATTGTACGTCTAGGACCGCGTGGACTTGTACTTTGACAGAGGGGAATGCTTTCGAAGGCTACTCCCCTCCGGTCCGCCGGTGGCCCGTGTTGCTCTAAGCTCATTACGCACGTTTCGATAATTATTTTGGATCGTTCACGATACACGAAAGCTTTTTAGGGTACCACGGGATTGACGTCAATTAAATTTGATAGAGACCATTTCAGAGATTGATTAAAAATCGATATGGAACAAAACAGAGCGTTCTTAAGATGCCGACACGATTTTGGCACGTCACTTTACTTTTTTTTACATTTTGGCTAAAAATTGTGTACATTGCATGGAAGTGAAGTAACGTTAGTTATTGCGTGTATTTTTAAAGAATTCCGCTACTAATTATATACTTTATTTATATATGGTAACTTAGCTATTTGTACATAGCTGTTTTTTTAGCGTAAAGTAACGATATCCTTCAAATTCCTTCATTTATTTTTTGATAAGTAAAGCTGAGGAAATATTTTTTTGACGCGTGACTGATTTGGTAAAACTAGCTATAAGTCGACTAGTAGGTAAAACTTTTTTAACTGTACAGTATCCTCCTGCATATAATATATGCAGGATATTATGTGCACCTACCGGATATTATCTGGTTTTGTTTCTCTCCAATACTTTTCACATCTTTTCTGTCATTCTAGATGTTCAAGAGTTATTTTACACATATTTTTTTATTGAAATATGATATCAAAACTTTAGTGACACAGAAAGATTCAGCTTGAATTGGACTTTATGAAGGTGCAATAAAGTCGATTTGGCAAAATGTGTTAGATATTTAGTTTTCCAACTACAGGGACGATATCGCACTATCGGTAGAACATGGGCATAACTGCATGTTTTGTACTTTTTTCAGTACAGCCGTTTTAATTTTTTTTTTAATATGATCGTATCTTTCTATATGGAGCATAAGTTACATTTTTTAATGAATGTCTTTGTTCTACTAGAGAAATTGATGTTTTTAAAGCACATTGGCGTATTTAGATCATTTTTTGAATTTTTGTCAATTGTGCCCTTGTCCTACCGATGGTGCGATATGTTCTCAGGAAATACCGATAGGTGTCGTATCGGATCGAGTAAAAACACCCAACGTCAGTCGGTAAATGTATTCTGATGCCGATGCCGGTCGGAATTTTAAGTTGCCGCAATAAAAATGACGGCGGCTCCATCCATACATTTTATAATCGATTTATAGAACATACAATGAATCATAATTCACAAGTGTTTTTCTTAATTAAATTGGATAACTCAATTGAATAATTGGGGCTAGTGGATTGTAATTTAATTTTATAAGCATTCAGTTAGTTATTGAGCTGGTTTTGGTAACTTTCATTGGTACCATAAATACAGTTATTTGTATATTTTAAAGAGTGGAAAATTATAAATCATAAATAAATCAAATTTAAACTGTATATGAAAATAATTTATGCATATTATATATTAGAGCAATTCAAATACGGTTTAATTAACCATATGATAATGCAATAATTATAATAAATAAATATAAATATAAATATTGGTGGACATTCCACACAGTACTATCTCGCCCCAAACTAAGCCAAAGCTTGTGATATGGGTACCAGGTAGCTGATATACTACTTATATACTTTTTTTTGTAAATTCATACTTATAATATTATATAACACCCAGACAGAGAACAAACATCTATGTACATCACACAAATGTTTGTTCTCGGTGGGGATCGAACCCACGGCCTACGGCACAGAAGGTAGAGCTACTACCAACTGAGCTGTGAAGGCTGTCACTGACAATAATATACTGTACCTTAGTGAAATTTTAATTAATTTATTATACATAACATTGAAATTACTTAAATTGTTATTAGAGTATTTCAATGTTATTATTGCATACCACATAACATAACAGAAAAACATCAAAGTGGAATACAATGGGCGGTATTATCGCTGAAGGCGATCTCTTCCAGACAACCTTGACCATATAAAAGCTTTATAACATCTCTATTATTTTTGACCAAATGTTAAAAGCCCCGTTGCAAATAGATGACTTTCATTTAAGAATCCCGCGCAGGGTGAAAGTTTCCATATAAGGCCCTTATAAATATTCCGAAGGTCCCGAAAGCTTAGACATAAGTTACTGGAGCAAAAACTTGAAATCACAAAGACCTCTGGTTCCCACTCGGCTTTGAATAACGGTAAGTCAAAATTTATGGTCCTTAATAAAAAGCTAGAATGAATCAGCAGAGCCTGAGAAATTTGCACAAAAATCCTCCTTGTTGACTGTTTTATAACAACAAAACTCATGCGAATTTGAACCTTAGGTGTTGGGACAACAATATTAATTTGAGTAGTTTAAGGTAGTCATTTATGTTTATTAATCAGGTAATTAGAGTATTGGTGATATTTATGGTCTCTTTGAAACGTGAGAATATTTTGGTAGTGTAGATGAAAGTTTTCAGTAACGACTTTGGCGATATAATTTTGACGTAATTTGATGGCGTGAAATAACATTTCGAAGATTTTTTTGGCCTTTCTTAGTTCTTATATGTACTGACTGCACGAATTTTTTCTTGTTAGGGAGTAGTTCCGTAACAAACACGGTTAGCACTTTTGTTCATCATTTTTTTCAATCTTTTTTTATAATGTTAGAAGTTAAGCTTAGAAGCTTACAGAAGCAGTTATAAAGAGATCATTAATATAAAAATGTGTTCAAACGTTTTATCTATAAGTTGTAAAAAAAACGTGACTTGGGCACTACCCGAGTATTAAACCCGCTCTTGGATGCCCTCCTTCAGGTCTCATAGAACTAAGTCCCCATCCAAGGTTTTTCCAGAAGGTAGTCAGAGGTACGTCCGAGTGTACATAAACTCTGATAACTGAATATTATGTCAATTACTTTTTTTGGGAAATTATTATATTATATAATAGGTACTTTAACAGCTAAAAACAGAAAATTCATACTTTAGCATCCATTATTTACATTTATCGTCAGATTTTCAAATTAAATTAATAATTAAATAAAAAGATGTATTCTCTCACATGACTCAGTTTTATTTATATATTAGAATATTCACACGAACCATCTAAATAAAACGTTAAAGTCAGACAAGCAATTAAAACATAATTCGTCTTCATTCGGTCTCATATATTACGAACTAATAGATTCAAAGCACAATATTAGTATAAATTTACATTTTTATTATGTTTTGAGTTTACCATAATTTTGTGGTTGTCAATGATTATGTTGAATTATCTGAGCATGTATAGAGCAAGCTATAGAGCTACAGTGAAATATGTGTTAGTGCAGTTTGACTTCAAAAAATAACAGATATTTTTACCTCATGGTGCGAACCGTCCATTGCCGACGTCTGTTTTTCGTTTCACTTTACCTAGCTACCTTTTACTTAGTCTGCACCCCTGGTACTTTAACTCAAGTTTCCTCCAAATCAATCCTTATCCTAAGCTATTTTGCCACGTTTAAATTTGTTATAGTTTAGTTGAAAATAATTCGAGCCTCTGCTTCTTTTTTAGCAATACTTAATACTAACAAATACTTAATAATACCAAAAAGGGACGAATTGCTACCAACGTAAACGTCATCTCAATATCTCGAAGGCCGAATCGCCCATATACCATTTTTATGTCACTGTTAAATTTTCATGTCCAATTCGTACTCTTATTTTATTTATTACTGGTTAAAAAAATAATATTGTATTGTATCGTAATAATCAAACTCCGCTTTTAAAAAACAGTCATTTTTCGAATTAAGGGAAATTTTTATTCATTACAAACTATGATCATACAACTTTAATCGTTCATACCTTCATTGATGCATCTACGTATTATTACTTTTGTTCAGCACTTCGATTATTATAAATTTTAATAAAGACCAGAATAATATAGTGGCGTCGTTTACACCGACCGAACGAATAATGCATCAGATAATCAAGTCTAACATGAACTTTATTAATAAGCATTCAATCTTATTTTGACTATGGTAATGTAAATAATAACATAATGGTTGTTTATAAAGCAATAATCACGCTCTTGCATGTTGTGATGTAGGGTGAACATGTCACACTACGAACAGAAAACTGCAACATCTGTACGACTTTGAACAGTACTTTGAACCCCAGCCGGCGGATTCGCGATTGCAGTATTGGTATTAAGAACTTAGGATGATGTTGCCATCTCCTGAGTGTATCCCTTTGTTCGCCTTTTAAAACATCCACGGAAGTTGATAGTCCTATTTTCTAATACGGGCACTTTTTTACTTATAATAAAAGACTTCAACGCCCGCTATTTTCATTTTGCCATTTTCACAAAATCCGTTATATTTTGGTTATACTTGGGTTTGAGCAAAAAAGGTAGGCGCCATGTTTCTTGTAAGCTGGTTGCATTGAGCTGGCACCTAGATTTAACTAGTTCTTCTGAGCATTCCCTCAGTAGCCTTTAAAAACAACCACGAGAGTTGATGGTCCTATCTATTACAGGCACTTTTTACCTTTTAAATAAAAGACTTCAACGCGCTCGGTTTGATTTTGCCATTTTCACAAAATCTGACGAATCTTTAGTTATTCGGGTAAAAAAAAAATTGTAGCAGTTTCTTGCTTGCTTCTAAGCGTGGTTGCGTTGAACTGGTACCTAGATTCACCTAGTTCTCCTGAGCATTCCCTCAGTCGCCTTTAAAAACAACCACGAGAGTTGATGGTCCTATTTTCTATTACGGCCACTTTTTAACTTTTGAATAAAAGACTTCAACGCGCTTTATTTTCATTTTGTCATTTTTACAAAATCAGTCGAATTTTTGGTTATTCGGGTTAAAAAAAAACGGTAGCAGTTTCTTGCTTGCTTCTAAGCTTGGTTGCGTTGAACTAGCAACTAGGTTCGATTCAATATTTTCGAGTGATCATAATAAATATATCCTTTCACTTATACTAAACATACATAATTTCAAGTACCTAGAAAACCCAAACAACATTATGCAAATCTAGAGAGCTTTCAAAGTAAATTATACTTGCTTCATTACCAATTTCAATTAAGGAAATCTCAGTATAAGTTTGATTTAATTCAGTACCAGCTAATTGTAGAACGGATTGGATCTTGCGGCTCGCATGCGCTTGAGTCATATTTGTTGTAATTTTCACGTCATTACGCATTGCCTTGCGCTGGGCGGCTACTTGAAAGCTCCTAGGCAAAGATTATGATAACACAGATAGGACAAATATAAAATATTGAATCTACTTCCTAGAAATGTTTAATCAGTGAATGTCGAGAAGGATGCTAGGTAGGAATGTGGATGGATATAAAAGTAGAGAAATGTGTAAAAGATGACATGAGTAAGAAAGACTGCTAAAGAAGAACTGGTTGAACCTGCCGACTCCACATGATAAGGATAATGGTCAAAAATTATGAAATGATGATAAAATATATGAATAGATCCCTAACTAAGAATGTGAGCTGATGGTAGTACTGAAAATTATAGAGTAAAGTAATTTCATTTAAGCATTTTTTTTTGTATTATTCAATGTAATAAAAATGTGCATTTAATAAAAAAAACATATTTAAAAAATCATTCATATTCATAACTAATTACGTACATTTTAATAAAACATTGTAAGGTATATTGTATCTGTTTTAAGATCCATTTAAATTCTATGACAGGTCCGATTAGAGAAATGCATGCAATTTCATCGTGTTTATGATAATGCGGTTACGCGTATGCGTCCCGTACATTACTTGTAATGCCTTGTGATAGCTAATGCTTTGCTTAATTGAAGCGGCAATGGGCGCATTTATATATACAACAGGGGGGAAATTGAGCTTATTTGGAACAATAATGCTTAAATAACCCCTTTTTCCGCTGCCAAGTAGTAATGCTCGCATCGCTGTGCTCCGATTTGAAGTTTCAGCAATATAATCCATCAGCAATAAATTTTTAGTCTTAATCAGAAATGTTTTTTTTTAAGTTTTAGTTAAGTTAAATAAGTTTTAAGTTAAACAAATCTTATGTGTTAATTAAGTAATTACTATATTTCAAAAAACCCAAGTCATTTTAACGCGATTTTCAACGTTAAGGTTTAGGTTAAGGTTTTCACGTTAAGGTTCAAGAAATTTACTTTTTAGAGATTGCACACAGTATAATAACTTGCATCAGACAAATTAATAATAAAACATAGTAATCACTTATTAAAACGAAAGGTAAAACGATACAAAAATCGATACTAGTTCTGTTAAAAATGTTTAATTGTTGTTTTGTTACAGATTCGACACCGTTTCGGCCTGTTCGATGAGGTCTGCACATCTGGCGGGGTCCAGGCGAGACATTGTAACTGGGTTCGATTCTTACGGGTGTCTGATAACTACGGTCCGCAAGTAAGTTTCTACTAACCACAAAATGCTAGAAAATACACACCTTTTAAAAGTCACAATAAAATAGGCGCTATCCCACAGGGTCGTAGCTACCAATTTCAAAAAGTTTGTAAAATTATATTGGACAATATTGAAAAAAGTTATGACTACTTGTTTAGAAAAAAAAAATATAGGTGTCTCTTACTGCTTTTTTTTTTAATTATTTAATTATTTGGTTTTTTTATATAAAATAAATATTTAAAATAAAATCAAAGATTAAAAATGTATTCATCTTTATTACCAAGATATCTAAATAGACCACGTATCACGCCTTTTCTGCCGCCAAGCAGCTTTGCTGTGTTTCGGTTTGAAGAGTGTGGTTGCCGATGTAATCACAGGCACATGAGGCTTAACATGCCTCAAGTTGATAGACGCAGGGCAGTGCATCGTAGGCTCCTACCGTGCGTGACTTACGAGGCAATGCTTTGTCACTATCACCACCAAAGTGATGGTTACCACTTAACATCAGGTGGGCCATCTGCTTGTTCCATCAGCAAGTTGTATAAAAAAGATGGAGAATGGAGTATGTTTTCAATAACTTTTTAATCCTGCAGGTGAATCTGGTCTGTACAAAAATCAAAGGGGAGCCAGTCTACGAGGCAGTAAAACCGGTATCAGCACACACCGAGCTGGTGGTCTACTACCTTCCAGAGCGGCCAGAGGAGATGTTCTTCGTGAGGATGAGAAACAACCTGTATCGGCAGACCATGGACTCTATTCTAGAAGGTGAGGATCTGGTTCCATATTTAAATTTACGTCCTTCAAAGTAATCCTTGAATAGTCTTCTTCTTTCTGCTTTTTGTGGTGTCAATAGTGTGGTGAAAGGACTTTTAAGTGCGCCTCAAAGAGGCTCCTTTCGAGCACTAGACACGTGTTTTAGAACTTTTTTGTGATTCTATTACATTAATACCTTTTGACTTTGATTTTGAACAGCAGTAGTCTCCTAGTGTATAGGTTGATGATGATGACTGATAAACAGTTACATAGACACGCAATGTTTAAATTTGAAGTATAAAGTTTATAGGTATACTAGAGATGTTTTTATATGGAGCTTTTTTTTACAACTTATAGCTAGCTTGCGTTTGAACGCAATTTCACCTGATGATAAGCAATTATGCAGTCGACTGTGTAGCACGCTAACCTAAAAGATACTCTTCTCTTAAAAACTGGAGCATGGGTATAGGGTTCATTCATGGGGTAGTTTTTTCTCTACTTATTAAATCAGGTTCAACATCTTACTAATATTATAAACGCAAAAGTTTGTAAGTATGGATGGATGGATGATAAAAACTACTGAATAGATTTTAATGAAACTTTACAATTATATAGCTTACAAGCTGGTGCCCGCGATTTCGTCTGCGTAGGATTAGTCACATAATATCTTTATAAATTGTAGCCTATGTATTATTCTGATGTACAAGCTATATTATTGTAAAGCTTCATTAAAATCCATTCAGTAGTTTTTACGTGAAAGAGTAACAAACATCCATCCATCCATCCATCCATCCATCCATCCATCCATCCGTCCATCCATACATCCATCCGTCCATCCATCCATCCATCCATCCATCCATCCATACTTACAAACTTTCGCGTTTATAATTTAGTAGGATACATCAGAATAACACATAGGCTACAATTTATAAAGATATTGTGTGACTAATCCTGCGCAGACGAAGTCGCAGGCACCAGCTTGTCATTAATGTATGGATAGGTAACCGCTGTGGCAACTAAGCACGGATTTTGTTATTTCAATAAAATACTCAATGGGTAAGTAATAAAGTAGAAATTGAAAAATCGCGACTCGTTTACACTATTAGCAGTAGTCTCGTTGGCATACTAATCATACTTTATTATCTCCAAACGACTTCCAAACTTCTTCATTTGACTTCCACTCCTTCGCAAATAATTATCGACATTATTTTATAAAATCAATAAAAATGATTAATAAGCTTATTTTATTTATGTGAGAAACCGATGATAATGCTCGCGGCAAATTTTACGGTGATTAAAAAACCAAAGTTTTTAATTTAGATCAAATGTTTTATCTCGTACCAATCAATGCGAAAAGGTTTTAATGAACTCAATTTTATTGACAACCGTAAATTTTGCTATGGCCGTTTCAAATTTAGTTTTATAGCAGTGCGTCGGAACTGGCTTTAATTAGTGTTCCAAATTCTATTGAATGAACTTCATTTGTTGCTAAAGTGTTCACGTTATAATCAATTTTATCAAGTTTCTAATAAATCTCTCTTATTTATGCTCGTCGTGAGATTTTAGGCCCCGAGTCAACGAGCTGTCAAACCAAAAAACCTGACTGTCCATCTTCTTGTCGTGTCACTAGTTTCTTTCGAAACAGTGTGGTGAAAGGATTTTAAGTGCGCCTCAAGAGGCTCCTTTCAAGCACTTGACACATGTAATAGAACTTTTTAGGTTCTGCGACATGCCGGTTTCCTCACGATGTTTTCCTTCACCGTTTGAGAGTACTGGCATTGTGCACATAAATTTTTGAACAGAAATACTCATTGGTTTCGAACCCACGACCTTAGGATCGGAAGGCGGGGCCACTACCACTAGACCACCCGTGACTGTCCATGATAACCATAGATAAAATGATAACCTATACGATTAAAATTATCATAGTTTTTGTTTTATTCAACGCGATAATGCAAACGACACTTGCTATCTATTGATTTGAAACAGTAACGGCCGGCTTCTGAAAACGCAATCAAAACTAATCGGATGTCAAGTCACTCGCCATTTCAGCTATTACATCGAATTAGATAGAGATAGCAAGTGACTTGACATGCGATAAGTTATGATCTGGCTTTCAGAAACTGGTCATTAATCTTTTTTAGATCTAGGAATTATATTTTGATCATTTCTTATGAACCTATTGTAATTAATTAGTCAAATAAATTTTATCTATATTTTTATTAAAAAATTGACGGCTTCAGAAACAGATATCGTCATGTCTCGTTGTGACTGTTATGATAAAATATTTCGTGTACCCACAGCCTAAAGAATCTAAACTTTAATTAGTCGCCGCATGTTTCTGAACTAGATCGTTGGATAGTTGTATTTCACTATCTGCTTCTCGGATAGGTATATTTCAAGATCTCGGGATAGCGGCCTGGATATGGCGCGCCGGGCAGACATATGGCAGGACGATGTAATCTGCGGTAGCCGTCTATGTTTCTCACTTTATTTGCCGGACAAGCCTATTAAGATATTTATACAAATTATTTATTCAAGCGTATCTGCTTCGATCTTTGGGCAGCGCCAATCTGTTGCGGGTAACATTATATGCAGAATCTGAGAGTAAATAAATATGAAACAAAATGTAGACTTCAAATTGAAAAGTACGTAGCAGTTCCAGTAAGTATTCTAGCTGCGGCAATTGGCTTTCCACCTGTCACGTATTAAATACCAAGATACTCTAAGATTGTAGTCGTATTAAATGATATGTCTGTGCAATAACGTCTCTGATATCCCTTTTTGACATCCTTCCTCATCATGAGGAAGAGGACTAAAGTTGGGGTATTGTATACTGAAATTACAATTATAAGACTTTCAGAAAAATATATGTTGCAACCGCAAACTTAAGAACTAGGATTAAAATATAAAATATTCAATTACCGCGTGATATTTAAGCAGTGGGCACATTGACAGCTCATTGCAATATCAATATGGAGTCCAAAGAGATCCGATCGCCACCAAAGGACGCCGCTTTCTTTATCAACGTGTAACTCTACCGCCGCTGTGTCCACGCAGATAGTAAGTAGTCGGTCCGCAAGAGTTTTACACTGTATGATAATAAAATTATTATATAATAATACAAATATGATATATAATAATATAAACTTTATTCGAGACAACTTAGAAATTTAATAACAATACATGTTTAAATTTCTCTGAAATACATATTAACATATTAGCTGGTAACCGCGACTTCGTCTGCGTAGGATAAATATTTTGAGTAGCTTATATTAGTGTGGCGTAGTGCATATGTGTAACTCTAGCGGTTTTGGCAGCGATGGTAGATTTTTTCCTACTTACTTGACACTTATCGTCATCTTTTTGACAATTCACACAATATCTTTATAAATTGTAGCCTATGTGTTAATCTGATGTATAAGCTATATTATTGTAAAGTTTCATTAAAATCCATTCAGTAGTTTTTACGTGAAAGAGTAACAAACATCCATCCATCCATACTTACAAACTTTCGCGTTTTTAATATTGGTAGGATTAATAATACATAACACATTATAACATATTACATACTGACTTAACATGTCTCGCAAAAACCAACGGAAGTTTCTGTAGATGACACGTTTCGGCCAAAACTCAAAACTATAGAACAATAATTATCATATCATTGAGAGAAAGAAAAAACATTTATATATTATGTAACTTTAAATAAAAATACGTCGACGATTTTCTGTCTTCAAAAATTACAGCAACTTAAAAAAAAACAAGCTATAAATGAGTACTGGCTACAGATATAGAAAATTTTTGGTTACATAGTACCAAGTCCAAGCAACCAACGAACGTCTCGAATAGGCGTCCAAATCTTAGCCACACAAACTTTCTTACCTACTAAAAATAAATAAATGGTATAGATATCTCGTTAGTTTAAGTTTAAATGGAAAGCCATTACAATTATCTGTTTAGATAAGGCTATCGATTTTATGAAAAATTGGACCATTTAGGTGAAAATAAATGGAATTGATAAAGTAAAGATTTAATTTGAGCCCATCGATCAACACCAAAGGGTCTACCACACGTGCTGACAGCCTCACTGATATTGCATGTTACGAAGTTCATGAAAAGCTAGTTAAAAAATATACAGTATAATTTTAGTGACGTAAGCTTGATACAGTTACCTACTAGGGATTCCAACATTACCTACTAGGGATGTCGTAAAAGGCGACTAAGGGCTATTATGGAATGAGCAGTAGGATCTCTTGTACGTTACATCAATACTGCGATCACCAATCCGCCTCCCTAGAGTAGTGGTTACAAAAACTATGGCCTAAATATGAGGGAGGTCTATGTCAGAGTGAACTCTTATTTAGACTGAGATAAGAGAGTTTTTTTTATACAACTAGCAGATGGAACAAACAGATGACCCACCTGATGTTAACTGGTAACCATCACCTATAACAAAACATTACCTCGTAAGTCATGCACGATAGGAACGTGCCCTAAAATGCACTGAACTGCGTCATCAACTTGAGGCATACATATGTTTTTTCATTTCATTTCATTCATTTATTTATTTTCAAATTACAACTATCTTTACAGGACTATCCTAATACAATAGAGTAATTTTAATGTTAAGCCTCATGTGCTTGTAATTACACCGGCAACCACACTCTTCAAACAGAAACACAGTATATACGAGCATAACACTACATTTGTTGACTTTATTGGTTTGATGACTATCAAGCTATCAACCCAATGTAAACGCTGGAGCGCACGTATGGACGGCCTTATAATCAACAAGATACTGCAGTAGTAAATCGTTTACACAATTATATTGAACTTTCTATGCCTTTTCCAATGCAATTCCGATTGTAAGTAATTTGAAAATTATCTTATTGGCTTTCATTTGTTTATTTGTAGGTCGAATATTTAGATAGTTTTCACAAAGTTTGATGATTTTGTATCAATTTTAATAAAATAGGTGTATGTTAATTGGTAATATTAGTCGTTGGATATTGTGGCAAATTGTGGAAGAAAAGAGCTCAGAATCGTTTGTCCCGTAAATTTTTGATTCAAGCCTATTATGTTATGTCTATAATAATGTTAATCTTCGGTGATGACACATATATTATTTTTAGAACTGATTTCACCATACTCTGTTAGTTGCTAATCAAGGATTAACAGGCCGTTAAATCTAACCTTAGATGTCAAACGCGTACATTTTGACATATTTAGGGCCAGTTTCTCCATGCTCTGTTAGTTACTAATCAAGGATTAAAAGACCGTTAAATCTAACCTTAGCTGTCAAACGGGTACATTTTAACATATTTAACGGCCCTTTAATCCTTTGTTAATCTAACAGAGCATGGTGAAACCGGCCCTTAACCGCCCTTTAATCCTTTGTTAATCTAACAGAGCATGGTGGAATCAGGCTTTAAGCTTTTAGAAACTTTAGAAACGATAAATCAAAACACAATATTAGAATTTAAAAATATTATTTATACATAATGTACACGTAAAACAATTATAAAACGGTTTTCATAAAAAACGGTATGGTTACCATTATTTGTGAGTTAGATTGTAAATAAGAATAAAAATACATTGTAAATTATCAATTATACCTCTAGATACAAGATAGTTCAACAAGTTAAATCATGTCATAAAATATCATAAATCTCAATCAAATTAGATAACAAAAATTCAAAATTTCACATCGTATTAGCAGCAATTTACATCAAAACTTCTACAGTTAACAAGTGCATAACATTCGTTACGGTGCCACAAGCTTTCAAAAAAAAAGAATCACAATCGACTACCGAACCGAAACGCGTTCGGCGGCTTCTTTCATGCGCCTGCGCAAGATACGATGCCGCTGCTTATGGGAAAATCGCGATATTATATTATTTGCACTAGGTTATACCAACTGTTTTGTTTACTTGTAAAACAAGGTACAGTCAGCTGCACTAATATACACTTCGTTTTAATATAGCTGTCGCAGTATAAAAAAGATGGAACATAATTACATCGACAGACGATATTGCAAGTCGGTGAATGGAGAGGACTCAGAATCGTTCTTCTTGAAAATGTATAGGAGAGGACTATGTCCAGATGTGGAATGCTACAAAAATACTTAAAACTGATTTTACACAGAGTACACTCTTGCTACATCCAGATTCGCAAAATCTACGTAACTGCTATCAACACTTTTTTTACTTGCCTACCTCCAACAACCCGCTTAAAAAATGTGTTGGTAAATTGTTGTACCTACCAAACTCATATTTACGTGTTTATTTAATTTAAATGTTTTTAACGTACGAAACTAATAAATTTGTTATTCCAATATTATTATTCTCAGCAAGTGAATTTATGCAATTCTTTTGAGAAAATAAAGATTCTATACCACTACAGGCTGATGATGATGGTATAATATATAAGCTGTATGCACACAATGTACACAGTATGACAGCCTTCACAGCTCAGTTGGCCTTGTGCACTGCCTCTGCCTTCTGCATTGTAGGCCGTGGGTTCGATCCCCACCGAGAACAAATATTTGTGTGATGAACATAAATGTTTGTTCTCTGTCTGGGTGTTATCTAATATTTTAAGTATGTATTTACAAAAAAAGTATATATGTATTATATCAGCTATCTGATTCCCATATTATAAGCTTTGGCTTAGTTTGGGGCCAGATAGTGCTGTGTGGAAGGTCCATTTTTTTTTTTAATAGTTGAAACTAATTTTACTATTTAATAATAACTTTACTATCACTCTTCACATGTTCGCAAATTGATAAATCAAACCTCAAAAGCTACTTGATTATTTAACGGCATATTGTATCAAAGAGTTAAATTGACCTGTTTCACACATCTATAAATCTTTTACTCTTATCATATATATATGAAATCAATACAAATAGGCTTTGATGTATTTTTATACTACTTGCTAATGGAACAAGCAGATGGCTCACCTGATGTTAAGTGGCAACCATCACCAAAACAAAGCATAGCCTTGAAAGTCACGCAGGATTGGAACAGGGGCCTTATGCTCACTTCGAGCGAGATTATCTCACGGTAGAGATGACGTCATATCTCGTTCGATAACTATTTATCCCCATTCTCACCGTCCTACTCCCCAATTTTCTCATACAAAGTTCATGCGAGACACAACGTCAACGAGTTATTGAACGAGATATGACGTTATCTCCACCGTGAGATAATCTCGCTTGAAGTGAGCATAAGGCCCCAGGCCTACACAATCTCTCTCATCGTTTCACTAGTTTCTTTCGAAACAGTGTGATGAAAGGATTTTAAGTGCGCTCAAGAGGCTCCTCTCGAGCACTTGTTATAGAACTTTTTAGGTTCTACGACATGCCGGTTTCCTCACGATGTTTTCCTTCACCGTTTGAGAGTACTGGCATTGTGCACAAACATTTTTGAACAGAAAAACTCATTGGTGCACGACCGATTTCGAACCCACGACCTTAGGATCAGAAGGCGGGGCCGCTACCACTAGACCACCAGTGCTCTCAAATGCACTGCAGGGCTGTTTTAAAACATCCGAAAACGTCTCTCTCTCTGGTTTCGTTTGTTTACAAACAAATAACATAAACTACCGTTTCTCATGGGATTTTTTTATATTTTTTTTTATCTGTTCGGCCCATGTTCTGTTACCCATCTGTTAGCCATGAACTTATTTGAATGTATGACCAAAAAAGCAACTATAAGTACTTGAGAAAATGAAAAAACCAGAAAGCGTTATTAAATAATAATTAGTTTTTCGAAAGAAGTTATTTTTTATGTTACATCGAAGCTTTTAATAGTAAAACTACACGTTTTTGCACTTTTGTGGAAAGTGAATCAGGTTTTAAATGGTACAAATCGATGGATTAGATTATCAAATTGTGGAGCAATAAATTCTAAATATATAATCTAAATAATAAATCTATGTATCTAATTGATTAACGGTTGTGA
This sequence comes from Chloroclysta siterata, assembly GCA_932294275.1. Taxonomy (NCBI): domain Eukaryota; kingdom Metazoa; phylum Arthropoda; class Insecta; order Lepidoptera; family Geometridae; genus Chloroclysta; species Chloroclysta siterata. Next base: position 3,610,872 of record OW028604.1, on the reverse strand, counting down.
TAATTGTTTTTTTATTTTTATAAATACTCTAAAAAAATGATCACCTGATGTTACGTAATAGCCATCATCTTTATCATAGCATTAACTATATAAATACAAGCTGGTGCCCGCGACTTCGACTGCGCAGGATTAGTCACACAATATCTTTATAAATTGTAGCCTATGTGTTATTCTGATGTATAAGCTATATTATTGTAAAGTTCCATAAAAGTAAGTTAAGTTTTTACATGAAAGAGTAAAAAAAATCCTTCCATCCATCCATCCATACTTACAAACTTTCGCGTTTATAATATTAGTAGGATTGGTGGACTTTCCACATTGCATTGCTTCGTAAGTCACGTAACCCTACGACTGCCCTGCGTCCATCAATTTGAGGCTTAAAAATTGTGAGGCCTCATGTGCCTCACCGGCATCCACACAAACGTAAACACAGCTTTGCGGCAGAAATAGGCATGGTACTAGTACCATGAATAAGCGTTATTGTATTTCAGTTCAAAAGGTGTAAGCAAAAAACCCTACTACAACTATCGATATTCTATAAGTGTAAGAGTAGTAGAGCTTTTAGTGAAGGGCTCGTCCGAGGAAGTACTACCACCACGCCTTTTTCTGCCACCAAGCAGCGTTGCTGTGTTTCGGTTTGAAGAGTGTGGTTGCCGGTGTAATTACAGGCTTAACATCTGTATCCCTCAAGTTGATGGACGCAGTGCATCGTAGGGCACGCTCCTATCGTGCGTGACTTACGAGGAAATGCTCTGTTATAGGTAATGGTTACCACTTAACATCAGGTGGGCCATGTGCTTGTTCTATTAGCTAGTTGTATAAAAAAAAGTGTAGTCGAAAAAAAAACGAATGAACTTTATATATTTCAGATTCCCCGTTAGACCTATCGACCTCTCTCCTATCAAGAGTTCTACTACCCATCTCACCACCGTCGGGCAACGAAGACGAACACAAGTCCGTATCCGGAGACTCCCTCACTTCCTCATCCGCGGGGTCTTCGAGAGACGAGCACCACGAGCTCTTGGAGCTGACCCCTAAAGTCCAAAGAAGACCGGTCAAGTCGGAGCGAGCGTTGCTGCCTTGTGAAGTGTGTGGGAAGGCTTTTGATAGACCCTCGCTGCTGAAGAGGCATATGCGGACGCATACTGGTTGGTGTTTTTGTTCATCATTTTCTCAGTCCTAGTTTTAAGTGGATTCATCATAAATTAAAGCCATTCATTAATTTTACGGGGGGCAAAAAAAAAATGATGTGTTGTTCACGTTGATTTTCTTTATAATTTGAAAATTTTATCATTAATTTATTTTTATCAATATTATGAAAGGAAATTGATTTTAACTTATCCTTTTAAAAAACTGAATAGTTGGTGTCTAATATCGTTGAGATTTCAGATACCTAGGCTAGAAGTTAAAAAGCTACTACTGTAGCTTTCTTATGGGTGTTAACATAAAAGCTTATAGACCTCTTGAATCATAGTATGATGACTTTTAGCTTTAAGCCAACTTTGGCGAGAAAACTATATAAAAATACAAGACCTTTTGTTGAATTGAATTGAATTGAAAATATTTATTCCTCTTAAGAACAATAAGGTACAATTCACTTACAGAGAAAACTAAAGCTAAGTAAATTTAGTGTGCCTTTCGGCATAAGGAGCAACTTAATATAAAATAAAAACATAAAAAAAAATTAAGGTCCTAGTGGGTACATTGTGCATTCAAAAATATGCGTTTAGTAGGCGGTATTTACGCTTCGGTTACATTTGTTGACAGTTTAAATAGAATCACAACTTACTAGTTCCACAGTTTTCTTCATTATTTTTCACTATTTTGCTGGAAACAGTCAAAAGTGAAGAAACTTATATTAAATTATAAGACCTAAAACATTTTAGATAATTGTCCTAATTAAAATTCACAGTAACTTAACTAAAACTCTGCCCACAGGTGAAAAACCGCACGTGTGCATGGTCTGCAACAAAGGGTTCAGTACATCAAGCAGCCTGAACACGCACAGAAGAATACACTCAGGAGAGAAGCCTCATCAGTGCCAGCATTGTGGAAAACGATTCACTGCCAGCTCGAATCTGTATTACCATCGAATGACGCATATAAAGGTAGGTTAATTAGTATTAAAAGTAGTAACAGAAACAGAAACGGCTGATGAAACATTGATCCCAAGCGCGGATCCACCGTTGTGGGCACGATGGGTATGCCCACAACTCATGGACTTGTGACGTCACACACACAGTGTTCCCGCCACGGCTTTGCTCACGTGGAACTATACACTATAGGGCGTCATATATTTTGTAAACATCTCCTTTGTAGGAATGCATTATAAATCGATCGTGAGCGAGTTCATACTCCGACATTTTTTCCACTAGGCACATAAATCTAGGTGCCAGTTTCATGCGACCAAAGCCTAGAAGAACAGGCAACCAACTCACGGCTTCGTTCCTAACGTTCTTTTGTATGATCCTAGTTATAATGTTAATAAAATACAATATTGAAGCTCCAGTGTGGTACCAATCGAATTTAGTGAGGAGAAGGCATAGCAGAAAGAGTTGAAAATGCTTCTTTGAGGAGGTCTAAGGAGAGTGTTGCAGGTATATGGCACATACACACATTTTGTAGTTGGTATTCCATTCGTTGCAAAACCCACTTCTAGAATACTAACTCGAAACGAGTTAGTATTCTAGAAGTGAGTTTTGCTGATGATGTTTACTACTCTAACTACCAATCAAAAAACCAACTCCTATTCCATATTCAAATATCGCGTTACCTTTGTTTTGATTCGTCGTTTCCAAAGGTAGCGTGCGACGCACGCGCATCGAGGCGGAACGGGTATGTGTCTTGGACCGTGCTCGTGAGAAGGTGGGTCGTAGGTAGATGGACCGTGTCACCTTCAAACGATGTGCTATCAATTTGGTATATTCTTGTTTTCAGTGTGCAATGTCTGTCAATTTTTATTTATTTATATATATTTATTGAAGAATATCTACCGTGCCTGGGGATCAAAGTCGTGAAGCTGTTTCAGTTTTTATTTCAGTTTCAGCAAATCAAAGTGTCAACTATCGATAGCTAAATCATGTTTAAACTTATTTTTATGCTCAATGTTCATAAAGATTCACATTGTTATGTCACACGATGTTCCTTAAAATTCCAAAGTATTTACTTCGGATCGTCGCAAAAATGGAACAATTACATAAAAATAAACTTTATTTTATCGATTATAATATGCTTAATAAAATCTTAATTATACCTTACCATTACTATACAGTATTTGATATTATTTATACATTTACAAATAGAAAATAAAACGTGTCATCTCAAACATAATGTAACATCTTGTTATCCGTGTTTACACAATTACGGAAACTTACTTACGCGTTTACAATTAGTTTGTGAAACCGATATAAAAACGAGTTATCCTTGATGTGAACAATGGGTAGATATTACAGTTTTTTTCAATCTTGGCGTACCGTAGGTCTTTTCATAAAACCTATGACCCTTACACTGTCACGATTGTGATGTCCAATAAAATAGCACAGAACACTTTGAAATTCATTTTACACTAAGCAAATCTAGTTGGTGATAGTTCCACGTAATCAAGCCTAGAAGAATCCTTCTTGGGTTTGAAAGCTGATGGGCAATAAGCTGGAGTGCGTTTAAAAACTATTTCGGGTATGTTTTAGGAGTAAAAAAAAACATAGTATCACGACAATCTCAGTGATTTTTGCAACAAGTAATCAATGAAGATTCTATCTAGGGTTAAGCTCGCCTTTGTACATGTCCATCATATCTTTTTTGTGGAAATTATTTGTGTACATTAAAGAATAAAGAAGATTCTTTAAGGTTTTCTAAAAAGGGTAGTCAGAGGTATATCCAAAAAGATAGCAAATGAGGTATGTTATGATATTATATAATTTGATATTTTCCTACCGTCTTGGTAAACTGGTGTTATTACCGAGAAGAGTGTAGCTATATAGAACAGTTAAATGTTTAGACGTTCTTCAATATAATTTTTGTTGGTATGTGTAGAAATATGACATTAGGGAGAAAGGAGTGGCTATCGAGATAACAACAGATACAAAGGAATAGAATATTTATATTTTTTTATGAAAACACAAACTGCTTCACCACTTTGATCCCCAGGCACGGTAGGTATCCCCTCAGAGTACGAACCGTACCAAGTACGAACTCAAGGCTCATTGAGGATATTTGTTATAAAATAAAAAAGCACTTAGCCTAAGGTAGGAAGATGATGTGCTGATGGAACCCTTGATAATACAACTTACTTACGCTTCACCGATTTTCCGTAATGATAATTCACATATAACAGAATGTATCCTTCATTGCGTTACACGATAAGCATAGACAATCGTTTTTTTTTTCTTTCATAAACCATTCTAAGTGACCATCATTGGCACGACATGCAATATAAGATCCGTGATTGTCACTTTATGTATAGCTAAGTAAATTACCAAGTAGTTATCGATAAAGTGTTGTAAAAGTAATTACAGAAGCTAGGTTGTTTTTTTCTTTACTTTATTTCTTTCTACACAATAATTTAGAAGATGTTTTCAGAAGGTAATCATTTTATTACATATACTTTGGCCTCAAGTAACTGGAGTTTTTTAAAGAAAATAATCACAAATAGCCATTTTATGTTTAAAATTGTTAAATTTTTAACATAATAATTATATTAATATAAAACTTTAATTAGCTTTCAAAGGAGTGTATTTTGAGTGATATTAAAAACTTAGGATTAAAAAGATGAATGAATGAATGAATGAAAATGCTATTGTACACCTTACAAACGAACAAAATAGGAAACAAATAATATCAACTATAGATATGTACAATGGGCGGTCTTATCGCTAAAAAGCGATCTCTTCCAGACAACCTTTGGATGAAGAGGAGCCTATAGATAAGACGGTTGGTTTGAGTGCACTATAAAAATAGCATAAAATAATAAACATTATAAAACATCATACCTACATAAACTAACTACACATATACCTAAAGATATACCTTAGTTAACACTATGGTTTGTTTTTTAGTGCAAGTGATACATAAGATACCTATTAAAGTAAACTAAATACAAACCTAAAGCACTAGACACACAAACAGTTTTACTGGTGTGTTTTCTTACGTCTTAGAACGACGTAAGTCCGGTTATATTTACGTCGTTCTATTTCGTCTACAAAAAAACTGTTGGTCCACCATGAAAAACAATATATACAATATATATCAGCTATCTGGTTCCCATATCACAAGCTCAGTTGGGGTGAGATACTGCTGGCTGTGGGAAATGTCCACCAATATTTATTTATTTATTTACTTACTTCGTGTATGATTTTTAAGACGCAAAAGTCGAACAACTTTAGCGCTTGCATATTTCAATATTTTAGAAGATATAAAATCAGAAAACGGAATGTAATTATGAAAAATTGTAAGCATCATCTTTCGGAAAAATACATTATGATAATTTTGTAAAATATAATTTTGATGCAAACTACTATACTACTACTATAACAATTTGACTAGTTTTCGTAAAATGAAACTTGTCAACCTCTGATTGGTAGACCACATCACCATCGTGCGAGACACCGTGGTCGCAGATTGAACGCATATGTTCCAGCGTTTCACTCTCTAGCACTTACAATCATCATTTTCAAGAAAATAATTACTGAGTCATAAGTGATGTGAAACATTCTTTAGCTTCGGTAATGCTTGGAGTAGTGATGTTACCGTGCTCACTTCCCATAACGCCCCTAAGGGTTCTACTTAACTATGACCTCATGTGTCCGCGACTTAAGAAAATCACACAACACTGAGCACGGTGAGTGGGCACAGGGCTGTCAAATTTAACTTACCTTGGGATTCAACTAGCTTAAATTAGCCAAAAGATCATGTATCGTAAAATGTGCAAGGAGCAAAGCGGTACTTTCTTGCCTGTTTATCTAGGTTAGTTGCGTGGAACTGGCGCCTAGTTTCATTTATTTTATATGACGTGTTATAAACGATTATTTTGTACAAATACTGTTTATATTTGATTAAAATTACATAATATTCTATTTGACCAAAAGAGAACTAAATGGCGTCATTTCATTTCCTTTCGCTGTCTAAGCCATCTTTTTGTTTCTTAATAAAACTTTTCACGTGAACGTTTTTGTATGTAATATATGGATAAAATCCAAAAATTACACCTGCCATATTGTTTTATAAAAACAATAATAAATCATGAAATTACCAATTTTATTTAAAAGTGCGACAATGTTCATTAACCTCAGCAGGTGCACTTAGTTGAAAACTTTTTTATTCATGTTAACTAACCTAACATTAAATTATTATCTAAAACTAGCCGAAAAAATAACAAGGCATATTAGTATAACCGAATAAAAAACAAATCTATTTCATCAATTCTGAATAAAGAGTTACTCAAAGGTGCAACTAGCAAAAAACTATCAACGTCCAATTTGTGTCACAAAAAATCTGGATCATCCAAGACATTTGTGACAGCCCTGATGCCTTGCACCTGCGGTCACAGGTAGTTACAGGGGTCTATAAATTACGGGTCAGGTCAACGTGGGAACGCACCCTGGTCGTCCACTGTGACGAAGGAATCGGGAAGACCCTGGGCATCGAGTGTGACGAAGGAATCGTTACCATCATCGTCACTGTGTGATGATTTTGATTGGGAAACTGAGCATAGAGACATTTAGATAAAAAAATCAGAATTTCTTGTTCCTATTAATACGCTTGGCTGGTGGATTCACCTAGTATAAATAAGACGATCCAAAGTGATATTTGTGATTGTACTGAATTAAGATCGTTTTGATTGTGATGTTGACACAAGGCCACGCAAGCTTCCAACACTCGACGATTTTAGTTTCTAGGCGTCTTACGTGTTTTATTTACGGAGTTTTATGGAGGACACGTCGCGAAATTTGTTTTATATTTGTATGTTAAAGTTGTATAAGTAAACTTGCATAATTTTGTTCTATGCCGGGACACATGGAAAAGTCTGGAGAAGGTCTATTATACCCAAAAGGTATCATAACCTAATTTTAATTATTGTTTTAAGTTTTTATCAAATTATTATGCACATAAGTTTAGCTTAGTCATAAATAAAAAGGCTTTTTTATTTTTATTTATTACTAGCGACCCGCCCCGGCTTCGCACGGTTATTGTGGGTTATCCCTAAAAGATTATGCTTGTATTATGCATATAAACCTTCCTCTTGAATCACTCTTTCTATAAAAAAACGCATCAAAATCCGTTGCGTAGTTTTAAAGATTTAAGCATACATAGGGATATAGGGACAGAGAAAGCGACTTTGTTTTTAACTATGTAGTGATAGTGATTATAAGACTGAAGTTGCTTCTTCTTCTTCTACGACCGACATAGAACCTAACAAGATCTATGACATAACATGTGTAAAGTGCTTAAAATGAACCACTTTGAGGCTTAAAATCCTTTCATGACACTGTTTCGAAAGAACTGGTGACACGTCAAGAAGAAAACTGAAGTTGCTGAGTATCTTGTACTGTAGCTTCTTGAGCTGTATTATTATTATTAAGAGCCCGTAGTGTCCCCACTGCAGGGCAAAGGCCTCCCTTCTTTCTGTCCAATCTGTTCTGCTTTGGGCTATTGTAGACCACTCCATAAGGTAGGTATCCATTTCGTCCCTCCATCTTCGCCGCGGTCTGCCGCGAGGTCGTTTTCTGTCTTTAGGCGTCCAATCTGTGATGGCTTTAGCCCATAACGCAGCTGACATGCGGCAGACGTGGCCTGCTCAATCTCATTTCAATTTACCCGCTGTATTTCAGCTGTATTACTTGTACTAAAAGTCTAAATAGTACATGAAGAAATGTAATTGCAGTTACACGAACGGAGTAAGTTATAGGCAAAAATAAAACAAGGAACAACATTTTATGCAATTGGAATCTACATAGTACATGATTCAAGAATCTTTACGAGCAATCTAAAACACCGGTGTTTTTATACATTGAAATTCATAATTAACGAATAATAAAAGTCTTTTGATATCCAAAGCTACAATTGGTGTAATAACTTCATATTCCGTAGATATAATCTTACAGTCAAAAAATATGTGATATGGTCATCTCGTATTAGTTCACACAAAGCGTGTGAAGCCACGGTCTGGTGCGTGTCTTCGGTAACGTCTTACGATACGGTTCATGCCCAGCCGTGGGAAAACGGTGTATTTGGTTAAACGATTCATTATTGTATCAGTTGTTCAAGTTTTGGTCGAGAACATTCTGGTCAAGTCACCTTGATTTGAAGATTGCACTCTAAATTTGTGTAATATTGTTAGATATTTCATATAGCTCCATCTAGCTCTAAACTACAAAACATACTACATACCTACATAGGTACTTTAGCCTAAAGGTTTTTCTTCAACCTTTGAGAGTCTTGGCATTGTGCACATACATTTTTGAACAGCAGTGATAAGCTGTCTGTCACACATGGTATACAAACTACTGCAAAATGTGGGGTGTGCGAAATCTAATGTTTAGATGCCTACCTCTGATTACCCTCCAATAAATTCTTAAATAAATGTGGTACACAAAGATCTGAGGATATCTACCACACCGAGGATTAAAATCGTGAGGCTCTTTGTATTTTCCTTTCATTAAAAACCCACAATCAACTTACCATGACTGACCACCGATCAGGAAAGTAGACAAAAGGATCTTTCAACTGTCAGCACTAAAGTATCGTACGATACCGACCCTTAAGTGGTAGCAATTTAATGGGTGCGCTTAAAATAGATCAAAAAGCATACAATAGGGCGATTTATTTGCACGGCCGGTCAAATTGTTCTGTAGGAGTAGATTGATAAAGGATAAAGTGCTTCTAAGTGGTGGAAAATTTATTTGCGTGCTATTAGACAACTTTCAGACGGATTAAGGCGAAGACAAGAGCTAATGTGACTCTCGCTCGCACGTTTCGACATGTTGAAAGATATAAAATCACTAAACAAAAACTTAATTTGATTACACTAAAATTTAATTTTGATCGATACATGTTTTCCGACTCAAAACTTTGCTTTACTAGTTTTCGTACATAAGCAAACTTTTAAGTAGGAAAACTTGTATCGATCAAAATGAATTTTTTACTAAACTTTGCGCAATGTGATTGCACACAAAATGGTGGATTGCGATTTTTCGAAAATGAGTTCTGTGATTTTATATCTTTCAACATGTCGATACGTGTGAGCGAGAAGTTGTTTGATAGTTGTCAGCCCCTTAAAACATGGTAACTGGAATTATTTTAAAGCCAAAATTAGACATGATTATCTGTCAATGTGTCCGTACCTTGACAATATCTTTAGCACTCAACCCTGTGGCCTTATTATTATTTCATTCACCACATAGTTTTATCACCAACACCACGTTTTCTTTCATCAAATGAGAAATATTAGATTATTACTTCAATTATTACACTCACCTTCTGTTGAATCCCGAGCATCAATAATGAATTATTTAGTGGTTTTTTGAAAGTATCTTTTATATATTATATTTATTTCACAAAAAATACAAAATCAAATCATCATCAACCTATGTTCGTCCAATGCTGGACGTAGGTCTCTCCCAAGAAACAAAAAACAAAATCAAATGAAATATTTTTTTATAAATTAAATTCCGTAAACTTGAAAATGTTTTTGTAAAGTTCTCCAATCACTCCTACTTGGGGATATTGCGTGAATTCCCTGACACTTTTCCACTCGTTAGCGGTTCGTTATTTGTTTGTTGTCAGTCTGTCTGTTTGTATCGGGACACCAGCCTTGTCCCCACAATTGGTGGTCACACAAAACATAGGGTGCGGTCCAAGGCATCCAAATTATACAAATTATTCATTTAATTTTAAAATCTTAGCGTACATAAATTAATTAATTTGATGTATCAACTCGTATTCGTCAATTTATCTTTCAAAACATACACAGAATGTAGAAATGCTGATAAAAATGAGGGTACAAAAGCAGAAAAATTGCGTATATTCTTTATGACCACATTTTCGACGTATTCTTTAGTTTTCGAATTTTATATATATATAAATATATGTGACGTTTTCTGTGATATTTGACATGTATATATCAGTAAAGTAGAATATAAAAAATACCCTAACATTTTTAGGAAACATTTTTGATATTCCTCGTAGAGCAACCATCCCCATATTGATTGGTGCTCTACAAATAAATAAATATTAGTGGACTTTCCACACAGCACTATCTAGCCCCAAACTAAGCCAGAGCTTGTAATTTGAGAACCAGATAGCTGATATAACACACACATACTTTTTTTTTAATTCATACTCATAATAATAAATAACATCCAGACAAGATCAAGATCGGTGCTCGTCGAAGGCCTCATTTTTTTATTATTTTGGTGGTGATTCAGTATGCATTGATTTCAAAAGACTTGAAAATATTGTTTTATTAAAAAAAAAAGCAGAATACGCTTGTAGCGTTTGCCTTGTGCAAAACAATTTGAATAACAAGGAGCTAAGAAGATTGGTAGCTGTCGTGCGTCAGCGTGTGATTTGCGTTCGTCAGCATTACCAATACGCGCTGACATATTGTCAGTGCCCTTTACCAGCGGATACGGAAGAGACGAGTAAATGCGAATTAGACCATTTTGTGCTCAGATAAACATATAACTATGTTTTGTTCTTATTTTTGTGAATTTCACTGTATGGATTAATTCGTGATTCGGGCGTCGAAATTTTACAGTGTCATTTAGGATTATTGCATAATACGCTCTATTAAGGTTGATCCTTAAAAAATATGGTTAAAGATACTTGTGGCGTTTGTATAAAATATGGTAGACGGAAATGGCTGTGGATTTTTTAGAAGTGGCAACCGTGTATGACGTAGACCCTAGGATGGCCTAAGCTCTATTTTGACGTACGAGCTTAGATCAATCTGCCACTTTAACTGACCTTAAGGGGCTGACAACCGTCAAGCAAGTTATTGCTCGCACATTACAGCACATATAAATCATATGAAATTACTGAACTGATTTATGAAAAATCGTTATCAACCAAACCAGTAGTGATTTGATATCTTTCAAAATGTTAAAATGTGCGATTGAGAAGTTGTTGTGGTGGTAAGCTAATTTAGACCTTACGTACCTTAGATACCATATACATAGTAATATCAAAGGTGTCCGTAAAACATGCAATTAAAAAACGTCGATGTATGTAACCGATTTAAGGGCCCTTGAGGCAGGTGCACACACACCGGTCGTGGCTTAATGAGATTATAAGGGCAATATGACATTTGGTCGTAAAGTATCGTGAAACTGATCTTTGGTATTTGTTAGTATGAGTTTGGTTATTCATGTGATTTTTACTACCTTCTCTAATTTAAATATATTTAAAACTTATGTTAGAGACTGACCAATATGAAATGAAAGAAAGAAGAAAAGGAATTTATTTATACAAACTGTACACGATAAGGTACAGGACAGCTGTACAGTACATGTAAAAGGGTAAAAAGCTGTTCTAGATTCATAGAAATGAGACGTAAGTAGAGGAAAAAAAAACTATAAAAATTATGCGTATGTGTCACGTCTACGCAATATCATTTTTGTTATAAAATTATTACAAAATTGTCGTGTGAGTGAGTAAAATTGAAGTCTGAATTGTTCAATATTTAATTACTGACATAAAAGTATGAATATTTTTAAATATGACACGAAAATAGTAGTCATTTTAATTTTGTTTTATTTTTTTTGACTGATTTTTGCGTCGAAACAATAATCGGTTTCAAACTTTTGATCAAACTTACTAGCATGTTATTGACGTATCTGTATTGTACTGTATCAATTCAGTAAATATAATTAACCAAATTATAATATTCAAAAAAAAATTACAATTATATTATTACAAGTATGTACAAAATGTACCCAAGATACATTTAATATTCAGATTTCAAATTTAAAACTATACAAATTATTTCCTCCACCAAAATGTCAAATAATGATATAAAATATTTAACTTATTTATTTTGTAGATAAATAGTTTAATATGCAAATATTCAAACGAATCTCATTAACATAAATTAAACTACCTGCATGCTAAGACCCAATTATTGGCTACTTGCAGAAATTATCATAAAAATCAATCATCATTCCATTTTTTTAAATAAATTATTAAAGGGAAGTCTTGGAGAGAGCGAACAAACTAACGTAGCAGCATTATATTGAAGTAACAAATAGGTACTACAATATATTTAAAAAAGTTAAATTGTATTCTTATAGAATAAAAATATGAATAAGTTCAGTGATTTTATATCTTGAAATCATTATATCTTAAACGTTGAAATGTATTAGTGAGAGGTATATTCGCCGTTGTCTTCGCTTTAAACCCGCACTAAAACGACAAAATTAGTACACCTCTAACAGGAAGTCAATTAATGATTTTTTTATTGACAGACCAACAACTTTCGAATTGTATGCAACTAGTTTATTATGACTACATCCGATCCGTTCAATTTCTTTCACGATCACCGGCGTTGTAAATTTAGACGGTACGTAAAGGTAATGGTGGTGATTAGCTACGAGTATGTAGTTGACAACTTTAGTGCTAAAGGTGCGTTTTGATGGCATGCACCTTGCGAGCTGTGGCAACATAAAATTTTGAGTGACAGGCCACCTTGATTTTAATTAAAACTTATTTGTTACGAGAATACTATGGTTTTAATTTGGACATATTTTTTTTTCCATATTTTTATTAGTGCTTACGTGCACTTGACGAAACAAAGTTTGTTGCATCTTCGGATCAAGGGTATTGGTCGTATGTAAGAATAAAAAAAACACAGAAAAAACTTCAATTTAAAATCTGTGGGTATCCCAAGAGTATCCCAGACTACACTTAGGTACTAGAAACTGTATAAAAAAACAACAAGACAACATCAGTAAAAAAATATGTAAGCTTGTCAAATATTTTTAAGCAGTCATTGAATAGTTATGGTACTGATATTCATAAAGTGGTCAAACTGAAAACGCACATAAAACGAGATCCACTCGTAAAGTGACCTCATGATTTGTATACTTGCAATATAACTTAATATAAACTTGTATACTGTTGACTCTTTCAATGGCTATTAGAGTATACTTACTTCAACATTTCCATACGACGTCTATAAATTTGTTCTTCCTGATTTATTTATACTTGATTTTTTAGTTTACCGCTTTTATGTCATTTTGGGTCCTAAACCACTGGCGTTACAGATCAGTTGCTAGTTACTTCTATTTTTCCAACTGTACTGGTTTTTTTTTATTCTTATCAATGACAAACATTTATGAGAATAGAACTTTTAGGTCTGAGTGCTGTTAGATATTATCAAAAAACAAGTAGTAAGTAGGTATTCTATGAGCTTGAAAGCGAAAGCGTTTAATAAAAAAATAATGTTATACAATATTGTTTGACCAAGCTTGTTAACAAGTAACAAAAAAATACATTCGTTCTGTTTTTTTATCTCGTATTTAATTTTGTATTTTGAACGTAAAGGCAGACTTTACCAAGAGTAAAATGAGTCGGAAAGATGAGCTTTCATTTTACGCAAAAAAAGATTTATATTTTACGAAAATGAATTACAATTTAAGTGTTATTCCAAAGTGGGATCTAATTGCCGCATGCGACAAATCAAGTCACTGCGCAGTAATGAAGTGATTGCACGCCCGCCAAGCTGTCATGCAATTTTTATACACGCACGCGACAAATATCATTGCAAGTAGGTATCAATGGGCCATCAAATGGAACGAAAAAATAACTGTTTCGCGACTTGATCCCAGGCATTAAAGGGGAGATTATTGCATCTCCATACAGAACCTGGGCCCGCAATACAAAAAACAAAACCTGGATTTGAAGTAACTTAGGTCTCTCATTTTAATGGGAGTATTAGTAATATTTATAATATACTAGCGGACCAGTCGTTGTCCTGCATGATTTAGTTGCAGTATAGATAAATAACCTAGATACCGACTGCAGCGCCATCTGCCGGGCTGATTTGTGAATCTAAACCATCCAGGGTGCCACCCAAACGCATACAAAAAAAAAACATTCAAATCGGTCCAGCCGATAGTAGGAGTTCAGTGACATACACACGCACAGTAGAATTATATACTTATTAAGATTTATTTCCAAAAAAGTTACAGATAAGACAAGACGCACCTTCCTGTTTTAGCTTTCGCTGTGTTACAGGATGTAGCACCTTTCCCAAACATGACGTGTAGTTGTAGGTACTAGAACTAATTGTAGTTGTAGTTCTACCAAAACTTACTTACTAAAACTATATAACTAATGGATATCCAACTAAATCTTACTCAATGGCTTAAATCTACGAGTATCCAGGTAGGTACAAACATTATAAATACAGTAAGAACAGTATACCCAGTCGAAATAAAAACAAATATATTGATAAAAATATATCTATAAATAAATACTCACTAAACTTATTATGCTATGCATTCGTTTACTGAGAGTATAATAATTTTCAGAAAATTCAATGCATCATAGCAAATCATGCGTTCCAAACGAAAGTTCAATAAATTGAACCATTTCAATGTCGCAGTACATTGTAAACAGATCATCCACTCATTATATAAATTGATAAATTTGTAAACGTTGTAAGTACATAAAGTAGCTACTAATATAATTATTTAAGATTTTTAGTAGGTTTCAGACGTTACATAAATAAAAATACTACAAAAGTAACCTTTCTTTAAATAGTAAGATAGGTATGGCAATTGTTTAGGCAAAATTGATTTTGCAATAGATTTAATTAGATATCAGTATTTTAGCCATTAGTACATAAACGCTCATACCAAAATTTTAATTTAAATCAGTAAATATTACTATTATTAGATTTTGAGAATCATGAAGTGTATTTTAAAGGCATTATACAATTCATCATACATTTTGTATAAATGTCACACAATTCTAAAAACAAATTATTGAATTAGTTAATTAGAGATATGGATTTCTTATAATTATAGACAAAAACAGTGTACATACTTTTGAAAGCCTTCACAGCTCAGTTATTAGTAGCTCTGCCTTCTGCGCCGTAGGTCGTGTGGTCGATCCCAACCGAGAACAAACATTTGTGTGATGAACATAGATGTTTGTTCTCTGTCTGGGTGTTAAGTATATAATATTATAAGTATGTATTTACAAAAAAATAGTATACTAGTAGTATATCAGCTATCTGATTCCCATTATCATAATAGCCGGGAGCACAAATCGGCAACTATATTTATTATTGTTTTTTCACTAAACTACTTAAGCTGATAGCTTAAGCTACATTCAAACGACGAGCTTTTTAATCATCATCATAACTAGAGGAGTTTAAATCTATTATATAGCTTACTAGCGACCCGCCCCGTCCCGCTTCGCACGGTTATTGTGTGTTATTCCTAAGAGATTATGCTTGTATTATGCATATAAACCTTCCTCTTGAATCACTCTTTCTATAAAAAAAACCCGCATCACAAAGCGACTTTGTTTTATACTATGTAGGGATAGTGAAGTAAAATAAATTTAAACTGAAAAGTATTATGTATAAACTTTGTTTACCAAAACAAACTTTAGACAAAAGGAGAACACAAAATGACAAACGCAGCTACTAAACTAGCTATCAAATTAAATAATTGCGTTTTTTATTTATTACCTTCAGCCAACACAAGTACAATATCTTAAAATGAGCAATATCTTAAACAAACCCAGCTGTTACATTTCAGCTATTGCCAACACCCATATGTTTTCCATCAGCCCGTGAACAATTCATACAACCTTTCATTTCTACCGTTTGTATACAAGAGATATTTCTTATTGTACTGTTGATTGAGGGCCCATTCTATCATTTTCATCGTATATTCTCCGTTTAATTATGTGTATCTGTAGCTTAAAATATTGTTATAGCTTTCGTTTTTGAACTGACCGTTATTCGTCATCATCAGCCTGAAGAAGTGAACACTGGTGATCTAGTGGTAGCGGCCCCGCCTTCCGATCCTAAGGTCATGGGTTAAGGTTATGTGCTTAATGCCAGTACTCTCAAACGGTGAAGGAAAACATCGTGAGGAAACCGGCATGCCGTAGAACCTAAAAAAATCTATAACATGTCATTGTGTCAAGTGCTTGAAAGGCTTCCAAGAGCTTTGGGGAAGCCTATGCTGAAAAGCTATAATTATATTAGATTAGATGAGTCATATAGTAGGTATACTTTAGATTAAAAAACTTTTAGTATTAGAGGTAAGTAGTTTAATAAAGGCTATTGAATTTGAAGTGCTCGAAAGGAGCCTCTTGAGGCGCATTTAAAATATTTCACCACACTGTTTCTAAAGAAACTAGTGACACGACAAGAGAGACAGAGAGGGAGAGAGCGAGACGGAGAGAGAGTCTGAAGAAGTCTAATGATTGCATACGCCTTCACATTACCATTCACTTACCAAAAACTCATCCAAATTGTTCATCCAATGTCCCTGTGAAGAGCGAAGGTCGTAGGTTCAAATGTACGCAATGCCAGTGCTCTTAAACGGTGAAGGAAAACATCACGTATACTAACTTCTGCTAAATGTGCGTATGCGACAAATGTTATGTTTGGACATACCTATGACTACCACCCTTCGTCGTCCTCAAATAATCACACATTTTAGAGTGGATTTTTATCAAAGAAATAATAGTCCTAAAAGTATAGTATTGTACGTTACTATGCTTACTTTGGGGCTAGATAAAGCTGTAAAAAAGTCCACCAATTTTTTTTCAATAATAAATAGAAACTTGGCCCCTATAACTATCAAATCCTACTAATATTATAAACGCGAAAGTTTCTAAGTATGGATGTTTGTTACTCTTTCACGTTAAAACTACTGAATGGATTTTAATGAAACTTTACAATAATACAGCATATACATCAGAATAACACATAGGCTACAATTTATAAAGATATTATGTGACCAATCTTGTGCAAATGAAGTCGCGGGCACCAGCTTGTTTTAAATAAGAAATAGCAAATCATGTCTCGAAATATCTTCAACTCTCTTTTTTATTTCATGAAGAAAATGCGTGCAGTTAATTTGTACACCATAATGACCATAAAAAGTGTAGCAGGTGTTTCATCGAGTACTTCCTTGATGACCATTGTTATGGTATCTGTCACGGTATACTTGCATTATCAATTTGCAATCCTGTATACTTACTTAAGCCATCACGATAGTAGAGTTTTGATATAGGATGCATTTTTTTATATGTATTAAAGGGTAATGTGTCGCTAAGCGACGAAGGTCTTAAAATATATTTAAAAAAAAATCTTGTCGCTCGCACATTTCAATATTTTTTAATACATTAAAATAATGTTGATACAAAAAATTAATTATATATATATATATGTATATTATATTATTATATTATATAATATATTATATATTTCAGTAGTTAGTACTCGTAACTTATCAAGGACAATGGCGTGTAGTTTTACGTATGAAAGACCAAACATTGCAAAATACGAATTATTTTTCGTACTCATTCTGGGATATTTACTAGTAGTAGCCGCCTTTCTTGCATTAATATCGCGTGTCAAAAGCTTAAGATAATCTGTAAAAAAAATGTTAACAACCTGGCAACATTCCACAACATATCATTCGTTCTTTTGCGCGCTATCGCGGCGTCTGCGTTTTCACGCTATTTACAAAACTTTTGGGAAAAAAGTTAGTAATAAACTAGTAAAGTATGTTATTTTCATCAACATTCATCATGCCCAAGCGTAGGGCTTCTTATCCAGACAGAAAAATACTAAAGTTGGAGAGGAAATTTAAGAATATATACCTTTATACTTTGAAAGGAAGGTAAGAATTTGTAGACTATTTACTAAGTTTGGTTTGTATTGGATATTGTACAATACATTTCGTGCCTAGCCGACGTTATTTACACGGAAAATAGTCCTGTTATGAGGCGTAATTCTTTAGCACACGGTAATGCTAATTTGCCGGCCGGCCATTATGGTGCTGGCTGAAATCAAAAATTACGATTAACTTTATTGCACAAATCAAAGTGAACTCTTAGAATTATTCCTAATAACCTACAGGTTATCAATTACATAATTGTGTGACAATGTATGTACGTTCCCGTTGGGAAGGCTATGTTGAAGCTGATGACAACTTCAGGCTAAGGGTTATCTTGTTCCTATTAACTGGTGTACACACATTTAACCAGTATGGGTCAGCCGGCTGTCCCCTGCCATGTAAAGAGTTAACCTACATGTAATCAAATACATTATTGTGTGACAATATGTACCTTCCCGTTGGGAAGGTTATGTTTAACTCAAAATATCAATAATAAATTATATTGCAATACCTACATTTAATCTAATGCATATTGTGTGACAGTATGTGCCATCCTGTTAGGAAGGTAATGTGAGCTCAAAAAATCAAGATGAATTATATTGCAATACCTACATGTTATCAAATTGCATATTGTGTGACAATATGTAACATCCCGTTGGGAAAGTAATGTAAGCTCAAAGAATCCAGATGATTTATATTGCAAACCTACATGTAATCAAATTGCATATTGTGTGACGATATGTACAATCCCGTTGGGAAAGTAATGTGAGCTCAAAGAATCAAGATGAATATATTGCAATACCTACATGTAATCAATTGCATATTGTGTGACAATATGTACCTTCCCGTTGGGGAGGTTATGTCAGCTCAATGGATCGAAATAAATACAATGACAATTTACATATTTATAAACAAATAATAAATATAAACAATATTGCATAGTTATTGCAATTTTACACTCTCTATGAGAGGAAGAAGTAAAGGAAGATCTTTTAAGACATTAGACTTGATATACATTTTTCAGAACAATAATGTGTTCTAGAATTGGATCTAATCCAGTTTGAATGCCTGGAGCAGAGGACCCCTGGCACTTTGAATCCTGATGTTGAAATCCGTGAGACAGATATCACAGATGCAGAGACAGATTCTTCAGAGGAGGCACTCATAGCAGAAGCTTTGGGAGAGCCTACCTAAGATAATGGCTACAGTGATGAAAATCATCCTTATTTGGCATTGGTGATGGAGACCATTCTAAAAACGGATTTACAAAGGCAGAGAAAGAGAAAATTGTGGATTATAAATTCCAAACAATTGCTAGCTATTAGAGGCACCCAAACTAAACATAGAGCTGACTGGTAATCTGACACCAGCAGGCAAGAGCCAAGATGAGCTGTTGCAGAAGCATCAGCAAGTGCTGGGACAGTCAGCTGCTAAGCTTGCTCAAGCTATACAGTCTTGTCAAGAAAATTGTTTTCTTGAGGTTTTATAGAAACAAGGTTCGTTCAATTTGTAATATCCATTTTCAATATACAGACATTTGCAGAAAGCTCATAAGTCCATCCTTGGACAAGAACTTAATGAAATCCTTGAAGAAAAGCTGGAGGGGAGAAAAAATTTTGATTCAAACTTGGAGGACTCTGTGAAATCTTTATCTTAAAAGGCTGTAAATCTTATTAAACCATGAAATGCAGCAAATATTACTAACAAAAGAGGTTCAATCAACCAGCAGGCCACAGTTTCAGTATCACAGCCAAGGCCTATGAGGGGCTTATCACTAGCACCCTCAGCAACAATAGGCATACAAGCCCACAGACAGCCATCATCAGGCAGGCCCATCCAACAGAGGGCATACAAGATATCTTTAGAGATATGTTTTGCTGGTAGATTGTAGTATTTCAATGTGTATTGAAAAATAATTACTTAAGAACCCACCATTTTTGAATACTTTATGGCATAAGATACCTTTTTAAGTTTTGCTGGAGCAAACATTATAAGTCCAATAAAGTTAAACTGATTATATCAGGAAAACTTATGATGGAGACTAAAATTTTAAAAACTTAAACTTTGGGGCAATTTCATGATGCTGTATATTTAGCATATTTTATCTGAATAAAGTTTAATAACTTATCTGTTTAAACTGGAAGATATTGACTGTTAGTAAATTACTCTCAAGTAAAGACTATACTATGTGCACAATAGAGTTGAAAAATGGTTATTATTTACTCATATTATGATATATTTCGATTTGAGTTTATGTGTGATATTATGTGAAAACCACAATACTTACTATAAAAGCTATAGAATTGTAATTTATTTCAATAATTACATTTGCCTGGGAGTTTCATATCATGAATGTATAACGAATATCATGATTGTGTTTATGCTATTATATGTTTTGGCTTAGTATTAAAACTGATTGTAGTAAAATCATCACATCAAGTATTAGGAAATTTTCAGGCTTTGGATCAAATTTAATTCATAGGACACAGAGTCCTATAAAAAGAAAGACATAACTTATAAATATATTCTTAAAACTTTAATGATCTATTAGAGATTTTGCCATATTATTAGGCCGTCTTGGGTCAGTTTATATTATGTCTTTGCTATGTTTACACAAAAAATTTAGCTTTGGAACGTAGTGGGGGATCTATGATTACCATAGGAAATATGAAAGCAGTTAAAAATATACCATTCAAATCAAATAGTTCAAATCATACTTCAAATTATACCATTGGAAATATTCAAATTATTTTGTGGCAGAAACATATATGTTTGACAGCAGTCAGTAATAAACAGCAAGAAGTAGTTGAAACCTACAAATTTCAATGGTGTTAGATTTATGGATTTTTGTATGATACTTTAAATCAAAGGATAATACCTATAGAATCAAATTTTGACTTGTTTGCTTCTCACTCAAGCTTAAAATTTTACAAATATATTGACATGGAGACCCTTCTGCATGGAATGTAAATGCCTTCACCATTAAAAGGAGTTATTATTTATTTTATGCATTCCCTTAATTTTGAAAATCTATCAAAAGGTTAGAAAAGACAAGGTTTTGGTATTGTAGTGCGTCCAATTTGGCCAACCCAGGTTTGGTATCCTTTAATGAAGTTTGTAACAGTAATTATTGAGTCATCATCAAAGTATAGCCTATTACAATATTACAGTTGTATTTAACAGTGATGGTGTATTGCAAGACAAATAATCAAGATCTAGGTAATGTGTGCCTTAAGTATTATCATATTTATAAAACAATAATACAATACAAAATCATTTATTTATGCCACACATAAATACAATTTATAAAAAATACAAGAAAAGACATTAAAAGTAGGTGACAGAAATGTGCTGTCATTCAGCATAAACGCTATAGCAGCATACGCTATTATAATGCTGTTCTTCTGTGACTAGTACGCGACAACGCAACAACTGCGTTATCCATGTCATCGTCAGGAAATAATAATAATATTCTAGTTAAAACTATATATTTAATGATGAAAATTTTCAATTAGGGGACCTCTTACCAAACATATACCTAACTGCCATCGTTCGGAACATTCTCTCATAATAGGTAATATTATGAGTATTTGAATTTAATATTAAATACACATTGTGAATACACATTGGTATATTACAAATTAATATTTTTATTTTATTTTTATTATTATTTAGTAAGGTTTTATTCTTTGAATATCAAGGAGTGCAGTGATCTGTACAATGTATTACCAATAAATAACTATTGACTATTCAAGCACATTGGTTTTTGAAGGATTATTCAAGTAAAGGCCATTTGCACCTAAATGTATGCTCACTTGGTACCCAAATATTGTTCTCACTTTTTTAAAGTTTCTTCTTGTAGTTTAAGAAACTAACCAAAATTACAACTACAGCTCTTACAACAGGTCAAAGAGTTCCGACATTTAGGGACGAGGAGGAATCATTTGATTAATTGTTTCTATGTTTTAAAGACCCCTTTAGGAGAGCCACTTCCCAATTAATATTATAATCAGGTGGCTTAAACAAGTTATGAAATACAGTAGAATTGACATTTAAATTTTCACCTCTCATTCTACTTACAGTAGATAGCATACAAGGTAGTGTTAATGCTCAATTTTCAATTGCAAATGTTTAGTTTATATTATTATATATTTGTAGTTCCTCTAGTCAGAAGTAGAAACTAAACATATAAGCATTAAGTTAACAATTACTAATGCTATGTATTTTGCTGTGATTTCAAGAATAATGATAATTTGGTACTAAGGATTAATGTTCCTGGATCTCAGTTGTTCCTTAATGGTGGTTTATTCCTTTTGAGTTTGTGATTTAGTAGATTTTATCTACCTTTAAGTTAAAGGAACTTAATTATTAAGACAATATAATTAGTTAGTCGTTAGGTTTAAAAAACACTCATTGTTTTTATTTAATAATGTGATTTTTATATTCTATGTTCATCCCTCTAAACATCTACTAGTAAATATCCCAGAATGAGTACGAAAAATAATTACAGGATTAAACGAACTCACCTGAGTGATGTTCTATCCTGATTATTTAAGTACTCATTCTGGGATAAGAGAGTCCCACCCTCCCAACAGCTATGACATCATAGCTTCCCATTGATAGGCTAATATGCTTATCTGAACTTTAAACGTAATGATATGTTGTGGAATGTTGCCAGGTTGTTAACATTTTTTTTACAGATTATCTTAAGCTTTTGACACGCGATATTAATGCAAGAAAGGCGGCTACTACTAGTAAATATCCCAGAATGAGTACTTAAATAATCAGGATAGAACATCACTCAGGTGAGTTCGTTTAATCCTGTAATAATATGCCTTTAGATATCCTTAAGAATATTAGGAAAAAAAGCATAACAATATACATCAACTTTTTCTATATTACGACATGCTATAGAGCATTACCTAGCACTTGCTGGCTTTCTTAGCACTTACCTCGCAACTTAGTCAGACTAACTTTTTTTTAAAATATAACTTGCCGATGGAACAAGCAGATGGCCAATCTGATGTTAAGTGTTAACCATCACCTATAACAAAGCATTGCCTCGTAAGTCACGCTCGATTGAAACGTGCCCTACGATGCACTGCCCTGCATCCATCAACTTGAGGCATACAGATGCTAAGCCTCATGTGCCTGTAATTACACCGGCAACCACACTCTTTAAACCGAAACACAGAAAAAGGCGCGGTGGTAGTTTCACCGGACGAGCCTTTCACAAAGAGCTCTTCTACTCCTAATTCACAGGAAAGACATGGTCCACGGATTACCAGATATGTACCAAGAGATCTCAGGGGATATAATCACGCTTCGTAAGATGTTTTTACCTACCTTTTTGTTACTAGAGCTTTCTCCTAGAAATACCAAAGTTATAAATTTAAAAAAATAAACCGACCTCACTTCTAATAACGATCAATGATAAAACATTAATAATCAATACGAAACTAATTAATATCCACGTCCCAATTATCTATACGTTCACTTAATCAAAATGTTCCTCCGATCGTAATGTCATGAACAAGAAGCTTCATAATTGGTGTCCATATTTCATCGGATATTTTAACGGACGGCTGGTGAGATAGCGGCCTTATTGGCAGGAACGGGGTGGTTTTATGATATCTATTGGGCTCATTTTAAAATATTATACTCGTTTTAGCTGAAGGCAATAAATAAAAAATGCAATTATTTAATTTGATTGCTAGCTTCTGCGCATGTCATTTTGTGTTCTCCTTTTGTCTAAACTTTGTTTTGGTAAACAAAGTTTATACAAAATGACATATGCAGAATTGCACAGTTTGGTTGGTGACTGCAGTGTTGGAGTTGTATGGCCATCCCCTGGTGCGTGCCTTCAGTTGCTTCTTATGGACATCCACTGGTATTGAAAGGGGGATCTTATCCTACGCTGAGACCCCCACAGCAAACATGTATATGATAATGTTATAATCTTACTTTCTTTTGAAAAAATCACTCCAAAACCAAAGTTAAAAAAAAACAACGATAAACACTTGAAAAATAAAGAAAATAATAATAGTAATTATAAATTAACTTGAGTTTGAATGAATAGAAAAAATAAAAATGTATGGTATGAAACGACTATGTAAAATGGTTGATTTTGTTTAAATAATTTTCCCATGTATTAAACTAAAAACAAACCCAATACAGCATCCATAAAAATCGCGATCATGAATAAGCCTTGCCAGCTGGCCATTTCATTAAGTCACCACTGAGGAATAATTTAATCAGTACCGTGTACAAAACAACGATAGCGCATGATTGATGGCGCTATGCTGACGGTACGATGCGATCTGCCGTCGGTACCGCATCGGTTCTCAACTTATCTTATTTAAATGTTAGGAATATTGATCTGCGAGTATTTATAGAGAGGCTTTGCTTTGTTGATTAAGATAAATCTATTTACCTATATATAGAGATGAACCAAAGTAACCGACATAGCTCGCAGAGCTAGCAAGTTGAATGGGCAAGTTCTTAAACTCGGAGAATTGGCAACCGCTTTTACGTAAGAAATAGGGGGTATGTTATGCCAAAGGTAAAATGTGGACGTACCTCTGACAAACCCGCTTAGACATCCTCAAAATATAATCTTGCGTTGAGAATCTGAGGGATCTATCGTGACTGGGGATAAGGTCGTTAAGCTGTTTCAGTTTTTTAGAGTCATTCTATTCATTACCACTTCTGTTTTAATTATCTTTGCAATTGGTATCTTAAAATTTCATAGACGATGAACTCAATGAAGACCATTTTTTTGACCAAATCAGTAGGTAGCTAAAATATTTTGTAGCTATTGTACCTATTTGTTTAATGAAAGACTTCAAAAAAAGAGAAGGTACTCAATCCGATTGTTTTTTTTTTTTTGTAGAAAAATATTGTTGTATTTATATTTGCAACATAAAAAAGTACGCTGAAATTAGATCAATATTAGGCAAAACAATCAACCTCCTTATCGCCACATCTCCAATCACCCACGCATATCTCGACTGCCGATACTAACGAGCAATACCGATACCACTGCACGCAGGCTCAATTTATTTAGTTAAATTAACCGAAGCACATCACATTTGCATTCGATTTCCATAACGTGGCACAGGCGTATCGGCGCGCCATACGTCACTGTTCGAAGACCCGAGAGATATGGCCAAGAAGATCAAGCATGCGATCGGGAATACAACGATGTTGGAACGCTTTGAGAACGGTTTCGTAAAACTTTAATTTTGATTTTAGCTTTAATGACAATGTCTAATTTTAAAATAATAAAACCAATGACATTTTACGAAACTGTTAGAAAAGTAAAACATTTATTAATAACATTTGACAAGGTTATATCTACGTGTGTTATTGAGTTAAATATATTGCACTTGCTACTTATTTCTTGAAAACAAAATTGCTTTTGATTTAACAAGAGTGGAATAAAAAATTAATAAATATTGGCGGACACACACAGCAATATCTATCCCCAAACCAAGCAAAGCTTGTACTAAAACTTGAACCAGTAAGTTTAGATATAATGTTTTAGATGTTTCTAATTCGGTACTCACAGCAGCCTCCGATATACTACTTCTGTTTGTAGGAATATTAACAAACCCATTTTGTTCTTTACATAAGCCTTCAAAAAGCTTACAATTTAATATCGTTTTCACATCGTCTCGCTACCCAAATAATCACCTTCGTTACCGTACAGAGATGGAAGCCATTTTTTTGTCTTGAACGTGATTTATCCAGAGGAAATTGTCAGACAACTAATGGCTCTTTGTTTATTGATTTATTTGTTGCAATATTCGGTAGCTGCGAGGTCGAATATTGGAATACCTTTTTTGTCCGTTGATTGAGCTGCAGGACCAACCCGAACGCAAAAAGTAGTACGTCCTGATTGAGTCCGAAGGCGTTTTGGAACAACTTTTTAAATTGGTCGTAGTGTTGAAATTATAGGTGTTTGTGGGTGGGGACGGCGGAATGGAATGGGAGGATCGTCTAGCCGTTTGATTAAGATTTTTTTGATCGAGAATTAGGATAACAGGAAATTACTTATAGACAGTTAATGCTCGATGAAAATTAATATTCAAACGTGTTGATAATTATTATATGAAAAATAACATAATATAAATATAGAATTGCGAAATTCTCAGATCAGTTTCTAAGCAACAATACAAAGCCGCAATTCGTTTTATCTACTCAAAATGATCAGACGCGAAACGTCAAAAATGCAGTTTTATTATCTAGTAAAAATAGCTTTTTCAATGTTAAATAAAGGATACCTACGTCTATGAAGAATAATTCCCTAAAATCAAATAAGTAATTTTTATATTAAATCCTCTCCAATACCTGCTTGCTAAAATACTTATTCTAGCAGGCAGTTAGGCTAACAAGCTATATTGGGTCATAAAAACAAGTATTTTATTTCATTTATATTTCTGCTTCTTCAATACTTCCTAAGCCTCGTCATTCCCAAATCGTAATGTCATCAAGAAACGTCAGTAATGACACGAAAACGGGAAGCCGCAATGACGGTTTGATTTAAGTCAGAGTAATATTCAATTTGTTCTAGTCTGCCGTTTCGTGGCTCATTAGAGGCAATTTTGTTTCTTACAAATTACATAGAGAACATTTCATTTGTTTTTTACTTCACTTACTTTTTTCTATATGACTTTAGAAGAGCTCTTTGTGAAGGGCTCGTCCGGGGAAGTACCACCACGTCTTTTTCTGCTGCCAATCAGCGTTGCTGTGTTTCGGTTTGAAGAGTGTGGTTGCCGGTGTAATTACAGGCACATGAGGCACATCTGTATGCCTCAAGTTGATGGACGCAGGACAGTGCATCGTATGACACGTTCCTATCGTGTGAGAGTTGCGAGGCAATGCTTTGTTATAGTTGATGGTTACCACTTAACATCTGCTTGTTCCATCAGCTAGTAATATTAAAAAAAAACTGTGTAGAATACGCAATACACTATTTTTATTAGTTTCATAGTGTTCAAATCCCACTATAGGATAATAACTCTTGTATATACTTAAATTTTTATATTTCAATACGCGTTAAATTGGGCGGTTTGATCAACTGGTAAAATCCACCCTTATAAATCTAAGTATCTTATAAAATAAAAAGATTCAGGTAAGTTGTTTTGTATAAAGCATTTTTTCAAGCTAATGATGAAACGAACGTAACAAGGGCAATAAAAATATTTTTTTCTGAATGTTTTAAAATATCCACACAGATATTGCTTCCAACGCGAGAATTGAATCCGCACCTCTCGTACGCATCACCACAAACTTTGTCAAATTGTTCACTTCACTGTCCCTAATGGCTCCAAATATTACGTTACCCGCACACTTAGTAAGTAAAAAGCGTAACACGTTTCAGTAACATACCGTGAAGGAAGCCGCAACTTACTGTCCGTAAATTATAAATTTTCTGATACACATTATTTAACATGCTCACGGTATTTTCCGTGTATCCTTGCTATGATTTCAAAGATACTCAATTCGATGAATTTATTTCAGATTAATTGAATTGAGGAAGGCCGAGGTTTTAAATAAAGTCAAAGTCAAAAGGTATTTATTCAATAAAATCACTTTGTTCCACGCGACCAAAGCCTAGAAGAACAAGCAACAAACTTACGGCTTGGTTCAAACCGCTCTTTTGTATGATCCTTGTTACTTGTTAAATGAAATAATTGGTAGGAAGGTACAGTTTTGCTAAAATAATATTTAGGTAGGGCGTATCTAGTTAGTATTATTATGATATAGTCAGTAACGCAATAAGCATATTACAAAATATTGAATAAATAAATATACTAATAATGAAGTATATTTTAGTCGTTTCAAATCAGTTTAAAGTGTTTTACTTTCAAATAATTTCTGATGCAAAATCTTCAGAAGATATTAAAAAAATACAATTTAAACAAAACTACAACACGTGCTAGTTGGTTCTTTTGAGGAAGTCTATACTCTCTAGTGCCACTACTCTCAAACGGTGAAGCAAAACATCGTGAGGAAACCGGCATGTCGTAGAACTAAGTTCTATAACATATTGTGTCAAGTGCTCGAAAGGAGCCTCTTGAGACGTCAAATCCTTTCACCACACTGCTTCGACAGAAACTAGTGACACGACAAGAGAAGAGGAAGTCGATAAGAAGTAGTCAGTGACAAGATCAAGCGGCTCACACTTGACCAATTTCCCACGATTTGCACGTGGAATGCATTGTCATGCCTTTAATTTCATACCTCATTGATGTTATGTCTCATTGTTTTATAAGATTGATTTTTTATCAATCTTTTTTAATGAGAGACCCATCGCACGAAATGACTAGCTCGCGCCCGCGGTTTTAAAATCTTTTCTAAAATAGTTTAGACACGTATCAAAATAATACTTTTGTGTCTCCTTAAGAGTTTTGTATGATTTTACTGCATGGTACATGTATATATTGAGTTCCATATTTAGTAAAAAAATTGAACGTTTATACTACTGATACTCGTAATACTTTTTTTAAATTCGAAATTTTAATTTCATTGCCATCATAGACAACCACATTTATAATTCCAACAATGAAACATAAATTGTAAAATCTTTTTTTTTAATTTTGTCCATCTACCTGTTATTATACAACGTGTAATATTTAACCTTATTACCCCGGAAACAGGGTATTCTACAGGTCATGGCGAATATTTTTTTTACGACTTTTAAAATTTAAAGGTTTTAATTCCTGAAATGCCTCCGATACTTTCTTCTAATATGAAACTTTTAGAAATACCATGAGGCAGCCCTCTTATAAGGGTATTATGTTACATGTTTATCTACATATCTAATTAAGCAAAGTTTAATTTATTAAAAAGCCTAACTTCACTCTGAAATATTAAGTTTCCAAACATACCGACACCTGTTTCAAAATATTATTAGAGTCGACAGATAATAGAGTATTATAAAACTTTTATTAGCGGTCAGTTTTTTATTGAGTAGGTATTTACAACCGGCTACTTGATTCGATAACCATAAAATGTGCTGATAAAGTGCCACAATAGCTGATTTATAAAGATATAACTCCAGTATATTGCTGCTAGATTAGAAGTTGTAAAATCACCGTTACTTTGAAACAAAGCTTTCATACAACCCGCGCAATAGCCTAATAACTGAGTCAGAGTTTTTTTTTTCGTAAGTTCAGGCCTTTATTGTATGGACCTGGAAGTGAAGTTCATACCTTGCACTTGAAATATTTATTTTTTATTATTTTAATGACTACAACTAAAAACTTTGGATTATGTTTACTCTTGTATTGCCATCATCAAATTTAAAATTTACGTCAAAAAATCCTTAAGTTAATATATTAAATAATATGGTACATTTTAGCAAGAAACGAATCTTTGACATCCTCAAATACAAAATTTACGTCTAAAACCCCTTATACATTTATTTTTAAATAATGATAGAATCTAAAACACATTTTTTTTCTTCAACAGGAGAAACCTCATAAATGCAGTCTTTGCTCGAAGTCCTTCCCGACGCCCGGCGACCTCAAGTCTCACATGTACGTGCACAGTGGCTCGTGGCCATATAAATGCCACATCTGCTCGCGAGGGTTCAGCAAGCACACCAATCTGAAGAATCACTTGTTTTTGCATACTGGTGAGTATTCAATCTATATGTCTATAAATGGGTATCTATAAATGCATTTCTTCTTTCTTTCATTCATTTCTTCTTTATATTACTCATTTTATGTATGCTTTATATTAACCTGAACAGTTCCATAGCATGTGTCAAGTGCTCGAAAGGAGCCTCCTCTTGAGGGGCACTTAAAATCCTTTTACCACACTGTTTCGAAAGAGACTAGTGATACGACAATAAGAAGATTACTGCTTTAATGCTATAGCATATAATAGGATTATACTATACTTACTTTATTTTTATTATAATTATAATTAATGAAAACTAAATTTTTATTACCTACGCCTTTAATGCAAGACTTTTCTCATCCTAAACTTATTATTATAATTTTAATAAATACTAATTTTTTATATATTTAGATGAAAATTTAAAATACTGTGCCAAAAAAAACATCTTAAATAATCCGGCCTGTGATTTGGGAGGAAAAATTGGGAGGAAGATAGTAAAAACGACAATTTAATTTTCCCATATAAACTGTTCTACCAAAGCGAAGGGAGAGTTTAAATGTCATTAGGATAGGTAATACAAAGTACACCGGGTCATCTAGTCAGGTATAAAAACAAAAGGTTAATGATTTATTATTTTGTTTCAGCCAAGCACCAGAGGAACAGTGCTCGGGATGCCACTTGAGTATTCCAAGCCTGATGAAGATCACGCAAGCGAGTTATTTCGATCTCCTCAGCTTCTCATGAAAAATGTTATCGAAAGCTTTTGGTAACATATAACTCCTTGATAGACGTTAATCGATCGAAAAAATCAATCAAGCAAGACGTAAATAATTATTTTATATTTACATATTTGTAAAAATGGTAAAATTTACAAACTAACTTTATTAAAAGTGTGATATTAGTAGTAATTTAGACATAAGCGTTAATTTATTTTTAGTTTCGTAATTTGGTAAAAGTAGTTTCGTGGGTTATTTTTACAAAATTATTAAAGGGATAATGTGAAAAATCCAACAATAAAAAAAATACTATAATATTGTGGTATATTGTGACTCAGAAAAAACGCAGTGAATAAAATTAAATATTCTTTAAAACAATAACCACGAGTAATATTATGCAATTTTATGATTTCACAGTAAGTTGAATCTTGAAGGGGCGATTCATTTCTAATATTTTATTTATTAAACGAAGGGATATAATAATTTATTGGTTAGATAACCCTTAATATAGAATTATGTATATTTAAGACCACGATATATATACGAGTATATATTTGAGCTACAATTACCGAGATGAATATGCTTATAAGTAGCATACAGCTTAAACTGATATGGCATTGAAAACAATTATACTTACGACTTTTTTCTGTAAGTATATAATTTAAGTATAAGATCTACATAGTATTATGTAGAGTAGATTGTATATAACCAGGGTTATAATGTACTTACACTACGTATGTATATTGTGATTTCCGTTTCCGTCCAAATCTGTGTATATTCACTTATAATAAGTATAATTATAAGTAAATTATGAACCTATTTATACTGGTAATATAATTCTAATAAAGATTTTCTTTTAAGTTTCTGCATTTTATTTAAATTTATTATTATTTTATCAAAAACCCCAGACATTGACTAAGATACGTTAAGATGCCTTCAGTCTATTCTCTTATTTATTGGTATAGATATGGTTGCGTTCTCACTAACTTATCAAAGAAAAAAATTCAACTGTCTATCACGGTTTATGAGATACAGCCTGGTGACAGACGGACAGACAGACAGACGGACAGTGGAGTCTTAGTAATAGGGTCTCGTTTTACCCTTTGGGTACGGAACCCCAAACAGCAGAAAGAAATAGAAGAAAAGAAAACTATGGATAAGTCTTACGAAAACTTAAAAGATTTAGTCTATGCTTTAGATTACTATGAATAATTATAAGCCATAAACAGATATCTGTCTTATAAGTCAATGAGGCTCTGAAGCGCTCTGTAAACTTGAAAGTACTTAATATTTACCTCCATGATAATTACACTGTCAAAAATCTGGCTCTCAATTGGAAAGAAGAAGAAAACTGGCTGACAACTGTTTTTGTAAGGAAAAGATATCTTTGCAAAGAAATAAACTAACTCTATCTTAAGAGATCAAACTGATAACTACTTTATTTTTATTTTTTATTAGCCTCTTTCGTCCCACTGCTGGGCAAAGGCCTCCCCCAAGGACTTCTAGTTCTCCCTATCCCACCACCTTCAAAGGCATCCAGGTCGTCCCACCAGCGCTTTCTCGGTCGACCACGAGGCCGCCGTCCATCAGGAACCCATGGTGTGCTGATCCTCGCCCACCTATCGGGAGGCATTGAAAGATGCATGAATAAAAATATCACGCAAACAAAGACGCGAGCATTCCACTAGTACTGTTTAAGAGCCCCCGCAGACTGCAGACTTTTTATCGGCCGATAGTTTGGTCGGGTTGGGCTGCTAGTGCTTAATGCGGCCGATAGTGAATCGTTGTATATATCTGTGTTGTATATTCAGATGAAAATAACTGCCAAGTGCCAATATACCTCTCGATTGAACATTTCACCATTTCGAAAGATATAAAATCACTGAACCTATTTATGAAAAATCGATCCAAACATATTTTCTTACTAAAAAGTTTGCGAAGTACGAAAACAAGTAAAGATAGTTTTTGTAATTTTTTTTATGATCAAAGTTATAATCTTTGCTGAACTGTGTGCAATGTAAATAAGTTCAATCTTTCAAATGTTGAAATGTGCAAGCGAGAGTTAAATTTGTAGTTGCCAGTGCCTTAAGAAACCCACCAAACTATCGGCCGATATAAAGTCTGTAGTCTGCGGGGGTTCAAAGGGCCCAATTTAAACTATTCAATTATGTAGGCGGACCATCTTTACTTTAATATCGTCTAATAGTTTCCGAGGAGTATTCTAACATCGTGATGTACGAAATTAGACCACCCATGTATTTACAATACAATAAGTATAATAATTGATGGTTTTTGAAACGATCTATTAAGAATTAAAAACATATTTATAAGAGAAACTTATCTAATCTCTTCTGGAACTTCAATACTTCAATTCATTTTAAGATTAAGAGATTAAGAGTAGTAGAGCTCTTTGTGAGGGGCTCCTCCGGGGAAGTCCTACCACCACGCCTTTTTCTGCCGCCAAGCAGCGTTGCTGTGTTTTGGTTTGAAGAGTGTGGTTGCCGGTGTAAATCGGTGTAATTACAGGCACATGAGGCTTAACATCTGTATTTCTCAAGTTGATGGACGCAGGGCAGTGTATCGTGGGGCACATTCTTATCGTGCGTGACTGGCTACGCAATGTTTTGTTATAGGTGATCGTTACCACTTAACATTTCCATCAGCTAGTTGTAAACAAAAATGGAATATCAACTGCTAAATATGAGTAGGTATGTGCCAATGTGTTATTTGGACGTATCTCTGACTCTCTCTCTTAGACTTCTTCAAAAAATCTTACCAAGAGATATCTGGGACTATACCGTGTCTGATGATAAAAGTCGCGAAACTATTTTTTTTTATACAACTCGCTGATTAAAGAAGCAGATGACCCACCTGATGTTAAGTGGTAACTATCACCTTTAACAAAGCATTGCCCCGTAAGTCACGCACGATAGGAACGTGCCCAACGATGCACTGCCCTGCGTCCATCAACTTGAGGCATCAGATGTTAAGCCTCATGTGCCTGTAATTACACCGGCAACCACACTCTTCAAACCGAAACACAGCAAAGCTGCTTGGCGGCAGAAAAAGGCGTGGTGGTAGTACTTCCCCGGACGAGCCTTTCACAAAGAGCTCTACTACTCCTCATATTTCTGTTTTTTTGCTTCCTTAACTCCTTTACTATCAGACGTGATGACATAATATTTTTTTATGATCCTATCGAAATAATGTATACCAATATATTAATGGTATAATCTCAATCGTTATTTGGTCAGTTTTCGAGCATTGAAATTTAAAATCCTGTAACGTCACTATCTTAATTTTGAACTCAAAATATTTAAATAATTACAGATAACATGAACTCTGTCATTAAATATATCGATATGTGGACCTCTATAACTCCATATAGAATCCAGTAGGCGTAACACGCAACGGCTGAGCCGATTTGCATAAAACAAGTCCAGCTGGAAGTATTAAGTCTTAATTGTGGCTGGTGTGGAGCGAGCTGTGTCCTGTGGGATGGTACATGCTCCCAGTGTGCGATAAAAGCAATTCTAACATTTTATTCAAGTTTATTTGTGTTGGTTTCTTTTTGATTGTAATTTATTTGATTGCCTTTTATTTGTTGGCGCCTAGAATTAATTTATTTTGAATTCTAATGTGCATACTTTGATGTAGTAAAAGTGTAGACTTTTTTTTCTATTTTTAAACCTAGAGGGTCAAAGATTTTTATTGACGGGACGGCAAATTATTTAACTTACAAGAGCTAAAGATAGATAGATAGATAACTCTTTCACCACACAGAAACGTAGTACAGGGTTGCACACATTAAGGTAAAACAATGGGCGACCTTATCGCTGAGAGCGATATCTTCCAGGCAACCTTGTAGTAATAAAGAACACGCGCAAGTATTACGGTCGGTTTCTGAAAGCCCGATCAAAACTAATCGCATGTCAAGTCACTTGCTATCTCTATCTAATTCGATGTAATAGCTGGAATGGCGAGAGACTTGACATCCGATTAGTTTTGATCGAGCTTTCAGAAACCGGCCGTTAGTTTTGTTTACCATATTTCGTATTTCGTGGATACTCGTTAGTTTTCAGCTCGCCCGATAGAGCGCTTATCGAATCTCCATACAAAAAAGGCCTGACGTTACGAAAAACAAAATAATAAATGGTGAACAAAACTAAGACTTGGGTTACAGGTTCAACTTTTCTTCCACGCCTGTATTTACTGGACGGAAAAGAGTTGGTCAGTGACTAGAGATGGTTAACGTTCTCTCAGTTTAGTCAGCTTAGACGAATTGGCCATGGCTTGAGGGATGAAAAGATACCATTGAGGTATAGATACTTTTACTCGATACTGTATCGGTCGTCGAGTATAGATACTCATTCAGTATCAATTGAAAAGTATCAATACTTACTCGTATCGAATCGTTTTTAAAATATTGCCACACACTCTTATTAGACTTCGAAGGCCCCATTTTTAATCACGAAATAATAAGTAATAAAGAATAAGTAATGCTTTAAACACAAAACAAACACCGACTAATGATAAAGGTTAGAAATAACGAACATGAGAGGGATACGGAACGAACGAAAACAATTTCAATGACTACAAAATATGGCAGCGCTAACTGCTTTTTTTTCCGGCATAGACAAACAAGCTTGCCAACTACACAAAACTAAGACTAGGATGCGTTCAAAAACTTCAATTTCAGATAACAATTTTATAATAATGTTAAAATGAAATAGTGACATTGGCATACTGATATGAGTTCTTTTGACCGATACCTACTCGATACTTAATTTCAAAGTATCGATACTAAAAGTACTTGGTATCGGAGAAAAGTGTCGAGTATGTACTTGTATTTACTCGTATCGTTCATCCTTAAGCTTGGTGTACTACTGCTAAGTCATAGCTAATAGATGTAGTACGATGTTTCTTTTACCATTTGAGAGCATGTAGTATTGGGCATAATCGACATTTTGGTTATACCACAAGGGTTTATGTGAGTGTATCCAATCATACATTTAATAAAAATAATTTCTCTATACATAAACATGTATACAAACTGTTAAAAGCTCTAAGAATGATTGTATAAACGCATAGAAACTTATCAGTTTTTTTGTCAGTGAAATGGGAGCAGTACCCATCAGATAACATAACAAAAACCCGTTGACGGTATCACAAAGGCGCCACCAACTCTCGATTACGCCTATGACAAAGCATTTTAACCATATTGATCCGAACAGCCAATGTTTGGGCTTTATTAGATTTTTTGTGCGAGACGATTTTGATAGCTTATTGTAAACGACTACGTTACCTAGACCCCGAACTCACGACAAGCTCTTCAGTCACACAGGTCTTTAAAAAATGGATGGTCGTGATGAACTCTTTGTAAACGACCAGTGAAACTTGTACCCGCGCTTCTAGCCGAATCTTTGCTGGGGCAGATGAAGTTATGATGGTAGTTAGTGGTAGCCGACACCCTGACTCCTGTGGCGCGATCTATGGCATTGTGCGCCCGCGCCGCTTCAATTGTTGGTTTAATCAAACTTTTCAAAGCACCGTTTCAATTGTTATGTACAGATGATCTGATACAAGTGAAATTCTGCATGTGAAATGTATTATTTACACATTATTATGTAGGTATTTACTATTCCGTTCTATGTGTACGAAGTAAAGATCAGAGAGTTTAATTTAAGCCTGTACTTTTATTTGAGGCTTTTTCTTATGTTGAGCGTCTATTTTGTATTGTTAACATTTGTAACCTATTTTACAATTGGTTAAAAAAAATAGAGTATGACCATCACATAAGATTTAAAAAAATACATACTTACATTCAGCTCTGATTTCACCATGCTGTTAGATTAACAAAGAATTAAAGGTCCGTTATATAATTATGTACGCGTTTGGCATCTAAGGTTAGATTTAACGGCCTGTTTATCATTTATTAGTAACTAAATGAGCATGGTGAAATAAGCTCTTACTAATATAGCTTTAAAGCTTTCATTTAAAAGCGGCATTATCATCTATACCTAGACACAAAAATTTCTTATCAAATTTCTATTGATTTTTTCAAAATTGTAATCAGATGCCGGCTACGTCCTAAAAATTGGGTCTCATATGAAATTATTAGATTCAAAGGTGATTATATTTGTAGGCCACTTGGTAACCTCCGTCACTGAATCTTCATTGAATAGTTTAAATATGGCAGCATCCGATTGTAAACAATCTGGCGCAACCTCACGATGCGCTCTGCCGATTCGTTCACTCGTTCCGAATGCTTAATAATCTCGATTAAAGTTACGATCGCTGCTTGAATTAATCGATAATTGTTCATAAATCATCGATGTTCGATTTGCACCAAGTATCTGGGTGCGAAGTGCAAAATTTATAGTTGGATAATACTATAAGATGGCGTGCTAAGGACGTATAACTCGAATTCACAATCTCAGTTTATGACGGCCGCGCAGGATCGGTAGGTGTTCTTAATTGTGTTACTTATTACACGGTTGGGAAAGTATTTGCATTGCTTGATTATGTTTATTCGATACTAGAAGGCAGGCGTTTGGGCCCGCAAGAAAAAGGGACCGCGGTCCCAATAGCCTGATTGTATTTTTTGTTGGCAGAACAAAAAATACAATCAGGCTATTGGGACCGCGGTATATATTTTATCTTTATGGACCACAACCTGTATCAAGTAAGTAACCTGTAACAAGTAGCATACATAATACATATAATTGTTAGAATATTTATTTTATTGACAAATAAATATTTAACGACGGATTAGTTTTTTTTATTTCAAATACTTTTCGTTCTAACTGTACTTAAATTCGGATTAAACAATAGATTTAGTGATCATATTGCGAGTGGTCCCAATAGCCTGAGAAAAAGTAATTAAATTAATTAATCAGGCTATAGGGACCGTGGTCCATTTTTCTTGTGGTCCCAAATGCCTGTCTTCTCTTCGATACCATAGTAAAGATGATAGAATTGGTACTTGAATGGCGATGGAAAGAACATGAGAGAAGGTATTGAAAATTTGACGAAACAGATAGCTGAGAGGATAGTAATATAAGGTAGACGAAATAAACGATGGGAAAACGATATTAAAAAAAATGGCCAGCCATGCAGTCTTATTGTGATGAAGATGCAGACAACCGTCAGACAACTTCTCGTTCACAAATTTTAAGAATGTATAAGATATCAATTGAAAATTCCCGAATATGAAGTACCTTAAACGAAAAATCTCAAACTAATAATATTCGGAGAATAGCATAACAACAGTTCAACAAAAATAAAATTTTGTTCCAAAAAAGTTGGTTTAATGACGACTAACCTCTTTTTCTTTCCAGAGTAGTAAAGCTTTGTGAAGGGCTCCTCCGAGGAGTACTACCACCACACCTTTTTCTGCCGCCAAGCAGCGTTGCTGTGTTTCGGTTTGAAGAGTGTGGTTGCCGGTGTAAGGCACATGAGGCTTTACATTTGTATGCCTCAAGTTAATGGACACAGGGCAGTGCATCGTAGATCACGTTTCTATCCTGCGTGACTTACGAGGCAATGCTTTGTGATGGTTACCACTTAACAACAGGTGGGCCATCTGCTTGTACCATGAGCTAGCTGTAAAAAAAACATAAATTTAAGATTAAGGTATGTATTTACAAAAACAAGCCGTACGTCTCGATAGTGTTGTGTGGAATACTCACATGATACATGATAGAATATAGAATGTTACACTGTTTGTATTCCTAATACAATAAAATAATGAACTATCAAAAAATCTAAACAAAAGAAATGATTCGCAAAATCTAACAGACAAGTCGTAATTTTGTTTATTGCTGCGAACTATTTTCAATAAGTGCCAAAAGCTTACGTTATTGACTGACATAGGGTTGTCTAAAAGTTGCGGTCTAAAGGCAAAGCGCATACCTACGCAATGCCAGTGCCCTCAAACAGAGAAAGAAATCATCGTAAGTAAATCAGTTAATGGTCCTGCAGCGACGATGGGCTCGCAACCTGTCATTTATGGAATACTAACTACTGTAAAATATGGGTATGTGTCAAATGTAATATTTGGACCGCTGACTTGGTACTTGGTAAAAATATATCTGATCTCTCCCTTTTTTAAGAGTAGTAGAGCTCTTTGTAAAGGGCTCGTCCAGGGTAGTACTACCACCACGCCTTCACCATCGATCATGAGGCTTAACATCTGTTTTCCTCAAGTTGATGGACGCAGGGCAGTGCATAATAGGGCACGTTCTTATCGTGCATGACTTACGAGAATCCTTTGTTATAGGTGATGGTTACCACTTAACATCAGGTGGACCATCTGCTTATTCCATCAGCTAGTTGTGTAAAAAAGATATTAGATATTCTTATTTTTTATAAATACATACATATAAACATAATAACAGCCAGACAGACAACAAACTTCTATGTTCATTACAAACGAAATATGCTGGTTCTCGGTGAGGATCAAACCCACAGGCTACAACGCAGAGCTACTACCAACTGAGCTGTGAAAGCTGTGAAGGTTACAATGTGTTTTTTAGCATTAGTTTTAATATAGCTAACGTTGCATCCTTAACTAATAATTTGAAACTTCGAACTGGGCCAAGAGGCGCGTGCTACAGTTCACAGCAAGCCAATCCCAATGCAATCAAATGTAATCTTACTACCTACTAAACTAAACCTTATAGTATTAAGATAAAGTTCAGATTACCCTGAGAAGGGGGTATTATCTCGGTTGAGATATTATAGCCTCACGTTCTCGTAGTATTGTTTTGTTTGAAGCGATGATTTGCCAAAGTATTGTTTGTGTTTCAAGATTGAGCTGTTTAAAAATGATTTCTTGCAAGTATCATTGCATATTTAGAACAGGATTCAAACGAGCAAATAACCCAGTTTAACGTTTTTTTTTATACAACCAGCTGATGGAACAAGCAGATGGCCCACCTGATGTTAAGTGGAAACCATCACCTATAACAAAGCATTCGTACTACTCCAAGTACTAATCGTAAATCACACACAATTGGATCGTGCCCTACGATGCACTGCCCTGCGTCCATCAACTTGAGGCATACAAATGTTAAGCCTCAT
Organism: Chloroclysta siterata; assembly: GCA_932294275.1. Classification (NCBI taxonomy): domain Eukaryota; kingdom Metazoa; phylum Arthropoda; class Insecta; order Lepidoptera; family Geometridae; genus Chloroclysta; species Chloroclysta siterata. The sequence goes on along the minus strand of OW028604.1, from coordinate 3,571,577 downwards.
GTGCCTGTAATTACACCGGCAACCACACTCTTCAAACCGAAACACAGCGTATGTCTCGATAGCTGCTTGGCGGCCGAAAAAGGCGTGGTGGTAGTACTTCCCCGGACGAGCCCTTCACAAAGAGCTTTACTACTCTTAATTTCTACAAAATAAGAAAATTTATGTGCCTGTGACAGTATTTAAGACAGTGACAGCCGTCTAAAAACGTCACACATTTCAAAATTTTTGAAGATATTTAATCACTGAATAAATTATGAAAAATCACAAACCACAGTGTTTCGAAAAATAACATTATAAAGGTTCAACAGATGAATAAATTTAGACCAAACAAGTTTCCTTCCGAAATTTGGTTTACTAGTTTTCGAATATAATCAAACTTTTTAATTGGAAAACTGTAACATCTATATTATATATGCCTCAAGTTTATTGACGCAGGGCGTAACATCGTACGACATCCAATCGTGCGTGACTTGCGAAGGAATCCTTTGTTTCTAGTGATGGTTACCACTTAACATCAGGTGAGTCATCACGAGTAGTAGAGCTCTTTGTGAAGGGCTCGTCTGGGGAAGTACTACCACCACGCCTTTTTCTACCGCCAAGCAGTGTTGCTGTGTTTCGGTTTGAAGAGTGTGGTTGCCGGTGTAATTACAGGCACATGAGGCTTAACCTCGGGTTGATGGACGCAGGGCGGTGCATCGTAGGGCGCGTTCCTATCGTGCGTGACTTACGAGGCAATGCTTTTTTATAGGTGATGGTTGCCGCTTAACATCAGGTGGGCCATCTGCTTGTTCCATCAGCTTAAAAAAAAAAGAAGTCCACTGGTAGTAACGTCAATGAGTCACATATTCATCCAAATATTGAAACTTTCGTATTTGTAATAGTAATGGGATCTTTTTTATTTTCACTTGTTTGATAAGTCTACATAATGGGTCAATAAACATATAGACATACAAAAAATTAATAAGTTTCGAAGATTAAACGTACCGATGAAGAATTCAATATGTTCAATAAAATATTAGAAAGCGCTTCAGAATAAGATCCATTTTAGCGATTAATAAAGTTTATTGCTTGTGCCAATTGGCGCAATGTTTCTAAGCCAAACTGCCTTCCATTGCTTGGTTTTGGTAGGTTTTTTAATAGATTTAAAACAAAATCAGATAATGCAGTGGTTTTTTTTTTTTATCGACCTCTCAGAACTTCACTACCTTAAAATTACCTGTTGCTTTAATTTTGCAACAACATTAATAACATTAATAATGCAGTGGTCTGCAATATTGTCACCCTCCTAAAAAAATTTACGGAGTCAGTAGACTAGTAGTAGAGCTTTTTGTGTGTGGCTCGTCCGGGGAAGTACTACCACCATGCCTTTATTTGCCGCCAAGCAGCGTTGCTGTGTTTCGGTCTGAAGAGTGTGGTTGCTGGTTTAATTACAGGCACATGAGATTTAACATCTGTATGCCTCAAGTTGATGGACGCAGGGCAGTGCATCATAGAGCACCGCTACATCGTGCCTGATTTGCGGAGCATTTCTTTGTTATAGCTGATCTGATGCTTACCACTTTACATCAGGTGGGTTTTACAGCCGATGGGATATTCTATCAGCAAGCAGTATAAAAAAGACACTTAAATAATTACTTTAAAACAAAGACGAGCCCCACTTGTTCGTTCAAATCGGTTAGTGACGTCAGCGCCGAATCGCTAACGGTTGCAACAGGTGGAATTGCACCTGCCAACGGCCATTTCCGACATTACGTTAGATTGGAAGGATCCTTACGTTTTTATAGGACATTACTATTTCTACTTGTACCTTTAAGGGTTAAGTGGTGGCTCTTTGTGCAAGACACCTTTAGGTTTTGGATTCCTGAGAAATTGGTATGCCTTGCTCTTGGGAATTAGGAATTTTTTTGCGTAATTTATAACTTTGTCATTTTAACCTAAAAAACTCAATGTGACAATAAACATTGAACTTTTATGTACTTTAACACCAAATGAGGGTTTTTTTTAAATCAGTATATATTTTTTCAATTGATGCTTTATCTGTAAATAAACAGGAATTTATAGAGATTCTATAATGTTCCAAAATGTCTATTCGAGTGGGAACTTTTGAATTATTATAAAATGTTTAGCAAATGTTTATAAATGTAGGTTAATCCTATAAAACGAAAAATCATTTATTTTATACTACTTGATGATAGCACGTGCAGATGGCCCACCTGATGTTAAGTAATAACCATCACCTTCAACAAAGAATTGCAACGCAAGTCACGCACAATAGGAATGTGCCTTACGATGCACTGTACTCAAGTTGATTGAATGAGGCATACAGATGTTAAGCCTCATATGCCTGTAATTTCACTGCCAACTCGCACCCTTCAAACTGAAACACAGCAACGCTGCTGAGTGCTTTTTGTTTATTAATGTTTAATTAAAATTCAAATGCTTCGCCTTCTTGTTGGACCCTCAAAGGTAGTCATAATAATGATCTAAATGCAGTAAGCACTACACTAGGGTCGCGCGCGAGACAGGTGGTGTGCGCACGCGCCGACCGTTAGCTGTAGAAAGTGCGCGACCGCGCCGGCACGCGACTAGTGTGCCTATGGTTTCGGGTTCAAAGTTGGGATATTTTGGAAGAATGATAACGTTTATATTTATTTAATTTTAGGTTTTGTGACAATTATTAGGATTATTTAAAATATAAGAGATCAAGAATAAAGAGCTGAATAAAGTTTATAGTGTTTTATTAGGTATTTTCTTTGTGTTTATCATTTTAACGGCCGGTTTCTGAAAGCCCGAATAAAAGTAATCGCATGTCAAGTCATTTACTATCTAGCTGCAATGGCGACTCTTTTGACATACGATTACTTTTGATCGAGCTTTCAGAAACCGGCCGTATGAGAGATATACCTCATAAGAACAAGGTTATTTCGTTAAACTAATTAAAATGTTACAAAATTCATATAGTAAATTCTACATCTTTGTAGAATTACCTAAAATTCTACAAAGTTCACCTACCAGATACAATTTTTTTTATTTTTTTTATTATCACAGCGTGGTCACCCTGTAACCTTACCAAACATATTCATGGTGATTAATGTGTAAGGAAATTTGACGGCTGGCTGTTGTTTTACGAGTACCTACTCGTACTTAACCACACGCCTGGTTTTTGTGCTCCGAATGTGGAGCAGTTGCTAATGCACATTGTGATAGAATCAGCTAGCGAGTGACTGGTACAGCTTGTTTGATGAGTTCTAACCAATCGACTGAGTTTAGTTAGTATTTGGATGGGTGACTGCTAGTGGTTTTTTTATACGACTAGCTGATGGAGCAAGCTGATGGCCCACCTGATGCTAAGTGGTAACCATCATCTATTACGAAGTATTGCCTCGTAATTCACGCACGATAGAAACGTGCAATACTGCGTCCATCAACTTGAGGCATAGGTACAGGTATTTAGCCTCATGTGCCTGTAATTTCAACGGCAACCACACTCTACGAACTGAAACACAACAACACTGCTTGGCGGCAGAAAAAGTGGTGGTAGTACTCCCGGGACCAGCCCTTCACAATTATCTATATCTTATCCATGTATTGAATATCTTCGTTAGGTATTTATAGTCTTTTGTATGCGGGTATATGGGATATCCGCAATTAACTTACAGAAAGGAAGTGACGGTTGGACCAACGGAAAAAACTCCTTTGTGTTTCCAAAAGTCACCTGTTTAGTGGCGTAGCATGTCTGTGTTGGTAACGATCTGCGTGATCACGGAATGGGTGACCGATAGTGACTTTGGCAACTAGCTCTAGTGACCTCTGTTACAACAGCTGATAACCTGCTCTAATAACCTCTGTAGTTCAGCTGACAGCATGGCAAAAAAGCGTGCGGGTTCATTTTCCAGCAGATAATCTTTGTTTTCGTGATGGGAATTTTATTTGGGGTATGCTGTCAACATGACACTTAAGTAAACTAAATTCTTCATGTGCTTTTTAACGTGAACTATTTTTATGTCCAGTCTACCTTCTAAATGCCGCAATGAGTTCGAATCTGGTCGTGCACCAATAGATTTTTCTTACCGAATAAAACAGTGAAAAGAAACATCGTGGGTAAGTATTAGAAAAGTGGCGATACGCTTGCAACCAATCACGTATGGAATACCAACTACTGCAAAATGTGGGTATGTGAAATTTATAATATCTGGACGTATCTCTGACCCCTTAGACATCCTCGAATTGATCTAAGGGCATATCAATTTTTGAAGTCCAGTTAGTGGACTTCTTCAGTATGATGATGACAAAATAAAGCAGCCTTATCAAGTCACTGGAAATTACTCTCCAGTAAAAATCAAATTAAGTCCAAGCCACGATTTTTTGATACAAAACGCAGCGTAACTCTTTTTTCCATCGTCGCTCGCGCTCGTGCCAGGACCACAAAATTTCCGTTCGTCACCGACCGTTGATGATTTGGTGATCTTTGGGTTCCAAATTGGGTTCCTTGGATGCTACTAGCTAATGGGAGGCTAGTTTGGTGGCCTGGTATGCCTCAAGTTGATGGATGCAAGGCAGTAAATCGTAGGGCACGTTCATATTGTGCGTGACTTACGAGGCAATACTTTGTTATAGGTGATGCTTACTGTAGTGTATAACAATAACCTATGCGCGCTGACTGGATAGGCGGGTAGCAACCGTACGCACCACGGTCGGGGGCACTCGATTCCAGTCGGCCAATCCAGGCGGACGTTATATAAATATGTGTTTTATTTGGTACCCAAGCAACCTGTACAGTACACTTACCACTTAACATCAGGTGGGCCATCTGCTTATTCCATCAGCTAGTTGTATAAAAAAAAACATCTTGGCTTAGTTGCAGGAAACTGGTGCTTACATTCACCTAGCTTCAAAAAAAACTTGGTTTAAAAATCTTTATGAGATACCTATACTGATAGCCAACTAGTAGGTAGATAGCCTATAGTAGCAAAATTCAGACAGAGATTTCAGTAAGGGCCTACTACTAGTAGTAAATTTATATACAAGGAGTATTTGTCTCTTGGGCGATAAACTAAATCTAGAGCAAAATGCTACAACAGTAAGGGAGAATAATTTTAATTTATTTATTCAGACATCTTTTGGTCCGTTTTTTAATAAACTTACAGGCTAATTTACTCGCAATGTCAGTATTCATACATTGTTTTCTGAATCCATGCTTTAATCAAGGTGATTTATATCTTGTTTCTTATTTTCAATAGAAAAAAGAGCAATTTCAGTTAAATATAGAAAATATTGATTATACCAGCTACTGCAAAAAAGTAACCACATTTTTGATAAATGTTATATTTGTTCGCACCTCTGACCAATCTTCATCAGACACCTTCAGATATCCTTGAGTTAAAACTTGGTGCTAAAAGTTCCGCGGGATATCTGCTGAGCCTGGAGATCAATGTCATGAAGCTGTGGACTATCAATACATTCCTACAGAACCCTATACTGTAGGGTTTGACCAAAGCCCTAGCGAGTAAAAAACGTAAAGCAAGGTGCATTGGACCGCGGTGAATCTGAACACGCGACACCGTGACGGGTGGCGGTGTCGGGTGCGACACGACTCCGGTAAATCATTACAAAAACTAGTAAAAAACCACAGATTCCAAGGTAAGACCCATCTTTTGTCGGATGTACAATAAGACGAAAGAATCCATAATGATCTTTGAAATTGGAGCGTTTTTTCTGTTTTGTGGCTACTTAGTTGCATTTACTGTGTTTTCTGAATACGATATTCAGTAGCAGTATACTAGCTAGAATCTTTCCTTTAGGAACAGAATGTTGAATTCTCATAATGTTGAAAGCGCAAAATGTATAATTTCCCAAAATGTTGGTTTTTTTTCGTTTCGCAAAATGGTGAAGTCTCGTAATATTGAAATCCCAAAATGTATTATTTCCCAGAACGTTGTTTTTCTTTCACCTATATTCGTAAATATACGTATTTATAACATAAAGAGATTCAATAAGTTAGTGCCCCACCTTATAATGAGCGGTTACGACTGCCTATAACACTACTTAGAGTTGATTTCACCATGCTCTCAAAGTCAAAGTCAAAGTCAATAGGTATTTATTCAATAAAATCACAAGGATCACTTTGAAACTTCTTAAAGCTAGGTGACTCTAGGTGCCAGTTCCACGCGACCAAAGCCTAGAAGAACAGGCAACAAACTTACGGCTTGGTTCCTACCGTTCTTTTGTATGATCCTTTTACAATGTAATATAATATATTATTGAAGTTAAGTGAGGCGTAGGCATACATACTCTGTTAGTTACTAATCAAGGATTAACAGGTCGTTAAATCTAACTTTAGATGTCAAACTCGTATATTTTGACATATTTAACGGCCTTTTAATCCTCTGTTAATCTAACAGAGCATGGTGAAATCAGCTCATAAACTACTATTATCACACAAACTTTTTTACTTCTGCTTGCAAATAATATTTCCGATATCTAAAAAGAATTGACCCAAAATACAGAAATACTTAGGTAACGAACAATATGTTTGGTCAATTCAGTCCCTGGCTCAGAATATTTTACAATATCCATCAATTTCTTACAACATAAAATTAGAATAAATTCATTTCAACAGAAGTAAAACATCCCAATCGAAGAACATACAGAACCAAGACGATCAATACGCCTTATGCTCCATCGGCCATGTGTTGCCCATATGCCTATAATGATACGTACGTACAAATCCTATAATTTCACTTGTAACACCTTTTGTCTGTTTTTTACTTGCACCCTTTCGAAGAATGGTAGCGGAGGCGTCAATTAGAACCCTTTGTACGGATATGAAATAGATTAGTCAGGTTGTTGTTAAGGATTAATGTCAATGGGTTCGAAAAAATGGACCATATGCTACTGTGTGTCCACGGAATTATAAAATCTGAAATGATTTGAAATAAACAACCATAGATTTTTTATTTATATACTTTTATTTATACTGATTCTCATATTGGATGTTAGGATTCATGTCAATTGTTTTACAAAATAGTATATTATTTATATAGTATATTGTATATTATATGGGGTGGTATAAATTTAACCTTATGTTACTTAATACCAACGGAGTTAGAATTAGACATTAGACAATTATTTAGAAACAGATTTTCTCAATTTTTTTAAATTTATTTCATTTTACTCATACTCCTATTGCTTATTGCAACTAAGTATTATGTTACTGGAAAGGTCTAAATGTTAAAAATGGTGGATTACATAATGAACTCTTTAGTTTAGGGCAGGGCATGGTAATATTTGGATAGAAGGGCAATAGAAGCGAGCCGAAGTTTGAAATATGAAACTAGCAGTAAAAGGGATTACAAATTTCAATCCAATTACAAAGCGGGCAGTGCATTTTGATGATTTTTTAATTCATATTGGCTATTGAGTACTTCATATTTTATAAATGGACCAAAAGAACACACACATACAACTTCCCGATTTCATACAAATGAGTGTGGTTTTGTTTTAGCATTATCATTCATGCGGCTTTTTCAGCAATAATGTTAACACGTGTCTAAACAAAACAAAACTTGTTATTTTTGCTTTGAAACGTAACTACGATAAATCAATATAATTAGGTGAATAAGGGCGATCTTTTTTGCTGATAGTAGTTATATTGGTGTCAATTCTGTTGTTTATTTTTCCTAATTTTACCTAATTTGACAGCACTAAAAATATTGCCATCCCTTTCCAAAAGAGCGAAACAACAAGGACGGCTATAATTTTAGAGCTGTCAGATTAGGTTAGTCTAGGATAATGCAACAACAGAATCGACACCGTTGTCTTTCAAGATCTCTCACAATTTTTTTTTTTTTATTATTTAGCATTCGGTATAAATGTATAACCTTTTTTGATAATGGGTGGTAACAAGCAAGAAAATGCCGTGTAAAAGTGACATAACTGTTTTCTTTGCAATTATGTAATTCCAACAAGATGATCACAAAAACTGGAATCAATATTGTACCTGCAGCAATGTTAACCAGAAGTTCATTCGACAGGAAATTGTTTTTTGCAAAAAATAATATCAAAACCACATTTAGTTGCTACCAATTCACCTTAACACAATCCTCATTCATGTTTCGACTTAAGCTCAAAACTTTTATTTCGATGTCCATTGACGGATTTGTCTTAAAAGCTCAGGTGTTCTTCGAATAAAACGAGCAATGTATACTTGAAAGTTGGGTTTGTCGTGTCGTTCGTAACCGGAATGCAATCAGTGCCGGCTTTCTTGCAATAAATCGTCGAATCGTGTGAATTCACCACGCCTCCTTAGACCGGTCAATAATTATTTTATTAATATACTGTACCTTTTCGCCTATTTTCCCCAAATGATTTAGTGTTTCACTAAATATAATGTAAACGATTAGGATTTAATTGCTTCTGTTTTTTTGAAAATTAATAAAAAGAGAAGCAGCTACAGGTCTTTGATAGGCACGGTAGATATCCAGATCCTCAGGTCTTTTAAGACCGATCTAAGAAAATATCTACTGTTTTTTTTGTCACATGCCAACATTGTAACCCTTACACACTCTAAGGATAATATTAAAACCTGGATTTCAAAACGGATCTTATTGTACAAAATATACTTATCTAGTAAAGTATGACTGTTCTGGCAGTATTGTGATTTTTGGTAGTAATTTTGATACATTTTGAGGTTGCGTAAATTTTGATCCAGAGCACACTAACTCTTTGGCTGTCTGTGACATCATGATCGATCTTAAAGTCCAGTGTCCACCGAATCAGGGGCCTTATGCAAACTTCGAGCGAGATTACCTCACGGTGGATGACGTCATATCTCGTTCGATAACTATTTAACCCCATTCTCACCATCCTACTCCCCAATTTTCTCATTCAAAGTTCATGCGAGACGCAACGTCAACGAGTTATTGAACGAGATATGACGTCATCTCCACCGTGAGATAATCTCGCTCGAAGTGAGCATAAGGCCCCTGGGCCTGCATTATGACGCATTATGTTTTGCAGCTTAATTCTTAGCGATTTACTGTTTACGAGTTGTAGTAGCGCCACCTAGCGTCAGCCTTGCACGGATATTTAGAGGGTTTTTTTTTTTTTTTTTTTTTTACACTGGCAACACTTTGGGAGCTGTCATTCAACTCATTCCTACCCCACCACCGATACTTCGAGAACGGGTGGTAGGCAATCTAGAACTCATTCTGCGTTTCCGTGCTCAAGCCTTCGCACGTCTCCCCAACTTTAAACTTTTAAAAAAGAAGTCCGGTCTCCGAAGATGGGAAAAAAGAGGAAACACGAAAAAACAGAGGAAGAAATTCGCCGTAAAATTCAAAAGTTGCAAAATCGACTTTCGAAGACTACAAATGAACGTTCTTTATCGGAAGAAAGATTTGAAGGTAAGCCTATCTTTTCTAAAGTTCTGAACGGTTTTATAAATTTTGATCAATAAGTGATGCGTACTGCTAAACATGGGTTGTTACTGTCACATTTTTTGATCAAAAAATATGATGCGAGGGTACCGCACCTGGGTTGCCTCTGTCATTTTTTAAAAGTGATGCGTACTGCTAATAATTTTTTGAGCTGATACTGTCACATTATTTTGAAATATACATTTTAAGCAGATGTATACTTTTTATCCGCAGATTTTCCGCTGGACACGCCCTATTATGGCTCACCATATTGCGAGTCTGCGATGAATACGATTCAGTATGAGGAAGCACCGCCTCATTTACGTTCACCGAGCCCACCTGCTTTGAGTCTACCCTCACCGAGTCCACCCTCGCCGCAGTCGCACTCGCCGCGTCCCGCCGCGATTGATAACCCGCAGCAGTCCGCTTCATCATCGCCTCCACAGCCTGGTACGTCGGAAGAAAATAAAACAGGTGAACTGGAACTGGACGATGAAATCCTCCAGTTATTGGGCGATGCTCCAAAAGCGGAGACTCCTTTGGGTCCGCCGATTCACAAAGACGTTGCCCAGCGATGGCAAGATATCCTTTCAAAAGGCCTATCAAAGGACGTAAAGGAGAATCTCCTTAAGGATTATTTAGTCCCTAGCAACTGCGATTTTTTGCTGGCTCCTGCTCTCAACCTGGAAGTTAAGGCTGCCCTACATGATGCCTTGGTAAAAAGAGATTCTTCACTCTTACATAAGCAAAAGCAGCTTGGCGTCGCACTGTCGGCATTAGCCACAGCTACAGAGATGATTATATCCAACGAAACGTCAAAGCAAAAGATTCTAAAACCGCTTAGTGACGCTTGCCGTATTCTCTGTGACAGCCACTTTTCTGAGACAAGAACTCGCAGAGGTTTTGTCATAAGTTCTATAAACACGAAGTTAAAAGACACTCTTATTGAATCCAGTCGGGATAAGCTTTTATTTGGAGAGAATGTGTCTGAGAAACTGAAAGCCGCTAAGGCCATTCAGCAGTCGGGAGAAGCCTTGAAAAATGCTCAGAAGCAGAAGTTTCAACGACCAAATGTTGCCTCGACCAGTGGAAACAAGAGTCATTTAAACTTCGTGCCTCATCGAAAAACGGACAACAAGCCGAACAACAGTCGGAGAACGACCAACTACTCGCAGCGGCAGTCACACAGCAGCAGCAATGCGCGACGCCCCAGCGACCGGCCGCCTCCAGTGAAGTCATCGTCGGCCACTCATCACCGGAGATAGTAGAACTACAGGTACGATATGCTGGCAGGCTTCAGCATTTTCTTGACCAATGGTCTAAAATAACTGATGACGACATTATTTTATCTTGGGTAGAAGGTTACACTATTCCATTTAAGTCTACTCCATTTCGGACTGATAAACCCAGTGTTTTCCCGAAATCTCAACAAGAACGCCAAGATTTTGATATCTGTATTAATAATTTGCTAAGCATCAACGCAATATCCCACTGTGATCATGAACCTGGCGAATTTTTATCTTCCGTGTTCTTAGTGCCAAAACCGAACGGTGATAAAAGATTTATTTTAAACTTAAAATGTCTTAACAAGTTTGTTAAGACAAACCATTTTAAAATGGAAGATTACCGCACTGCTTCAAAACTAATAACCGAAAACTGTTATATGGCATCTATAGATTTAAAGGATGCTTATTTTTTAATTTCTGTAAATGAATCACAGCGAAAGTACCTACGCTTTGAATATGATAATCGTTTATTCCAGTTTAATTGTCTTCCTTTCGGTTTGTGCACAGCCCCGTACGTTTTTACCAAGTTATTAAAGCCTGTAATGGAATGGTTACGAAAAAAGCATCAAATGATATCAGTGGTTTATCTCGATGATATTCTTTGCATTGGCAGAACATCCTCAGAATGTGCAAATAACATTATGGTAACAAGGACTTTGTTTGAATGTCTAGGGTTCTTGATTAACTTTGAGAAAAGTTGTTTACAACCTAAAACTCAATGCAAATTTTTAGGTTTCGTATTTGATTCCGTGAATATGTTGTTAAAATTACCTGATTCTAAGAAAACTAAAATTAAAGACAAGCTTTCCAATATCTTAAATGTAAAAAGATGTACATTGCGTGAATTTGCCCGATTTGTCGGTTTATTAGTATCTGCTTGTCCTGCAATTCAATATTCATGGTTATATACTAAATATTTTGAGCAGTTTAAATATTCTTGTTTACTTCACAGCCCCAGCTATGACCAAGTAGTGACATTACCAAAACAATTTAAATCTGATATTACTTGGTGGTTGAATCATATTGATCATGGATATAATCACCTACATTATGATGAGTTTGATTTGGAAATATTTTCCGATGCATCTACCAGTGGCTGGGGTGCCTTTTGTAATAAAAATGAAGGATTTGGATATTGGAAAGATTGTGAAAAGGATTTGCATATAAATGAGTTGGAGTTAAAAGCTGCGCTTCTCGCACTAAAATGTTTTGCAAGAAACCTACACCATTCAAAAATACTGTTTCGGATTGATAATGTAACTGCTATCTCATGTATCAATAGAATGGGCAGCATTCAATTTGAACATCTTAATCTTATTGCCAGAGAAATCTGGCAGTGGTGTGAAATGCGTAAATTAACTGTTTTTGCATCTTATATCAACACGAAGGACAACTGCGAAGCAGATCAATTATCCCGAAAAAGATTTGAGGATACAGAATGGGAACTAAACAATGATGTTTTCAACAAAATTACACATTGTTTTGGATTTCCGGATATTGATCTGTTTGCAAGTAGATGTAATGCAAAATGTTATACTTACGTAACGTGGAAAAATGATCCTGAAGCATGGGCGGTTGATGCTTTTACCATATCATGGAAAAATCAGTTCTTTTACGCATTTCCACCATTCGCCTTAATAGCAAAGGTACTGCAAAAAATAATCAAAGAAAAAGCTGACGGTATAATTGTGGTACCATACTGGCCATCTCAACCGTGGTTCCCTGTCTTACATAAAATTATTAACTCTGAATTATTGTTTTTCGGCCCTGACATTGAACTATTAACTTCTCCTTTCAGGGTGAATCACAATCTTCACAGAACCCTGAAGTTGGTTGCCGTGAAGCTTTCCGGAACTCTTTACTGAAGAAAAATTTATCACCTAGTACTGTTGAAATTATGCTCTCATCATTAACTAGCTCTACCTACAAACAATATGACGGCTGTATAAAAGCGTGGATAATTTACTGTAACTCTCACCATTATGATTATACCACAGCTTCAGTTCCAATAGTTTTACATTTCCTTACTGATATTTTCAATAAAGGTGCCAAATATGGTACCATCAATTCATACAAATCAGCGTTATCTTTGTTATTAGATAATTTAGATGATGTTAGAGTAAAACGGTTTATGAAAGGAGTTTTCAAGTTGAGACCTACCAATCCAAGATATAACCTTACATGGGACCCAAGTTTAGTACTTGACTACTTGGCACATAATTGGCCAAATACGGAGCTCAACTTGGAAACTCTTTCCAAAAAGACTGCAGCTCTGTTGGCTTTGGTAACGGCACATCGCGTGCAAACTCTTTCATTAATAAAATTAAAAGACACTAAGATTCAATCTCCGAATTATATAGTTATTACCATACCTGAACTAATTAAAACTTCCAAACCTAACTCTTCACAGCCAGTGTTAAGGTTACCTTATTTTGAAAAACGTCCTGAAGTATGTCCAGCACGGTGTTTGGAAACCTACATAAATAAAACTCAAACACTCCGTAAAAATGATTCTTTGTTTATCAGTTTTAAAAGACCTCACAACAATGTAACCTCACAAACACTGAGTAAATGGATAAAAGATGTACTTCATAGCAGTGGAGTAGATACTTCAATATTTAGTGCCCATAGTACTCGCCATGCAGCCACGTCTACAGCCAACAGACTTGGGGTCAGTATTGACCTTATTAGAAAAACTGCAGGATGGACTAATTCCTCTTCAGTTTTTGCAAAGTTCTATAATAGACCAATCATTGATGATCCCAATTCCTTTGCTACAACTGTTCTTTCTTCTAATGATTGTAACCTGTAAAATAAAGTTGATTTGTAATTAAACTTATACTATTTCATTACTTTGGTTTCAAGAATTATTATTTCATGTCTTGATTGTTATTACTATAACAGATAATAATTTATATAAGTACAAATAAAACAACGAAGTTATACTTACTTGATTGTTTTTATTCCATTTCACATTTACTTACTCTGAACATCTACAACTCGTAAACAGTAAATCGCTAAGAATTAAGCTGCAAAACATAATTGAAAATCAAACGAACTAAGTGAAGTTCGATGACAATTATGTGAGCAGCTTAATTCGATGCGATTTACGCATACCCTCCCTAGAATTTATGATTAAAAATGTTTTATTAGGTTATTACCTAACTATTTATGTTCCCGGCCCTATAATAATGTAAATGAGAAATGTAAACAAAATGTGTGCTCTAAACAAAATGAGTTCTAGATTGCCTACCACCCGTTCTCGAAGTATCGGTGGTGGGGTAGGAATGAGTTGAATGACAGCTCCCAAAGTGTTGCCAGTGTAAAAAAAAAAAAAAAAAAAAACCCTCTAAATATCCGTGCAAGGCTGACGCTAGGTGGCGCTACTACAACTCGTAAACAGTAAATCGCATCGAATTAAGCTGCTCACATAATTGTCATCGAACTTCACTTAGTTCGTTTGATTTTCAATTATATTGTATTTAGTTATGCTCGTTTACTACCAATCTAAACAGAATTAGCGTAAACATAATTTCCAGTGTCTGATAGTTCAGTAATCGTGTGTAGCGGAAAATTTTTCGACGTGCAAGATGCTTTCTAAACGCGATTAGCTTTTCGTTAAACACGATTAGTGGTCGTTGTGCAAGCGGCTCTTAGTGTTATCCATTGCTATAGCAGTCAGCGTACCTAAGCATATTGATCGATTTCGCATGAAAATAACTTTAATTATTGAAGCGTCGCCTACGCTTGTAGAACCGGACTAAATGCTTGGATTATCAGCCTATGAGATAATGATTTATTGGTGTACTCTGAAGACTGGAGCAAAGAGAGAGGTGACTGATAGTGTTGATGAGGGTAACCATCATGTTCTATCTACTGATTGGGCTTAAACAGCTTCACGACTTTGATGAGGCATGGTAGATCCTCAGAGTTGTAAATAGGTATCAACAAAAAAAAATTGAGGAAGTCTTAGAGGGTTGATCAGAGGTACGTTCAAAAATTACCTTTGGCACATCCACTATTTATTTTAATTCGATAAAGTCGCCTCTTTTCAGCGCATTCTGTTTTAAGTAACCTATGTAAGTGGTTAGGTGTTTTTTATGAAAAATGTTTGATTACCCTTGACGAGCCAAGGTGTTATTGGTTTTATTATGCATAACAATATATTGTTAATGTGTTAAATCTAAATGATTCTGATTCTGATTCACACTTCGCAGTATAGTTGGTATTTCATATCATGACAGATTAGCAAGTATCGCTTTTAGAATACAAACTGATTACCTCACGATGTTTTCTTTCAACGAGAGCTAAGAAATTGCGCATATGTTTTCTTCACAGAGTATTTTTTTTTAATACAATTGATGGAACAAGCAGATGGCCCACCTGATGTTAAGTGGTACCCATAACAAAGCATTGCCTCGCAAGTAACGCACGATAGGACGACGTGCCCTACGATGCACTGCCCTGCGTCCATCAACTTGAGGCATACAGATGTTGCAACCACACTCTTTAAACTGAAAAACAGGTGGTAGTACTTCCCCAGACGAGCCCTTCACAAAGATCTTAAAAATTGGTGCATGACCGGATTTAAACTCACCGCCGTCCAATCAGCCGATTTTGTATTGTAATATATTTTAGGATCGGATATGGTTCATACAAAGAACAGTAGGAACCAAGCCTTTGTTGCCTGTTCTGCTTTGGTCGCGTGGAACTGGCACCTAGATTCACCTTAGTTTTAAGACGTTTCAAAGTGATTGTGATTTTATTGACTAAATAAGTACCTTTTAATTTGACTTTGATTTTATATTTATTGTGCTCTCCTAGGGTAGGTACTGTTAATCTGTAATAATATAACTAATAAACACAGCTAAATCACAGATTCTTTCACTTTTTCACCAACTCTTTTTGGTGTTGTCTGTCATCGTTTTCGTATCTCGGTAGTAGATGTTTCCTCTCCTTCCGTTATAGGGATGTCTATTTACACTAAAACCGGTATTATTAGCTAGGTTATACTAGCCATATTTTTACGACCGGTTGCTAATCGCATATCAAGTCACTAGCTATCTCTATCTAATTCGATGTAATAGCTGAAATGGCGAGTGACTTGACATCCGATTAGTATTGATCGAGCTTTCAGAAACCGGCCGTCAATGTGTGTTTCTAACTCATCATCTTCCTGCCCTTATCCCACGCTGTATGGGGTCGGCATAACAGGTTTTTTTCTTCCACTCTACTCTATCATCTTGCTGTTCACTCCTTTCTTACTCATGTCATCTTTCACACAATCCATCCATCTTTTCTTTGGCCTGCTTCTCCTTCTAAAACCATCCACATCCATTCACATCCATGTGGTGTGTAAGTGTAGTTCTAACTAAGTTTACAAATACAAATATAAAAAGTTTTTTTTTCGCAAGAGTGTACATTAAATCGTAACAGTAATTTGATACCTCCTTCTCCTGTAAGTTTGTACTGAACCCTTTATAAACAAAACCTCTCTATTGCCGCCAAAAATAAATCAATTACATCACAAATCAATCTTGTTAACCAAGTCAATTATTGTAACGGTCAGACCACCCAATTTAATAAATTAAGACAACTTCTTTCATCCGACTTCAAGCTCGGTCAGTGCTGTAATTAATCAACAATTTTGTATTGTAAAACTTGATTCACTTTGACATAATACTTGAGAAATAATAACCTACATTTTTGGTTGGTGGAACAAATTATGGTTGGTATTTGAACCAACCATAATTTGTCAGCAATAAATTCAACATCTGAAATTATATACTTTTCTGTATTTCTCAAATTTTATCTATCATTATTTTATTTCCATCAATGAAAAAAATCATATTTTTTTACATCTCGGTCATCGTTATTTTTTTTACAACTAGTTTATGTAACTAGCAGATGTGTATGTTAAATAGTATGCCCCACCTTATGTTAAATAGTAACCATCACCTATAACAAAGCATTGCCTTGTAAGTCACGCACGATAGGAACGTGCCCTACGATGCACTGCCCTGCATCCTGCATCCATCAACTTGAGGCATACAGATGTTAAGCCTCATGTGCCTGTAATTATTGTTTAAAGTGTGTAAATAACAAGTAGCGATATATGTCGATAGTTTTCAAACCGAAACACAACAACGCTGCCTGGCGGCTGAAATAGGCATGGTGGTAGTTAATCCCAGGATGAGCCACACACAAAAAGCTCTACTACTCTTAAAATTCGAAAAAAAGTTGATAAACATTACAGGTTAACCTTTAAGTACCGACGTGTGGTCTTGACAGACACTTTGACCGTTCGCGATTCCGAGTTACCTAGTTTAGCGTAGTTGTATTACCCCGTGCTTCTATCTACCCCTCCAGCAGTCACCCGGGAGCGTTCATGGAGAGTTCCAGTGTTGGCACGCGCGTTACTGGTAAGTTATGGCTTTTATAAGATCACGAGTGGACTGTGAGACCACTCGTCGGTACTCACGTAACATTTTAGATTTTATAATTTTTAATTTTATATTTGTTTTATCAATTATTTATAGTCTAATATCACACTTAACCAACCAGGTACTTCAGGCACAAAACGGGCAAGGTCAAATGATAATGTTAGTGGTCATAGCCACGAGAATTGCGTTCGTCGATAAAAAGAGTTCTTGGACCCGATGCACCAGAAAATCCCAAGGGAGTTATTAAAGTAGAGGGTAACCAACCGAGAAAGCTGTGTCATATTTGCCCCTCAATACTAAAACGCAAGACTGCATACAAATGTCACACTTGTACGAAACATGTGAGCCTACAATGCAGCAAGCCTGTTTGCAAATACTGTTTGTAACTGCCTATTTAGATGGCTTGTGATTTTGTTGATAACGGCTGTTTATGCCTGTTTTTTTTTATTACGATAGTTTAGATGGTTTTTATCTATAAGAAAAAATATTTTTGTTAAAGTTTTCCTGAGTTTAATTATAATTTATGTAGTTTAAGTAAAACGCTATATTTTTTTAAGAAAAATCTTTCCTCTGTCATTGTTATGCTCATAATTAATTATAAATATTGAAAAATTTCTAATATGATTTAATTTCATAAATAAAAGATGTATAGACATCATGTAGGAACAAAATTTAAGGAGATATGCAAGAAAATCACTTTCATATTTAATATTAAGCTAGGGTGGACTGTCAGACCTCACGTCGGTACTTAAGTGACTCAAATAGCACGTCGGTACTTAAAGGTTAAGTCCAGTAATTTGGTTCCTATAAGACTAGCTTTGCTTAGTTTGGGGCTATATGACGCTGTGCAACAAAAAATATCCACAAATTTACTAAATAACGCACGCTATTCTACAAGTAAGCTTCAAACTTGTTTACCATAAACATCAATCATAAACTAATTACTATTACCCATAAGAATTTAAAGCTTAACTCGATTAATAGTTTTCAATCAAATAAGGTTGATTCTTCAAAGCTAGCCGATATCAATCAAAAATAGCATCTTTATGGATAACTTAAATAATTACTTTTATAGTTAGGGAAATTACCTTGGCTCGTGTTCATCGTAAAATATATAAATGCTCGTTCATATTTAAAATAATTAAAATGGTATACGATTGTATTCTTGCTAGAATGAGTCTTTGAAATAGATCCATCTGTTTTTTCTTTTAAAATCGTTATTTTATAATTAAAGTTCTTCTAGAGAAGTTTTATTTTATTATAATTATAAAAAAATTGAAATTCGCTCACGACCATAATTCTCAGCCACGGTAGTCATGTCGTCTAATGTCTTGGTAACCACATAGTAATACATCCTTAAAAGAAGTATTTACTTTTTACTTCTTTCAAGGATTCTCGTAAGGATGGAGAAAGGATTTCAAATCTAAAAGTCAAATTAAAAAGGTATTTATTCAGTTGAATCACAAGGATCACTTTGAATCGTCTTAGAACTAGGTGAATCTAGGTGCCAGCTCTACGTGACCAAAGCCAGAAGAAAGAAGCTAGAAGAACAGAAAATAAACTTGCTGGGTTCCTACCACTCTTTTGTATGGTCTTTTGGCTTGTTACAACTTACATTTGGCAATGTCTTCATTTGTAGCAGTTGATATTTCGTGACAGGTTGCAAGCCTTTCTCATGCTAATAACTCTGCAAAGTGTATATCTTCCATGTCTAAGGACAAAATCTGTGAATGAAATTATTTTATATTAACAAATAAATAAATATATGACACGATGTACTTCGTATCACCTATCCTAACGACATTAAAACTCTCCCTTCGGTGTAGGTAGAACAGTTTATATGGGAAAATGAAATTGTTGTTTTTATTACCTTACTCGCTTTTTTTCTATATTTTCTCACCGTTTAAACCTTCCTTGGCAAACATTTCAAAACCAAAATCAGCTAAATTGGCCCAGCCGTTCTCGAGGTTTAGCGAGACAAACGAACAGCAATTGATTTTTATATACTTACTACAAGGTGTTCCATAAGTTGTGTATATAAACTTCAGGGGGCTAAAGTACCCATCAATATGAACAACTTTTTCTAAGGAACCAACACTGTGAACGCGAAAAAAAAAACAGCTGTTTCATACATTTTAGCCTGATAGGTATTGAACTTTTGTATGAAACAGCTGTTTTTTTTTCGCGTTCACAGTGTTGGTTCCTTAGAAAAAGTTGTTCATATTGATGGGTACTTTAGCCCCCTGAAGTTTATATACACAACTTATGGAACACCTTGTATATATAATATAGAAAAGATTTACAATTTTGGAAGTAGTTGAGTACTCATTTTGTCATCCCAAAACACTTGCAAAACCATGCAAAGAAATTTCAATAGAAAACCAGACAGCAAAGTTCTAAGCTTACATTCCGGCAACTAGCAGATTCTAGACATTTCACAGCTAATAATTTTCTCTTATTAAATACTAGAACAGGCTCGTTGACAGCGACTGTATCGTAAACCACAAGAAACGATATTTTACAAACACTATCAAAATTATTCCTCCATGTGGACGGGCGTGGTGGCCACAATATTGTTGGATCTCACCTGCCATTTGGCCAATGTGGCCTGGCCCAAGTCACAGTCTCTCTTTTGTCGTGTCACTAGTTTTTTTCGAAACAGTGTGGCGAAAGGATTTTAAGTGCGCCTCAAGAGGCTCCTTTCGAGCACTTGACACATGTTATAGAACTTTTTAGGTTCTACGACATGCTGGTTTCCTCACGATGTTTTCCTTCACCGTTTGAGAGTACCGGCATTGTGCACATATATTTTTGAACAGAAAAACTCAATGGTGCACTGCTTTGAACCCACTACCCTAGGATCAGAAATTGGGCCGCTACCACAAGACAACCAGTGTTTTATTTTAAGGCGACGACAAGAGCTAATTTACCTCTCGCTCGCACGTTTCGACATGTTGAAAGACATAAAATCACTGAACTAGATTCATTCGTTTTTTTACATAAGCAAATTTTAGAACAGGAACACTTGTATCGAACAAAATGACTTTTATACTAGTGGTTCGCCCCGAACTGATATCTCGTGATGCGACCCGACGAACGCATCAAAACTTTGAGTAGGTAGTAGTTAGAGACAAGTCCAAACATTATGTTTGGACTTTTTTCTGACTACTGCCTACTAACTTGGTATGGTAACTAAGTTTCAACACTATTAGCCTATTTATTGAAAAGTTCCGTTGAACAGATCTTGGCTCCATCATCAGACCTGGTCGTTGTCACCATTTTATGAGAACTGAGTACCTCTTTAATTTATTTCAAGAAAAAAGTAAATTTCTTAAGTACAAGCTATCGACTTACCAAATTTCATGCAGATCGGATCAACGGTTCTTAAGTTATGGCCAGACAAACATGCATACACAAATAAAATGCCAAATCGCCCAAGTTGATTGTAAGATCTTCGTTCGCTTCGTTCATTCGATCAACTAAACTGTGTGCATTGTGATTGCATGGTTGATTGCGATTTTTCAAAAATGAATTTATTGATTTTATATCTTTCAACATATCGAAACGTGCGAGCGAGAGGTACATTAGCTCTCGGTATCGTCTTAACTTTGCTCATAGTCCAAGACTTGTCCCAAACGCTAAGCCCGCAGGCAACCAACACCTGAGCTGATCTATAGCAGCAACGGTACTGTGGGCCAAATTGTTACTTGCAATAATGTTTTAGTTTAAATAGCTGCATATTTGTGTTGTTTGTAATGCCTTCTAGTCACCTGCAAATTGTTTAGTTTTTACTGGCATTTTAAACGATTCAATTTAGTAATAAAAAAATTAAGAGTTTGCGTCATGCAACAGTATGAATGATCTAGTATTTTTTAAGTGGTTTTTTAAACATAATATAATTAAAAGAATGTTTTTATATTTTAATGTCTTTTAAACATTTATTTATTATACAAGGTGTTCCATAAGTTGTGTATATAAACTTCAGGGGGCTAAAGTACCCATCAATATGAACAACTTTTTCTAAGGAACCAACACTGTGAACGCGAAAAAAAAAACAGCTGTTTCATACATTTTAGTCTGGTAGGTATTGAACTTTTGTATGAAACAGCTGTTTTTTTTTTCGCGTTCACAGTGTTGGTTCCTTAGAAAAAGTTGTTCATATTGATGGGTACTTTAGCCCCCTGAAGTTTATATACACAACTTATGGAACACCTTGTATAATCTACATCCACTGAGTCACGTGGTGACATAAAAAATCTTAAAATATTATATCGGTTACTTTACGTCGTAGTGGCGCTTTCAGACGGACTGATGAAATAATGTATTTTTTTTAAGACACGATTTATGGCCGAAGTTCCCTTATCACGTCTTATGTCATGCTAAGTTTATTCTTTATATTTGAGTTATTTATTATATTTATAATTTGTTCTAAATATAAGTAAAACTTATTTCTAGATATTATAATTTAATATCTCGGTTCAATTATTAGGACGGCATTGTGAAGCTCGCGTTAATTCGATGCGTAGCCAAGACTCAAAATATGAAGAAGGTTTTGTCACATTTAATTATCAACAGTGTTACGATGAGAAAATTATATAGATAAGCTTTATAAAAATAATAAATCACTACATAGTCAAAATAATATATGCTTAAAACTTTAAAACTACGCAACGGATTTTGATGCGGTTTTTTTTATAGGAAGAGTGATTCAAGAGGAAGGTTTATATGCATTATACAAGCATAATCTCTTAGGGATAACCCACAATAACCGTGCGAAGCCGGGGCGCTAGTAAGCTATATAATAGATTTAAACTCCTCTAGTTATATGATGATGATTAAAAAGCTCGTCGTTTGAACGTAGCTTAAGCTATCAGCTTAAGTAGTTTAGTGAAAAAACAGTAATAAATATAGTTGCCGATTTGTGCTCCCGGCTATTACGGTAAACCATTCGGACGATACTTTTTTATTATTATTCACAATGAATAGTTATTATAGATGAAAGATATTTGCCGGTTGCGCACGCGCCGCGAGTTAGAATTATTTTGGAATGCATGTGCCAGATGCTATCGCGAGGAAAGTTTCGTGTTATTCAATTTATTGGATGGTGTTATTACGATGTTTTATGATATGAACAATATTATTTTGATTAAAATATTGATAAACTAAATTAATAGTTTGGCATTTTTTTCAGATTTCTAGATTTACAAAAGCCTTTTAAGGATTTAACTATTCCATTAAAAAAAGGAAATGCATCGTCTAGAAATGTTTAAATATTTTTTTTTCGTTTTAACTAGCTAATAAAATAATAACTTATTGAGTCCATTTTTGGTTATAATAAAATATAAGCAATAATTTTAGTTGCATTAAACTAAACCAATCCATAACTTTTTATTTGGTCTAAATTTCGACCATATTTAATTAAACCATTTTAGTAACAAAATTCCAACAATTTTAATTGAACCAATACCGTTTCCGCGTTTCATTTTAATTGGTAACTGCTCTAAATTATTGCCCACGTCTTTATTGCTTCGCCAACCTCATAAATAAGTAAAAATAAAGTCTTTATTCATCGGTGAAACTTACCTTTGCCTAATTCGAGCTATCAAACCGTTGTTTCGTGAGCTTTGTAAATTGCTGCCTCTAGCAATACTAAGTGACCGGATACTGTACGTCTTTCAATCTTCTCACCCGAAAATGATCTCCAAATCTATAGCAGTACAATCGATTTTTCTGTAAATCGATTATCGATTTGCATACAAGTTCATAGCTCAGGTAGTTTTCGATCAATCGCAATAACAATAATGCCTAAAGGTAAATGTGTTTTTATTATAAGGCGCTTCCTTCAAATTTTATTACTGTTTTCGGGAGTTCTAGGAATTAATGATTCGCTTGTGGCAGTCATCTTCATCTGAGGCTATAAAGCTGTCTAAAATTCATCGATTACTGAGTTAAATATAGATTTATCCAGTCACAAATCATGTGCAAACGGTATAGGGGTGACTGTATGCCTTTCATGACTCTATTGGCGCTTTGGAAGAAGTGTACAATAATGGTAGCACTTAGGCTTCGAACATTATACCCCTAGTGTCTTAATATGCTGGTAAAGATGACTTTGCTAAAGGACCCGTTTCTACAGCGTTGTGTAGAGATCCAATGTAATTGCGTGCAGATGACGTGATATTTTGTCCTGTAGTTTTGTGATTGGTTCATTTTCTCTTGGCTCTTTTAGTCTTTAATTCATTTCAAATTTCATTTATAGTAACGTTCATTGTAGATTTTGATTAAATATAGAATTGCGCTACATAATTAATTTAATAAATTTGATTTATTTAATGTCTATAGATTATAAACAACCATGTTACAAGGTTAAACTATAAATTAGAGTTCAATTTCAGAAATAAACATGAATTCTTCCATTCCACAATCAACAGTAGCTATCGACTACCAATAATTACCCTCTTGCTTCCTTCATCCTTATAATAAACTTTGTCTGGTCGTGATAGAATCGAATATAGATTGTAGTTTTGGGACAATCAACATTGCCCATATTGACGACTAATAACTACCCTCCTGATTTCGTCATTGTGATTTTGAGCTTTATCCAGTTGGGATAAGATTGATAACTGGTTGTAGTATTCCGATGGAAGGTCGGTGGAAAGCTTCGCTTATAATTTAATGTGGGCAGCAAATTGCATACGATGATGAAACAAACCTCGGTGTCTGTCACGTAACGTCATAATGAAGCCCCTCCAATAATTACAGCCGGGTAATATCCTGAACAGGAATGGATTCAGGGCTTTATAGTTCCTAAAAATAATGATTGCCAATTGATAACGAGTGTCTTTATTTTTAATCAAATCATTTTGATTTGATACAAATTTAATACAAATTTAAGTTTTATTCCATCCTAATGTTTAATGTTTCTGTGGTGTTTATATTAACATTTTCATTGAAATGAGAAGGCAAGCATTTGGGACTGCAAGAAAAAGGGATCGCGGTCCCAATAACACTACTTGCTGATGGGACAAGCAGATGGTCCATATGATGTTTATGTGGTAACCAACACCTATAACAAAGCATTGCCTCGTAAGTCACGCACGATAGTAACGTGCCCTGCGTCCATCAACTTGAGGCATACTGATGTTTAGCCTCATGTGCCTATAATTTCACAGGCAACCACACCTTTCAAACCGAAACACAGCAACGCTGATAATAATGACTTAATGCCTCCCTGAACTCGAAAACAGGTTTTGTCGTCTCAACTCCATTCATATAAGGTTTGATAACTTGGATATTGAATAGATGGTATCGATAGATTTGTGATTAGCCGACAGTACGAGCGGATGCTAAAGCTGCTGTTTCCTAACATGCTGCGACCGTCAAATAGTAAAGTAATAGTAGTCAAAAGGTAATTGTTCTATTTACCTAATCACAAGAGTTGTTTATTTTATCAAGTTCAAATTCAAGTTCAAGTTCAAGTTCAAGTACATGCATTCATATCAGATAAAAGATTACACTTCATATAAAAATCAATAATAATATCTAACAATAATAATCCACGGTAGATAATAATACAATACATTTTTTTTATGTTACTAGCTGATGGAACAAGCAGATGGCCCACCTGATGTTAAGCGGTAACCATCACACAACAAAGCATTGCCTCGCAAGTCACGCACGAAAGGAACGTGCCCTACGATGCACTGCCTTGCGTCCATCAACTTGAGGCATACAGATGTTAAGCCTCATGTGCCTGTAATTACACCGGCAACCATACTCTTCAAACCGAAACACAGCAACGCTGCTTGGCGGCAGAAAAAGGCGTGGTGGTAGTACTTCCCCGGACGAGCCCCTCACAAAGAACTCTATACTCTTAAATACAATCAATCTCAAGTACAATGATTAAAAAATAAATTTCAAATAATAATTCAATCATAAATTAGTCAAACCTATAATAGGCTTGGTCAATTAGCCAATTTTTTTAATTTAAATTTAAAGGATTGCGTTGATTGAGCGTTCGTTACAGTGTCAGGAAGACGGTTATAGACTGCCGGCCCTATCAGATGTACCAGCTTTGACGATTTGGTGAGACGCCGCGGCACGGCCTTCAGCTTTTGCGAGCTTATCTTACCTACCTAGTATTTTTTTTGTGTACCTACTGTTTATCGTTACTTTTTTATGTCCCTTATTATATTTGCTTACTTGTCTGTATGTATTTTTGAGTGTTTGG
The DNA here is from genome assembly GCA_932294275.1 of Chloroclysta siterata. Lineage (NCBI taxonomy): Eukaryota > Metazoa > Arthropoda > Insecta > Lepidoptera > Geometridae > Chloroclysta > Chloroclysta siterata. The sequence continues at coordinate 3,546,202 of OW028604.1, read as the reverse complement.
CAAATAAATGTTTATTTGGGGTATTCCTCGTAGAGCACCGATTTTTAGAGCACCGCTTTTCTAAGGGTCACTTTAAAACCTCCTAAGGGATGAATACTGCTAATGCACCTCTCGTTGAATGATATAAAATTACTGAACTTATTTATAACAAATCGCAATCAACCAGTTCAGCAAAAATATGTAGTTTACAGCAAAATTTCAAACTAGTTTTCCGACTAAATAGTGTGTTTTACTAGTTTTCGTACATAAACAAACTTTTTAAAAACCTAGCCTAGAACAAGCAACGTAGGTACTTATCTGTAGCGAGTCATCCACAAAAGTGATGGCAATACCAACATGTTTAACAACATCCACAGTGGCCATCATCATCATCCTGAATAAGTCCACTACTGGACACAGGCCTCCCCTATAAAAGTTAACGGTTACCTGTGTCATATATTGACATAACCGCGAAAGTTTAACTTAATTATTATCATAATAAAATTTCAAAATAAAATACACCATAAACTAAAAAATATTTTTTTACTGATATATTGGCCGGTAGTAATAAAAAAGCGTTCGATTGTCAAAATCGATTGAAAATAACGCGATTGGGCCCCAAGCATTACACAGCAAATGATAATAGCCATAATCATGTAAAATTTCCGATATACATATAATAATAATATATACAATAAACACCACGGTTTACAAAAAGTCTCAGGTAAGTTTGCATAAGATAACCTCATACATACAAATTGGAGTTTTAGTCGTACATATTTTTTTTAGGAAAGATTAGGAAGGTGCTTTGGCTCACGTCATGTTAAGTGGTTACCACTGCCAATTACAATTGTCGCACCCCACAGAGCACGTTTACTAAGGTCGTGCACTATAAGATGTTAAGTAGTGAAATGAACTGCAGCAGATGAACACTTTAACACCTCTTATTTATTCGTAGAACACAGGTAAAACAATTTCACTCTTATTCTTCGCACTTGTTACAGATGTCAGTATGTCAGCCAGTCAAGTTTACTCCACCAAGTCTCTTTCCAGAATGCCACATTTATTTCAATCTTCCCCTTTCCTTTCTTTTCTGTTCGGCAACCTACCCACGCTATCCATCCTACCCACCTATCGGACCAAAGCTGTGACTTGGCGGTCAATTGACTGACTAAAAGACAGGAAGATATAAAATTAATTATGCTACTTCAATTTTAATCTAAAAAAACAAGCTTAATATTTACAAAATGAATTATAAAATTCGAGAAATCATTACATTCGGCCATCCGCCATCATGCGATCTCCTGACGCATGATCAAATAAATTAACTGAACGTACTAATCAATTAAGAATATTTATATTATTTTAATTTTAAAGAACAAAAAAAAATCTTATTTTTGATTGTAATAGCTTATATACAAATTCATTTTATTATTTTAGTCCTTATCAACTTCAATTTCTTCATCAAATTTATTTTATTAAATAATTATAGAAAATACTCAAATAAATTGAATTTACGATTTTAACACAATAACATTTTCAGTAATTATAAAAACAACATGTGAATAACAAAAAAAACAATAACTCCCAGTGTTTCGCTACATTATTATACTAACAATATTACTTTAAATTATTAATCATTACATTTGGCATTTATTTAGTATCAGATCTGCTTGTATTATTTTGTTGTCGACCTTTTGTAGGCATATTTTCGTCATCATTATTCTCGCTTTCGGATGAAGTATTACTTTTGTTAGATATTAGTATCGTAGTCATGAGAAAGTTTAACATTGATCCAAGGTCAAATCCGATCAAAAGCAACTACGCTATCGTATTTACTTTTAGGAGTACTAAATCCAGTAAGTTCAGAAATTTTATATCGATCATTATATATACTTCTGTGATTTTAAAGAGGCCTATAAATTTTGATAAGAGCTTAGTTCTATTGTCTTTATTGTTAAAATTGGTTCTCGGTTTTTTTATTAGAAATAAATTAGAATATTATTATTATTTATTGTAACTGTAACGATGACATGGGTGTCGGAAGACCAGCGTTATAGTAGCGTATGCTGCTATTGCATTTATGCCGAGTGACTGCCAATTTATATCACTTACCTACTTACTTTTACAGTCTTTTCTTGTATTTTTTTTTATAAACTGCATTTACGTGTGGCATAAATAAATTATTTTGTATTGTATTGTAAGATGACATTTTCCATTAACTACGTGATAAGCACCTTGGTGCAATTTTGATCGATTGATTTTCTTTACCCGGTTCAATACTACTGTAACATTCCACATACACATCCCCTGAAAAGTTAGTTGATCCCTGCGTTATAACTTCAACTAACCCTGACAAAGGAACTTAGGTAGAATTTAATGTAGTCAAGTTTAAGCTATTTTCAATGTCAAAGTTTGCGTTAAGAGCAGGACTTTTGTAGAAGAATAGTTTGCAATTGTCTTTGAACACAGACACCGAAGAAAACTCTATAAAGTTTTACCCTATAAGCAATGCTGTTGTCACAAACTCATCAGTAACTACAAGAACTTCGATCGTCGCCTCAACATCATCGATTTCAATGTTCACAAAGCTCCTATAGACAGGTGTAACTAAAGAGTTACCGAAACCTTTCATGATAGGCAATTGTGTGTATCTTTTTAAGAAGTTTAGGTCTTGAGCATCAGATTCACGAACTTCGATTTATTTGAAAAAATTACTGTTAGTATCACCAGTTGTGGAAATAGTCAAATTTTTCCGTTCTCTAACGTCCGTACGCGAAACGCGGTATCATTGGTAGAAGTTTACAGTTTTTATTGTCGTGATCAACCCTTTGACACTTTTGGCATTTTACTAATGGCTTAGGGCATTTAAAGTAAGAGTGACCTTTTGCGCGACATTTAAAAAAAAGTCACTAAATCATGGAGGTAATATCATAATGGTGAGTGCCATAAGATCCACAACCTTTTACAACTGTGTATCAAACAGTGATCATCTATCTTTGTACCTCCCACGCAGCCTAGCCACAAGTAAAAGAAAAGAAGATGTAAGTTCACTCACTCCAACTCACTGTCTATGTAAATAGTGTCCGTCAGTTGATGCAATTCTAGTTGGGGTCGGTTGAAATATGCGGTGAAGCGAAATAAATAGTGAAAAATCAAAAGAATCATTATTGTTTAAGCAAAATATATTTGAAAAAGCGAAAGTATATCCCGTGCAGCTGTGTCTTGTGCATCAAGAAAAACAAAAGAAAACAAAACAAAAAAAACAAAAGGAGGTTAAAGACCCGGAATCGTCATTTGATACGTAATATTCTTTTTCAATTTACAGACTGTAATTACATTTTATTAGTACTAGTCAGATTTTCCAATATGAAAACGATGTAAACCCATTAATAAAATATACCCATAAAATAATATGTATTGTTTTGATCATCTGTTCTAGTGATTTACATACACAGACTAATTTAGCTTTATATTTCACACCTTCTAGGCGTCTCGCGCCGGCTCAATTTCCGTTAAATTATACATTATTATTTTTTTTAAGTTCCCAAAATGCCCAGAATGAAGACGGGTGTGGATAAAAGCTGTTAAAGGCGTGAAAACTGGGAGGCCACAAAATTTTCCTATGCATGGACGAAATGGCCATAAGAAAGTATCGAGTGGGATAGACATCGCTCTCACAGCCAGGTCAATATGAGAAATAATATTGACGATAATAGTGTTCCAGTATCTATATTGGTTTTGGGTTGTCGCAATAAAAGTCAGCAACCAGTTAAAATTAAAAAGTTGATTTCCAATTAAAACGCCTTTTTCATCCATCTCTTATTCCATCGATAGGTTAGTCAATCTAGTCCCTTCTCTAGTAACTCACACGAATACAATATCGACAACTGCACACCAACAAAAAAAACGGACACGCCAAAAACCGAAAGGCTCCGTGCAGTATGATACTTCGTCCAAGTGCTAAACTGTTGTTTGAAGTTGACGCCAAATCTCCTGCAGATGTCTTCGAAGACTTTCGCTTTCGTTTAGAATGCGTGTGTGTAACAAGAAGTTCCTCCTCAGGAGTCATCGCACCGTCAGAGTTCATAGAAAGAGAAAAAAAATACTGTAGTTATCATATTCACCAATTGTTTCTAACTTTTTTTTTTTTTTTTATTTATATTCATGTTTTATTTATTTTTTTAATTTTTCATATGAGTTACTTGGCTTAGCATAACAGCTGTCCATGTAATTTTGCGACGTACTTAGCCACTTACAGGTCCAGTGTTTAAATGCTAATATATATATATATTTTTTTGCACCATTGTACTAATTATTTGGTTAGTTTTGAACTTACAGGTATACATACCCCATTTTTCACTAAGAAATTCACTAATAGCGCACCTGGCTAAACTCTGGCATACATAGCCTGCTAATAGCGCACATGGCTAAACTCTGGCATACATAGCCTGTACCTGCATACATAGCATGTACCTACTACCTACCTATATATCTATAAATTTTAACTTAATAGATATTTAATTTAGTACACTTTGCTTCAGAGACTCGCATCAGAGGGTAGGCTTGATCATCGATATTTATAATTTTACGACAGTTTATCAGGTGACAACGGCAAGTATAGTTAATTTCTGCTTGATATAGGTAAGCCAATTTTTATTGCTATTGGAACATTGATAATAGCAGTAATGTGAAATAGAATAATAAAAAAATATATATAATAGTAGGTAGGTAATCCACGAGTTTAAAGGTGCTAACACTACCGGATAGTCTCTGTTCAGTACAGACCAGTTCGTGTGAGGAACAATTCAAAATGCGAATATAAAATAAGATAAAAATATAAAATAACCTACCCTTCAATGTTAAAATTATCGGATAATATAAAAATTTGTAAGATTTCACCTACTTTATTCTAGAAAAATTTGCTCGATATGTATTCAACTTGAATGTTCATGGGTAAGGCCCTGACAATTTTTTAAAAACCGAATAGTGTTAGTACGGCCAGATAGTATCGGGGCAATCTCGACTGATACATGCTAACAAAATGTTTCATACCGTTAAACTTAAAGTCGAATTTAATAACCTTTTACTCGAAATAAAAATATCATGATGTGGATGAAATAAATTTTAATCACAGCTACAGTTACCAAGTAGGTAATTATTTGGCAAATATCAGTGCATTGTGTACGTAGCAAAATTGTTAGCATTATCTGTCTAAAATTTGTTCACTGTGGCATAGGTACATAGACCCACTTAGTTCCTCACCTTGCTTATAAAAAAAAATGTTATGGCATACATAGCCCCCTGAACTCACTTGGTTCATCACAGCATACCCTACTTATTGTTATGGCATACATAGCCCCCTGAACTCACTTGGTCCATCACAGCATACCCTACTTATTGTTATGGCATACATAGCCTCCAGAACTCACTTGGTTCACTACTTCACTATATTTTATTTATGTTTTTTTTTTATGTAAGTAGACTTTTTATCGTAAAATATTCTTTCAATTAGCAACATGCTATGGTGGCAAAAATTTTCACCAGTAATAATTCTATCAAGTAACTGCGGTAAAAATTTGATGAAAGACATCAATAAGTTTCAAACTTAATACTTCGAGTGAAACAGCATGAATTTTATTCCTAGTATTCGTTAGACTCCACATTGTTAAAAAAAAAATATTTTAGCAAAAATTGTTATCACAAAAACTTTTGTGACGGTATTAACAAAAAATATTTTCATAGATATGGTACAGAAAAGCAACTCATGATCACACACAGTCACTTGCACGTTTAGTAGATTGGTATTCTTTGTCGATTTCTATCAGCTTTTGCTAGAAAATCTATCCAGACTTTTGTAAATTTTATGTTTAATGGGTAGGCACAAGTACCAACAGCTCCATAAACCGAATAGTGCTAGCATGGCCAGATAGTCTCGGGGCAATGCCGACTGGACCACGCCAACAAAGATTCAGTAGGAATAAAGCCGCTAAGTACCTATGCTTTCAACTGAACAAAACTGGCACGATCGGATAGTCTCGGGTCAATCCCGACCGATACATGCTAGTAAAATCTGTATCTCCATTATACTTAAATGGAATAAAATATTGTACCAATCTTCCAAACGGCAATAAAATAATATTATGTGGGCAGAATAGGTAACATTTTACATACCTTGGTTCAATCGCACTTCTGAGATGAAATGAACTGCAGCAGATGAACACTTTAACACCTCTTATTTATTCGTAGAACACAGGTAAAACAATTTCACTCTTATTCTTCGCACTTGTTACAGATGTCAGTATGTCAGCCAGTCAAGTTTACTCCACCAAGTCTCTTTCCAGAATGCCACATTTATTTCAATCTTCCCCTTTCCTTTCTTTTCTGTTCGGCAACCTACCCACGCTATCCATCCTACCCACCTATCGGACCAAAGCTGTGACTTGGCGGTCAATTGACTGACTAAAAGACAGGAAGATATAAAATTAATTATGCTACTTCAATTTTAATCTAAAAAAACAAGCTTAATATTTACAAAATGAATTATAAAATTCGAGAAATCATTACAGTAGTAGAGCTCTTTGTGAAGGGCTCGTCCGGGGAAGTACTACCACCACGCTTTTTCTGCCGCCAAGCAGCGTTTTTGTGTTTCAGTTTGAAGATTGTGGTTGCTGGTGTAATTACGAGCACATGAGGCTTAACATCTGTATGCCTCAAGTTAATGGACGCAGGGCAGTGCATCGTAGGGCACGTTCCTATCGTGCGTGACTTACGAGGCAATGCTTTGTTATAGGTGATGGATCCCACTTCAGGTAAGCCATACAAAAATTAAAAAAGTCATGTGCTTAAAACGGTATAAACAGCGGCGCCGGTATAACCAAAAAAATACTATGTTCTATCAGCAAAGTGCGCGCCTTTCACTGGATAACTTTAATCTCAAGGCACGGTAGACACTTTGATATGTCTAACTTGAACATTTCGCCAATTTAAAAGTATTGCACGGGTATTTATCGCGTTTACCTTTATTATTTTCCCGACGAAAAAAAAAATACCCGTGTAATACTTTTAAATATGTGTTATGATCGCGAGAGTTTAAAAAATACGTTTCACCAATATATTATTTTCTTGGAAAAACTGAAACCACCGCTACCAATGCTCATAATCTCGACCCTATTTACATAACTAGCTATATAAAATTAAAGTAGATAAAAACCTTATCAAAGAATTAACTTCTAAGTGCATCTAATCACCGTCTAAATTAATTATTACTCGCTCCAAAAAAACAGGATCATTTGAACCAATTAGACCATAAAGGAATGCTTATCATGAAACCATTAACGGACACCGAACAGTCAGAACACAGGGAGGTTTATGAGTTTTACTACACCAAATTGTTTGCGGCCATTTTGAACAATCTGGCTCCGATTTACAGCCAATTAGCTCTATAAATACGGGGGCTTGCCTGAACGCTGGCCGGCCTTGTTGAGGCCATGAGAATAGAGATTTTGTACACATGACCGCTTCAACGCTACTGAACGGTTACCTGGGTAAACCACAAAATAAATACGGCCTAAGCGCTCAGTCACAGTACCTCAAATTTATTAGACCAGCAGTTCTTCATTCGTGTGCAATATTGGAGGATAGGCGTCCACAAATAATTAAACCAGTACCAGTTATTTGTTGAATAAAACACATAATCAGAGCCAAAAGAAACCATTACTTAAAATAATCGTAAAATTTCAAACTACTCGTATTACCACTCATTTACCATTTATCGGGCTATCAGGGCCCGTTTTAGAATAAGAATAGAATAGAATAGAATAGAATAAATGTTTATTTAGCAGAGTAGTACAATATAACACGTCTGAAAAAAGTTAAAAGGGTAGATAACACAAAGGATAAAATTTTGAGCGGCTCAAGGGAATAGGTAACTATACTAAAAAAGTTTTCAGCTCAGCTTAATGTTGGGTGAGTTACCACTCAACGCTGATTTTCGGCTGACACCAAGGAGGGAAAAGATAGCTAAGCAGTGACCGAAATACAACAACACGTTTATAAATTAGCTATACTAAACAGATGTATCAAGATAATTTAAGAAAATATTATAAATTTTAACACATATGTTATAATAACTATGAATTTTGCATTAGAAGTTGGGTTAGAAACATAGAAGAGAAAATAAAACAGAAAAGCGCTTAGATAAGAGAAACATCACCATTAATATTTCCATGACGTATTTGAGCTTCTATAAGAAAAAAAAAATAGGCTTATTTTTAAAACTATTGGCTAACTTGATATTTTGCATTGCGTTTTGCTACGAATAATTTAATTTCGTTTCAAACTGTAAGTATTAATAATCCCTTGGTAGGTATGCCTTTTGGTAGCTTTGCCTTCTGCTTTTTAGATTATGCTTCGTTTCCCATCAAGAACAAACAGTGTCATGGTGGCATTTCACATCGCTATTTGGTATTTGCGTTTTCATTTTCTCGTGTATTTGCATTTTCGAAGTATAGCGGAAAATACGACAAATACGCAAAAACACGAAAAGCGATGTGAAGCGACCATTATATGTTTCTGGAAGGGTTTTTTTTTTTTTGTAAGGATTTTCAAATTTTAACTTTTTGTCGAAACAGAAGTTTCTAACTTAGTAAGAGCAACGTTCAACGTTTTCACTGTAAAGTGCAAATAGAGAATTCAACAATTGTATTCGTCAGCACATCCATGTTGCACCTACTATATAAGTAAAACATTCTGTATTTTTTTCTGAAAATAAATACCTATTATTATTTGTATTATTTTAATTTTTGAGCGCTAGAAGCTTCTCTGCCTCCTTTTCAATGATCGCCAAAGAAGTAGCCACACTTTACGAATAGGCTGTAAAACTAATCAAATGTGAACCGAACTGACGAATAGCCGTTTGAGAAACTCGACCGTACACAAAACAACAGCTTCTAATTGAACATAAAATATAATTATTGTGTCGTCAAAGTGAACAGTAGCCGCCATCTCTTGGACTATATCTATTATTTTATTACAAACGGGACGGGAACGATACGAAGTTGAAAATATGAGTGCATCCAGTGATGGATCTAATTATAAATAAAATGAAATAAATAAATATTCGACGGATATTGCACAAAGTCAATTCGCCGAAAAGTAAACATGGTTTCTATTATGAGAATAAGATATAATATAAAAGAAAAGGGCACCAGTGGTCTAGTAGAAGTGACCCCACCGCACCAATATGTGCAAATTCATTTTTCGAAGTGGGCTCTCAAACGGTGAAGGAAAATAGTTAGTTTTATAGCAGTGTGGGTTCTATTTTTGTCATTTTTTTTATACTACTAGCAGATGGAACAAACAGATGGCCATCCTGATGTTAAGTGGTAACCACCACCTATAACAAAGCATACCTCGTAAGTCACGCACGATAGGAACGTGCGATGCATATATATATATATATGCATCGCACGATACGATACGACACGACGATACGACGATAACCTACGATGCACTGCCCTGCGTCCATCAACTTGAGGCATACAGATGTTAAACCTCATGTGCCTGTAATTGCACCGGCAACCACACTATTCAAACCGAAACATTACTATAGAAGTACGCAGAACTGTAGCAACCTCAGTAGTGACGTCTTCATAATCATCACCGTCAAGAAGTTGCTGCTGGACCATACTTTTTTAGGAAGACCGATTCTGAGCCCTCTTCATCCACCGACTTGCCCCGATCCTCGCGATTTCGTCGAGCATCGGGTAGAACGTATGTGTTTTGTAACGTCACTACCGAAATAAGTAGTACAATTGACTCTCCGTTACAGACCAAATATCCCCGGATACGTGCCGGCCCTTACAGATTTATTTAAAAAAAAAGTTTTGAAAGACCGGCTGTTTAAAGTTTAACGATAAAAGCTTTCTATTTTATGGCGTTTAACCGTGATTTTTTAATTACCCTAACATTACAACACCCGGTCTAAGATAACTAGCGTTTTGACGAATGCGACACATTCCTATGTAAATAAACTAAAACTTAATCTACTGATTGATTTGTTTGTTTGTTTGTAAACCGCTACCGGTTTTAGTACAATCTACAAGACTGATGAAGCAGTCATCAGTATACCTAGTTTCTAAAGACTGAGGTAGCGACGAGCTCATACAAACGAACTTACTTACCTGTATGTAAGGTGTTAAAATACAACGTATGAAACATCTGCTTGACACCAAGGTGTTTCATACAAAAGTTCAATACCTACCTGGCTAAAATGTATGAAACAGCTGTTTTTTTTTCGCGTTCACAGTGTTGGTTCCTTAGAAAAAGTTATTCATATTGATGAGTACTTTAGCCCCCTGAAGTTTTCAAGAGTGGTATTTTTACACCTTGTATAGGCTTAAGTCAAAGTCAAATGGTAATTATTTAGTTGAATCACAAGAATCCCTTTGAAACGTCTCAAAAATAGGTGAACCTAGGTGCCAGTTCCATGTGACCAAGTTTAGAAGATAGAAACCAAGCAACAATCGGCTTGGTTCCTATCGTTCTTTTATATGATCCTTGTTACAATATTACTTGATAGACCCAGGGCATGGCTTCGTAAGGCACGTTCGTACCGTGCATTATTTGCGAGACAATGCTTTGATATAGGTGATGGATACCACTCAGCATCAAGTTGGCCATCTGCTTGTTCCATCAGTAAGTCATATAAAAAAACAGACAGAGATTTTTGCATTTAGAAACTGAGACTTAGACTTTAGAAACTGAATGCGATGAGGAATAAAATCGGTGCTCAACAATCGGTGCTCTAAAAATCGGTGTGTTACGAAGAAACCCTCAGATATTTCATATAAAATAAATTCAGTTCATTTATTTTCAGATAAAAAATCCAATTTGTTAGTACCGCACAGAAATAAAAACTTTAAAGACGAATAAAAAGGACCATACAAAATATTAAAAAAAAAACTGATAAGGTTGAATTTAGGCTTCATTCAGATATTGTTACTGGGTCACTAACTAGCCCATAGGTAGAAGTTTGTCTACCCTGTCAACTGATAAATTCTGACTCCAACCAATCAGCCACCAATGCTTTTCTATATTTTTTACTAGCTGGTGCCTGCGACTTCGTCTTATCGTCATATTTTGGACAATTCACACAATATCTTTATAAATTGTAACCTATGTGTTATTCTGATGTATAAGCTATATTATTGTAAACTTTCATTAAAATCCATTCAGTAGTTTTTACGTGAAAGAGTAACAAACATCCATACTTACAAACTTTCGCGTTTATAATATTAGTAGGATAGGATTTAGGCTGCATTTGTAAAATACCTCTCTTTCAGAAATATTAAGAAACTACAGTAACTTTGCAATAGCTCATAATTTCTATAACGGAATACTCATACGATTATCCAAAACAACCAAATTACTTTTTCAACATTAGCCTAAAACAAAGTGGTTCTCATCTTTGTGTCGCGAAATTATTTCAGAGAGCATTTTCATTTCCATTTTACGTAAACGGTGGTCATTCCATTTCTTTAGTAATTATTTATGAATAACGACAAGCGGGTACCGCAGACCTGTGTTTAGTTGAGGTCTGATGAGAGTGGATGAGCGACAGCGACTTTCCAGCAACTTTGAGAGCTCAATACTCATCACTATTCACATATTTATTGCTTACACATGGTTTAGTTTAGGTACATACATAGTTGTTGGATGTTAGTAAGTATCACATGGACCCTGCATAGGGTATAAATAAATAAATATTGGTGGACTTTCCACACAGCACTATCTAGCCCCAAACTAAGCCAAAGCTTGTAATATGGGAACCAGATAGCTGAAATAAAAGTACATATATACTTTTTTTTTTATAAATACATACTTATAATATTATTTAACACCCAGACAGAGAACAAACATCTATGTTCATCACACAAATGTTTGTTCTCGGTGGGGATCGAACCCACGGCCTACATTATGGTATGGCAACATGGAGGCAGGCCGAGGTTTTCAATTTAATAGTAGGTTCATAGTCTTGCTTAATAAATACCCTTTAGTTATCTAAGAAGTGTAGGCACATTAAAAATTATAGTCATGTAGGTATTGGGTATTTATGTCAAATTTTGTATATTAAGGACTTAATTTATAATAAGAAATTGACAATATTAGCGCTTTCTCGCAGAGCTCTGGTGGTCTAATGGTAGTGGCTCCACCTTCCGAGGTAGTGGTTTCATAACCAGTCGTGCACCAATGAGATTTTCCGTTCAATAATCCATGTGCACAGTGCCAGTACTTTCAAACGGCGAATTAAAATATCCTGAGGAATCCGGCATGTTGTAGAACCTAAGTTTCGAAAAAAACTATTTACACTCCAAGAAGAAGAAGCGAATTTCAAAACAAGTGCTAGAAGATTTTTCGATAGTAAAAAGAAAATAATAGAAAATAGCGCTACTGTACATTTCTCATTTATACAATACTAGTGGCTTCCCGCGGCTTCGCACGCGTTGAAGTGGTGAACCGTGATTGAACCACAAACATCCAAACATCGTAACTTTCGCATTGATTTGTATATTATTAGGGTAGGATTTTAAATACGTACTATTATTAGGGTAGGATTTTAAATACCTACATAGGTATAAGGGATACCTATAGGCGTACATTACCTATATTAGGTAGGTAGGTATAGGTACTGAGTTTAGCACAAACATGACAAATACAACAAAGACAACCTTACACGGAAAATATGTACTTATTTGTTCCTAGTTTCTACCCCAAAAGCAAGCGAAACGAAACAGCTTTACGACATTGATCCACAGGCACGGTAGATAGGTACCCTCAGATCTCTTCGTACCAACTCAAGATTCCCGTTTTTAGAACATTGACGCCTCGTTGTAGGTATTCTTTTTACTCGAGCGCAACGAAGGAGGGTAACGTCTTTATGCTATTTATCCACAGAACACATTTTCTTTAAGTTTGAAGTTAATTACACAGTTACAGTTAAAAATCTCCCATACAACCTTGAAACTTTGCAGGGGTAGTTTTAAAATATTGAAAACGTGATTTTAAATTATTTATTGTGGAGTATATTTACTTCAAGTTTGAAATCAATCGCACTATGCGTTAAAAAACTCCCTTACAAACTTTGACATCCCTTTGCACGCTTATTATGGGTAGTTTTAAAAAATTAAAAAAGCCTTTCCTATTTTTTTGCCTAAAAGTTCATATACTCCAAGTTTCAAGTTTGTAGGCACATTTATTAAGGGTAGTTTTACAAAACTAAAAATGCCTTTCCTATTTTTTTGCTTTGAAGTATATGTACTCCAAGTTTCAAGTTTGTAGGTTCAAGGAATACAATTTTTCATACAAACGCTTTCATCCCTTTTTACACCCTTAGGGGTTGAATTTTCAAAAACCCCTTCTTAGTACACCTCTACGTCATAAGACCTATGTACTCTTCAAATTTCAAGTCTCTAGGACCATCGGTCAAAAAACTCCCTTACAAACTTTTACATCCCTTTGCACATTTATTAAGGGTAGTTTTACAAAACTAAAAATGCCTTTCCTATTTTTTTGCTTTGAAGTATATGTACTCCAAGTTTCAAGTTTGTAGGTTCAAGGAATACAATTTTTCATACAAACGCTTTCATCCCTTTTTACACCCTTAGGGGTTGAATTTCCAAAAACCCCTTCTTAGTACACCTCTACGTCATAAGACCTTTGTACTCTTCAAATTTCAAGTCTCTAGGACCATCGGTCAAAAAACTCCCATACAAACTTTTACATCCCTTTGCACACTTATTAAGGGTAGTTTTAAAAAACTAAAAATGCCTTTCCTATTTTTTTGCTTTGAGGTATATGTTCTCCAAGTTTCAAGTTTGTAGGTTCAAGGAATACTATTTTTCATACAAACGTTTTCATCCCTTTTTACACCCTTAGGGGTTGAATTTCCAAAAATCCCTTCTTAGTGCACCTCTACGCCATAAGAGCTATGTACTCCTCAAATTTCAAGTCTCTAGGACCAGCGGTTTAGGCTGTGCGTTGTCTATATGTCAGTCAGTCAGTCAGTCAGTCAGTCAGGACTTTGAGTCTTATAGTATTAGAGATTGTTATTTCGAGTAATATTCGGTATTCGCGTAATTATTTGATAACGTCTTGTTCGTGAAAAATTGGCAGACATTATACGGATAGGGTAAATACATATCGTCGTTTGGGAAAATACAACAAATACGCTAACACGAATAGCGATGAGAAGAGCCACCATCAGACTTGGTACAAATCGCCATTGGCACACACCTAACCCCACCCCTAACCACAAAGCGAGTACGTGCCACAGCTGTATTAACTAAGATATGGCGTGATGGACCAAATAGACCAGACCAGATGTAGATGAATGCAGACGACAATAATTATAGCACAAAGTGGTCCATTATTTGGAGGTGGAAGGTGCTTTTGGTTCCGCATAGAGAAATAATTTCAGTCTTGGAAAGTTTGGAGCAGCTATGGAGAAGACTGGCACAGGGCTAAAGAGGATAGCGTATTAAAAAAGAGGTTCTACGCCAGTAGTGAGTGCACTGCACTGCACTGTACACGGCGCTGCTCATAATATATGCTGTAATGATATATGTATATATAGATTAAAAGATAGATATGTTTTTATACTCCTTGCTGGCCTTCCTCCTTCTGTCGTGTCACTAGTTTCTTTTGAAACAGTGTGGTGAAAGGATTTTCAGTGCGCCTCAAGGGCACTTTCGAGCACTTTTCATGTTATAGAACTTTTTAGGTTCTACGACATACCGGTTTCCTCACGATGTTTTCCTTCACCGTTTGAGAGTACTGGTATGTGCAGAAACATTTTTGAACAGAATAAACTCATTGGTGCACGACCGGTTTCGATCCCACGACCTCAGGATCGGAAGGCGGGGCCGCTACCACTCGACCACCAGTGCTCTCTATGCTTCTTGCTGGTGAAATAAGCAGATAGCACAGCTGATGTTAAGTGTTAACCTCACCTATAAGCACTGTTTCGCAAGCCACGTCCGATATGAACGTGCCCTACGATGCACTGCCCTGCGTCCATCCAATATAAAGCATAAAGATGCCTGTGGTTTTACCGGCACCCACACACTTCATACCGAAACGCAGTAACAATGTTGGAAGGAACAGATATTGCTGGTAGTTTACCTGACGAGCCCTTCACAAAGATTTCTACTACTCTCAAAAATAAAGATTTGTGTGGCAAAAATCTAAATGAGAAAAAAATGTAAATAAGATCTTTATAACATTCTAAAAAAAACTTTCAACATTTCCTACATCAGCAAAATGTAACCTTTTAACGAAAGAAACACTTATTTTTTTGGCTAATGCATCAAGTTTTGAATTAATAGGTGGCTCAAATCATAGCCTTAAATCCAATAGACTTCAATTTGATGTTTTTGAAAGAAAGAAAAAATGAAATAAGTACATTCATTTGTTGCATAAACATACGTGACACTACCAGAAAGATGAGAAAAAACGCTTTTAGACGGTTGGTTTATTCTTGCCAAACCGAATATTAGCCGAATATAACTCTTTCAAAACGGCAATTATCCGCAAGTTAACAAATCATATTACTTAGCTTTACTGCTAAGCTTTTTAGCAGCATTCTCAAAAGTTTAGGGAATACATTATTGCCAAACAGCAAACGCAAAATATTATTATTTCACAGGATAAATAAATCACAGGAAGAGACTTGTTCAAACATGACATTACCTCAGAACATTATCCACTCTAGATGAGGTACAGTCAGGCACAGATGGATGATGGCTTTTTATAAGGATCCCTAAGACTGGCTGCAATGAAACCAACGGTGATTACCATAATTTCATCGCTCCACGTGTCTGGAGTCCGCCGCATAAAAACTGGTAATAATCACAGTACATTGCGGTACAGGTCTACTCGGAAGTGGAAAGGTTTTACAGATTTTTTTATTTACTGATATTTTTATTAAATTTCGGCTGAACATTATGAAGGTTTACTGTGTAAAAGTGCTATTCTGACTAAAACACTCTTCTTCTTCTCTTCGTTTGCGACCTGCCGTCATTCGACAGACAATTTTGCCAGTATCATGTGATATAAATAAAATAATTTATAGTCATGCCAGTCCGTAGTCAAATCAAAACATTTTCGTTCAAATGTGATATCACATAATACACTTTTATTCCAAATGTTTACCTACACTTTGTCCTAAGACCTCAAGTAATATTGGTTAAAATACCATCCAAATTGCACAGCACTACACAAAAAAATGAAAAATCTATGTTGCTTCCCAAAATGACAGTAAACGAATCCTAAAATGCCAAATGACAACGGAATCTGCAGTGAGTTTCCAATGTTTTTTTTTTTTTTTATACTATTAGCTAATGGAACAAGCAGATGGCCCACCTGATGTTAAGTGGTAACCATCACCTATAACAAAGCATTGCCTCGTAAGTCACGCACGATAGGAACGTGCCCTACAATGCACTGCTCTGCGTCCATCAACTTGAGGCATACAGATGTTAAGCCTCATGTGCCTGTAATTACACCGGCAACCACACTCTTCAAACCGAAACACAGCAACGCTGCTTGGCGGCAGAAAAAGGCGTGGTGGTAGTACTTCCCCGGACGAGCCCTTCACAAAGAGCTCTACTACTCTTAAAATTCTGTGGCATTCTATAATACATTCACCCATCATCAGTAGCGCCACCCGCGTTATTTTGGCGGTGAAAATGCCAACGTGAGTGTGGCAAAGCTCATGAAGTGAGCGGGCCCACTAGGTGATACTCTCCGTGATTTTGTTGTTTACGGAATAGCACTACAATCCACCTGCCAATATGGGTAACCAACCCCAAATACGGGGACAGTTTAGCAATGGATACCTTCAAGATTAACCTGGGTTTTTACCAGAGACTTAGTTAATATCAAAAGCAATGGTTTGCTGTGATAGGTCACGTATAAGTACTTAAACGGACGTACACACTGATACGCAACAGGCTACACAGTCATCGCTCTTATGTCCTTGACGTACGCGTCATCTTTCTGTGGTTTTTCTTTGGCTTAGAGCTTTATTTGTATCCGTACACAATCGGAGACAGATGAGGTTATTTATGTATTAAATGTCTTTCTATGCTAGTTTTAATTAACAAGTTTGAAAAATAAGTAATCGGTATCAACACTCTCTTTTTTATAAAACAAAAACCTCTTCTTTATTCACTTTTCTAACTAGCTGTATCAGTTTCAGTAGTCATGTGCGCTCGCTCGGGGCGAGGCGACGGCTACCGAACGGAATAATAGCTTTTTTACCCCTAACGTAGGTGTGCGTACAAATCGGCTGTCATGTTAAACCTTGTCATATTTCGTACCGAACGTCAAACATTTCGCCAGGGGGCACAATTTGATTTAATAGTTCAGTATTCTTAGGGAGGTATGGACTTGTAACATGTCACATGAAATTATGCCAAAATTTGACAGACGGGCATTATGGGAAGCTAGTTGTATAAAAAAAAGGCAGTAGATGGAGAAGACTCGATTTATGGAGAACGATGAAAGAAAACATCGTGAGGAAACTGGTTAATAGTATTCTAACAGCTACAATGAGCTTGAAAATCTGTCACGTATAGAATATCAACTACTGCAAAATGAACAAAACTGTCATTATTTCTTTTAGACAACTAGCTGATGGAATAAGCAGATGGCCCACCTGATGTTAAGTGGTAACCGTCACCTATAACAAAACATTGCCTCGTAAGTCACGCACGATAGGAACGTGCCCCACGATGCACTTCCCTGCGTCTATCAACTTGAGGCATACAGATGTTAAGCCTCATGTGCCTTTAATTACACAGGCAACCACACTCTTCAAACCGAAACAAAGCAACGCTGTTTGGCGGCAGAAAAAGGCGTGGTTGTAGTACTTCCCCGGACGAGCCCTTCACAAAGAGCTCTACTACTCTCAAACAACATGATTTTTTCAAACAAAACCATTCTAAGAATTCAACTGTATTAATAGTTTATGATGCAACCACTTTCAACTCTTTTACCTCAAAACAAGGACAAAACTGAACCGTATCAGAATGGCATAAAGTAATTAATTGAATTTTTCAAATGACAGCGATTGATAGAACTGAATTGCTTGATGGACTTTAACTTGAACTTAATGTACACACAAATTCAGATCAAGCTACACAAAGCCAAAGAAAAATGAAACTTACTACAAGAACATAAGAGGGAGCAGTGTATTAGTCTGAAGCGTATCCATGTGACAGCCTCAGGTCTATTCTAAGTTTATCCAGACGCCTTTAACGCGCGACATTGTAAGGTTTTACCTCCATCTTGAAATATATCCTACGACATAAACTTTCATCAGTTCATCAATCTAAAAATACCCCTTTGCTTTTTCACTAGTGTTATTACAAAATGTCAATAAAAAAAAACTAGGATCAAGCATATAATGGGATGTCGGTTGCTGGAAGGCGATCTCGCTACTGATATGAAGCGTGCCCGTGGCGGCCATTAGCGCGCCCATACTGGCTCCCGATGTTACTGCGCTTGTGGCCATGAGGCGTCATTTTAGTGGAAAAAATCATATAAATGATAAACAAAAAATAAATGATAAAGACAGAAATCAATGGAAATTCGTAGATGCCTTGTGAACGAAAAACTTCTAGGATCAAGCATTTAATGGGATGCCGGTTGCTGGAAGGCGATCTCGCTTCAGATATAAAGCGTGCCCGTGGCGGCTATTAGTGCGCCCTTCCTTACTGGCTCCCATTTTTTTACCAAAATAACTTATAGAACATAATTTTCTGAATTACGTGCGTAAACTTTTTTAAATTAATTTTAGAGTTATAATTTTTTTTTTCATGCGTTAATTTATCAGAGATTTAAGCATTAAGCAAGTTTTAATTTTCTATTTTGGGCTCCTTTGGGCCTCCTTCATCCATCGCCATAGTGTTCGGTCCGCGGCATGCATGGTCCAAGTGACGCCGGCGACATCTTGAATGTCGTCACGCCGAGCCTCGACATCGCGCTGGTACCAGTGCAGTAGGCGCTCGGTCCACCTACCGTCTAACGTCGTTTGGTTAGTAATCCTTAAAACCTTGATTATCCCAATGTGTGGTCACCGGCAGGTACATTATGATTGCACCAAGAATTTACACAAAAAGAACGCGCTCGCTTGATTACCTCACAACTCATGCGCCGGATGATATTGTTAATTTCATTCGACATGTCCGTGATTTGTGCTTTTTATAATGCAGTCGTTTTAATTTTGGAATGATTTATTTTTTTAGGTAACTTGCAACTGTGTTTGGAGATTTGAAAACATTTACAGAGAGAATTACGTGACTTTAACACTTGTAAATATATTACAATTGCATCTCGAAGTTGCCAATTATATCCAACTTTAATCGTATTAATAATATGTGATCATCATCATTATCACCCTGAATAAGGCCACTGCTAGACATAAGCCTCCCATACCATTTCCAGGAAGATCGATTCTGAGCCCTCTCCATCCACTAACTTCCCGCGATCTTCACAATGTTGTCAGTCCAAAATGTGTACAAATTTGCACTTATTTTAAAGTTTACAAAATTACTTTGTTTTATATACATAAAATCACGCCTGCTTCCCATAGGGGGTAGGCAGAGAAAAAAGTGCGAAAGTTTCTACAACTTTTAAATTTCACTTATCAAAATAGCTTGTAAATTTCAAGCTTCTAAAACTCGGTCTAGTTACGAGTACAGCAAGTACCGAATTACAGCATACTTTAAAGTGATCTTTAAATTAGATGGTTCGACCGGAAATGACTTCTTATCCCGTCAGTGCGCCGGTGATTAGCGATCGACTGGCACATGAACATTTGATCGCCGTCGGTCTACTGGTGTGTACCTTTGTCATAGATAAGGTAGTGATGGTGAATTATGCGAAACGCATTTTTTTTAAGGTTCCATGTGTACTTTTGAACTTAAGGTTCCATGTGTACTTATTAGTTGATGACTGGCTGGATGCTGCTGTCACATAGTATAAATATTTTCACATTTAAGCTAATCTAATAAAAATCCTGGCTAATCATTACTTAATATTAGTAGATTAGTAGATTTTAAAGAGTAGTAGAGCTCTTTGTGAAAGGCTCGTCTGGGGAAGTACTACCACAACGCTTTTTTCTGCCGCCAAGCAGCGTTGCTGTGTTTCGGTTTGAAGAGTGTGGTTGCCGGTGAAATTACAGGCACATGAGCTTTAACATTTGATGCCTCAAGTTGATGGACGCAGGGCAGAGCATCGTAGGGCACGTTCTTATCGTGCGTGACTTACGAGGCAATGCTGTGTAATAGGTAATGTGTACCCCTTAACATCAGAGGGCCCATCTGCTTGTTTCATCAGCTAGTTGTATAAAAAAAACTTAGTATCATTTTAATTATTATTTTTATATGCAAATATTCACCGAGTGTCTACGAGAAACAAGACACGTCGGCGCTATTTTGCAATTTACTGAGGCACTGTGTCACATAATTATCTTATTTTTACTACACGTAAATGGTATTAATACATTTATCGAATATTCCAGTTTTTTTGTGAGCGTGCCAGCTCCAATAGCTTGCGAAAAAAAGTATTAAATAATAATTTTAATCAACACTGTCAAAAAGTTAACGCCAATAAAGATAATTTTAAATTATGAAAATACAAAGATGTTTTAATGAACTACGTCGGCAAAAGAGCCTCGACTTAGCCGCATTCAGAATTAAACAGCATATAAAAGTACAAAAAAATCTTAAAACATACATATACATAGTAAGTAACACAATGTGTTACTTACTACAGTTCGTCACGTTGATACAAATCTTGTCACGTCCACCATACACTCAAGTGCAATTAGACAACTATGTCTGCCCCGTCTGTCAGACCCTTCTGATCTATGCCTGGTAAGCGTGGCTGCCGTATGTTTAAGTAAGGCACGATAATTGAAGATATGCTCGCATCATACCCGTCTGACGGACGTGTGATTACCATGAGATTAAAAGCAAATTGTGTATGGTGTAAGGTGTTTTAAGAGTAGGTCTGCTTGTTCCATCAGCTGGTTGTATAAAAAAAAAAAAAAAAAAAAAAAAAAAAGGTATAAGTTTCTGATTTGGTGATGTTTAACTATTCGAAGAAATGTAATAAAAAAATAAGGAGCATCCCGTATAACAACTAATGTATGTTTTTTATACTACTTGCTGATGGAACAAGTAGATGGCCCACCTGATGTGAAGTGGTAACCATTGCCTATAGATAACATAGCACTGCCTCGCATGTCACGCACAATACCCCACGGTGTACTGCCCTGCGTCTATCAACTTGAGGCATACAGATGTTAAGCCTCATGTGCTTGTAATATCACCAGCAACGTACCTATTTGACATGAGCAAAGTTTGAATACTTCGTTTCTTAAAGTCCTATACAAAAATTAAATTAATATTGTCTCAGAAATTTGCAACAAACTTGATAAAGTGTACGTGACCTTGGTACATACGCTATTTGCGTTTACTAATTGGTGGCAGTTACCTATTTTATGTACAATTCACAAATTAATTTAATGTTAAAAAACAGCTGTCAAAAAAGGCTGCGTCATGTTGTATTAGCTTCATTTTGGCGGAAAGTTGAAGAGGCATTTCATGAATGAAAAACTTCAAAATTTTCTAAAGTCTTATATCAATAGATGTTCGCCATGACCTGTACCCTGCTTTCGGGGTTATAGTGGTATTATGTTACACGTTGTATAAGCCGAAAAATGAAACGGCTTCACAACTTTGATCCCCAAGCACAATAGCTATCCCCTCAGATCACTTAGTACCTTAAAAATAGTAAGTACGAACTCCAGATTCTTTGAGGACATCTAAAGGGGGTAGTCGGAGATACGTCCAAACATTTAATAATAATAAATAAATAATAAATATTGGTGGACATTCCACACAGCAGCACTATCTCGCCCCAAACTAAGCCAAAGCTTGTGATATGGGAACCAGATAGCTGATATACTACTCATATACTTTTTTTTGTTTGTTGTCAGTCTGGGTGTTATTATAATATTATAATAACACCCAGACAGAGAACAAACATCTATGTTCATCACACAAATGTTTGTTCTCGGTGGGGATCGAACCCACGGCCTACGGCGCAGAAGGCAAAGCTACTACCAACTGAGCTGTGAAGGCTGTCAATTTGTCACATATCTACATTTTGCCATAGTCTGTATTCCATATGTGACACGTTGCAAGCCTATTGCCGCTGTTAAAATACTAACTGGATTCCTCACTATGTTTTCCTGCAACGCTTAAGCACAGTTCTAGAGGTATATAAAAATCTTGTATTTAAATTAGTAATACCAGCAACATCTATATAATTCGCAACATAGTATCGTGAGAACTCAACAAGTTTATGAACTCTCTTAGCTTTAAGTTCAGTATGAAGAGTGAAATTGCATTGCATAGTGGATGATGGTATCTTTAACTACCGTGCAAGAGGAGTGGCCTATGCCTGTGGACTATAATGGACTATACTATAATTGCAAAGCGGCAAACAAACTTGTTATTTCACAAGAATTAATCATTAAGTTTAAACTGATGTTGAATTTTGCTGAACATACGTGCCTTAGAGCTGATTTCACCATGCTCTGTTAGATTAACAAAGGATTAAAGGGCCGTTTAATATGTCAAAATACACGCGTTTGACTTTTTTTTTTATACAAATAGCTGATTGAACAAGCAGATGGCCCACCTGATGTTAAGTGGTAACCATCACCTATAACAAAGCATTGCCTCGTAAGTCACGCACGATAGGAACGTGCCCTACGATGCACTGCCCTGCGTCCATCAGCTTGAGGCATACAGATGTTAAGCCTCATGTGTCTGTAATTACACCGGCAACCACACTCTTCAAACCAAAACACAGCGTTGCTGCTTGGCGGCAGAAAAAGGCGTGGTGGTAGTACTTCACCGGACGAGCCCTTCACAAAGAGCTCTACTACTCTTAAAATTGACATCCAAGGTTAGATTTAACGGCCTGTTAGTTACTAATCAAGGATTAATCCTTGATTAAACAGAGCATGGTGAAATCAGCTCTTAAGCTAAGTAAATTAAAAAAATAAAAATGTTGGTGTACATTCCACACAGCACTATCTAGCCCCAAACTAAGCAAATCTTGCTGTGCTATATATAGAATATGGGAACTATGGGAATCAACCGATATAACAGTTTATTCCTTTTTTTTTAATTTGAATACAGCTCTATCTCTATTCTCACAACCAATTTGGTCGTGCAACCAGCATCGACGCGTGCACGGAATGTAACTGGTCGCACGCTGGTTGCGCAACCACTCTCTCTCTCTTTATTATCTCTCTTGTCGTGTCACTAGTTTCTTTCGAAATAGTGTAGTGAAAGGATTTTAAGTGCGCCTCAAGAGGCTCCTTTTGAGCACTTGAAACATGTTATAGAACTTTTTAGGTTCTACAACATGCCGGTTTTGTCTCGATGTTTTCCTTCACCGCTTGAGAGTACTGGCGTTATGCACATACATTTTAGTACCGAAAAACTCATTGGTACACGTCCGGATTCGAACCCACAACCTTAGGATCGGAAGGCGGGACCACTATAATATAGATTTAGTTTCCAGAACTTCAATTCCTCCTCTCCTTTGAAAATTAAAAAACACGCTTGCGCGGCTAGTTGCGTCTCATAATCAAATCGGGTCTTTACAATGGGAACTCATAAAAAACTTAAGCTACGAAAAAAAGGACGTTTAGACGTTAGGACGTCCTTTTTTTCTTAGTAGTACGTCCAAACATTACATTTGGCTGATACACATTTTGCAGTAGTTGTTATTCCTTACGTGACAGGTAGCAAGCCCATCGCCACTTTCAGAACTTACTGGTTTCCTCACGAGGCTTCAGCATTTAAGAGCACTGGCATTGCGCACATACACTTTTCGATACAAAAAATCCATTGGTGCACGACCGGATTCGAACCTTCAGCCTATTATATATATATATAATAGGCCTATACCAATACATAATAATTATTTATTACCGGCAGTTGCATCGCCAGAAATAAACTACCAACTAAGCCTAACTAACTATCTTTCCATAATACCACACCCCGCAAAACTAAATCCCATTACAAAGATAAGGTGGAATTTTGATGGCGCACGGTAGCTCCATCTCGATCATAGTAATCGAAGTGGACCCGGCTAGGCTATTTTCATCGTTTGCCTTCGAGGTACTAATATATGGACGTATACTGTACACTAGTAAGCAGTAAAATCTGAGTTCATTAGGTATAAGGTATCAAATGAAAACCGCCATGTACATTTATATAGATAGATAGACAGATAACACTTTAATATACACAATAATACATCATAAATCTAGGCGTAACTTAAAATGGTACAATGGGCGGCCTTATCGCTGAAAGCGATTTCTTCCAGGCAATCTTAATTAAATTAATTAATAAATTTATAATTATTAGTTATAAATTAGTCTTTTTGTTAATACAACGAGCGGATAGGACAAGCAGATGGCCCACCTGAAGTGGTAACCATCACCTATAACTAAGTCACGCCCGATAGGAAAGTGCCCTACGACGCACTGCGTCCATCAACTTGAGGTATATAGATGTTAAGCCTCATGTGCCTGTAATTACACCGGCAACCACACTCTTCAAACCAAAACACAGCGTTGCTGCTTGGCGGCAGAAAAAGGCGTGGTGGTAGTACTTCCCCGGACGAGCCCTTCACAAACAGGTCTACTACTCTTCATCTACTCTTATCTTTAGTCATCTGGTTCCCGTAGGCGACAAAAGGAGGTAAACATAATTTTAGTAGATGTAGTGTATAACAATATACTATGCGCGCTGACTGGGCACGGTCGTGGGGGCACTCGATTCCAGGCGGCCATCCCAGGCAGACGTTACTCAGAATTAAGTGTTTTATTTGGTACCCAAGCAACCTGTACAGTACAGTAGGTATATATAAATTTAGCAAAGAAATGGCATTTGAGAATTAAAAAGTTATTACTTTTTCTATTTCAAGGCGAAAGTTGAAACATAGTCAAGTCTCAAAGTTCCAAAATTTGATCAAAAGAGCGTCCATTTAAAAATTACCTTCCTACGTAAATAAAGGACAGGCTTTACGTCCAGCAGTGGACTTGTACAGGCTGATGACGATGATCATGACCATTTATTTTATCCATTTCTGCCTATTTCTTCCGCGAAACTGTGTTTCGATTAAAAGGGTGTGGTTGTTGGTTGAATTACAGGCACATAATACTTAACATTTGTATGTCTCAAGTTGATGGACGCAGGGCGGTGCATAGTAGGGCACGTTCTTACCAATAGCAAGCACTTAACATGAGGTGGGCCATCAGTACTATCAGTACACGTTTTCATCAGTATTTACTATAAAAAAACTAGTTTATAAACGAGAACAGATCCACGCAAACGAAATCACGCGGAATATCGGGATTAGCTATAAATAAATAAATATAAATATTGGTGGACATTCCACACAGCACTATCTCGTCCCGAACTAAGCCAAAGCTTGTGATATGGGAACTAGATAGCTGATATACTACTTAGAAATATTTGTTGTAAATACATACTTATAATATTATATAACACCCAGACAGAGAAAAAACATCTATGTTCATCACATAAATGTTTGTTCTCGGTGGGGATCGAACCCACGGCCTACGGCTAGATGGCAGAGCTACTACCAACTGAGCCGTGAAGGCTATAAATAATTATGAGATCCAGTAACTAGTATTCCAAAGCAGCATCAGTATCGATTTCATTAAATCGCCGCGGATTTATTAATCTACCGGATGAGTTTTTGTTGTTCACCATTTTTATTATAGCTTACAAACTAGGATGGTAATTACTGGTTGCAGCGTAGGTGGTACATGCACGAGTACAGTACACGCCGTTGATAGTTATCCTACTTATATTATTAACCCGAAAGTTTGTAAGTATGGATGGATAGATGTTTGTTACTTTTTCACGTAAAAATAAATGAATGGATTTTAATGAAACTTTACAATAATATAGCTTATACATCAGAATAACACATAGGCTACAATTTACCAAGATATTGTGTGACTAATCCTGCGCAGACGAAGTCGCGGGCACCAGCAAGTGGAAAATAAAATAGGTAGGAAAAATTTCAACCAGCAGCAGCTGTCCGTCCAGGGGATGTACCATGAAGTTCTCATCGTCATCATCATCAGCATGAAGACTTCCACTGCTGGACATAAGCCTCCCTTATACATTTCCAGGAGAACGTTTCAAACCACCTTTCCATCCACCGACTTCGCGCTTAAAATTTTGTTTCATTAGTATTTGTACTTAAACAAACTTAGCAGTCGGAAAAATTGTGTGGATTCAAATGATATTTTTGCTGAACTGTGTGCATTATACATAATTTGGTTGATTGCTATTTTTCATAAATAAGTTCAGCGGTTTTATTAATGTGCCAGCGAGAAGTACATTCGCAGTTGTCATCGCCTTGAGGGAACAAACATACACTCACAAATTTCACATTTATAATATTAGAAGATATTAAAAAAATTGATTATGTTTACCTTTTCCTGTATGCCTACGCTTCACTACACTTCAATATTATAATATATATTACATTGTAAAAGGATCATACAAAATAACGGTAGGAACCAAGCCGTTTTTTTTTTGTTTGTTTGTTTTTTTTGTTTGATTTGTTTGTTGCCTGTTCTTCTAGGCTTTGGTCGCGTGGAACTGGCACCTAGAGTCACCTAGCTTTAAGACGTTTCAAAGTGATCCTTGTGATTTTATTGAATAAATACCTTTTGACTTTGACTTTGACTTTATCACCGCTACTTTTAAAGCTACTAATGTATAGTCATATGGCGTGTACTGCACTGTACTTTGGAGTATGCTCCACTTTATTAACGACATTCTATTGATTGATTGACCATTTCACCGCGCCGTGGCGCTGTCTCTATCAAGCTTTGTGTTTTATTTTCGAAACACTAATTAATATGTACGAGAATAAAGAATGACTGAGATTAGTAACTGACTTGTAAAAGATATCTTACTAATATAATGATTGCGAAAGTTTTGATGCTTGTGAATTGTTATGTGCATGAAGATTTTATAAATAACCTTATAGATATGAATTTAGTGGGGTTTGAAGCCAATGGATTGAAAGGTATAGTAAATACTATAAAACTAATTCATCCAGCGGTTTCATTGTCTTCTATACCATAGTTACCATCAAGTGATCTTGTGGCCAAAAGATTTTAATAAATAAAATATACAGTAAAAACTAGAAAGACTGACTACGGTAAAAT
This sequence comes from Chloroclysta siterata, assembly GCA_932294275.1. NCBI lineage: Eukaryota > Metazoa > Arthropoda > Insecta > Lepidoptera > Geometridae > Chloroclysta > Chloroclysta siterata. The sequence goes on along the minus strand of OW028604.1, from coordinate 3,518,850 downwards.
TAATACCTAACTATTGTGGCAGCTGCTTGGCTCTAAAGCAGTGGACATGCCTCTGACTACCCTCTTAGACATTCTCAAGCTAAAACTACACTAAAAAACTCTCTATAGACTTGACTTCGTAGTTACAATTTTGTTAATTCCATGAAAAATACATTTTTTTTTTTACCTTTTTAGGTCTTAGCTGAGTCGGTAATCATTCTGCACTAATATTAAGATTGAAGATTAATATTTGTTCTGTGTCAGGGTTGTGTAAAATGGTTGAAAATATTTGTATTTAACCCTTAATTGTATCAAAAACTAGAAAGTATATCCGAGGGTTGGCACATTGAAATTGAGAATTCTTTTGTGGCGGCCGCCGAGCGCACGGTAGCGCATTGAATACAATACCACACTTATTTATAGTCAAAACTGTCGCCATAGCGTCCCGACTGCTACTGTTCGCTAAGAGGAGTTCACTCTTGTGCAAGTCAAAGTCAAAAAAAATGGCAGTTTTTTAATACAAAAATTACATTTTGTTTACCTCAGTTATGCCCGGGCTACACGAGACTAGTTTTTCAAGCTAGGATAGCAGGCTAGTGTCAGTAAACTATCAAGGTTTTGGCTTCAAGTAGACAAAACTAGTTAGTTAGTAAGCTAGTTTACAAGCCAGGACAGTTTTAATAGGATGGAGTTCTATTTCTAGGCTAATAGCGCTCCCCACTACTGATTTTACTACCTATGTGTACTAGCTTCATGTGGCCGGCGAAGTTATTTTCTAATAAAATCTCTCTTCCTTAAATCCACGGTCTTGTCCACCCCCTTTTTTTTAATTCTTCTTAGGTCATCTAGTGCGAATTGGCACAGTTTACGAAGTAACGGTTTCAGTCGAATAGTATTTTGAATTTCATGCAGTTCATTTGGGACGTGTGGTCAGCTCAGTTACTGCAATAGTACTAGCTTAAAATAATCTAGCCTCACCTCTTGTAAGCAGAACTAGTACGTTTCAAGCCAGGTCGGCAAGCCAGGACAGTTTAGTAGAGAACTAGCTTACTATCCTAGCTTGAAAAACTACCCTCGTTTGGCCCGTGCATTATAGTAAGAACTATCGCCAAAGCCTTCTTAGTGCTATTGTTTGCTAGCAGGAGTTTCATTCTCAAGTTTTTTTTTTACAATACAATCATTTATTTTTTCCACACATATTTAAAACTGTCAACTGGTACTATTTGCTAGGAAGAGTTTGCTCTGGTGTAAAGTCAAAGTCAATGGAAATTTTATAAATCACTTTGAAATGCCATAAAACAAGGCGTAGACAATCTTAGATCTTCAAAAAACTTGGTTGGGTACTTTGTATTTAGAGTTCTGAGGAGATATGTACCGAGCCTGGGGATTAAAGTTGTGAGTCTTATTTATTTTTATTTTTTTTGGTAAATTGACTAGGATCTCTTTTTAACGTGTTTTAAGTCTATAAACGAGACTTAAGGTTTGGTTCCGCATTTTTTATGCAATTTTAGCAGGAGTTTTTTTTAACTTTGTCAGTAGTTTATTCCTGTGACATAATACGCGATGAATTTGGCAACCTAATCCGCTGATAGATTACTAAATATTATTTTAAATCTTCATGATATTTTAGAAATAACATAAAAATAAAAAAAATCTGTGGATAAAGCTTTTATAGGTTACATTTTTTTTTATATATTTTTATACGTTTCATATTATCGATACAGATCTCTAAAAAAAAACACTCAATGATACGCACCTCACAAAAAACCAAACAAATGACGACTCGCTAAAAAAGCGTTCAGTGTAAAAGCACCGCTACAGCCTTTATATCACTCGCGCTGCAGTAACTATGCAGTGCTCTGTGGTCGGGCCCTTTGCGGTTTTAGATCAGAGGCATAGCTGCTCTTCCTTTTTTATTTAAAAAAAAACATTGCCCTAACGGTTCCTGGGCAAGGTCAGTGGGAACTAATGAATTTGTATTGTCTTTTTATTTCGAGTTTTGTTTGTGCTTGTGTGGTGACTTTTTGGCTTTCGCTACCGATTCATTCAACGTTTGCGGTTTTGCTTAGAAAGTTTTATATAAAAAAAGAACTATGACACAAAGGAAATACTGGCAAAGACTGTCTAATATTTGCAATTTTAGCGAATATTTTACAAACTGAAAAAACAATTTTAAAAAAACAATAATTCAAGAAAAATCGTAAAAAAAGAAATATAGATGGAAAATTATAAATAAAAAACCAAAACATAAGTATAATCATCATCAACATCAAGAGTAGTAGAGCTCTTTGTGAAGAGCTCGTCCGGGGAAGTACTACCACCACACCTTTTTCTGCCGCCAAGCAGCAATGCTGTGTTTCGGTTTGAAGAGTGTGGTTGCCGGTGTAATTACAGGCACATGAGGCTTAACATCTGTATGCCTCAAGCTGATGGACGCAGGGCAGTGCATCGTAGGGCACGTTCCTATCGTGCGTGACTTACGAGGCAATGCTTTGTTATAGGTGATGGTTACCACTTAACATCAGGTGGGCCATCTGCTTGTTCCATCAGCTGGTTGTATAAAAAAAAAAAAAAAAAAAACTTCAAATCCAAAATCATTAACCACTTCCTATCGTTAAGATAGAATCTTCTAACAATAAATAATTTAATTTTTTTTCATATTGTTGTTACATAAGTGAGTTATGTTGTATTATATATATTTTAATATGAATTTAGTATGTTTAGTTACGACCCAAATTTAGTTTGTTTGTTTGTGAAATACTTAGTTATGTACTTTTTCAAAATCTTTGCTTTGTTTAGTGGGTATAGGCCGTCATCTAATGTGCACTACCCAAAAATGTTTTCTCAGTATCAAAAGGTTAGCTGGCTATCCAGCATTAAGCTCGCCTATTTACAGTATATTTAATTTGTGCAATAAAAAAAATTCTATCTATCTAACAACCTATTGCAGTCTACTGTTAGACATAGGTATATCTCCCATGGTGCGTCACTGAACCTGGTCTTCGATTCTCCCCTTCTCCCCATCCAGTTTTTTCTCATCACCCTGCGCAAGTCGTCGCCCCATCTAGTCTGAGTATAAATCTGTATCTGGGTGGATTTTTGAGATTGGACCGATAGGTACCTTAACCGTTATAGTTACAGGAAAACGTTATTAGGATTTTTTGAGCTATTCCAAACTGCATTCACAGATTTTGGAAAAAATACTATAATACCAAAAAAATATGCCTATCGATTCTATTTAATGTAGGGATCAAAAAACACTATGGGACCATTTAAGGTATAAGTACTAGAAATGACATGAATCGCTAAAAACTTATTCCATACATTTCGGTAAGACTCAAACTTCAACATCACAAATCACGAATGAATTTGATTCCAGTCGCGTGAACGTATCGTATACCGAACTACAACATAATAAGGTCGGATATCGCTAGGATAAGTAAACGCCACAAATGTCAAAATGTATTCATGATCAAGGCCCAGCAGAGCTATTCCGTAAACAACAAAATCACGGGAGATTCACCTAGTAGAACCGCGCTCACTTGGAATACGTGCTTCACTTCACCCACGTAGACATTTCCACTGCCAAAATACATACGCGGGTGATGGGTCAATGTATTGAAGCAGAGACCCTTGTGTCTAAACACTATTTCTAACTTAGTTAAAGCAAGGTTCAACGTTTTTCACTGTAAAGTACAGATAGAGCCCAAATTATTAAATTGTATGTATATTCAAAAAAAATTGTATTCTTCAACACATCGAATCTATGTTGCATCTACTACATTATGTAAAACATTCTGTATGCTTTATTCTGAAAATAAATACTTCTTCTTTTCTTCTTTCTTCTCTCAATTTATGGCTCCTGTCCGTCATTCGACAGACAATCTTGCCAGTGTCAAGTGATTTGTATTGAATACTTTTTAGTCAAGTCAGTCCATAGTCAAGTCGGCCGTCATTTGTTTTGAAGAAAATGGTGGCGGTTTTCTTCAAAACATTGGAAACATTTTCGGTCAAATCAGGATATCACATATTACACTCTCATTCGAAATGTTTATACTTTGTGCTAATACCTCAAGTAATGTTGGTTAAAATACCACCGAAATTACACAACACAGCTCAAAATAACACTAGAAAAACAAATAAGATGAAAAAGCTATGTTGCTTCCCAAAATGTCAGAAAATGAATCCAAATAAATACTTATTGTACAGAATGCCAGATTGAAAACTCACCTTCAATCTGGCATTCTGTAATACATTGACGCGGTCACTTGGGTGAGTGTCGGTGACAGAATAACAGTTCATGCCTCAAATGCATTTCGATACATTTTTGAATTACGAGTCACGTCAATCATCGCCTATCGGCCGAGACGTATCTATCTGTCGTATGTTAATTTTATTTTAATTGTAACCTGTTTTATGTCGTCGGCGCATTACATCAAAGTGTTTCGGTCTAATTGGAACTTTATTAGAGTGCTCTATCATAGTTATTCATCTGTGTGTTTTTAGCGGAGAAAACGGGAAACTTTTTTTTTTAATACTACTAGCTGATGGAACAAGCAGATGACCAATCTGATGTTAAAATTCTATAGTCACCATTGCCTCGTAAGTCACGCACGATAGGAACGTGGCCTACGATGCACTGCCCTGCGTCAATCAACTTGAGGCATGCATACAAGCACATGGCCCACCTGATGTTAAGTGGTAACCATCACCAACACAAAGCATTGCGGTTTCTGAAAGCTCGATCAAAACAAATCGGATGTCAAGTCAATCGCCATTTCAGCTATTACATCGAATTAGATAGGGATATCAAGTGACTTTACATGTGATTAGTTTTCATCGGGCTTTCAGAAACCGGCCGTTCGTTTCTTATTTTATTTAATAAGTAAGGATTTCTTAACGAAGTGGTTCCGTAATTATATTTTATTTATATCTTTGAATTGGACGCTCGTATTTTTTTCTTATTATAAATTATGATAAAACGAAAGAAGATGTGTTGGTTACCTATAGTAGTGTTGATAATTTTTAATACTTTTTCTTTTATTACTGTACCTATGTATTTATTGATGTAATATAAATATTTCCTAAGGATTTACAGAGATTGCCAAAAGTTGATAATTGATGATAGAGTGATAAAAAAAAATTTTTTGTTTGATTATTGGTTGAAAAAAATATTTAAGAAGAATTTATTTATAAAATGTCTGAAATCTTCGCATACATCTTATTAATGCCAACAACAGATGTATTTAAGCTAATATTGGAGACAAAGACAGGCGGTAAGACATAGTACATCATAAAACAGTGTTTCAATTCCTGTAAGAAACTCTGGTCGAGAAAGTAGAAGCGCAGATTAGATACCCGATAGATAATACTACTAACTCGACTTAGAAGTTAGTCAATTAGTCAATACTTTGAAGTAACTTGTCAAGGGAAGTTACATTTTTCATTTACTACAGAATGTATTTTTTTATAAAAAAATAATTATTGTTTCTGATGAGATAGACGACTGCTTAAACGCTGAATTTTTTTTGTTATTATATATTGTAACAATAATGATATGATTTTCAATTCTTAACTCTTACAATGGGGTCACAGTATTACATTCAGCATTTATAAGGAAAATACTCTAAAATCGCTACTTAGTTTTTTTATGAAACTAGGAGTAGATGAGGCTCATATCCAGCAAAGGATATGAACCTCATCTACTTCGTTTTTGTTTTAAGTTTTGATGTTGACACAAAAAAATTTAAAACTCATCAAATCGATTTTTTATCTGTGGAAGTGTCTATTGTGGACCAGTATTTCTCAATGTTGAACAACTCATTATCATTATTTTTATTTTATATTTTTACTTTATTGTTATATAATGTGATACCATTTTGAAGTAGTTAGGTCTCTGTCTTGTCGTGTCACTACTTTCTTTCGAAACAGTGTGGTGAAAGGATTTTAAGTGCACCTCAAGAGGCTCCTTTCGAGCACGTAACACATGTTATAGAACTTTTTAGGTTCTATGACATGCCGGTTTCCTCACGATGTTTTCATAAATCATAAATCATTTATTTGCTTCAATGTAGGTACATATAAAGGTACATATAAAAATTTCCTTCACTGTTTGAGAGTACTGGCATAGTACATAGTAGTTAGGTAAATGTAATTAGGTAATATACATACATTTTAGTGTAGCCAATTTCACTAGATGAATAACTGCATTCATAATACTATGCTTAAGGCGATCCTGGACATTACATTAATGACCGTACCATTAGAACCCACTATACACTCGTTTATTACCTCTAATAACGTTAACGAGTTTTTTATACCTCGGTTTTAGGGCCGGGCCCCACAATGCGATGCGGTAACGGCGGAGCAGCGTTTGAGCAGTGCGGTTACGGCGCGGTTTTCAATATCAAGTTCAATCAAGTTCTTGTATGACAATATATAGTGCGCTTCAGTATTGTGGTCCTCGCTCCCTGGACGAGACAAGGCTGGGTGGGTACACTATAATTGAGTCTTATACCCCGATTACACTTAGCTCATGTCCGTGGAAATGTGCAAAGACATGACATCTTTTTTTTTTGAGCAGGGACTTCGGCAATGCGACAATGTAAACAGGCCACTTCCATGTCCACTCGCGTTGCCGCTCGCGTTGCCCGTGTTGCATGAACACACATTGCCAGCGACGCTGCCGCAGACATATGGACTGCAACATTTCCGTCTACGCGCATGGCAGCGCGAATGTCTAAATGTAAACGCAGTATTATATAATAATATAATCTCGAATTGAGATCTTGTGTATGCTTAATTTAACATAATGTCTAAAGTTTTGTGATTATAGTTTGAAATATTTTGACCACCAATCCATTACCTACAGAGCTTGTGCGGTGTTATTGGTTGACGCGACACGTTTCACAGTTTCCACACTCCGCGCCGCCATCGCACCGCAACGCATAGTTTGGCATGGGCCTTAGGCATAAAAGCGCGACGGTCTGTCAAATTATTAGGTCTAGCTTATTTTGGAATTGATCTGATTATAACGACTAGACATTTTTTTGTGAGGTTTTAGGGACGTATAGCCAGCCATATAGCTCGGATGATGACGGTTATCATTTGTGATTTGGAGCCATTAGCGTGGATTTCAAAGTTTCTTAAAAATGATCTTAAAAAAATATGATCTTGCCTAAATGGTTAACAATATTATAGCCATAAACGTTACGATGGATGGATGGATAATACACACAACTAATGTTAATTATATTAATATTCATGTAATGTTATATATTAATGTAAGTAACTATTTTTTTACACATAGCCACTTTCATCTCAGTTTAACTTTTCTCCATCCTTCAAGGTTTGCTGGAAGAAAACCCTTTTATTAGGGTTAAGCTCGGCTTTGTATATTATGTTTTAAATTTGAGATCACTAAATTTATATCACTGTATAGAATAAAGTAAGAAAAGATAACTCTATCAAAATATTCAGTCTGTATTTGAGATGGCAGCTAACGCTCTGGAGAGTCAATAAGTAGAAGTCCAACTTGCTTCTATGAAATGTATTCCCATAGGCTATGTATTAATATACACAGCACATAAAAATTGTCCGTGGGGGAGGTGATAAGGGCCGGGATACAGATAATCAAGTCCGGTTTTTAGCGCACTACTAGATCACAGTAAGTTATTTGAATGAAATAATGTTTCTTGGAATGTACGTAACTAAATTATTAGCGTAAAGCGTAGCTTGTTATTTAAAATAATTTTAGCCTTCGTTATTTGTATTTCATTTACTGCAAATAAACAAAATTTATAATCCTTCTAATATTATAAACGCGAAAGTTTGTAAGTATTTTTTTTTTTTTTTTTTACAACCTATAGGTAAAACGTTTGACCGCAATCTCACCTGATGTTAAGTGATGATGCGGTCTACGGTGTAGCACGCTTACCTAGAAGATACCTATTCACTCGTCTCTTGAAAACACCCAAATTATAGGCATTCGGAAAAACAGACGCCGGCAAGGAATTCCACTCTTTGGCTGTTCGCATTATAAAAGTAGATGCAAAGCGCTTTGTGCGGGCTGTAGGTAAGTCAACCATGAATGGATGTCTCATTTCCGTACGTCTGGTAGTCCGATGGTAGAACGGGGATGGGGGAACCAAGTTGTGGAGTTCCGTTGCACACTCTCCGAAATGTATCCTGTAAAAAACCGACAAACAGGCAACTTTGCGGCGATGCTCTAGAGTCAGGAGCTTAGACTCAAACAACGTGTAACCTATGAGCCTTTTGGCTCGTCTCTCAATAGTTTCCAAGGCCTCAAGCTGGTATTTGGCAGAGCCATCCCAAAGATGAGAACAGTACTCCATACACGACCGGACTTGCGCTTGGTACAGATAAAGAAGCTGTCCCGGTGTGAAGTACTGCCTCACCTTCGATAATATGCCTAGCTTCTTCGCAGCTGTCTTGGCCTTGGATTCTATGAACGAGCTAAAATTCAGTTTGCTGGTTAACGTAGACCCCAAGAGATCGAGTTGGCCTGATATTGGAATTGATACATCTCGGAAAGTTGGAGTCAGGTGGATTTGACTCCTCTTAGCAGAGAACAGACACGCCTGGGTTTTCGCAGCATTGAACTTGACTAGATTGGAATCCCCCCAATCAGCAACTGCTTTCAAAGTCAAGCTCAAGCGGTCAACCATGGCCTCTCTGTAAGACTGGACCTGAGATCCACTAGGACGTGTATCAGGTATATAGCTCTCTACGACAGTGCTGTCGTCTGCATACCCAATGATTCCGGGCATAAGCAGATCATTGATGTGCAGCAAGAACAGTGTCGCAGAGAGAACTGACCCCTGAGGGACCCCGGCATTAATTGCCAAGTGATCAGACGAGCAGCCATCAACGACTACTCGAAGTGACCGGCCCCTCAGAAAGTCTGATACCCAGACACAAAGGTCAGTGGATAAGCCGTAAGATGGAAGTTTGCTTAAAAGGCTATCGTGCCAAACCCTATCAAAAGCTTTCGAGATGTCTAGAGAAACTGCGAGAGCTTCACCGTTTTTCTCTATGGCTTCGCTCCATACATGAGTGGCATATGCAAGAAGATCCCCAGTAGACCGGTTTTGGCGAAACCCGTATTGCCGGTCACTGAGGAGATCATTGTCTTCAAGATATGCCAGGAGCTTATTGTTAAGTATACGTTCCATACTCTTGCATAGTATGGACGTAACCGAGATGGGTCTGTAGTTGGCAGGGTCGGCGCGACTTCCCTTTTTGGGTACGGGCTGTACATTTGCAAACTTCCAGGACTTTGGCACTTGACCTGTCTTAATAGAGAGGCGAAAGAGGCGTGTCAAAACAGGAGTCAATTCAGGCGCACAGTTTCTCAGAACGACGGCTGGAATACCATCGGGGCCACTAGCCTTGTTCACGTCCAGATTGAGTAGAGTTTTGCGAACCTCTATCTGACGGATACGAATCTCTGGCATGAACGTCTCGCATCTAATCGGGACAGATAGAGGTGTTGCACTACCAGCATCTAAACGCGAAGACTCCGCAAAAAGAGAAGCAAATAAATTAGCTTTTTCTTCAGCAGTGTGAGCTAGTGATCCGTCTGGTTTCAACATTGGAGGCAGTGTGGGCTTGCAGAAGTTAGATTCGACCGACTTCGCAAGGGACCAAAAAGCTTTACAACCTGCAGGGTATGAAGCAAGTTTGGTCCCCACTCTGCTAATGTGGTCAAATCGTGCCTTCCGAAGTGCCTTCTTACAGGACTTGGCAGCTCTGTTAAAGGCTTTCTTCCATTTACGCACATCATTCGACTTTCGGTTTCGAGCGTCTACCCATGCTAGGTAAGCCTCATGTTTTTGCGCCTTAGCGCGGCAACATTCAGCTCCAAACCATGGGTGAGCTTTGCCAGACAGGGGCACGTCAGCAAATGGAATAAAATACTCCATAGCCTGTCGTAACACGTCTGTCACGGCATCCGCACTAGTCGAAGAGTCGCCGGAAGAGAAGCAGACTGGTTGCCAAGGGTAGGATGCAAAGAAAGACCGCATCTCTTCCCAATCAGCTGACTTATATCGCCATACTCGCCGTGTACCTTTAAGGGTGGGGTCAGGCGGGGAATAGGTCGATACAGACTTCACCAGACAGTGGTTGGAGCTACCCAATGGTGAGGCTACTGAGACCGAGTATCGGTCTGGATCTGTTGTCAGCAGAAGGTCCAAGCAATTGGCTGTGTGGCCATCAATATCAGGTATCCGGGTCGCTTCTTTGACAAGCTGGGTGAGACTTAAAGATAGTGCAAGTTTGCGTGTCTCTCTCCCAGCGTGGTCTGTGCTCTGATATGGGAATAACCACTCCTGATGGTGTGCGTTAAAGTCCCCCAGAACAACCAATTGGGCAGTGGGATAAGTTTGCTGGGCTTGGTCGGACTTGTCACTAAGGTATTCGGTGAGCCTTGTTGTCTCCTGGTCTCCACTGTGCGAACGGTAGATAGAGGCATAAAGGATTTTCTCCAAACCAGTGTCCACCATAACCCAAAGTGCGTTGAAATTGGAGTCTTCAAGATTTTTGAGACGCCGAATACAGATGTCATCCCGGGCGTATAAACACACGCCTGCTCGTGGCTTGAAGCTGTGTTCCAAGGTGTACCCCGGATAATTTAGGTACGCCACGTCCGATGGACACCCGATCTGCGTCTCCGAGAGAAACAAAAGGTGTGGTTTTTCAGTCTCTAGATGGTAGTGGACTGCCACGAGATTGGAGTGCAGACCTCGTATGTTAGACAGGTGCACTTTTAATGAGAGGGAGTGCAGCCGCTGTGGAAACTTTTTCTTTTTATTTCTCTGCATGATAGTTAAGGAGTGAGGGAAGGCGGATCGAACGGCAGTAGAACTAGACGACACTTGCGCACCTGGGGCACGCCCAGAAACAACACGTATTATGGGGAGACTAGGCTGGAGACTGCGGGGACGCCCGAGCCCCCCCGGGGATGTCCATTGGGCCCTCTCATCCGGTCGCCGACCGGCACAATGGCGCATCCCGGGATTTTTCGTCAGTTGGCGGGGCAGCCTTTCATGAGTGGCTAGCTCACTACTTGGGCCCCCAACTACCTGCGGTCGGCCAGCGGTGCACCGTGCCTCGGATCCCGCTACCCTCCGCGACTAGTCACCCGATACGGCGGAGTCTTAGCGTGCTAAAAACGGTCTACGCCAGTCTCGCCCCAGTTCTGACCCGTTCTCTCCTACGGTGTCACCGGACATCACGACGGAACACAAATAAATCGTTTGGCGCCGCGTCTTTGTCCGGTGGGTGGTCACTAACCTCGGCCGAAGCCTACCACCAGTGTGTCATCAGCTTAGCACCACCCGGAGGCCACGTGTAGGGTTACAAGGGGTATCCTCCTACGGACGTGGATGACTCGGCCCCCAAAAGTATGGATTGTAAGTATGGATGTTTGTTACTCTTTCACGTAACAACTATTGAATGGATTTTAATGAAACTTTACAATAATATATTTTATACATCAGAACAAATAGGCTACAATTTATTAAGATATTGTGTGACAAATCCTTCGCAGACGAAGTCGCGGGCACCAGCTTGTTATTTATAACTTATTAAAGATTTTTGCACTGAAACTATCATGAAACGATTAGTTATATTTTTTATAATGCGCATGCTGCGGCAACAATCATAGCGACAGCCTAGTTTCTTTATTTTGTACGTGCTTATAGAAGGCACGTCCGAACCCTTTATAATAGAGCCTTCACGGTCGATTAAAAATCAATAATGTACACAAAAAGATAAAGTTTTCGATCGCAGTGGTCGATCATCGAACTATTGTGAACGAAATCGATTCTATCGCATTGGATGTAGAACAGTAACGAATTTTTTTTAGGGTACAGTACCATGCGATGGATTATTTTGTATCGACGAAGAGTTATTTGGCGAAACTGTCATCAGTGATTGGTAATTCGGTGAACCATATCACACTAACCACACTAATATTTAGTAATATAATATAATATTATGCAAAATATATAACAAAAAAATTAAGACTTTGAGTGATAGATGCTGATATTACTTCTTTATTCTATTTTTTATATAGATTTTTGTATAACTTGAACTTTTTATTGTATTTAGGTTCTTCACAATGTATTTTGTTTAATTCGGATAAAAATGATAAACTTAATACTGCTACTGAACCCTACTGTTACACAAAGTCTTACTTGCACTTGACTATTTTACTTTTTGCTATCGCGATGATGAGTTTCATTGGATGTTAGTTTTGTTTGGAATATATTGGAATTTCATGATATTTTTATTTTACGCATTTTAAAAGGCAATGCGCAGGGTAACCCAGTGGGGTTCAATTTTACTTGATTGTCCTCAATACGTTGTTTTTTTAATAACAGTATTTTTTAGTTACGCGTTTAGAAGAGCACTAGTGGTCAAGTGGTAGTAACCCTGCATTTTGATCTGTGTCGAGGTTCGAATCCGATTGTGCACCACTGGTTTTTTCTATTTGAAAAAAATATGAGCGCAATGCTAGTGCTCTTAACATGTAACACATAGAATACCAATAAATACAAAATGTACCTACGCATGCTCAAAAAATCTTCAGTTGGTACTTGCTACTGAGAGTTGAGAGGGATATCTACCGTGCATAGGGATTAAAGTCGTGAAGCTAGTTCTATTTTTTTCTGTTTAGGATTCCAAATTTTCCCAACTTAATTTGATGTTAAAATAATTATAAAAAGTATTAAATTTTAACTAATTAAATGTATTTAAAGGTATTGTCAGACTACATTGCTTTTTCATTTCACCGCACCGGTTAAGATCCTTAATTTTGGTTTAATTATTGCTTGAAAGCCCCATCTATCCTCGACTTTACGAACTACGTACAAACTGTGTTTTTTTAAGTTTATGCCAGCGACCTCTGTTGGCTTAGTTCCGAACTTTTACTAACTCGTTTTAGTGAACTTAGTACTAACTCGTTTGGGTACAATAACTCCGTATTTTTATAGAAAAGTTCAAGCTTTTGTTAACAGATGGCAGCCTATTTAATTGTCAGTCAAAAAATATAATATAACTACGAGACCATAAAATTATTATCAAAGAAATTAATTCAATAATATTATAAAGGTCAAGGTCAACATATTCAACATTACCAGTTAGACAGTTTTTTGTAAAACATCACATAAAAAAAACCGACTCAAATTTATTGCAAGTTTCTCGTCAGCAATTAGCTTAAAAATGCTGATTTTTTTAAATGCATTGCTAGTTTATACTAGCAATGCATTTAAAAAAATCAGCTATACTACTAAACGCAATAAGTGTTCGTAATAATATTATATGCAGTCAACAAAATTAAATGTCAAGTTAATTTAAAATTAAGTACTTTTGCAAGTTCTTTGCTTAGTACGAATATTAAAAATGCACAGTTGGTATAACTATTTAAGATTTGGTCATTACTTACTTGCCTACCTTTCTGTAACATACTGTTCAGTAAATTTATCTCAGTGGCAAGTTCAATGTCACAATAACGTAGCCGTAAGTGCACTTGTAATTTACTTACTACCGGAGGCTGTGTTTACATACATAATGCCAAGCAATTATCGCCCATACGAACTTGTCATAAAGCATCCAGTTGCTCGTCAAAGTGATGAATGGCTCATCTTAAAGATTGTACCAAGTGTTGGAGGGCACCGTTATTTCGACCCACTTTACCACACAACTCACTTGAATCAGCACAGTGCTCGCTACATTACCGCAACGCGCGAACGTCAATCCCAAAATGTTTTTTGAAAGTTTTCTCATAAACCTTAGTATTATAATAGTTCTTATTTTTGCCCTTGTTTTTGACTACGTAACGAAATTCTTCAGCTACTGGTATGTCCGACATATACCATACAAGACGTCTATCCCGTTCTTCGGAAGCGACTACCACAGAGTGCTTGGGATCAGAAGCAGCACGGAAGATGCGAATAAACTCTATTCTCAACACCCAAGAGATAAATTTGTGGGACGCGTCAAAAGCAGAATACCAGACCTAGTTGTCAGGGACCCAGAAGTCATAAAGAGGATGCTGTCAACAGATTTCGCGAATTTCCATAGTAGAGGTCTCGGTCTCGACAAATCTCAGGATGTTTGTTTACGAAACAATTTGTTTTACGCAGACGGCGAAAAGTGGACTCTACTGCGAGAGGGTTTGGAGTCAATTTTGAGTAAGTTGGACGGAGAATTCGAAAATGGTTTACAAGAACGTTTGTCGGGAACAAATGGAGATGCAAACGTACAACGGTTATTGTCTAAGGTATTGGACTACGTTTTCCAAGATTTGCTGCTCGGCAATAATGTCGATGAATCGCTTATAAAGGAAATACGATCGGTAGTGGAGCAGCGTACTTTGATTGCAAAACTGAAGAGTTACCTGAAAAACATTTTTCCCTCTTTGTACGTATTGTTCGGAATTGTGTCTCAACCGGAACAACCTACGAAGAATACTAAAGAGACTTTATTAAGCTCAAAGCTAATAGAAACCATAAGAAACGTAGGGACTGTGTGTCAAGTTCGTATAGCAGACAAAAAAATGAACTACAAGAATGACGAAGTAGATTTTGCATTTTCGACATTAGCTCTCTTTGTAACTGAAGGTTATATTCCTTGCCTTAATCTACTGACCGCGTTACTTTACGAACTGGCTCACAATCAAGAAATCCAGGATCAAGCCAGATTTTCGGTGTCAAAAGACAACAGAGAAGACTTTTTGGATGTCACGATAAAAGAAACTTTAAGACTACATCCACAGTATTCAATTTTGACAAGGCAATGCGTGAAATCATACCAATTCCAGGAAAGCAATCTTATCATCGATAGAAAGATCACAATAAATGTGCCAGTTGATGCAATACATAAGGATGAGGAGTATTACAAAGATGCTAAGGTCTTCAACCCGGCGAGATTTTTGGAGGATGCAGACGTGTCCCAACACTGCTACGCCTATTTACCGTTTGGTGCTGGACCAAGAAAATGCGTTGGTAAGTTTAATATCTTACCAGTTACATAAACATCTCAGAACAAATTGAACAGTTACTAAGTTCTTGCAAAACCTACACCAGGGTTCACTGTACCTATGTAGTATGTAATGAACAATAACAACAACACCCAAAAAAGATCCAATGCAAACATTTGAGCATTGCACGAATCAGATCTCCATCACTTGGTTTTAGCCCACTTCGTCAAAATTGAAGGATATTATTATCTGCTTAGACACACTTTGAAAATAAGATCCAAAGGGTCTTAGGTTGCTGTTATTTCTGGTTTGGTGAGGGTCAAACGGTAGTTAGGATGTTATAGCTCGATAAGGGAGCTTACATACAGCATTGTTTGTGAGAGCGAAATGTTGGCAATTAGCATCTGAAGAGCGAAAGCTACTCTTCGAGACATATTTTCAAATACAGAACTATTCTGAAATCTCTTTTAAGCTGAAATAAGTAGTTAAAATGTAGGTACGTACGTGAAGACGTAAGAGCCTTCAAAGATCATGAGTTATATTTAGACGTATCTTAAGGGATACTTCTAAATATTACTAATGCAGAGCAGTGAAGCATTTTGATAAACAAAATGGAATTCCTGGAATTGAGAGATTGTAGGTTCAAAGTCGGTCGTGCACAATTGAGTTTTCCTGTTCCAAAATATGCACATGTGTCAAGTACTCAAAAGGAGCCTCTTTGAGGTGCACTTAAAATCGTTTCACCACACTGTTTCGAACGATCTTGTGACACGACAAGGAGAAGAAAATCAACAAAATGATGTATCGCTGCAGCAGAAGATTCCGTTTCTTATTTGCCTTCAACTCACCTAGAACATTAAACTGTGCTAGAACTATAAGATATACCTCTATAAATACGCAAGCAAATTATTATGATGTCAATGAATAAAACCGCATGAATGAACGACCCCTTTAGAAGTAACTGCATATTATAATAACACGACCTCGATGCGAGGAGAAAGCTTTGTGTAAGTACCCGTAACATACAATGATCACACTCAATGACTTCGAAATGGACACTTGGATAAGCAAGAGTTTCTTCAAGTGACCAGTTGATATGAAAAAATTATGTCGCTTGAGGACAATATCGGAAACTTTGACTGGCAATTTAAAATAAGACTAGACAACGAACGAGGCAAATTCTTGCCAAAGTGATTGAAATCTGCAAGTCATAGATTATTTTGCTACGAAAGAACCTCGAGTCCGAGTGTTTTATCGATTTTGGTTTTTCGTATTGCGAGCTTGGGTTTTGTATAGAGCCGCGAGAGTTCTCTGAATGTCCGATAGAGGCGCTTATCAAGTATCCTTAATCCGTCCAGACAATATCCTACTAATATTATAAACGCGAAAGTTTGTAAGTATGGATGGATGTTTGTTACTCTTTCACGTAAAAACTACCGAATGGATTTTAATGAAACTTTACAATAATATAGCTTATACATCAGAATAACGCATAGGCTACATTTATAAAGATATTGTGTGAATTGTCCAAAATATGACGATAAGTGTCATGTAAGTAGGAAAAAATCTACCATCTGCGCAGACGAAGTCGCGGGCACCAGCTAGTAGAAAATAAAAACGAAAATAAAACTCAGAATTCAGGTACAGTGGAACCCAGACGTTAGGTCATTGCCTGTTCTTCTAGGCTTGATTGAGTGGAACTGGCACCTATATTCACTTAGCAACAAGACGTTTCAAAGTGATCCTTGTAATTCATAAATACCTTAAGAAATCAGAAATCAGAAATTATTTACTGTATAACTGTAGTACAAAAAAGATCATAAAGCTATGGTTATGTACAGTTTTAACAGTTTGTCCGTTCCGGACGTACAACAAAAACGCATTGTTATATTCTAAAGTTTTCACCCAAGAACCAACAAAAACATTTTAATACCCACTAATTAGGTACCTACTCCTAATTTCTTGCAAGTAGGTATGACCTATAAGAAACCAAGAGGTAGATATTATAGAGCTTCCAATTGTATCGTTCATAATATTCGTTCTGATTTGACTTAACTTTTCAAGGCCGTCCATGAAGTCTTATCATGGCGATTAGTTTTATTATTTGCTTAAGCATTGTATAAAAATGAATCATGACGGCTTAAAAGTCATTCAAATTATCAAATGAATGCACGTCAAAGAATTGAACTAACTTCGTGGTAAGGCCGCTCTCATGGCCCTCAAAATATATCTATACATATATATATACAAGGTGTTCCATAAGTTGTGTATATAAACTTCAGGGGGCTAAAGTACCCATCAATATGGACAACTTTTTCTAAGGAACCAACACTGTGAACGCGAAAAAAAAAACAGCTGTTTCATACATTTTAGCCTGGTAAGTATTGAACTTTTGTATGAAACAGCTGTTTTTTTTTCGCGTTCACAGTGTTGGTTCCTTAGAAAAAGTTGTTCATAATGATGGGTACTTTAGCCCCCTGAAGTTTATATACACAACTTATGGAACACCTTGT
Source organism: Chloroclysta siterata (assembly GCA_932294275.1). Classification (NCBI taxonomy): domain Eukaryota; kingdom Metazoa; phylum Arthropoda; class Insecta; order Lepidoptera; family Geometridae; genus Chloroclysta; species Chloroclysta siterata. The sequence continues at coordinate 3,501,351 of OW028604.1, read as the reverse complement.
ATATATACATTATGATCAATATACCAGTATATTGAGTCGTGAATCAGGTTTAGAAGGCATTATTGAAGTTTTCGAAAACGGGTGCGAAACTAGATTGAGTTTCCATTAACGCAGCTTCGAAAGATATGAATATAAAAACTTACCGATCTTACCTAGATGTTAATAAGGCACAAAATTCATTGAATTAATTTATATTATGATTTCCGACGTTCCCCAAAAAATATGCGTTGCTAATAAAATGGTCTTTCTTCTAAAATTCTGTTTTTAATTAATTTTATAAGGTCAGTTTAAATTTCCTCTTTGTCCATGGTCACAGAATAAATAATAGTACCTGTCTCCGTGCTAATAGTGTAGTTAGCACGTACATTCGCATATAGGTAATTACCTACATACCAGTTTTACTCGTATGCATATTGAGAACATCCAAATGCTTGGTATTTGGTAACTGAATCAACTTAACCATTACCTTTTTTAAAAAAAATTGATGGGAGAAGCATTTGAATATAGCCCACCTGATATTAAGTAACAATCATCTATAACTTAGCATTGCCGTGCACGTACTATAGGAACGTGCCCTACGATGCATTGCCTTGCGTCCAACTTTAGGCATAATATATCTTATAACGCGTTTACACTCAGCTAAGTCCGTGGAAAAGTGTAGGGAAATGGGCAGGGACATGGACAATGCGAGAATGTAAACAGATCACTTCCATGTCCGCTCGCATTGCCCGCGCTCCCTGTCCGGGCTAAATATGACGCTGCCGGGACATAATGGCCGGCCATATTTCCGTCCACGCGAATGGTAGCGCGAATGTCTACATGTAAACGCGGTATAAAGCCTCATGTGCCTGTAATTTCACGACAAATAACACCCTTCAAAACAAAACACAGCAACACTGCTTGCCGGCTGAAATAGGCATGTTGGTGGTACTTCCCCGGACGAGCCTTTCACAATTATGTACAATCAAACCATACCAATTTTGTGCCCTAGACGATTCCTTCACAGCTCTACTACTATCAAACTATACTGCTACCATAAATAATAATAACTAGTAGTTCGCCCCGAACTGAGATCTCGTGATGCGACCCGACGAACGCATCAAAACTTTGAGTAGGTAGTAATAAGAGTAGACTACCGCCTACTAACTTGGTATGGTAACCAAGTTTCAACTCTATTGGCCTATTTATTGAAGAGTTCCGTTGAACAGACCTTGGCTCCATCATCAGACCTGGTCGTCGTCACCATTTTATGAGAACTGAGTACCTCCTTAATTTATTTCAAGAAAAAGAAATAAAAAGCAAAGGAACTGGCCGACCAGTAGCAAAACCTTGATGTCAACGAAACTCTTAGAGATGGGAGCTATTGGATCGCCGGTTATCTTAATTTAACTTTTATTGTTTTATCTCAAAAACCGAGCATCCCAAAAAAAAAGTTTTGGGATACCAAACAAAGCCCTTTCATATGACATGTAACTTGATTTTTTTATGTAACTTTTTTTATTTTTGCCCCCTTAAAAAACCCCATATCTCAAAAATCCTTCATCCGATTTTACTCATATACTTACCATTAAATTTTTCAAGTACAAGCTATCGACATATTAAATTTCATGCAGATCGGATCAACGGTTCTAAAGTTATCGCCAGACAAACATACATACATGCATAAAATACCAAATCACCCAAGTTGAAACTAAGATTTTCGTTCGCTTCGCTCACTCGATCAATAAAGAATAATAATAATAAACAATAATACAAATAATAATAAACATAATAATAATTTGTTTTTTATTTTTTATAATTTGTACAAATAAATCAAATGAGAAGGAAGGTAACGCAATTCAATAATATACTGCAAAAATGATGAATATGAATGATGAATATGATTGAAGAATATGGAATGATGAATATGAATGATGAATACTAAATAAAGATAAAATATAAGTTTAATCAATTAGTTTAAGGAAATAGAACAGGATATTATTAAGTTAGTGGCATTTCGAGATGCCCAAAAAAAAACATACTGCTACCATTTTTGTTAATAAACGATTTATCCGTCTATAAATTTATCATTTTCACAGCCTTCACAGCTCAGTTGGTAGTAGCTTCGCCTGCTGCGCCGTAGGCCGTGGATTCGATCCCCACCGAGAACAAACATTTGTGTGATGAACATAGATGTTTGTTCTCTGTCAGGGTGTTATATAATATTATAAGTATGTATTTACAAAAAAAAAAGAATATATGTATTATATCAGCTATCTGGTTCCCATATTACAAGCTTTGGCTTAGTTTGGGGCTAGATAGTGCTGTGTGGATAGTCCACCAATATTTATTTATTTATTTTCAGGTGAGCAGTTATCGCTTCGGATCATCAAGAGCGTAGCCAAGGCAATCCTGACAGACTACTTCATACAACCCTGTGCAAAGACTCCGTCGCATCTTCCGGTTACCGATCACAACTTCGGAAGGGTCATTGAAAAAGATATCTGGCTCAGGTTCAAACCGCGTGTTTAGGCTTCAAGTTGAGGTTTCAAGATAGTACAAAAGTCTTCGTTCAAGTTTGCTTTGGAACGTGAAATTCATCTTTACTGCAACGTTACCGTAAAACTTTCTCCAAATATGTTAAAATGTGCAAGCGAGAAGTTGTTTGACCGGTGTCAGCCCTTTAATGAAAGACATGATAAATATGCGGATCTGAAATGGGCCGTAAGTTGTCTGTCTGTTTTCCTTTACCGGTCAAAAGAACTTGCATTTTTCGTTGAGATAAATCTATTGGTATACCGCCAAATTTGAACTTAAGATTAAGAAAGAATTTTCACTAGACGACCAACGTTCAGTGAGATTATAGCAGCTGTGTAATTGTAATAAATACAATTATAATTATAATTTATATTTTACATATAATTTTAACTACTTGTTTTAAATAAATATAATAATATTCAACTTTAATATAGGAGTGACTTAACTAGTTTAAAAGCTGTAAGCGGGTTCGGTAAACAAGGTTCAATAAATATTTTGTCAAACCAAAATAGTGATTTGAATAATTATATTTTTTACAAGCTAACTGCACTACAGCTTAAAAGTATTTATTTATTCGTTCAACTTAGACAAGAACATTATTGAAGGAACGGTTGAAAGAAAGTTCATCATCATCATCAGAATCAGGAAGAAGTCGATTCTTAGCCCTGGTCGGTCCATCGGGTAGGATGGCGCGTTACGCTTCGCTTTCTAGTATGTACGAATTCACAATTCGACACTTTATTCCCGATCGGTTGTCAATTCTTTGAACTATATGACCTCCTCAAAATTACTAACACGAAATTAATACAGACACGTGGGGTTCAAACATCAATTATATGGAATTTTAATTATAGAGGATTATTTTGTATACAACTTTTCAACGCAGCAGATCCGCAACCGGTTCATTTTCGGTGTCACCGTTGACAATGATGAAATGGGTATAAAAAACTCCATGACGCACAAAGAGGGTCGCAAAATGCTTAAAGGGAAATATTTTTGCCTGCCCATCGACCGATAATGGATCAGACAGTAGGGTGGCAATGATTTAGGTGTCTGGCCGGAAATGCCATGGTTATTGGACCGAAATGGTGGAGTAGATAATTAATGATCAATGGGCGATGATTTCAGGGCTCTGTTTTACGTTGTTGTGTGTTTTGACACACTGTTTTGATTGACCATTTTCGTTGTTTTTCTGAAATTGATTTCTGTGTAGCATTGGATACAATTTGTTCATTTGTCTAAGATTTATGTTTTTTACATATTCATCACTGATACATGTAGAGAGACATAATTATTAATGTAGATTTTTTAAGAAAATCTTGTTTTTATTAGTAACAGCGCAGTGAAACAAGATTTTATCAAAAATATGTAAGCAGGCCGGTTACTTAAGGTACTTATTGTGAAACCCAGCAAAGAAAGTAATTTGCCATTTTATCCCAATAACCCTAGTAACTTATGTACACCGTGAGCAAAACATGTCCTGATTTATAGCATGTGCTTTGCCATTTCCTTCGTTTCATCTTTTGTTGTGTCACAGACAGACTAGTGTCACTGGATATTTTAGTAATAGACTTCGAAGAAGTAAAGAATTGTAGTACAGCTTTTTGTGAAGAACTATTCTGGGAACAATTTTGGGAAGAACTATTACTGCGTTTACATTTAGTCATTCGCGCTGCCTTTCGCGTGGACGGAAATGTTACAGTCCATATGTCTGAGGCAGCGTCGCCGGCAATGTGTGTTCACGCAACACGGGCAACGCGAGCGGCAACGCGAGTGGACATAGAAGCGGCCTGTTTACGTTCTCGCAATGCCCAAGTCCCTTCCCGTGTCTCTGCACATTTCCACGGACATGTGCAGAGACATGGTAAACGGGGTATACCGAATGGTAGTAGTTTTCCTTTTCCTTTTTCTGCGGCCAAGCGACGTTGCTGTGTTTCGGTTTGAAGAGTGTGGTTGCCGATAAAATTACAGGCACATGAGGCCTAACACCTGTATGCCTCAAGTTGATCGATACAGGGCAGTGTATCGTAGTACATGTTTCCATCGTGCGTGACTTACGAGCCAATGTTTTGTTTTATGTGATGGTGACCACTTATAATCAAGTGGGCCATCTGCTTGTCCCATCAGCTTATTAAATGTAAAAAAACTTTCTGCCAAAAAAGCTCTTGTATTGCGAACATTATGTTTCTCGCAACAAAACATTGATATATAGACAGCCTTCGCAGCTCAGTTGGAAGTAGCTCTGCCTTCTGCACCGTAAGTCGTGGGTTCGATCCCCACCGAGAACAAACATTTGTGTAATGTACATTGATGTTTGTTCTCTGTCTGGGTATATACATTTTAGCCAGGTCGGTATTGAACTTTTGTATGAAACAGCTGTTTTTTTTTCGCGTTTACAGTGTTGGTTCCTTAGAAAAAGTTATTTATATTGATGGGTACTTTAGCCCCCTGAAGTGTTTAAACACAAGTATTGGAACACCTTGTATAACAATAAAAGTATGTATTTACAAAAAAAAGTATATATGTAATAAATCAGCTATCTGGGTCCCATATTACAAGCTTTGGCTTAGTTTGGGGCTAGATAGTGCTGTGTGGAAAGTCCACCAATATTTATTTATTTATATTTATAGGTATACAACCAGACCACCGTGGCCTAGGCTTATCTGTGTGCACACCTTTATTTAAAATAGCTGTATTTCTTTAACACCTTAGTTTTTCACATGCATTGTTTGCAGGTCGTGATGAAAAATCCGGTGGGGGATTTAGCGGAAACTAGGGTGCCATTTGTTCCTCGCACTGCTGTTTTTACTCGACGACCAGGGTCAGTGACCTACTAGGTCAATTACTACAAAGCCTAGCTGGGCATTCATTCGGGAGTGTAGGCCTTTGTTATTGCTGACAAGCTGGTGCCCGCGACTTCGTCTGCTCAGGATTAGTATTTCGACTAGCGGTTTTGGCAGCGCACGCCAGAATAGCTCGCAGATGGTAGATTTTTTCCTACTTACTTGACACTTATCGTCATATTTTGGACAATTCACACAATATCTTTATAAATTGTAGCCTATGTGTTATTCTGATTTATAAGCTATATTATAGTTAAGTTTCATTAAAATCCATTCAGTAGTTTTTACGTGAAAGAGTAACAAATATCCATCCATCCATCCATCCATGCTTACAAACTTTCGCGTTATTAATATTAGTAAGGACTAGTGGCTTCCCGCGGCTTCGCACGCGTTGAAGTGGTGAGCCGTGATTGAGCCACAAACATCCAAACATCGTAACTTTCGCATTGATTTGTATATTATTTGGGTAGGATTTTAAATACCTACGTGGGTATAAGAGATACCTATAGGCGTACATTTCCTATATTAGGTATAGGTACTGAGCACAAACATGACAAATACAACAAAGACAACCTTACACGGAAAATAATTTCCTTATTTGTTCCTAGTTTCTACACCAAAAACAAACGAAACGAAACAGCTTCACGACTTTGATGGGGATCAAAGTCGTGAAGCTGTTTCGTTTCGTTTGCAGGCACGGTAGATACCCTCAGATCTCTTTGTACCAACTCAAGATTCTTGTTTTTAGAATGTCCTTTACAAACATTGACGCCTCGTTGTATCCTTTTTACTCGTTCGCAACGAAGGAGGGTAACGTTTTAGGGGTTGTTTTCGAAAATCAAACTGTTGTGGCGGCTAGCCACACACAGGTACTTGCAATCGGGCTGACGCGAAGGTTTTGTATGTAGCGTCGCCAGTCGTCTCTCCCCGCTCCATAGGTTCAGACATGTTATACCTACTTTAAAGTGCAAATATAAATAAGTACTTATGTGGAAACGGACGTTTATCATTTTACATGCTCCTCTGAAGCTACGTGAAATAAACTATGGAATACGCATCATCTCATTATCCCCTACACTGTATTTTTGTTATTTATCCACAAAACACATTTTCTTTTAGTTTGAAGTTAATTACACTACGCGTTAAAAATCTCCCGTACAAGTTTAAAATATTGAAAACGTAATTTTAAATCATTTATTGTGGAGTATATTTACTTCAAGTTTAAAACCAGTCGGACTATGCGTTAAAAATCTCTCTAACTTTTACAGTCATTTGCACCCTTTGCAGGGGTAATTATCAAAAGTTAAAAGCGTCATTCTTAATTATTTATTTCTTAGTATATTAACCTCAAGTTTTAAGTCAATCGCACCACGCGTTAAAAAACTCCCATACAAACTTTAACATCCCTTTGCACACTTATTAAGCGTAGTTTTAAAAATTTAAAAATGCCTTTCCTATTTTTTTAGCTTTGGAGTACATCTACTTCAAGTTTCAAGTTTGTAGGTTCAAGGAATACTGTTTTTCATACAAATGTTTTCATCCGTTTTTACACCCTTAGGGGTTGCATTTCCAAAAACACCTTTACCCCATAAGACCTATGTACTCTTCAAATTTCAAGTCTTTCAGACCAGCGGTTTAAAAACTCCCATACAAAATCAAAAAATCAAAATCAAAACGGTCTTTATTCAGTACAATCACAAGGATCACTTTGAAATACAAACTTTTACATCCCTTTGCACACTTATTAAGGGTAGTTTAAAAAAAATAAAAATGCCTGTCCTATTTTTGTGCCTTAAAGTACATGTACTCCAAGTTTCAAGTTTGTAGTTTCAAGGAATACTATTTTCAATGCAAACGTTTTCAACCCTTTTACACCCTTAGGGGTTGAATTTCCAAAAATCCCTTTTTAGTACACCTCTACGCCATAAACCTATGTACTACCTATGTACTCTTCAAATTTCTAGTCTTTAGGACCAGCGGTCAAAAAACTCCCATACAAACTTTTACATCCCTTTGCACCATTATTAAGGGTAGTTTAAAAAAACTAAAAATGTCTCTCCTATTTTTTTGGCTTGAAGTATATGTACTCCAAGTTTCAAGTTTGTAGATTCAAGGAATACAATTTTCAATACCAACGTTTTCAACCCTTTTTACACCCTTAGGGGTTGAATTTCCAAAAATCCCTTCTTAGTACATCTCTACGACATAAGACCTATGTACTCTTAAAATTTCAAGTCTCTAGGACCAGCGGTCAAAAAACTCCCATACAAACTTTTACATCCCTTTGCACCATTATTAAGGGTAGTTTAAAAAAACTAAAAATATCTTTCCTATTTTTTTGCCTTGAAGTATATGTACTCCAAGTTTCAAGTTTGTAGATTCAAGGAATACAATTTTCAATACCAACGTTTTCAACCCTTTTTACACCCTTAGGGGTTGAATTTCCAAAAATCCCTTCTTAGTACATCTCTACGACATAAGACCTATGTACTCTTAAAATTTCAAGTCTCTAGGACCAGCGGTCAAAAAACTCCCATACAAACTTTTACATCCCTTTGCACACTTATTAAGGGTAGTTTTCAAAAACTAAAAATGCCTTTCCTATTTTTTTGCCTTGAAGTATGTGCACTCCAATTTTCAAGTTTGTAGGTTCAAGGAATACTATTTTTCATACAAACGTTTTCATCCCTTTTTACACCCTTAGGGGTTGAATTTCCAAAAATCCCTTCTTAGTACACCTCTACGCCATAAGACCTATGTACTCCTCAAATTTCAAGTCTCTAGGACCAGCCGTTTAGGCTGTGCGTTGTCTATATGTCAGTCAGTCAGTCAGTCAGTCAGTCAGTCAGTCAGTCAGGACTTTGATTCTTATAGTATTAGAGATGGATAATCAACACAGCGCCATCTATCTCTCACAAAAAAAATACTCAATACGTTTTTAGGGTCCCGTTTTACCCTTTGGGTCCGTACTCAAAGGGTAAAACGGGACCCTATTACTAAGACTCTGTTGTCCGTCCGTCTTGTCTGACTGTCCGTCTGCCACCAGGCATGATAGTTAGACAGTTGAAATTTTCACAGATGATGTATTTATTTCTGTTGCCGCTGTAACAACAAATACTAAAACAGATTAAAATAAATATTTAAGTGGGGCTCCCATACATGATTATTTACATACATACATACATGATTTATTTGCCGTTTTTATAGATACGTACGGAACTCTTCGTGCGCGAGTCCAACTCGCACTTGACCGGATTAGGATTATAGTGTATATCAACACTTAAAAAAAACTTTCCGAGTGGGATTTTTAACCCAAGACCTTCCCGTTGATGACGCAGGTGGTTAGCGCAGCCCCATGGCTGCGCTAACCACCTGCGCCATCATACTACTAGTTATTCATCACATCCTACTCATATTATAAATGTAGGGAGTTTGTGATAGTGAGTGTATATGTTTGTTCCCTTTATCTCGCTGACGGTTGCTCGAATTCAAATGAAGCTTGTAATAATAAATAACTCAAATAAGAACAAAGCAACTGAAAAATATCAGTGTTACAGCTAGCTAACGAACCATCACTAAATTGTCCTGATTAATCTGTCTCATCCTAATCGCTATACGAACACACAGAGCTCGAACCAGCACCCCTCGCTTAGAAGCTCGTTATATATCAAATTTAATTAGGTATACCCCCTTCTCAATGACTTAAGTCTGCTGTCCATCGTAGCGTCGCGTTGTCATGGAAATACATTTTAATCATTGACATTGTTTTTTAAATTAAGGCAGATCGAGTAGGCTATCTGTCAGATTAAAATATTTCCATTTCTTCTTTAGATTTGTCAAAGACAAAATTAACAGATCATACAAAAGAACGGTAGGAACCAAGCCGTAAGTTTGTTGCCTGTTCTTCTAGGCTTTGGTCGCGTGCAACTGGCACCTAGAGTCACCTAGCTTTAAGACGTTTCAAAGTGATCCTTGCGATTTTATTGAATAAATACCTTTACACTTTGATTTTGACTTTGAGACAAAGACGGGGATGTTTTAATCAGATAGCGTTGGTCTCCGTTTGGTAAATCCGCCCTAAGAAATATTTGTTGCACACACATACACACGTGAAACTATATTTTCAGATGAAAAAAAAACGTCTCAGCGACATGTCGCTGACCATCTATAGATGGCAAGCAGCGCTGATTTTCAGACGACATAGCTCTTTTTGTAACTGGAACCATAAAAATCAAAATTTATGGCCACGCGCATACATACAGTTGTATTTGTAGTAGTAGTGTAGTTGTGTTTGTAAATTTTGGGGATAAACAGATTACAGCCTTACACGGAACCAGTACGTAGCTCTAGCCAGTAAAACCATTCCATTTTTTCAATAATCAAAAAATTCAATGGATAATTTTGACCATGCGACAATGTGTATGTAAAGTCTTGTGGATTATACCCTTTATCTAGCTTATAATTTATTTAGTTGCTGGTCTTCCATTGACTGAGTTTTAATCAATCTTCGAACGTTATTTATTAGATTTATCTATTCACAAAGCTATTTATCTGCTTTTTGCATTATCAATCCTAATTATAATGTATGTAGCTACATTGGACCAAAATAGACACTAAAATGACTAGGTCTGACAAAAAGTCTATGTTTTGATTTAGTATCTCAAAATGTGTTCGTGTCATTGACAAAAATCAAAATGGTCTTTATTTTACACAATCACAAGGATCACTTTGGAATGTCGTATATACTAGTTGAATCTACCGCCAGTACCTTGCAGCCAAAGCCTAGAAGAACAAGCAAGAAACTTACGGCTTGGTTCCTAGTGTTTTTATGTATGGTCCTTCTTACAAAATAATGGCATTAAATTTTTTAGTTTTTGCAATGAGTTGGAGCCTTATTAAATCTCAAAGTTTTTGTAATCTCTTTAATCAGATATTTTAAAGTACTCTTTTGTAAAAAAAATCTTTTGATTATGTGTTTGAATTTGGTAATCGACAACTGATGCATAACATAACGCTGTAGGACATAATGCTATGAAAATAGCTGAAATAGGATACCACAACACAGGTTCTCCTAGGGTGGGAGCTAGCGTACTTGCATTTTGTTCTCTGTACCTACCCTACTTGTAATATTTAATTTAAGTACCTACTAGTATTTTATTGTATCAGCACTTTTTGGTTTAATTGTCCCATGCAAAATTGTCATCAAATAAAATAAAATAAAATAGACAAGTCAAGCGAAGTCCACGTCTGTAAGAAGGCGATTCTATTTGACTGCGTACTCTGCAATGATCCTGCTAATATTATAAACGCGAAAGTTTGTAAGTATGGATGGATGGATGGATGGATGGATGGATGGATGTATGTTTGTTACTCTTTCACGTAAAAACTACTGAATGGATTTTAATGAAACTTTACAATAATATAGCTTATACATCAGAATAACACATAGGCTACAATTTATAAATAAATTGTGTGAATAGTCCAAAATATGACGATAAGACGAAGTCGCAGGCACCAGCTAGTCTTCTATAATATCTCTATGTGTGGGCCTACTGTGAACGCGAAAAAAAACAGCTGTTTTAAAACAGCATTTTAGCCAGGTCTGTATTGAACATGAAACAGCTGTTTTTTTTCGCGTTCACAGTGTTGATTCCTTAAAAAAAGTTATTCATATTGATGGGTACTTTAGCCCCCTGAAGTTTTAAATACAAGTATTGGTACACCATGTATATCTATGGTTATGTCTAATGTATATCTATACAGTTGTGACACGAGGTCTATCTTTTCGTTTTTGATTTTGGCCAAAATCTCATCGATATTATTGGTAATATTTATAAATATATCTACTGAGCCTGAATGGAGGCACAATCGTCAACTTTTATCTATCTAACATTACTTATTTTTAAATATAAATATGTTTAAAATATAAAAAATAATAATAAATATTTGGTGGACTTTCCACACAGCACTATCTAGCTCCAAACTAAGCCAAAGCTTGTAATATTGGAACCAGATAGCTGATATAATACATATTTACTTTTGTTTTTGATACATACATATAATATATGTATACTAACACCCAGACAGAGAACCAACATCTATGTTCATCACACAAATGTTCGTTCTCGGTGGGGCTCGAACCCACGGCCTACGGCGCAGAAGGCAGAGCTACTACCAACTGAGCTGTGAAGGCTGTGAAAGTTATGATATGTTTCAGACTATTTCCTTTATTCTTAATCATTTTATTTTTATTTTACTTTGTTTTATTTGGGAAACAAACAGTACAATAATAATCATAAATAACTAGATATAAGTTTTACAAACACCAACGAAGTTTCCACCATTAAATTATACATAAAGAGCATGTGAACAGACTGACAAAAAAAAAATTAAGTATACAAATTGCAAAAAATATTTATAGAAAAACAAGATATCAAAATTTTGGACAGTAAGAGACCCATTTACACAAAACTAAAAGTCAGACTCTACACTCACTTCGGAAAACGTATGTTCTATCCGCCACGTAATTTATTGATGGCCATATTTTCTAAGAACCTGGGCTTATGCCGATATAATTTATAGGTAGATAGGTGCCCAGAATGAGCAATAGCTCTCAAGAACGTACGAGCGCCTGTGTAAGGAATGGTTGAAAGGAATACGCAGAGAGCGAACTGACTCGGATTAACCGTAAAAGTACGTTTAACTGAAATTACAGGCACATGAGGCTTAGTACCTGTATGCCTCAAGTTGATGGACGCACGGCAGTGCATTGTAGGGCACGTTTCTAACGTGCGTGACTTACGAGGCAGTGTTTTTTTTATACAATCAGCTGATGGAACAAGCAGATGGTCCACCTGATGTTAAGTGGTAACCATCACCTATAACAAAGCATTGCCTCGTAAGTCACGCACGATAGGAACGTGCCCTACGATGCACCGCCCTGCGTCCATCAACTTGAGCCATACAGATGTTAAGCCTCATGTGCCTGTAATAACACCGGTGTTATTACAGGCACATGAGGCTTAACATCTGTATGGCTCTTAACATCTGTATGTCTGTCTGTATGGCTGTCTGGCTGTGTTTCGGTTTGAAGAGTCTGGTTGCCGGCAACCAGACTCTTCAAACCGAAACACAGCGTTGCTGCTTGGCGGCAGAAAAAGGCTTTGTTATAACAAACCAATTTTAAGCGGTAACCATCACCTATAGGTGATGGTTACCGGTGGTAACCATCACCTATAAAATCAGGTGGGCCATCCGCTTGTTCAACAAAAAACTTGTTTATAAAAAATTTAACCTACCTACCTAAAAGAGTAGTAGAGCTCTTTGTGAAGGGCTCGTCCGGGGCAGTACTACCACCACGCCTTTTTCTGCCGCCAAGCAGCGTTGCTGTGTTTCGGTTTGAAGAGTGTGGTTGCCGGTGTAATTACAGGCACATGAGGCTTAATATCTGTATGCCTCAAGTTGATGGACGCAGGGCAGTGCATCGTAGGGCACGTTCCTATCGTGCGTGACTTACGAGGCAATGCTTTGTTATAGGTGATGGTTACCACTTAACATCAGGTGGGCCATCTGCTTGTTTCATCAAATAGTTGTATAAAAAAAAAAAAAAAAAAGATCTAAAACATGTGTGAAGTGCTCGAAAGTGCTAGTGACACGACAATAAGAAGAAGTACCTACCTGCTTATATTGTTTCACTGTTGAAGTTTGGTAACTATTAGGTACTAGAAAATACAATCCAAACAAAAAAAAATAGGGCTAAATTAGGTACAAGCGATTTGATATTTGAGTTTTCTATATTCTGGATAGTCAATTGTTATTTATTTACAATAGCAAAATATTGAATCATGATTCATGAGCGAGCAAAAATATAGTTCATCGGAAATCCGAGCTAAAGCGAGTTTTAAAATAATCAACAATACTATGTACATATTTATTAATACATTAAAATATTCGAATAAATATGGCAATTTAAATTGTTTTTATGAAAAAGCTGACTTCTGTCTGATTATTTCTGCACGTAAACCCACCCGTTCATCCCCTAAGTACACCCCATCCAGTAGCGTTGCGTATCACTTGAACCACGTCCCAATTACCTCTACGCAAACAGGCGCTCGTAAAAAGGCGTCGATCATAAAAATATTTGATTAGGCCCGTACCTCTGCACACTGCCAATCCGCCATGTTGAAACATTTATAAGATAAAAGCACAGGCTTTACTTTGTAAATGGCTGCTAGAAAACAAACATATACGTTTACTAGCTCCCGCCCTCGGGTTCGCTCGCGTATTTGTAGTTAAGTTATAAGATGACAAACGCTTATGTACCACTCGCTCGCACATTTCAACATTTTGATAGTATAGTTTTAAAGTGAAAATGTCATGGAACAATCTTATAGGCGATCTGATGTTGCCTAGTTTGTTAATCAGTCTATACAATAACTAGCCAATAATTTTATTAGGTGATCTCATGGACAACCTGAGGACGTGCCTTTGGTTTACACTGTTTGGCATTACACTGTGTCCCTTACTCTGAGACTGAGAGCCCTAGAGAGCACTGATGGTCTAGTGGTAGCGGCCCCGCCTTCCGATCCTAAGGTCGTGGGTTCTAAACCCGTCGCACCAATGAGTTTTTCTGTTCAAAAATGTATGTGCACAATGCCAGTACACTCAACCGTACATGTCGTGGAACCTAAAAAGTTCTATAACATGTGTCAAGTGCTCGAAAGGAGCCTCTTGAGGCGCACTTAAAAACCTTTCACCACACTGTTTCGAAAGAAACTAGTGACACAACAAGAGAGAGAGACAGAGCACCTCAGGGCGTGCCTTTGGTTACACTGATGGGCATTACACTGTGTCCATTATTCTGAGACGGTGTAACAATTCTTAAGTGCTTTGAAAATTAGTTTATTTTGTAGTATCTACTAATTTTTCATTCAAAGTTTACACAGAATAACCCTTTTGCTATGGCAACGCTATTTTCAAATTGTGCCGTAGATACGATGACACAACTAGGGGGGTAGTTTATTGTCGTAAATATTTTATTAGGTAGGTACTACCTAGTCCCACTTTTACGAACCACCCCTTATACATAAAAAGTAAAAAGATAAGCATTTATAATTAAAAACAAAATAATTGGATGCTATGATGGATGATATATAATTAAGTGATCACTAAAAACTTTTAAATCATAAATATATAAACGATTTATTGTTCGTGAATCCAGGTGCTACATAAAAAATAATAAAATGGTTCTTGGTAAGTGCTAGTAAATTTTGAATTTCCAGATGGTATCTGGAAATAAAAAAAAAATCATACAAACAATGGTCAAAAATAAAAATAAAATAAAATTTGTGCGTATTTCCTAAGAGAGCTGTTTTCAAAATGACTCTTATCTTATCTGTACAAGACAAAATTGTTAACCACTCAAAGGTTAACTGGTAGATAAAGGTTTCTAGCATAAGCACCACTTCACTATCTAGCCCGATACTAAGAAAAGCCTGTAATATGGGAACCAGATAGCTAATATGATACTTATATTTTTTTTTTTATATATACATACTTCCCAGACATAGATCAAACATCTATGCTCATCACACAAAAGTTTGTTCTCGCGCAGAAGGCAGAGCTACTACCAACTGAGCTGTGAGGGATGTCGTTTTGTCGAGCTATGAGTTTTCATAGACGACTGAAGTCTGGAAAAACTCATGGTAGACCCATAGTTTTAAGAGGGAACTCTTTGTGAAGGGCTCGTCCCGGGAAATACTACCACCTATGTTTCAGTTTGAAGAGTGCGGTTGCCAGTGAAATTACTGGCACATGAGGCTTAATATCTATATGCCTCAAGTTAAACCTACGCTCGCATTCAGTAGGTCGAAGAGAAGTAAGAAGAGACAAAGGTTAATAGTAGGTAGATTGGTATAGTCCTAAAGCTCATGGTAGTCTCACAAATTTTCTAAATTTTATTTGAGTGTTAGATAATACTTGTTGTTATTAAAAGCAAAAAAGTAACAGTAGTAGAGCTCTTTGTGAAGGGCTCGTCTGAGGAAGTACTACCACCACACCTTTTTCTGCCGCCAAGCAGCGTTGCTGTGTTTAGGCGTAACATCTGTGTGCCTCAAGTTGACAGGGCAGCAAGTAGGGCACGTTCCTAACGTGAGTGACTTAAGAAGCACTGCTTTGTTATAGGTGATGGTTACCACTTAACATCAGGTCGGCTATTTGCTTGTTCCATCAGCTAGTTGTATAAAAAAAACGATTCTAACTTGACTCTAACATTTTCCTGGATCGGGTACTATCAAAGGTAGGTAATCCAATCCAAAGTTTATATTCCCAATAGGTCGTGTAAACTACCTTAAAAGCCAATAGACCGTTACATGCTTTAAACTGTGCATCGGAGACTACGAAATATGCATACTATCCCTAGTTTTATAACTAAACCTATTTGTTTCCGCGATCCCTGGATACAAATAACTTGGCCATGCAACTTTAGATCATAGAACTTTGGTTTTAAAGGTGAGATTGGTATGATGAAAGCTTTTCTTATTGGTATCAACAATGCATCGACTATCCTCTGGTAGTGGACTACGAATCTTATTTCGTTTTTTGTATGTAAATGTGCTATCTGAAGTTTTATTACTTGTTTCTTTTGAAAAGTACAGCTGAAATATAAAATAAAACAGTGATAAATATGAAACACTTGAGACATAATTAATATCTTTACGTCTCAGAGTGCCAAGAGTGCATTACATAGATCACATCCTTAGTGGATGTAAGATGATGCAGTTGTTATAGGCAGAGTGACAGCTTTACATCAGGTGTACTTACTATAAGATGGTAGGTAGCTTATATTTTCTCTTTTTATTTATATTTAAATTAGTTTTTCCTATTATTGCTCTTTGTCTACGTTTCGTTTAATCACTGTTCTATTTACACACTATTTTTCTTAGTCAGAACACGTTTAAATTTATTTTGTAGTATTATGTTCTACCATCCCCGTTCTACCATCGGACTACCAGACGTACGGAAACGAGACATCCATTCATGGTTGACTTACGAACAGCCCGCACAAAGCGCTTTGCATCTACTTTTATAATTCGAACAGCCAAAGAGTGGAATTCCTTGCCGGCGTCTGTTTTTCCGAATGCCTATAATTTGGATGTTTTCAAGAGACGAGTGAATAGGTATCTTCTAGGTAAACGTGCTACACCGTAGACCGCATCATCACTTAACATCAGGTGAGATTGCGGTCAAACGTTTTACCTATAGATTGTAAAACAAAGAGAAAAAAAAATGTGGGTTGGATGTCCGTCACATTACTGCACGGTCCTGACGGAAGACCAGCGTCAGCTGCTGGCCAACTAACTTTATGCTGAGTGAGGGTAATTCGTTTTTTTTGCAATTCTTGGCTTATAATTGTAGCTAAGTATTTGCAACTTTTTTTTTATATACAACTAGTTGCTGGAACAAACAGATAGCCCACCTGATGTAAAGTTGTAACCATCACCTATAACAAAGCATTGCCTCGTAATTCACGCACGATAGGAACGTGCCCTACGATGCACTGCCCTGTGTCCATCAACTTGAGGCATGCAGATGTTAAGCTTCATGTGCCTGTAATTACACCGGCAACCACACTCTTCCAACCGAAACACAGCAACACTGCTTGGCGGCAGAAAAAGGCGTTGTGGTAGTACTTCCCCTGACGAACTCTTCATAAAGAGCTCTACTACTCTTAACTCAGCTATATATGCTTTCTTCTTTCATTCTTTCTTACCTTCCATTTTGTAATAAAAAAAAAAAGTTATTTGCGTCTACAGCATAGAAATAGATAACCCAATATTTTTATTACATTTTTAGAAACTCCGAATTAGCTTCGTCCTTAAAATAGTTGTCTATAGCATTACATTATTTTACGTAAGACTTATTGGCATTCTTAACGTATTATACTCTCTCTTAAAATAACGGGAGTGCGGTAAATATGACCTATAAATTATCTAAACAATATCTTCTTCTTCTCTCCGTTTATGGCTCCTGTCTGTCATTCGACAGACAATCTTGCCAGTGTCAAGTGATTTGTATTGAATATATACTTTTTTGTCAAGTCAGTCTATAGTCAAGTCGGCCGTCATTTGTTTTGAAGAAAATGGTGGCGGTTTTCTTCAAAACATTGGAAACATTTTCGGTCAAATCAGGATATCACAATACACTTTCATTCCAAATGTTTACACTTTGTGCTAAAACCTCAAGTAATGTTGGTTAAAATACCACCGAAATTACACAACACAGCTCAAAATAACACTAGAAAAACAAATAAAATGAAAAAGCTGTGTTGCTTCCCAAAATGTCAGAAAATGAATCCTAAACAATATCATTTTCATTATTTTATCCGCCCACAATAAAATTGACAGCTTATTAGAAAACTGACAGGTTAAAAAGTAATTTATCCACGCCGGTTTAGATTTCATCACTGAAAAGCATTGTTCAACTGAAACTGTAGCAGAACTCCACTCAAACACTCGACACACATTAGCATCAAAGTCAAAATGATATTCAAATTCCATCTAATCATGAAATGAACCTGCCCGGATCAAATGATAAAGCGACATAAAGTACATTCTACACAGAATTGTATTTCTCCTTATAATCAGGTGCATAGAGTCCAGATTGGCAGCGATGTGGCTCGCCGGTGACTTTTCAGATGGAGTAAAGTAAGTATTCTCGAATGGATATGGTTGAATGGGCACTCGGCGTTACTACGCGACCATTTCGCGTCGAATGAGACCTTGGATTAATACGGTGCAAAAGACGAGTAACAGCGTTTGAAATTTTATTTGACAACCATTATGATCCCCTCGATGTTAAGAGGTTACCAACGCCTATAAAAAAGCCTATACAAGGTGTTCCATAAGTTGTGTATATAAACTTCAGGGGGCTAAAGTACCCATCAATATGAACAACTTTTTCTAAAGAACCAACACTGTGAACGCGAAAAAAAAAACAGCTGTTTCATACAAAAGTTCAATACCTACCAGGCTAAAATGTATGAAACAGCTGTTTTTTTTTTCGCGTTCACAGTGTTGGTTCCTTAGAAAAAGTTGTTCATATTGATGGGTACTTTAGCCCCCTCAAGTTTATATACACAACTTATGGAACACCTTGTATATACTTAAACCATAACCTATAAAAAAACATTGCCTTGCAATTCCCGCATGATAAGAACGTGCTCAACAATGCATCTCTTCTCTTGTCGTGTCACTAGTTTATTTCAAAATAGTGTGGTGAAAGGATTTTAAGTGCGCCTCTAGAGGATCCTTTCGAGTACTTGACACATGTTATAAAACTTTTTAGGGTCTACGACATGCCGGTTTCCTCACGATGTTTTCCTTTACCGTTTGAGAGTACTGGCATTTTCCACATACATTTTTGAACACTAGCATGGTTGTAGTACTTCTCAATACTCAATACTCAATACATTTATTGCTTACACATGATTTAGTTTAGGTACATACATTGTTGTTAGGTGTTAGTAAGTATCACATGTACCCTGCATAGGGTACGGCAACATGGAGGCAGGCCGAGGTTTTAAATTAATATTCGTATAGTGGGTAGACAGATCTAGTTAGTAAAAACCTCTATGTAGATATTATCTAACAAACAAGGCAAAAAGAAAACAAAAAAAAAAATGTACGAAGGTTGGTGTACTGTACAGGTTGCTTGGGTACCAAATAAAACACATATTTATATAACGTCCGCCTGGAATCGAGTGCCCCCGACCGTGGTGCGTACGGTTGCTACCCGCCTATCCAGTCAGCGCGCATAGTTTATTGTTATACACTACAGTTGGTATTTGAGAATGTATGATATTCTCCGGGCGAGCCACGAAGAACTCATTTATTACACATCGGAAAATAAGGATCTGCCTTTAACTTGGACCAGAATGCATACAACCGTTTTCTCTTGAACCGTGAGCAACGTGACAGACATTGGCATTTCACGACAATTGAGATTCATATTTCAATTTGCACGTGTTCTTCAATTCCACTGGAACAGACTACGACTAGACCTTGAATAATGTCTTTGACTTTGGTCTTTATTTTGTCAGCATTTAAAGCTATTTTTAAATGAAACAGAAAGCTATGGTTGTATAGAAAGCCTTACTCGCCCCCTATAGAAAACAGGTCACAGTGAACGCTTAGAAGTGGCCAAGCACGTAATGCGATGTCGTTTCTGTAGTTTTTTCTTTGTGCTTTGTTTAAAAAAATCTAAGTTACTTCTCATAGGACTGCAATATTGTCGATGTAATAAAGCTATGAACAAACAAACTTTAGAAGTGATATAATTAATATTTGAAGTAGTGAAAATCAGAAGAAAGTTTTTCGAAAGGCAGCACATAGGCATCACCTCTTTACCACTTTTATCCCGTTGATTTCGTAAGAAATGAACAAGGAATCTTATAAAAAAAAAGATTTCAGTTTTCAGATTTTCAGAAAAAAAGACATCAGCGTTTACCGAAAAAAAATAAGTCTTATAATTATGTGCCTCTGGACATAGGCACATAATTATAAGACTGAATTTTTTGGACATTGGACTTTTCAGGGCTATGATGATGAAAATATAATTAAGAGTAGTAGAGCTCTTTGTGAAGAGCTCGTCCGGGGAAGTACTACCACCACACCTTTTTCTGCCGCCAAGCAGCAATGCTGTGTTTCGGTTTGAAGAGTGTGGTTGCCGGTGTAATTACAGGCACATGAGGCTTAACATCTGTATGCCTCAAGCTGATGGACGCAGGGCAGTGCATCGTAGGGCACGTTCCTATCGTGCATGACTTACGAGGCAATGCTTTGTTATAGGTGATGGTTACCACTTAACATCAGGTGGGCCATTTGCTTGTTCCATCAGCTGGTTGTATAAAAAAAAAAAAAAAATCGTAATTTTATTGCCTGTTCTAGGCTTGGGTCGCGTGGAACTGGCACCTATAGATTCACCTAATTTTATGCCGTTTCAAAGTGATCCTTGTGATTTAACTGAATAAATATCTTATTATTTTGACTTTGACATAGCTTTGAGGTGTCATTACAACTTGCTCCTTACTATATCTAGTTGGAAAGCAAACTAAAGCAATTAAATAACCGCCCTATTACAATAGCACGTGAGCCGGTACATCGGTAAGTAAAGGTTACGATCAAACATTAGCAGTTACGGCCAAACGGCTGAACTTGGACTAAGTTAAGGGTATTGCTTTTGGGCACTGGTGCTAGTGATAGCGGGAACTGTTGCGACACATACAACCGTCGAACAACTTCTCATTTAAATAAGGTAATTTATTATTAGTCGTACATTCTTACGCAATTGACATTAATGATTGACAGCCTTCACAGCTCAGTTGGTAGTAGCTCTGCCTTCTGCGCCGTAGGCCGTGGGTTCGATCCCCACCGAGAACGAACATTTGTGTGATGAACATTATATGTTTGTTCTCAGTCTTGGTGTTATACAAGGTGTTCCATAAGTTGTGTATATAAACTTCAGGGGGCTAAAGTACCCATCAATATGAACAACTTTTTCTAAGGAACCAACACTGTGAACGCGAAAAAAAAACAGCTGTTTCATACATTTTAGCCTGGTAGGTATTGAACTTTTGTATGAAACAGCTGTTTTTTTTTCGCGTTTGTAGCATTGAGAGGGTTTGAAGAGTGTGGTTGCCGGTGTAATTACAGGCACATGAGGCTTAACATCTGTATGCCTCAGGTTGATGAACGCATTGTAAGGCACATTCTATCGTGCGTGACTTACGAGGTAATGCTTTGTTATAGATGATGCTTACCACTTAACATCAGGTGGGCCATGCACTTGTTCAATCAGCAAGTTGTATCAAAAAAAATTAAAAAACTTCACTTATCATCATTTTGATGCGAGCATCGTTGATTGGCGGAAATAAGTACCTACCACGGCAGGTAAATTTTAAAACGCTTTTTGTCTAACCCCAACTTAGATGCTCGAAGTCTAAACAGTGTATGTAGGTAATGGGTATTCAAACAGATAGGTATACCCTAGAACTATCCCTGGATAAGCCTTATCAGTGGTCTAAAGATTGCAGTACATACTACAAAGCCCACAGCTGCTACCTATTTAGCTTTGTATGTTGTACTGACTTAATCCATGGCTTAATATTTTACTGGTTTGCTTCACAAGATTTTTGCAAGATATTTTTAACTTTAACGGGATCAAAGCCAAGCGTGGTGACTACGTCAAACTCCCTTATGAGAGATGAATATTTGTAAATAGACCAATTTTGTTCTTAGATGATGATAACAGACACATGAGACTTAAAACTTTTGTGATTGGTTGCAGCGCAATCCTACACGGCACTCCGCTATTACCTGTATAGAATACAGCAAAAGACGGCAAAGTGCGAAAGTCGGCACTAAGCTCCGAAATCACATAGAGCACCTCTTCAGTAGACGTGCTCTTTGAAGTAATGTAATTGAAATAGACAGGAAATGGCTTTTTTTCGTCACGTCATTAAAAATACAAGATTATTGAAGAAGGGAAGAAGGGTCAAATAAGTCTTACACGTAAGAAATCTGAGAGAATTTCTTATGTGCAGATACAGTCCAGCTCAGTTGGTAGTAGCTCTGCCTTCTGCACCGTAGGCCGTGGTTTCGATCCCCACCGAGAACAAACATTTGTGTAATGAACGTTGATGTTTGTTCTCTGTCTGGGTGTTATATAATATTATAAGTATGTTATTACAAAAAAAAACATAATGTATTAATTATTAGCTATCTGGTTCCCATATTACAAGCTTTGGCTTAGTTTGGGGCTTGATCGTGCTGTGTGGAAAGTCCACCAATATTTATTTATATTTAACTTGATTTTTATTCAATTAAGTATGTTTTACTAATGAAAAGCAGTCTATTTAATGATGAAGGCATTACAGGAGATTGTAGGCTTAGTTTAAAATCCTTCAAAATTGTCGTAAGTAAAAAGTGTCATCTATCACACTGGATTTAAAATTAGTCGGACGTATTTCTAGATAAAGCCCCATTTAGATGGAGGGAGTTTCTCTCTTCAATGACGCGATTATCGAAATTGTATAAAAAACTTGCCATGGTATACAAAATGTTTAAAATTTGCACGTGGAAGGGCTATTCTTGCAAGATATTTTTCTTACAGTGAATATAGCGGCTTTTGACTACAATCTCACCTGTTTATGAGTGATGATATTGGCCGACGTTGGAGTAAAACGGTCTAATTTAGACATAGACATAGACAGTTATTTATTGGCCACAAGAACACACAACATATAATTAGGGTAATGTAGGTAGGTACAAAAATGAACAAAAACAGTGACAACATGATGAAACAATAACATGACAATAGGTATAAAACACAAAACAATTTAAACAAACTCAATTTCACTCTTGCCTTGAAGAAATTCAGATTGTAGTGGTCAGGAAAAACAGACAATAAGTTCCACTCCTTAGTGCTACGCATCAAGAAGAAACAGCGGTACCACCTTTGAAATTTACTTAATAGTCAAAGTCAAAGTCATTTTTTTTATTGAAGAACAGGCAACACATTACATACTTGAAAACAAGTCGGGATCTTTTTATCAAGTTAGTGTCGAGTCGTCATACTAACGATTATCGCCCGACTAGTTTCGTATGACATGTTCGTAGGCGAGTTTTGTATTGTTGCAATTTTTTTTTTTAAATACTACTAGCTGATGGAACAAGAAAGTGCATTTTCCCGCTCGAAAACGTGCGAGAAACTCTCTCCATGTAAACGAGCCTTTATCTGGACAGGTGACCCTCGTCTGAAGACTGATTACGGTGCGGCTGAATTAGTACCTACTTTGGGCACCTTTTTAATTGGAAGATTATTTTTGGGCTGGGATATGTCTGCTTTTGTTTGTAGGTGGATAAGTATAGGCGTTTTAATCTATCTCATTCATTTATGTGAAATTGTCTTACTCAAATTTGCATAAACAGTTTACAAAGGCATGTACTCAGTGGGTTTCAGCGATGTCAAGGGTGGATGAAGATGAAGCATGGATGGAAAGGGCTCAGAATATTTCTTCCTAGAAATCTATAGGGAAGGCCTATATCCTGCAATGGATTTAAGCAGACTAGTATGAGCTTAAAGCCATTGCAGGATATAGGCCTTTCCTATACATTTCTAGGAAGAAAGATTCTGAGCCCTTTCCATCCACAGACTACCGGCGATCTTCGATAGGCGTTTTGGCAGTGACGTAAGGTAATGACATTAAAGGCAGCGGAACCTGCTCAACATCAAGAGGGTATTGCTTGTTCCATCACTTGTTTGCTGATGGAGAAGATTAGTAGCCCTTTAACCTACCACAGGAGAAATTACGACAGCATTGATCACTATCAAAATTTTTGTGAGATGCAGAGCTCAAAGTCGACCAAAGTTAAGAAGCAGCTTGCTGGAAGATATTGTGAATAAAAAAATTAAATATTTATAATAAAGAATATTTTATTTAGTATCACAATTTGTAACAGCGCTTATGTAACAATTTATAAAAAACTAACAAAAACCCATAACAATTTATATCACAGCTCAAATTTGACTTAATGTTTTCCATGATGGAAGCCCCAGTCTTTGTGGTCCTTGTGACCACCCTTTTTACCATGATCGTGATGATGATGATGATGTTCCTCATGACCGTGATGGCCCTTGTGTCCCTTGTGGTCCTCGTCGTGGTGATGCTTGTCATGATGGCCTTTCTTGCCGTGGTGATGCTCATCGTGGCCGCTTTCGTGATGACCTCCTTTCTTGTGGTGACCTCCTTTGTCTTCGTGGTGTCCGTGGTGTTTGCCGTGTTTGTGGTGCTTGCCTTCTTTGTGGTGGTCATCGTAGAAGTGATGGTCTTTGTGGAATTCATCCTTGTGGTATTTCTTGTGGTAGCCGTCGGTTTCTTCTCCCTTATCGTGATGTTTGTGGTGTCCATGTTTGCCTCCTTTGTGGTGGTGGCCATGTTCGTGGTGGTGGCCGTGGTGGTCGTGTCCGTCCCAGTGTTTCTTGTGTCCGCCACCGTGCTCCGCGTGATGTCCTTCGTGGTGATGTTTTCCATGGTCACCATGTTCCCCTTTGTGGTGATGGTGGTGATCTTTGTGTCCTTTATGTCCTTTTTCGCCATGTTCATGGTGGTGCTTTGCGTGGTGTTCCTTGCCGCCGCCTTCTTCGTGATGGCTGGACTTGCCGCTTGCTGCGGCTACTAAGTCCTTTTCATCTTCGCCGATTCCTCTTGCATAGACCGTCACAAGGCATATTAGGCCGACTGCTACCACGGCCCTCATGTTGATGACTTCTGTACTTTTCGTTTGTTGTTAGGGCTATTTATAGCTTGTTTGTTAGGTGAAGAAAGTGTTGGGACATTGAATCGCAACATCTCAGGGACAAGTTCGCAGTAGTCAGTGGACTGTTACGGTCATTCAGACTGATAAATTAAGTTGTATTGTCGTTATAATTAGTGTGAACTGTGAAGTTGCGACTGTGACGACTGACGTGACAATTAATAGCAAAAAAGATGTGTAATTTGAAATCGCATTCTCATGACTTCAAGTATACATAGAAGGTCTTCTACGGTCCTCGCGGTCACTGACCGAATTCTAGTGAGCTAGAACAAACTAGTGACGTAACCACAAATTCTACTGTATACTCTATATTCCAATCACATAGAAATGGAACAAAGTTGTAAAAGTTCAGAGTAAGCCCACCGCTACGGACAACCCTTATTGTTGTTTTGATTAAATTTCGTCAGTACGCTGCAGATTGCTCTTTTCGCATGGCACCGCTGGAATTGAACTGGACGCAACATATTTTTATGATCTTTTGCTACTGTATGACAATATTTTTGAAAAGAGTTTTAGCAGTCATAGGCAAAAAGTTATGGTTTAGACAAACTGACATTACAACGATAAAACTGTATAATGTTGTAAGTGATGCATGGTTAGATGACATCTTACTGTGCAATTACATGCACACGAGGCTTAACATCTGTATTCCTCATGTTGATGGACGCAGGGCAGTCAAAGTCAAAGTCAAAAGTTATTTATTCAATAAAATCGCAAGGATCACTTTGAAACGTCTTAAAGCTAGGTTACTCTAGGTGCCAATTCCAGTTGGTGATCATCATCATCAGCCTGATGTAATGGGGATATTTTCTTACAAATTTGCACATTTTTAGAATGTATAAACTAGGTAACTTAGTAGGTATAAACTAGGTAACTAGGCACATACACTAACTTGTTTAGACGCAGACAACCGTCATACAACTTCTCACTCGCACATTTCAACATGTTCGAAAATATAAAATTACTGAATAAAATAAAGAACAATCCAAGCAAGATTTCCTACAAAATTCTTTTTTTTTACTAGTTTTCGGTTTTTATCACAATTATATTTTTGCTTAATCTTTGTCATGTTATCTTCGAAAATTTGACTTTTAGCGATTTTTCATAAATTCTATCGATATTTTTTTTTGCATAAGTATATTCTTAAATGTATGTCTCTTAATTCTAAGTTACTGGTTTTTCCACCCAACTGGGTTAGCGAAGAACTACAACAAAAGCATTAGGCAACAATCAAACACAACCTCTCCGATTCGCTTTGTCAATGAAAGTTTCTATTCCATTATCTTCAGAGCGAAGTTCAATAGGAATGAGGAAAAAGTCGTCAACTCGACGGAATCGTAAATAGAGATACGATGGAGGTTGAGTGGAGGCCTTGATTTGTCACAACGTATCTTGCATGCAGTTGGTACGTACTCAGGGGGGCTAGCAATAGCAACTTTTAATCGAACAAGACAAAATGAAAATGAAAACAGAATCAGCTTCACGCAGCTATAATAAGTATAAGTAGCATAATTTTTGAAACTATCATGGTTATGAACATAATTTTCATTTAAAACGGGATATTTACCATGATTTGTGAGTTTGATTGTTTCCCTCAAACAAAACAATCAAACTCACAAATCATGGTAAATATCCCGTTTTAAATGAAAATTAAGTTTATGTAGTAGTTTATAAGTCATTCATTCATGAAAATGCCTCTTAAACTTTCCGCCACAATGAAACTAACACAACATTTAGCAACACGCAGCCCTATTTACAGCCGTTTGACCTTTAATTGTGAACTGTAGTAGATAAAATACGTAACAGAACTGCCACCAATTAGTAAACACAAATAGCGTAGTATATACCAAGGTCACGTACACATTTTCAGGGTTATTGCAAATTTCTAAGACAGTATTAATTTAACTTTTGTATGGGAATTTCAAAAAACTAAGGATTCAAACTTTGAACACGTCAAAGTATCCCAGTGTTTGGTTTGATCACTTGGTCTTTAGTCTTATAGGGGTATTATATTATACTTAGTAGTCATTAAGTTTTGTTAGAAAAATGTCTAGTAATAATGGATTTTTTCAAGCTGATCATGATTATAGAGACTTGTGGTTTATGAAATTGAAAAACAGCACGGCACATCTCAGCTTTTAGCTACCGACCACTGATGTTATCTTAGGGCTGTCTCAATAATTTTGCCCCCTTTTGGGTCTTGAGTCCGTCCCACGAAACACTTCCCTCCATTCCTGATAAATCATTCGTACGATTCGTGGAGGAATCCGAATATATCACGTCTTCCCCAGTTCGAGGGATAAGTTACGTGTGACGCTTATTATTGAGAGGGGATTGTAGTTGAACCTTTCTTATGATTACGCAAAGGATCGATTTCTGTTATAATGATGTCGTCTGTGGTAACTCGTGACTCAAGTTCGGAGTATTTTTGCAGGATACAAAATTGGAACACAACTAATGTTATGTGATGTTATACCAGATAAAAAAAAAGACTTCATAAATTTAAAAGACATATTATTAAATAAGAGATTACATAGTAAAATGCACGCTTCGCGCGTTACGCTTTGAAGATTTTTTTTGTTATTGTAAAGTTTAGGGTTAGCTCCCATTTGTTATTACTACAGACAATTATTGTAATTTAAATTGATTAATTAATTTTCAATTAACAATTATTTATTTATTAATTATCGTGTTATGTAAATGATAAAAAAAAATTGTTCAGGTTAGTCAAATACGTCGCCTGTCATTTGATTAAAAAAAAAATAAAGGCGGGTTTTCTAAAATCTTACGAAATATTATCTTTCAAATTAGCATAAACTTACTACTTTTACACTTTATACAAACTGAAGTCTGGTAATTAAAAACTGTCAGACAGATTTTCAAGCGTACTAATAGTCATTATTACGCTTGAAAATCTGGATTACTATAAAAAGAAAGTGATTCTTTGATTTTTCATAATTTATAGACTTCCTACATTTCATCCTAGACGCAAAATCGTATTCAGAAGCTACTAAATAATACTTCGTGTAACTTAAACTGCACTTGTTTCGTTTGTTATGCGCCATATTTTGTTCCGATTCATTCCGATTGTATAAAGCACGTACATAGCATCGCTCGGAATAGCTTCAAACAAACGTAGCCTAAAGTTAGTCTGCACTTTTAAATTTATTTCAAAACTAGACGTCGTGTTCAACAAAACGCTAGTTGGAATTTATGCCACGGTACGTAAATTGAGAACGTTCACGGTTTTCTATGAAAGGCTTCCACGCGAAATGCTTCAAACAAATATCAAATTAGTAAAGTAAGCGATGGCAAAATGAAAGAGCAAATGCAGTGCGTCAATGTTAGTACAGCCAAAATCAACGACCGGTGGTTTCAAAGGTGTTCTGACGATGGAAACTGGCATAACTACTTTTTTATTTAAAAAAAAGCGTGCGACTGAAGAATTTTTTATAAGTCAATCTACCCGGCTTTGCACGGGTAAAACCTGTTAGAACATATAAAAATAAACGAGGTTTATATTTTATATTTTATTTGTAGTTCATCCTTTTTACACTAGTTTTATAGTTCTCATTGTTACCTAGCAACTGTCAGTATCTAGTAAAGGTTTACTTTCTAACAAAACCTTCTCCAAATTACGTTATATTAAATCAAAGGCCTTACAGGCAAAATGATCGACAGACGCAGAGGGTTTATAAATGTTAACTTTTCCAATTTTTTATGGAATTTTATCGAGAATTTTTATTATATTCTAATGATTACGCAAAGGATCGATTTCTGTTATAATGCTTCAAGTTCAGAGTATTTTTGCAGGTTACAAAATTGGAACACAAATGATGTTGTGTGATGTTATACAAAAACATTTTCATACATATCGTTTGATGAACACACAACTTAGTTCATTGCGATTTATGATTTTCATAAATAAATTCTAATTTCATGTCTTTTAAAATGTTGAAATATGCAAGCGAGAGGTACATTAACTAGAATATTATTATGGCATAATATTCTTCAGAGAAGTATTTTTGTCTTGCACAATTTTTGTACCAAGTCACAATATAACGTAGAACGAGTGTGTTAGAAACTTCGATAGAAATCCTATAACGTAGTACGTGGTTGTCAAAACTGGGTACGTTCTATCTAACAAGAATACTTTCTAGGAATTTACTATTTGTCGAGCACCTTACGTAATGCTTGAAGTAAAGCTGCTTTAAAATCTCTGAATATCGTAGAACGTGCCCTATTCGATGCTGAGACGTTGCTTGTAATTTTAAAGCGTTAATTAATGAAATGAAATGAAATTTTGAGTACAATAACATAGTTCACTGTTAAAATAACATTTAAATGTAATTTATAGCATACACATATTTTATTGAAGCCGCAACTAAACTATCTTTCTTCTCTAAACTAGACTTTGACAGTCCGTTCGTAAAAATACGGGCATGTTTTTTTTTTTACATTGGAGTTGGTTCGATTCCTAGACGAAGCAAGTACTTTTTAGGAACTCTTTAAATGCAGTATTACTGTTAAAAATAAAATAAAGTTTCGTTTCAGCAAAATATCCTATCTACAATATTTAAGGTACTTTCTGTCTTGGGACGACCTGAATAGATATCATCACGTCTTTGATCTCCAAGCATGGTAATTAGCAGGTATGTCGGTGCGTCGCAAAATGCATTTGTCTTATACCCACATTTTGCAGTAGTTGGTATTCAACACGTGACAGGTCGCAAGCCCATTGCCGCTGCTAGAATACTAACTAATAATAAAATATTTATTGAATATAATAATACAAATACAAAATAACTTGACATAAACATTTTACAGATCAACGAACTAGTTATGACTGTGTTTCAGGAACCAGAGGTATCTCCCATTCTTTTAAGAACAGAAATTATGTTTTCCAATTAAAACACTTGGTGTATTTTGAATGGTTAGGTTTACTACAAAATAATATAATATGCAAATAAAAAGATTCAGACCCAGGTAAGCGTGTGAATCCTCGGACAATTTAAACTGCCCAAATCCGATGCCATTTTCCATCCATCCCTTCGAAATGTCCCAATTTTCCGTCCATCGTTACCCTGACATTCGGATTGATTCCCTGTAAGTAGTGAATAGGGGATATTTAGGTGGCATTGGACCACTCTCGGAATATAAATAGCTTGATATATAGCCGTTGGATATTTGTAAGGGTCTTCGATGACCCGAGGAGATAAATTTGGCGATGTGACAATCGGATGACGTAAAGAGGTTTCTGTGGGAGAAATAGTTGTATTGATTGATTCTTGAGTACTTACTATTGTGAAGATTATTACTACTCATATGATTATACATATTTACTATTGTTATTATCTTATCTTTGCTATTGTGTAGATTAAAACTACTCATACATAGGTAAAAAGTATTTTTTGATAGTTACTCATCTTGGAAGATATTTTGAGGATATCATAATCTTTTTGATGGTGTTGTCTGAAAAGCGACTACTTGTTAATGAAACAAGCAAATTGCCCACCTGATGTTAAGTGGTAACCATCACCTATAACAAAGCATTGCCTTGTAAGTCACGCAAGATAGAAACGTGCCCTACGATGCACTACTCTGCGTCGTAGGGCACTATCAACTTGAGGCATACTAAAGTAAGAGGCTACTAAATACTACAAAAAACTATTAAAACCATCATGATACCATTTTTACCAATTACACCCTTGTTCATAATGGAAACGAGACTTGCAACTTACCACCAATTTCAACATTTTGCATTATAAAACGAATATACAAGACAATTTAATAACAAAAGCAATATTCCGAAAATATAATAAAGTAAACTAAGCGTAAAATGAGTAACACCGCGGTTACAAAACTCTCAGAAACTTTTAATTGTTTTTCCGATCAAACCGAGGGTAGTACAAAACAGGGAATAATATATTGTGCAGAACTTTGACTGTATATTCCTGATAGGACCCCTTTCTTCCACGCCATAAAACTTGTATGGAGTGACGTCCCTGTTGCATAGTTTTCGAGCCGTTAGGGAATGATAAAAAAGTTTGGACGGCAAGAGTTAGAGTATATTTTTATGGGAGGGTTTTTGCGGTACAAAGAGCTCGTAATTTTTATGACTTGGACTGAGTTTTAGCAAGAAGTTTATCAACGCATTTTTATAACTTTTCCTGTTTAAATAAGACATGAAAATTATGATGACTTATCTTTGAACTTTTAAGTAGGCTGGACTTGGCGAATTCGTGTGGCGAGACGTAAGATAAATTACATAGTTACTGTTTAAAAAATATATCAACAAATATGACACAATAACAGCAAAAATATGTCCTTAAACCATTTCTTCAGGCAACAGTACACAAAGAAACATGCTTTCGAGAAAACGAATAATATTTTGCTCATACATTTTCGAGATGATTTAAAGAATTTTTTTGGTAAAATATAACAAAACAAAACCTTAAAAACACAGGATCCATCTTCACAAATTAAATTCCCAGCCTGTCCCCTGGAAACAAAGGGAAGAGCTTTTCCCTGCAAATGTGATTTTTTAATGTTACGACAAAACTCTTTGTGCGATAAGACCACTTTATTAGGTTACAACGGGCCATAATAAAAGCAACAGGCGACGTTGAATTTCTAGTTTAAGTTATATAAAATTTTGGAGCTGTGAAATAACCGCCGTTATTTTTGCGAAGTCGCTACGTTCGCTATACTTTGTGTCGGATTTTCATTTCGAGATCATTTACTCTTTTCTCATTTGTCACTCGTGTCTATCATAATGATGGACAGTTTTGTCAGTGTCAAGTGAATCATTTTATTAGTTTTTAGGATAGTCCTTATACTAAGTAGTCAGCCAAATGTGCACCGCAGTTGCTGCCATTGTACTCCGGCGTCACGGAAGATCAGCGTTATAGTAGCATCAAACACTATTAAAGCCCAAAGCTGAGTGACGACCGATTTTTTGTCCTAACCAAAATTGTTCTTTGTATTTCGCCTACGTTTTTGCGACACAAAATAAACGCTTTGATTTGATTTAAAATACCTACTTATAATATTATATAACACCCAGACAGAGAACAAACATCACACAAAATTAAATGTTTGTTCTCGGTGGGGATCGAACCCACGGCCTACGGCACAGAAGGCAGAGCTACTACCAACTGAGCTGTGAAGGCTGTCCAATGTAAGCTTTTTTAGTTTTACCCCAATCCCTCCATAGTTATTACCTTCATGTAAGTAGGTATCCACCGAGTCAATTTAAATACATCAGATATAGGTACCGATATAAATAAATCCAGGGTTATGGCAAACAATGGATGCCTACAACAAGCATTTCGGATACAGGCTGAAAATTATCATGATGTTGAAAGGTTTACACGTATTCATATCGAGCTACACAAAGCCAAAGAGATATTACGCTTATTACTAGGACACATCTCATCATTTCTGCCGCCAAGCAGCGTTGGTCTGTTTCGATTTGAAGAGTGTGGTTGCCGGTGATATTACAGACACATGAGGCTTAAGGCGAAGACAAGAGCTAATGTGACTCTCGCTCGCACGTTTCGACATATTGCAAGATATAAAATCACTAAACTCATTTTAGAAAAATCGCAATCAACCATTTTGTGTGCAATCACATTGCACACAGTTTAGTAAAAAAATCATTTTGATCGATCAAGTTTTCCTTCTCAAAAGTTTGCTTATGTACGAAAACTAGTAAAGCAAACTTTTGAGTAGAAAAACATGTATCGATCAAAATGAAATTTTTACTGAACTGTGTGCAATGTGATTGCACACAAAATGGTTAATTGCGATTTTTTGAAAATGAGTTTAGTTATTAACATGTCGAAACGTGCGAGCGAGAAGTTGTTTGATAGTTGTCAGCCCCTTAACATCTGTATGCCTCAAGTTGAGGGACGCAGGACAGTGCATCGTAGGGCAGGTTCTTATCGTGCGTGACTTACAAGGCAAGCTTTGTTATATACAACGTGTTGATGAAGTTATGTAGGAAATCAAAGAGCGTGTATTTAGACCAAGCACTGGAATACTTTGACGTGTGCAACGGTTGGATACATCGTTTTCGAAATTCCCATAGAAAAGTAAAATTAATATTTTCTCAGAAATTTGCAACAGCCCTTTCTGTGTACGTGTCAAGGTCACACGCACGCGCGCTTCTATCTAGGAAAGAAAAAAACAACGATAACCTACGAGATAATTTGAAATACTTACCTTTCGGTAGGTAGGTAGGTACGCCGCCAATCCCCTGACACGATATTTTTACTGGTTCCTATGGATTTTGTCATTATTTACTGGCTATAATAACACTGGATAAAACTGGATTTTGGTAAGTTTGCGAGATTTCGCACGACACAGGCTTCAAACTTCACACTAAACCATTACCTCGTAGGCACTGCTCATACACACACTGACTGACGACGGCTTTTTACATAACAATCACCATTTTATCACGTTTGATGACATTTTCTCAACAAAACAATGTACAACAACGCATGTAAACACAAACAGGGTGACCATCTCAAAAGTAGCGGTTCTACCACACACCTGCCAAAAAATCTGTCAAAATCTACCAAGCTTGACGATAAAAATACCAAAAATATGACTTCATACCATCTCCTTCGTGGCTACGGAATAAATTAAATACCTACATTACATTCAGTTACTATCTTTTGATCGTTTGTAACGGTTTGCAGTTATCTAAAACGAGATAGAAGTTGTTTAGAAACCAAATCAATAAAGGTAAAAAAGAATAAGAAGTTTCCAGTTCGGTAAAAAATAAATAAATTATAAATATTATTTCATTAAAAATTCAAACTAATAAGATTTTTCTTGAAATATTTAAAATCTGCCAAATGGCAGAAATCTGCCACAAATGGTAACACTGATCGGCGGCCGTCGGCCGTCCTGATTGGATATGCGTTTTTAAATGCAACCAATGACGGACAGGTATGTCAAAGATTAAATAGGACAGACTAGACACTTCCCACAATATTTGTAGTTGAATAATTTTGTGGTGTCAATGAACCATGGTGGTAAAGTAACATGTTACAATTTAAAGAACTATGAATATCATAAACATTGCTTTACGACATCTAGTAATCAAACAAAAATAAATATTCTATTAAATATTGAGTACGTAGCCACGTAGGTACCTAGTTACTGAATAGGTATTAGTACCAAAGATCTCAGAGAATGTTTACCGTGACTAGGGATTACAGTCGCGAAAATATTTCTTTTACATACCAAGATCTTTAAAAACAGCAACATCATTATTAGGTAGGCACATTACTAGGTAATTGGTGGTAGTTCTGTTACCTATTTTATCTAAGTTCACAACTAGAGGTCAAAGAACAGCTGTAAATAGGGCTGCCTCATGATGCGTTTAGATTCATTTTACATAAAAGTTTAAGAGGCATTTCATGAATGAAAAACTTTGAAATTTTAAAAGTCATAGAACAAAAGTTGTTCGTTATGACCGGTAGAATATCCTGCTTTCGGATCCCTACAACTCTTAATAAACACGTTGTATATACAAACACAAATACAAAATTATTTATTTTAGAATTCAGTTTAACAATAATCTAAATATGCAATGGACCCCTCACTAGGACAAAGACTGACTAAAATTGTCGCGGGAGACCTATGTTTTCCAAAAATAGTTATGTGGCGAACAACTCGGACATGATTTAATATTTTTTATTAAATTACGTCACGTCACTTTATGATTATAGGTGATGGTTACCACTTAACATCCGGTGGGCCATCAGCAAGAAGTATTAAAAAAAGTGAGCAATGTATATTGCCTGACGCGTACGCGTGTGTACGAATACGCCCAGCCTATTCAAGTACCTTTGGATAATATTTCAGAGGGCAGGTGCGCTGTCTTTGACCCTCGTCAAGAGGTGATTATCTGACCGCAGGGTTGTCCTACACTGCTTTGTTTACGGTATTTATTAGCTGCCTATAGTGTGGATTTAATTAGTGCGAGAAGAGGTAATAAAATATAAGAAAACAATTCTTTATGCAAATTATATTAATAACAGATGAACCACTCGAATACTCCAAACATCAATGGTATAATTTACGTTGTATATAATGACAACACTGTCGGTGTTTCTAAGGATGTTGCCATGACAAGCTTTACAAATAACCAAAAAAAATATTTTTAAACAAAAAACAAAAGAGACAACATCCACCATTTTATCAGCTTAAAACATCCACCTCCTTTAAGAATCATCAAGAATATTGAAAGACTGACACGAGAATCAATATTTTCTGGTTTAGAATCTTTATTTCCCAAAGAGTTAAAACAAAACAATTGCTGAGAATAATTTTTTTTTTTTTTTAATTTTTTAATTTAGCCTGTTTCGTCCCACTGCTGGGCAAAGGCCTCCCCCAAGGACTTCCAATTCCCCCGATCCCGAGCCTCCTCCCACCATCCACCCTCAAAAGCATCCAAGAGAATAATAATATATTTAAATAACAAATTTATTAGAGACGTAAGTATTAAAGTTTAAAATTAAATTAACACGTAAACATCACTTTCAAAACTGAAACATACTTAGGAATAACACATTTAAAGGTTACAAAACCTTTCTCCTTCACTTTCGACGAAACAAAGGTATTAAAACACCTGAAAAAACTACCCTCAACCAAGACATTAAATTCTCAGCACACTTAGAAGTTCAGCAAGCTTCAACACTCCCAAGAATATCTTAAGTGCATAGCGGCGTCTGATATAATATGTATCATGTGTAGTACTGTCTCAGACAAAGGTATAAATCAAGAGGGAATTAGAATGTTTAAGCTATTCCTTTAAGAGGCTGACAACTATCAAACAACTTCTCGCTCGCACGTTTCGACATGTCGTAAGATAATAAGAAATAAGAAATAACTAAACTCATTTTCGAAAAATCGCAATCAACCATCTTGTGTGCTATCACATTGCAAGCAAGTTTGCCTATGTACGAAAACTGGTAACGCAAAATTTTGAGTAGGAAAACATGTATCGATCAAAATGATTTTTTTACTAAACTGTGTGCAATGTGATTGCACACAAGATGGTTGATTGCGATTTTTCGAAAATGAGTTTAGTGATTTTATATCTTTCAACATGTCGAAACGTGCGAGCGAGAGTCACATTAACTCTTGTCTTCGCCTCATGCGACTACTCTTTGATTGTCTCCTAACTGCTGCCTGCCACTTCACTCGTTTCTTCTTGTCGTGTCACAGTTTCTTTCAAAATCGTGTGGTGAAAGGATTTTAAGTGCAAAGAAGCTTCTTTCGAGCACACTTTTTATAACTTTTAGGTTCTATGATCTAGAGGAAAATACTATGAGGAAACCATCATGGTTTCCTCATAGTATTTTCCTTCGCCGTTTGAGAGTATTGACACTGCGATTAAATTTTGAATAGTAAAACTCATTCGTGTACCATCGGTTTCGATTAGTGACTAACTATAATGTTTAAGGCATTTTCCCTATAATGGGTTTGTTAATAATTAATTTTGTAAAATGAATTAAACATTCGATCAAAATGCAAACTTCTTTAGCGGAGTTTTTTCTCACTACTCATGATGTCTAGACTTAAACTCCATATATAATTTAATCAGTCGTCTGGAAGAAATAACTGTGTAAGATAAGACCATCGATTGTACGGCTAAGTAATTTATAATTTCTATGCTTAGCTATTATAATCACTATATTTTTAACAATCACATGATGTCAGTTCTACAAAATTTCAATATCTATGTGCAATCTGCGCAAGCTTACAAGATTCTCCCAAATGTCAAAGTAGAGATAATTGTCTTGAATTTTTTATTAGCTTTTCTGAAGTAACACAATATATGCATTAGCTGGCGTCATGTTGGAGAGCTATACTAATTTACGTTTGTATTCTTTTACTGAAAGAGGCATTAAATATTTAAGAGCTCATGCAGTTGCTTGTAATCGTTATAAGCAGAGGTAATGCTATAATAAATGTGATAGTTACCACTTACAATCAGGCGGGCTATTTGCGTGTTCTATGACTTATGTCATAAAATTAACGAATCCATACTATATTTACAGTAAATTTTGAAATTTATCCTACTAATATTATAAGCGCGAAAGTTTGTAAATATGGATGGATGGATGTTTGTTACTCTTTCACGTAAAAACAACTGAGTATATTTTAATGAAACTTTACAATAATATAGCTTATATATTAGAATAACACATAGGACACATTT
This sequence comes from Chloroclysta siterata, assembly GCA_932294275.1. NCBI lineage: Eukaryota > Metazoa > Arthropoda > Insecta > Lepidoptera > Geometridae > Chloroclysta > Chloroclysta siterata. Next base: position 3,464,374 of record OW028604.1, on the reverse strand, counting down.
ATAAAGATATTGTGTGACTAATCCTGCGCAGAAGTCGCGGGCACCAGCTTGTCCTTACTAATATTATAAACGCGAAAGTCCACTACGAAGTTACGATACTGTAAGTATGGATGGATGGATGGATGTTTGTTACTCTTTCACATAAAAACAACTGAATGGATTTTAGTGAAACTTTACAATAATATAGCTTATACATCAGAATAACACATAGGCTACAGTTTATAAAGATATTGAGTGACTAATCCTGCGCAGACGAAGTCGCGGGCACCAGCTTGTATCTTATAAATGTATGACTCCGCCTTCCGTCAATACGATATGGGCTGACTGAGCCACGAGTTTCCTTATAAAGTTTTCAGTATCTATGAGAGCAATCGTATTGTTGGGCACGTAAGCCTTTTTTAGGGTTCCGTACCCAAAGGGTAAAACGGGACCCTATTACTAAGACTCCGCTGTCCGTCGGTCTGTCTGTCTGTCCGTCTGTCACCAGGCTGTATCTCATGAACCGTGATAGTTAGACAGTTGACATTTTCACAGTTGATTTATTTCTGTTGCCGCTATAACAACAACAGCTAAACACAGAATAAAATAAATATTTAAGAGGGTTCCCATACAACAAACGTAATTTTTTTGTCGTTTTTATAGATAATGGTACGGAACCCTTCGTGCGCGAGTCCGACTCGCACTTGGCCTTGCTGATGGAACAAGTAGATGACCATTACCTCGCAAAGTATTGTCTCACAAGTCACGCGTAGGCAAGGCAGGGCAATGCATCGTAAGACACGTTGTCTTAGGATGCATTGCCCTGCGTCCGTCAACTTACATTATAAAAGGCATACTTACCTCAGACCATAAGTGCTTATATTTGGACAGCTATTTTTTTCACGCTCTAAGAAATCAAAAATAGAGGGTTCGAAGAAAAACCAATTAAATATTTTGATTGAGTAGTAAAGTAAAACCTGCATTGTAAAGCACATTCGGGCGAGGGTTGTTATTGCAAAATTAATTGGCGGATAATTGGCTCGCCAGCCTTACCACGCCTATGTCACTACAGACAATGTAAAATTAATATTTATAAATACAAATTAGGTAAGAGTAGTAGAGGTCTTTGTGAAGAGCTCGTCCGGGAAGTACTACCACCACACCTTTTTCTGCCGCCAAGCAGCAATGCTGTGTTTCGGTTTGAAGAGTGTGGTTGCCGGTGTAATTACAGGCACATGAGGCTTAACATCTGTATGCCTCAAGCTGATGGACGCAGAGCAGTGCATCGTAGGGCACGTTCCTATCGTGCGTGACTTACGAGGCAATGCTTTGTTATTGGTGATGGTTACCACTTAACATCAGGTGGGCCATCTGCTTGTTCCATCAGCTGGTTGTATAAAAAAAAAAAAAAAAAGGAAAAAATATTACGTTTTAAGTGTAGTAGAGCTCTTTGTGAAGGGCTCGTCTGGGGAAGTACTACCAGTGGCCTTTCTCTGCCGCCAAGCAGCGTTGCTGTATTTCAGTTTGAAGAGTGTGGTTACATCTATATGCCCCAAGTTGATGGACGCAGGGCAGTGCATCGTAGGGCACGTTCCTATCGTGCGTGACTTACGCATTGTTTAAAAAAACGATTTTATTTTAACCAAAATTTTCCATTATGATTTTTAAAACCAAAACGCCCAACGGTTTTATTTAAACTAGCACTTGACTTGACTAAAACTTATTTATCTTTTTCATTATGACACTGGCAAGATTGTAAGTCAAAATAAAGCACAGGTGGATTCATTTTCTGGCATTTTGGGAAGCAACATAGCTTTTTCATTTTATTTGTTTTTCTAGTGTTATTTTGAGTTGTGTTGTGTAATTTCGGTGGTATTTTAACCAACATTACTTGAGGTCTTAGCACAAAGTGTAAACATTTGGAATGAAAGTGTATTATATCTTGATTTGACGGAAAATGTTTCCAATGTTTTGAAGAAAACCGCCACCATTTTCTTCAAAACAAATGACGGCCGACTTGACTTTGGACTGACTTGACTAAAAGTATTCAATACAAATCACTTGACACTGGCAAGATTGTCTGACGAATGACGGACAGGAGCCATAAATTGAGAGAAGAAGAAGAAGAAAGCACAGGTGTCATAAATGGAACGAAAAAAGTTATGTCAAAAATACACTAATGAAAATACAAATAATTATACTTCATCGGGTGGTGGCCTAGGGGTAGCGGCCGCCTTTCTATCCTAAGGTCGTGAGTTCAAACTGGTCGTGGACCAATGAATATTTCTCTTCAAAAAATTTATATGCGCAGTGCCAGTACTCCCAAACGGTGAAAGAAAACGTCGTGAGGAAACCGGCATGTCGTAGAGCCTAAAAAGTACGAAAAACCTTTGTGTCAAGTGCTCGAAAAGCCCTTTTGTGCCGCACTTCAAATCCTTTCACCACACTAGTAGTCGGGTATTTTGTAGTTACACGAGTGAAACTACTGTGCACCATAACTATTACTTTTTCTATGCCTCCGCTTGCCTTTCTGGTCTGGAGGCGCTCTGCTATTGACTGCTAGTTAATTACAAGCGAGATGGTTGAACAATGTGAAACGGAACGTGAACTGTTAGGCTGCAAAGGCTTAAAGAAAGTCACTGCTGGGCCTAGTCTGTGCATTGCTTTATTCACATACACACTAATGCTGTATCATGTTTTAAGAGTAGTAGAGCTCTTAGTGAAGGGCTCGTCCGGGGAAGTTTTACCACCACGCCTTTATCTGCCGCCAAGCAACAACGCTGTGTTTCGGTTTGAAGAGTGTGGTCGCCGGTGAAATTACAGGCTAATGAGGCTTAACATCTGTCTGCCTCAAGTTGATGGACGCAAAGCAGTGCATCGTAGGGCACGTTCCTAACATGCGTGACTTACAAGGCAATGTTTTTTATAGGTGATGGTTACCACTTAACATCGGATGAGCCATTTGCTCATTCCATCAACTAGTTGTATAAAAATAATAAATAAAAAATAAACATTTTGCAACTGTCTTATTCTGAATCTAAATATAATGCGAAGGTTACGATGTTTGGAAGTCACGCCACTGAACCGACTGAAACTTATTGTTTATTTTATTGTTTATTCAGTCTTCACAACTCGTAGTAACTCTGCCTTCTGCGCCGTAGGCCGTGGGTTCGATCCCCACATAGAACAAACATTTGTGTGATGAACATAGATGTTTGTCTGGGTGTTATTATTGTATATTATAAGTATGTATTTACAACAACAGTATACATATAAATGTGTTATATCAGCTATCTGCTTTGCATATTATCATAAGCTTTGGCTTAATTTGGGGCTAGAGAGTGCTGTGTGGAAAGTCCACCCATATTTATTTATTTATTTTAGTTATAGTATAAAAATATACTTTCTATCTTGGCTAATTTTTATCTCGACACATTACCGGGAACAGAGGAATACATAAACACGATAAAGGGAGAGCGCCTTATGTATTAATGTTAGCAATAACTAAATCACTTCATCAAATTAATAAATGTTGGCTACACACAGCACTATTTAGCCCCAAACTAAGCAAAACTTGTATTTTGACAGCTGATATAATACTTAAATACGTTTTTTTGGTAAATACAGATTTTGTCTGTAATAATGTGTTTAGTATTATATAACACCCAGAAAGAGAACAAAAATATATGTCAATAACACAAATTATGTTTGTGCTCGGTAGGCATCGAGCCCACAGCGCAGAAAGCAGAGCTACTATCAACTAAGCTCTGAGGGTCTCTCATGTGTTATTTGCTCAATTGCCACCACTGTCTACATTGAATACTGACGTACCAATAGCGATATCTCATTGTTCTCCACGCTTGTATCGAGTCCTAATTGAAGTATTCTATTACGTATTAAGCTTGTAATACATACACGTCTACTCGATGTATCGAGTGAACTGTTCATTGGAAGCTGTCAGTTAAAGATAATTGAAATTATATCGGGCATTTTTATGGCAGCTTTGTTAATGTGGAAGCGTTTGTTTGTGGGAGTATTTTGCTACAAATATTTTTAATATCCTTATTTATAATTATTCCATCCAATCCTACTGTACATAATGGCTTTGCGAAATATATTCTTTTTTTCTTAAAGTAAAAAAACAACTTAAACATGTAAAAGAATGGAATCATCGTAATGCATTTTTAGTACTAAGCTCGAAGGCATGGAATTGTCCAGCCTTAAGTGGGTCAGGCAATTAGCAGAATACTCTACTAATTATATATCGTTAAATGATTCAAGCTTTATCAAAGCTATACGGTATGTCTAGAGCTTAAACAAATGTACCCCAAACGTAACGGTAGATTTATCAGCTTCACAAGCAGGGTGTGCAAAAACGTGTCGTTTTCAACGTCACAGCAACTGTAATGTAGCGGCCGTACTATAATAAAAATATGCTATTGCCTCTGTTACATTTATTTTTATGGTTTGAATTAACAATGTTGTGTACCTATTGAAGTTTTTCAGATTATGCTTCTCAATCGAATCGAAAAAATAAACCATGAGTGTTTCAAATAGTCAGCTATTTTATTAAACAGCCAGTCAGCCATTTTATTAAACAGTAGTCAGCCATTGGATTAAACAGCTAGTCAGCTATTTTATTAAATAATTGACAAGTGCATGGAGAAGTGGTTGTGGTGGTTATGGGCACTCTCAGTGATTCATTGGAGGCTATTAGCATACTTTCCACTATTACTGAGCTGTAAAGCTGTGACAGCCTTCACAGCTCAGTTGGTAGTAGCTCTGCCTTCTGTGTCGTAGGCCGTGGGTTCGATCCCCACCGATAACAAACATTTGTGTGATGAACATAGATGTTTGTTCTCTGTCTGGGTGTTATATAATATTATAAGTATGTATTTACAAAAAACAGCATATAAGTAGTATATCAGCTATCTGGTTCCCATATTACAAGCTTTGGCTTAGTTTGGGGCGAGATAGTGCTGTGTGAAATGACCACCAATATTTATATTTATATTTATATTAAAGCAAGTCTACTTACTTACATTGGGAATTGTAGGGGTCGTTTTTAATTTGCATGACCTATCATAAATATAAACAGTTTCACGTAAGTTGTAGTTAAACTATAACAAATCACGTCTAAATTGTTCGCCACATAACATTTTTTTTAAAACTATAAAAAATGTTTTAAAGGTATAGGGTATATATAGGGTATAGATCGAATATTTCCGTGTGATTTCAATATTAGTGCCCGTCATCCCCTGTCGGCACTGGCAATATTTATTTATGTATTATAGCGGTGACTGCTTCTCAAGAAACAGAAGCTTACGAATAGAACCGGATCAGGTAAACGCACAGGATTAATCACACCTACGCTAGCGGATCGAACAATAGTCAGTGTGTTGGTTGTGAGCTATGAGAATAGCGGTTTGCCTATAGCGTCTCTCAGTAAGTTAAGGCGAAGAGAAGAGCTAATGTGACTCTCGCTCGCACGTTTCGACATGTTGAAATATATAAAAACACTAAACTCATTTTCGAAAAATCGCATTTCGCAATTTCGCAAGTTTTCCTACTTAAAAGTTTGCTTTACTATCGTACATAAGCAAACTATTAAGTAGGAAAACTAGTATCGCTCAAAATGATTTTTTTACTAAACTGTGTGCAATGTGATTGCACACAGTTGGTTGACACACAAAATGGTTGATTGCGATTTTTCCAAAATAAGTTTAGAGATTTTATATCTTTCAACATGTCGAAATGTGCGAGTGAGAGTCACATTAGCTTTTGTCTTCGCCTTAAATTCGATTTTGGCTGACTACAAGCGCTGGAGCATCGCCAATTTCATTGCCGCATCACTCACTGAACCTTTTCACAGTCAGAATAGATCCTCATTCAATTATCTAAATGAAATTCGGATGAGGCTGATTTGAGCCGTTAACACAATTTGCGAAGATTCGAAGATAAGAAAAGTTTGGCTGTAACTCGATCAGCTCACGATGTTTGTTTGTTTTATCAAGCCTTTGTGATTGTTGATTACATTATGTTTTTAACTGACCAAAACAGGATAAATTGTTTTATATTTACATGGTATTACATATATCTGAAAGTCGTACTTGGTACCAAGATATCTGAGCTGATATCTACCGTGCCTGGGGATCAAAATCGTGAAGTTGTTTCAGTATAAATCTCTTAAGAATTTTTATTCGAATACAAATAAATAAATAGGTACCTGTGGATATTTGTGGAAATAAATACATGTGACAAGGTGTTCCAATACTTGTACTTAAAACTTCAGGGGGCTAAAGTACCTATCAATATGAATAACTTTTTCTAAGGAACCAACACTGTGAACGCGAAAAAAAAAGATTTCTGATTCTAAGGAACTAACATAGTGGACGCGAAAATTTTTTTTGGTTTCTTAGAAAATATTGTTCACTCTCATGGGTACTTTAGCCCCCTGAATTTTTAAGTACAAGTATTGGAACACCTTGTATAACCCAAACTTAGCAGTTTTTTGACTGGAAGAGATTGCTCTTAGCGATAATTCATTTAAGAGGCATTGCTTTGTTAAAGGCGATGGTTACCACTTAAAATCAGGTAGGCCATCTGCTTGTTCTATCAGCAAGTTGTAAATAAATACAAATACGAATGTGTCTCAGTTTCAACTTATATCAGTTCAACTTCTGTTTATAGCAAATATGTGTATATGTTATGGTATTTCTAAGAAACCAGTTGAAGCTTTCGCAAAGAGCCTTACTGAAGTAAGTTCTTGGAAGCAGAATGTACAAGCATATTACAACGTTCTGCCAAACACTGAAGTTCACTAAGTAATAAGCGCTTTTGAGCCCTGTTTCACAAGTCCGAGCATTTTTTTTCGAAAACATACCAAGTGTTGGTGGTTAAATCGGGAACGTAAACAAGCAATTTTTTTATTCTTCTTGCTGATGGAACAAGCAGTTGGTCCACCGAATGTTAAGTGGTCACCTATAGCAAAACATTGCCTTGTAAGTCACGCACGATAGGAACGTACCCTACGATGCCCTAGGTGCATCACCTATATAGCAAAACATTGCCTTGTAAGTCACGCACGTTAGAAACGTGCCCTAACATGCCCTGCGTCAAGATGTCATGTGTTAAGCCTCAATTGCATGGTGGTAGTTCTTCCCCGGACGAGCTCTTCACAAAGAGCTCTACTACTCTTCCAACATACAATTGAATCAGGGCCCTAAGTAATGTTGAACAACTTTATGAATTGACTGCCTACCCCTATTTTATCAAAGGCCTACCCATACACTCTGAATCGGAAAAGTTTGAGCACTTTTGTAATGAGGAAGGCATTTGATATGAGTTTTTTACGAGGTTTTGAGTAGATCCTAATCTAAGTTCTTAAATCAAATCAACCGAAGTTATTCCACTCTTGAACTAAGTCAAGATATAAGAAAAAAAATACTATACCTACCTGTTAAGTATCATGCAATGATTAGTTGCATTTTACTCATGCCCCTATTTACGGGACGTTTAAGTAGTGTTTGAGACAGGATCAGTGAAATAGGCTTGCCCAGCACCTACACCATCCTTATAACTTAGTCAGACATATCTACTGAAAAGACGGAAAAACTAAGTCGAAATGTTTTCCTTCAACGTTTGTGCGCACTCGCATTGTCTAAGTTTCTGTAAGCGTCTTTCTTAATTATAATTGTGACGTTTATTGAAAATTGTGAACTGTGTTTGTATGAATTTAATAACTTTTATTCTTTCTGTCATTTTTACTTTAAATAATATTTAATTTAATTGTTTGTATTCTTTGTATTCATTGTTTTATTATGTATTCTAATCTGTTTAATTAATGTAATTGGTTATGCACCGTGCTAATTAAAGTTCATTATAAATAAATAAAATAAAATAAATTAATGGATTGATTGAATGGATTTGAACCCACGTCCTTAGAATTGGATTTTTTTGGATTGGATTGGTAGCTTTGTATAAATTTGTACGTTTAAAACTACAAAATGTGGACGGTGGGTTCAAATAAAAATAACAGTTACAAGTTTTTAAAAGATGTTGGTTATTTTAAAAGAGGTGTTCCATTCCTACTTACACCTAAGTATAATACACCGGAAGCGAAGCACGCTCCGGCGGATGTCACCGGGTACGCCGGATATGACGCACAAATTTCTGATATCCGCCGTTCCATCGAATTACTGTTTACAGTTTTATTGAGCGAGTTTTATTTGCGGATATAAAACTATTTCCTTTTAACTGCAAGTTGTACGAGATCAGAGAGTAAATAAAAATATTATCAAGATGTAAATAAATATTGCAGTTTTTTTTTTCAAAAATAAAGAAACTAATTAAGCTTCACAACTTTGATTTCAATGTTCTTCGGGGATGTTTTCAAAGGGTGGGTAGTCAGAGACGTCCCGACATAACTGTACTGTACAGGTTGCTTGGGTACCAAATAAAACACTTAGTGTCTGGATCGGCCGGCTGGAATTGCTGAATCCCGTTGCTGCCGCCTACCCAGTCAGCGCGCAGTTTATTGTTATACACTACAATAACGATTAGCACATTTCCACATTTAAGAGAAGTTGGTTTTCAATACGTAACAGGTTTTTTTTTATACAACTAGCTGATGGAACAAGCAGATGGCCCAACTGATGTTAAGTGGTAACCATCACCTATAACAAAGCATTGCCTTGTAAGTCACGCATGATAGGAACGTGCCCTACGATGTACTGCCCTGCGTCCATCAACTTGAGGAATACAGGTGTTAAGACTCATGTGCCTGTAATTACACCGGCGGCCACACTCTTCAAACCGAAATACAGCAACGCTGCTTGGCGGCAGAAAAAGGCGTGGTGGTAGTACTTCCCCGGACGAACCCTTCACAAAGATTTCTTCTACTCTTAAAAGGTTGCAAACACATCGCTGTTTCTAGAATGCAAACTGATTTCCCGATGTCTTCCTCTCATTCATAGCTCTGGCATTGCGCTCATAAATGTTAAGTAGTAATGGAGAATCTGGAATTCGTACTTGGTACTAAGAGATCAAGGCATATCTACTGTTCCTGGGGATCAAAAGCGTGAAGCTGTTGCTGGAAATGTTTTATCCTGGCTTTTTATATTTTTGGAACTTTTTCATGGAAAAATCCACCTTATGTCAAACGACATTTCAGTATTTGCTTTTCATTTAAATAAAAAAAAAACTACGATATGCCGGTTTCCTCACGATGTTTTCCTTCACCGTTTGAAAATACTGCACTGTGTATTGACCTTATGATCGGAAGGTGAGAGCGCTACCAGTAGACCCATTCGAACTTATTTTACAACTAAATCAATCTTACACGCCTCTTTTAACCTAGGTACGATCTTACTCGTAATAACTAATAGTCATAAATTATCAACTCAACCGTAAGCAATTTTCAATTGCCCAATATTTCAGTTACGCGTATCCTCATTCCTAACAATTTGGAACGACAACTAAATCACATCTGGTGTAAGTTCGGCAATACATTACACAATGATGCGCGAAATATTTCTGCCTGCCTAGCCTATGATTTAGTTCAGACCCATTTATCATAGGTACCGACTGTCAGCCGCAGCGTACCGCACTATTTCTACGCGTACAATCGAACGTACCGAAATAAAACGATTTCTCGAAACGCATTCAGCAAGCAGATTTTTGTCGGTAAGCAATATTTCCAAGCAATTGTAATTTATTTTATGGCTCGGTGAAATAATACAGTGTTTTCGAATGCTGAGGATAAACCAACTCTAGATTGATTTTTTTAAGATTTGCAAAAAAACTATTTAGGGGACAAACAAGAAACTTGTAGGTACTTATATTTTCATAATTGAAACTTTCAGTACAGTAAATATTCGTAACCTAAATTAATTTATTCCCAACTATCACAATACCTATTTCACCTAGTATATAAGACGTTTCAAAGTGATCCTTGTGATTGTACTGAATAAAGACCGTTTTGATTTTTGATTTTGATTTTGACATTGTATCATTATTCTGACTCCACACGTGTGTACATTACCTGTACTAATGGATTAAAATCTGATTTGTGATGTACATAAATATTTGAAAAGAACTTGCAAACTTTTTTTTCGCACAACGGGTAACAAACATTTGTTCTTTTCAATAATGTGTATCTGTGCGCCTGATTGCGACAGTTGTCAAATTTGTAAACGTGTTTCGAGATTTTGATTTTCGAACTATCGAGATTTTGCAATAAAATGCAAACACCACTTTTGTGTGAAGCAATTTATAGTTAGCTTCCATTTTGGATATACTATGCAGTTTGTAACGGGTAAGTACATTTCGTTCGTCTATTTCTGGTCGATAAAACGTTTGAGAGCTATCTCGTTTGAATAAAATTGGTATTTTGTGCAGTCTTAGGCATTTTAAAGATTATCAAACATATAAATTAATGATAAAGGGAAAATTACAAGTCTTCGTGAATATAGCTTTTAATATTGATTTGCATGCCTTTACTACATAACTCGCGACCGATCTTCGACAAGCGTAAATAAGATAGGCATTCACTATTATCTTTATTATAAAACTTTTACATTACTGATTTCTGATTTAGTCTGCTTGTAGAACTTTCACATGTTACGTAAAGGGATCCAGCCTACTGTGACAGCTCCAAAAAATAAGACTCATTCGAATCAGCCTCAGGTAGATAGGTGTTTATGACGTTGGGAATCGTATATCAAATTCTAAATGTAGCTGGGCAGGAGTGATGTGAGGAGTGCGAAGAGGTGATGACAGATGGAGTAAGGCGTTACCAGATTGGCGTCCAAGAACTGGACGCGAGATGGGCAGACGACGTGACAAACATTGTAGACATTTTAAGAGTAGTAGAGCTCTTTGTGATGGGTTCCACGGGAAGTACCACGACGCCTTTTTCTGCCGCCAAGCAGCAACGCTGTGTTTCGGTTTGAAGAGTGTTGTTTCCGGTGTAATTACAGGCATATATGAGACTTAACATCTGTATGCCTCAAGTTGATGAACGCAGGGCAGTGCATGGAAGGGCACGTTCCTATCGTGCATAACTTACGAGGCAATGCTTTGTTATAGGTGATGGTTACCACTTAACATCAGCTGGGCCATCTGCTTATTTCATCATCTAGTTATGTAAAAAAAAGACAAGACTTGGACGATACTAGCACAGGACCATCAATAGTGTCAAATACATAGATATAACTGTGGATGAGGATGATTATGACGGTAGATAAGATATCTACGTCATCCTAATATATCCGATCTATATAATAATGATGCATACATTAGTCCTTAGTTCTGATTAAAATAACGGTTGTCTGGAAGAGATCGCTACTTGTGATAAGACCGCCGATTGTAGGACAAACCCAATGTACTTTTACGTTTATAACTTTTTCCATTCTGTCCTCAATAAAATTCTTATTAATATCATTATTATTATTATTATCTCTTGCACGGCTAAGCACAGGCACAATGCATTTATGCACACATGATAGATGGCAAGTCCACCGCCGCAATTTTTATAAAAACAAGCATAACAAGATCAATGTCAATAGCAACATCTGCTTCACGATTTACCAGCAAACTTATAAAATTATTCCGCAAACGCTGAAGTTCATTAATGAAAACGGTCATAAACCTATTCTACCTCTTTTTATTAGACACCGGAAGCATAAGTCTCATCCTTCCTCTAATCATAGCTTATTGGGAAACAGCTACAACACTACATACTTAAATTTGTTTAACTATCCCTAGGGCCTTCTTATGACCTCCGAAGCTTTGGAGGTGTAGCTTGCTTGATCATTAATAATCGATAGCCTAGCGGCCAGTTTCTAAAAGCCCGACTAATCGGCTTTTTGTTACTACTATTAGCTGATGGAACAAGCAGATGGCCCACGTGATGTTAAGTGGTAACCATCATCTATAACAAAGCATTGCCTCGTAAGTCACGCACGATAGGAATGTGCCATCCGTTACTTTGTTACCTATTCTTATTGAATTTTATTCCAGCATGGGGCGCTTACATTTACCCAGCTAAGACGTTTTTACGGTACCTTATTATGCAATTGAATAAATAAATAAATAAGTAAAAGTCAAAAGATATTTTTTTAATAAAATCACAAGGATCACTTTGAAACGTCTTAAAGCAATCCACACAGCACTATCTATACCTAGTCCCAAAGTAAGTAAAACTTGTACTTTGGAAACCAGATAGATACTTATATACTTTTTTGTTAATACTCGTATAATACATACTTATGATATATAAACACCAAGACAGAGAACAAACATCTATATTCATCATATTTGTTCTCGGTAAAGATGAACCTACGGCCTACAGTACAGAGGGCAGAGCTACTACAAACTGATCTGTTGGGGCCGTCAAATTGACATTGACTTTTACAGTGAAGTAGCTATTTACTATCAGCTACTCTAATCCGGACGTAGAGAAGTCCCGATAATTAACGCTCTCAGACTGCTTAACGACGTTCAGTTCTACGCTTTATTTTTTTCCATTCATCCTCTTTAAAACGAGAAGGATTCATTAAACCCTCGTCTTGTGTAAGCGGTGATTGTTATAGCGCGCCCGTAATATAGCGGAGAGGTAAAAGTTAAAAGATATCATAAATAGTTATTGTATTTTCCAATGTTTCATGTAATTGTATTATACTAGTAGTTCGCCCCGAACTGAGATCTCGTGATGCGACCCGTCGAACGCAGCAAAACTTTGAGTAGGTGGTAGTCAAAGGTAAGTGTTTGGACTTTTTTCTGACTACCGCCAACTAACTTGGTACGGTAACCAATTTTCAACTCTATTGGCCTATTTATTGAAGAGTTCCGTTGAACAGACCTTGGCTCCATCATCAGACCTGGTCGTTGTCACCATTTTATGAGAACTGAGTACCTCCTTAATTTATTTCAAGAAAAAAAAATAAGAAAAAGCAAAGTAACTGGCCGACCAGTAGAAAAACCTTGATGCCAACGAAACTCTTAGAGATGGGAGCTCTTGGGTCGCTGGTTATCTTAATTTAACTTTTTTGTTGTATCTCAAAAACCAAGTGTCCCAGAAAAAAAGTAAAAATTGTTTTGGAATGTCCAAACAAAGCCCTTTCGTATTGATTTTTTTAAGTCACTTTTTTTATTTTTGCCCCCTTAAAAAACCCCATTTCTTAAAAACCCTTCATCCGATTTTACTCATATACTTACCAGTAAATTTCTCAAGTACAAGCTGTCGTCTTATCAAATTTCATGCAGATCGGATCAACGGTTCGAAAGTTATGGCCAGACAAACATACGTACATAAATACATACATACATACTTAAAATGCCAAATCGCCCAAGTTGAAACTAGAATCTTCGTTCGCTTCGCTCACTCGATCAACAATTAACTAATTAAAACTTAAAATAAAAAAATCATGGGCAGACATAAAAAAAAGAGATAATAAAGGTTTTTTTATACTTATTTCTGATGGAACAAGCATGTATCTAATATTAAGTGGTATCCACATTATTATTTTATTTTCGCCTATGTTTTTGTGACACAAAATAAACATATTTTGATTTGATTTGATTTGATTTGATTTGATCCATCACTTATAACAAAGCATTGCATCGCTTCACGCACATGAACGTCCCTACAATGCCATGCTTTGCAACTTGAGTCATACAGATATTCGATGTTCGGCCTTATGTGACTGTAATTTCACCGGCAACCACGCTCTTCGAATCTAAACACCGCAACTCTGCTTGGCAGCATAAATATGCACGGACGAGCCCTTTACAAAGACCCTTCACTTTTTAAGATTACAGCTTTTTGTGAAGGGCTCGTCCGGGGAAGTACTACCACCACGCCTTTTTTGGCCGCCAATTAGCGTTGCTGTGTTTCGATTGAAGAGTGTGATTTCCGGTGTAATTACAGGCACATGAGGCTTTACATCTGTATGCCTCAAGTTGATGGACGTTGAAGTGAGCAATGCTTTGTTATTGGTGATGTTTACCACTTAAGATCAGGTATGCAATCGGCTTGTTCCATCAGCTAGATGTATTAAAAAAAAAGTGCTTTACTATCCTTAAAAGGTTTGTTTAGTTATATTATATACGGGGGTCAAAAGACGGTCATCAGTTTAGAAAACATAGCTTTAGAAGAAGTGGTTCATTATGCAGTCTGAATAGATCTGCATTTGTAGATGTAAATACTGAGGAGTTAGCTCGTTATCGACTTTTCTCCGAACTAATTGACGATGAATCTCATTACAACGTGAGCGGTTTAAAAACTACTTGCCTGTATCACACGTATATGGTCTCAAGACTCTTTACAAGAGCTAATGTGACTCTCGCTCGCACGTTTCGAGTGATTTTATATCTTTCAACATGTCGAAACGTGCGAGCGAGAGGTGCATTAGCTCCTGTCTTCGCCCTAAGACGCAGACAACCAGCAGATACATTGAGTGATTTAACATCTTCAGAAATGGAAAAAAATGTGCGATCGAGTACACATGGATACAGATCAAGCTACACTAACAGCCGGTTTCTGAAAGCTCGATCAAACGTAATCATGCCAAATCACTTGAAATATCGCCTTCTGTACGCCTTTTTGTACGTAGTAAGTCATACACGTACAAAAGTCCACGTTGATTGATTGGCGTATTGGCGCGTTCTGTAATCAGGTTTTTTCATACTGCTGATAGAACAAGCAGAAGATCCTCCTGATGTCAAGTGGTAACCACCACAAAGCATTACCCCGCAAGTCACGCACGGACGAACGTTGCCAATGACGCACTGCCTTGCGTATTTAACTTGAGGCATACCGATGTTAAGCCTCATTTGCCTGTAATTTCACCGGCAACGCTTCAATCTGACACTGTGACGTTGCTTGGCGGCAGAAATAGGCATGGTGGTAGTTCTTTCTCGGACGTGCCCTTCAATTTGTAAAGGGCTTATCTGGGCTCTACTAGTTACTCCCTTAAGGGTTTAAATCCCACTCAGTATATAACTTTTGGTATATTCTCTCTCTCTTGTCGTGTCAGTAGTTTATTTCGAAACAGTGTGGTAAAATAAGTTAAGTTGCGCCTCAAGAGGCTCCTTTCGAGCGCTTGACACATTTTATTGAACTTTTTAGGTTCTACGACATGCCGGTTTCCTCACAATGTTTTCCTGAGTACTGGCATTGTGCACATACATTTTTGAACAGAAAAACTCATTGGTGCACGACTGGTTTGGAACCTACGTCCTTAGGATCGGAAGGCGGGGCTACCACTAGACCACCAGTGCTCTCGTGGAATATTGTAAAAACCTTGTGTATTTCTATTTGAGAACTCTAGATAAAGCGTCTGAATCTTATCAAGTTTTCAGGATACGAATCAACGGAACGACTACATCCAGTCGTCATGACCGCCTCGTCCGGAGGCAATGAATAATTCGCCCAAAGTTCCACAGCGCAACTTGATACGAATTGTACGGTGGATAGTATGAATTCGGTGTAATACATGGCGTAGAAAGTCCGAAGAAAATGAGAAGCTGGTTCCGGCGTTGTAGGCCGTGGGTCCTATCCCCATTAAGAACCAATATTTGTGTGAAGATCATCGATTTTTATGAGTGTATATTTTAAGTACTGAGGGTCCATTCTGAGGGTCGTGACCCCCTCCATGGATCACTCCATCCTTAACAAATCTTCGCCATCTGGATCTGTTTCCGGCGACATGGATGTACGGATGTGCATAGTACTATGGTAACTAAATAACTCGTACAAAAGTATCATAGCTATTTGGTTACCATAGTACAAGCTTTGCTTAGTTTGGGGCTAGATACTGCTTCGTGGAATGTACGCCAATTAGTATTTAATTGGTATTTTAAAGTTTTATTTTTTTATTTATTTGTATAATTTTATAACTGATGTACTTTTTTATTTCGTGTACGCTAATAAAAAAAGGCAATTGAGTATGGTTTTCGAAAATAAAATTATTTTGTTTTTACATTCAACAAGTTATTTTTAATAAGCATTCAGTGATTAATGACTTCAAAACTTTCAATGTACGAGAGAGAAGTTGTTCGATGGAAGTTTGTGTTTATGGAATGAAATTTTTGACATAGCTTTAATGTTAAGAGTAGTAGAGCTCTTTGTGAAGGGTTCGTCCGGGGAAGTACTACCACCACGCCTTTTTCTGCCGCCAAGCAGCAACGCTGTGTTTCGGTTTGAAGAGTAAAAAAAAAAAAGGTGGTTGCCAGTGTAATTACAGGCACATGAGGCTTAACATCGCAGGGCAGGGATGGACGCAGGGCAGTGCATCGTAGGGCATGCTCCTACTGTACGTGACTTACCAGGCAATGCTTTGTTATAGGTGATGGTTACCACTTAACATCAGGGGGACCATAAGCTTGTTCCATCAGCTAGTTATATAAATAAAAAAGAATATTTTAAAAAATGTTCCTGGAAAACAAGCAGAGGGCTGATGCTAGTAGCTACATTAAAGTAGATGTCCACTATGCAGACTAAACCAAGCCAAATGATATTCAACAGTGGCTTGTATCTAAACGCATCAGCAATTCCATCGAAGGTACAACAAAGTTAGACTGTCTCCGTCGCCTCCAGCACAACTCTCACGGGTGTATTTCTAAAGCCCAGCTTTTGTGAGTACCTGGCACCGGCATCATTGACCGTAATCGTATGTTTTGTTTTTGGGTTATGGAAATGCTAGTTAGCATACATAATAGTATTAGAATTATGTACGTAGAATAATTATTTGTTCTTTAATGTGTTTTATTTCAGAAAAATAGACAGCTATATTTAATATATCAATATATTTTTATACATACAATACCAATACCAATATATTTTTTGTGCACAGTGCTAGCACTGTGAGGAAACCGGCATGTCGTAGAACCAAAAAAGTTCTAAAAATATGTGCCAAGTGGAAGTAATTAGAGGTACCTATTATTATGTCAAAAAAGAAGTTTCTTAGTTCGACAGTAGTTTTTTTATACAACTGCCTAAGGCAGATGGCCCACCATATGTTAAGTGGTAATCATCACCTATAACACATTGCCTCGTAAGTCACGCACTATAGGAACGTGTCCTACGATGCACTGCCCTGCGTCCATCAACTTGAGGCAAACAGATATTATATGTTTGTTACGCGATTACTAAGTTAATAATGAATTGATTTTATTGGTTTTAAAAAAAAAACAATAAAATCAATTCATTATAAATAATTCCCATATAAATATAAATAATTAAAATAACTTAACCGCTTTTTCTAAAATTCATCAAAAACAGAAAATATTTACATAGACGACATTTTGGTTTGTCGGTGTTTTTCAGCGTAGGTTCAGTCAGTCTTTTTTTTTTTTTTTAATTATTCTAAGTTTAAATAACAACAGTTTATGACGGTCGCTGATTCTGAGAGAACCAGTATTAAAGCAAGTTTCAGCAACTTGCAAGCTTAGTGCAGCTAAGGACATGGGAGTTTATGATGGAATTATTCTGAACTAGTGGAACGACCGTGACTTCATTCACGTTATAACTTTAAAGTGATACACACTTTTGAGAATTGAATTTTAGGGATTTATTTCGATAATTAGGCTTCTTGCCTAATTATATTAATATATTTTCAACTAGTTTTGATTCATCTCTAGAGCAATACTTCCTGGTTGAATATTGCATTGTCCTTACAATTTTTCTGACATTTTAGATCAATAAACAAATTATGATATCGTTTTCAAAATTATAAATATATTTAGGAACAATATTGTGGTGGTGTTATCCGATGTACCTTTCTTTTACATCCTAAACAAATAGAAAACCAACAGCTTCACGACTTTGTTTCCCAGGCACGGTAGATATTCTTTCAGATCTCTTAATACCAAGTACTCACTCCAGATTCTATGAGGACGTCTGAGGGGGGTAATCAGAGGTACGTACAAACATTACATTTCGCACATACATTTTTCAATACGAAAATTATATTGGTCTTCTTGTCGTGTCACTAGTTTCTTTCGAAACAGTGTGGTGAAAGGATTTTAAGTGCGCCTCAAGAGGCTCCTTTCGAGCACTTGACACATGCTATAGAACTTTTTAGGTTCTATGGCATGCCGACTTCCTCACGATGTTTTCCTTCACCGTTTGAGAGTACTGGCATTGTGAACATAAATTTATGAACAGAAAAAATAATTGGTGCACGACCGGTTTTGAAAGGATCGGAAGGCGGGTCAGCTACCACTAGACCACCAGTGCTCTCTATTCTATTGGTGCATGACCGGATTTGAACCGACAAGTTTACGATCGGATGAGAAGGTCACTCCCATCTACTCCTACTAGACCACCAGTGTTCTAAATAATAGTAAATAAAAACCCCATATAATGTTTTACAACAACGATGCCAAAACTTCACAGCTATTTCCAAACACAGTTTGGCTCCGGCATCCTGAGACTTAAGCCAACTGTCCTAAAGACACTGAGCCTGATATTTTAAGCCAAGAAAATATAATCTTAAAGAAAATCTTTTCAATGTGCAAACAAAATTTAACCGACTGTGAAAAAATGAAAGAAAAATGATTGATTAAATTAACTAGGTATACAGAGTAGGAATACAAAATGTGATTGATGGTTACATTTTACAAGAAAAGACAGCATTCACAGCTCGGTTGGTAGTAGCTCTGTGTTCGATTCTCACCGAGAACAAACATTTGTGTGATGAACATAGGTGTTTGTTCTCTGTCTGGGTGTTATATAAAATTATAAGTGAGTATTTACAAAAAAAAGTATTTATGTATTATATCAGCTATCTGGTTCCCATGTTAGCTTTGGCTTAGTTTGGGGCGAAATAGGCCTGTGTGGAATGCCACCAATATAAAAAAAAAGAATAAAAATAAGTTTTCGCAGAATTCAAACATAAAATGCATTGCAGACCAATCAAACGTAAAAAAAAAGAAATCGTTTCTCATCAGTGCATAATTAATGCACTGTAATTTTTTTCTAAAGTATTGTAATGTACTGTTGGAAATTCTTTGATGGTTTTCAGGCTACATTCAGTTTTTTGTTATTCAAAAATTTATAAGAATTTATAAGGCGGTTGTCTGTGTCATAACTAAGACGTTACTTATTATATTAGTTGCACTGTTACAAGCAACTTTATATCAGAGTACGCCCAAAATTCTAAGTCTGTAGTGATGGAAAAATAAGCTACAAATTTTGAGTCGTTTTTGAGAAGTTAAATAAAATGTGAGTGAATGACTCAAAATACGGATATAACATTAGTTAGTCCACACTGTGCACGAGTTTAATAAGACGCCACCTGTCGTCTAATCTGGATTCACTCTTAATTGCTGAACATTTTACCTTGCAGCATCCGGGTTGGGTTTATTAAAAGTTCTGCGGGCTGCCATAAAGTTCTATTAGACAGTAAACAGATATTTATGGATACTATTCTAGACGTACCCACTTAACCTGTGATGAAATCTCTGATTCAAAAGTTTGAGTTGTTTTATTTTGATTGAGTTATCTAACATAACGTTTTTATTTGAGTTTTAGGATAGCTTACCTAGCTTTATGACGTTTTAAAGTGATCCTTTTGAAACAGCCGCTAGTGTATTTTAATCTACTGGTTTAATATTTCATTAAATTGTGATCATACTATTATGATCCCCTCTCCTATCAAAAATTTACCGAAACCCTATGGTTTCGGTAAATTTTTGATAGGAGAGGGCTTAATTTGTATGAATTTGGTCGAGGTCCTAAAAATCATAATAACGCCATCTTTTGACGAATCGCCAGCGAAGAGTACTATTAAAGAAAGCTATAATAAATTGACCTTACAGTCATTTATTTACTACTACCGGTCAACCCGAACCGATTAACTTGGTCCCCAAGGATTTAAGATTAAAAGGATCAAGATGTCTCAGACAAAAAGGTTTGTATCAAATTAATAGCATCTAATAATGTGACTGTACGGAGCGCTAAAATGGAGCCCGTACTGTTTGTAATTCACCTAGTAAAGGGTCGCCCAGGCATAACGAACCTCAATTTGAACAACAACGGATAAAGGGTGTAAAAAGACCAACGTCGAAAATTACAGGGAGTTAAAGTGCCCAAGTTTGGGAGTGATCTTTTTACATTCTGTAGGTATGTATAAAATCTTTTATATTTGACCTTTGACCTTTTGATCAGTGTCAACACTCCGCCTGCCAAGCATGATAACTACAGCAAACCCTTCAAAGTATGTGGACTTATTAAGTCTGATGACAACCAAACTGTTCGTAACTTAGTAGTTTTATCACAAAGAATTGATAGGATCCACAGGGATCCTTCTCTGTGGATCCTGTAAGTCCACATACTTTGAAGGGTTTGCTGTAGTTATCACGCTTGGCAGGCGGAGTGTTGACACTGATCAAAAGGTCAAAGGTCAAATATAAAAGATTTTTCAATTATTTCAATTCAATTATTTGGTAACTCCTATCATACATTTTTTAAGCCCTTGTGTTAAGGATAACACAAGGTAATTAAATTGAAATTGAAATTGCGGGTGGCAGGTAGTTTAATTTATTACGGCCAGCTGCCCTATGTATGTATACTGTCAACTTTGACATATTTTTTTAAATAATAGACTTTAACACAACGACAATTTAACTTCGCGAAAGCTAAGAGTAGTAGAGCTCTTTCATCCGGGTAAGTACCACTTGGCATTAGGTGGGCCATTTGCTTATTCCATCAGCTAATTGTACAAATAAAAAAAGCATCATAATTAGAATAATGATATGTAAAGCGTTCATTTCAACAAATATTCTGTACAGAATCCAATGAAAATCGATGTATTTTCTTTGATTTTTCCTTGTCTATCATGCTTAGCGTCAGTCTCCGTCATTCCTTCAATCTCCATCATAAAGCGGTTTACCGTCAAAACTGTGCACAAAACCGAAAGCGCGATTTTATAGCCCCTACAATCTGATAGGTAGGTCACATGGCAGGGACAAATGTGGCAGTAACTCAGTCCCCCTCCGAGATTTCTTATACACCGGTTATTACAAGGTGCTGGATAATGTTCCAGATTTCTCTTACGTCCCGTTTTTACGATACGAGCAGTGGAGGCATTCTGGGAGACATCCCTTCTCGCACCTCCTTGCGGGAAGGGTAAAAAATAGAACGAATATAAAAATAATGAAAAAATTACTCTTGAATTGTTTAACGTGGTGTTTAATTGGTCCCGCTCAATGCCGCAACAAACCTTCAGTCTACACAGCTCAGTTGGTAGTAGCTCTGCCTTCTATGCCCTAGGCCGTGGGTTCGATTCCCACCGAGAACAAACATTTGTGTGATTAACATAGATGTTTGTTCTCTGTTTAGGTGTAAGATATTAATATTATAATATAAGTATGTATTTACAAAAAAAAAAGTATTTAAGTATTATATCAGCTATCTGGTTCCCATAGTACAAGCTTTGGCTTAGTTTAGGGCGAGATAGGCGAGATGTTGTGTGGAATGTTCACAATATAAAAAAAAAAACAAAGGTAGGTAATGTAAAAGAACAAGAAGCAAGATGAAGTTATGTTGTGAGATATGCTCAACCTGCGTTTCAGATCAGGGCTAATACTCTTGAGGGTAGTTCGAGCAACGAGCCCAAAATTTAGATTGAGTTTTTATTGAGGCTTAGTTTTGCAAGAAGTATAAGGTAGCACATGGTAAAGAAGGAAAAATAAGGTGCATGGAGAAGCAACAAGAAATGTATTTTCCTTTTCAGAACTTGTTTGATAGATAACTTCAACAAGTTCAATCACAGTTACGTAGAACAAAAACCAGCCCAGTGCGAGTCGGACTCACGCTTGTTCCTTACCATTATCTATAAAAACGGCAAAATAATCATGTCTGTTATATGGAGGCCCCCCTTAAATATTTGTTTTATTTTATTTATTTTTAAAGTGAATATAATATTACTAAATATTCAGTGAATATTTCAAGCGCATACCTGTTGCCGCTATCAATATCGAGCAAAAACGAACAAAAAAATCATTTATTGTATGGGAGCCCCCTTAAATATTTACTTTATTCTGCTTTTTTTGTATTTGTTGTTATGGCAGCAACAGAAATACATCATCTGTAAAAAGTTCAACTGTCTAACTATCACGATTCATGAGATACAGTCTGGTGACAAACGGACAGACAGACAGACGGACAGCGGAGTCTTAGTAATAGGGTCCCGTTTTACCCTTTGGGTACGGAACCCTAAAAATGATAGCGTGTGGTGCCCAACTCAATGTGTGTGTACACGTGAGCAACAAGATGACTTTTGAATACTACTGCAGTTGGAGTACGTTAAAGATAAAAGATAAGAGGGATGGCAAAATTGAAACATTCGACAAGACTTAAAATTGCATGCGTAGGGGAAGTACGTACAAAATGACATACAGTTTTCTTTAAGCATAATTTCTTTATAATTATTATAACTAGAACAGGTTTAATTGTACTGCAATAAACTTTGGTGTTTTATCTATGAAATAAACTAAGATTATCAACAAAAAAACAAATACATATAAGATTATTAAATCTTAAACAGAGTTCAATCAAAAACCATTTTGTCCATATGGTATGGACAAAACGACATATTAGCAATGGACAAAATGACATATACATTTCAGCCTTGTATTTAGTATACCAGATCTATAATATCTTCAAATACAATATTTAATACACAAAGTGCACAAAGTCTTTAATATCCAGATCTTCAAATACAATATTTAATACACAAAGTGCACAATTATAACGTTTTGCTCTCTTAGGCAAGTCAGCACACTCAGCATGTGCCCAAAGAGAACCATATAAGCAGTTATTAACCTTCCTTCACCAGGTTTGGTTTTTTCTTAGCGCATTAGCTTCGTCGTGTAGCGTCTTTCTTTTTTTACTGCTTCAATGGCTTTTTTCATGAACTCTTTGCTCCAAGACTGTCGATCAGTTTTACGCATGTTGTCAAATGTAGGAATAATTTTAAAACACCCTCAGTTTATCATCAAAGAAAAAGGTACGAACAAAATGACATACCGTGTCATTTTGTCCGTGTCACATGTATGTTATTTTGTCCGTAGTAGGTCTAAAAAATTCAACTTAAAAAAATGTATTTTAAAATCAAGTGTTTTAAGAAAATCGATAAACAATCACAAAGCCAATAAGTATGGGATCAAAGTTTTTGTAACACAATCGAGTAATAAAGCGAAATACTCATCAGGTTCAAAAAAGTTTCACTTAAAGAAAAAAACTTGCACTGGCCGAAAATCTCTTTCAAATATTACTGGCCAAATGATGGAGCGAAGACCTCTCCAGTTTTGACAGGTCGGTAGTAGACGTTCGGGCGACCGGATGTCAACGCAAACAGCTCGCTAAAACCCGCCAATTTTGAAAAAAGTGCTATGTGTCGTTTTGTCCGTATATGTCATTTTGTACGTACTTCCCCTACCTGTTAGGAATTAAAGTTTGCAGGTTTTTTCTCTGTATACCTATCATTGTGAAACTTTTTTAATAACCATTAATTACATCCTACTAATATTATAAACGCGAAAGTTTGTAAGTATGGACGGATGGATGGATGAATGTTTGTTACTCTTTCACGTAAAAACTACTAAATGGATTTTAATGAAACTTTACAATAATATAGCTTATGCATCTGAATAACACATAGGCTATAATTTATAAAGATATTGTGTGACTAATCCTGCGCAGACACGCGGGCACCAGCTGGTTAAAATATAAAAGACCTACAGCCGGTTTCTGAAAGCCCGATCAAAACTAATCGCATGTCACTTGCTATCTCTATCTAATTCGATGCTGTAATGGCGAATGACTTGATATCCGATTAGTTTTGATCGAGCTTTCAAAAACTGGCCGCTAGAGTATTGATAAAAAATATATAAATAAAGAATGGACATGAAAAGCATGTGACATAAAGGTGGCCACAACATGAATGCTATAGCAGCATAGACTACTATCTTTTGTGACACTAGTGTAGTATGCGATAAGGCAGCAATTGCGACACTCGACATTGTTACAAAAAAACCAAGCGTGCTTGACTGTCTGGTGAACTTAGCAATATTATTTATAGCTAAAATAGCTATAGTTTGATTTATCTTGATTTTTAGACCCATTTGACAAGAAATTGTATTCAGAATATCGTAAAAGCCCTACATTATTACCTGAATAAACCTGAAACACGAATCCAATCTACGTTTCACCTAAAATACAACCCGAAAATTAGATACAAACCAATCCACCACTTAGCACCGCAACTCAAAATCGCGAGGGAAGGCTCGCAAGTAATTTTCCGACTTCTTACAAGATTTATGTTGAAAACTTCCACCATTTCTCATTTTTTTCTCCGCCCGGGTCTCCTCTCGGTGTGAACGATTATCATTCTCCTATTTTTTCTTATACCCCAAAACTTTTGTCAGTTTCGTTGTTCTGCTACTTTTCGGGGAATGCAATAAAACACTTCGTGCTACTTGTGAATTTATATTTTTGTTTTGGACATTTTGTACACTTTACTTTCAGATATATCTAACTTGACTCTTGCCTCTTGTCTGGTTTGATAAGCTCTGAGTTACAGTGTTGCCGTATCTTGGCCTTTTTACTTTATATCGCAGTTGATTTTTCTTTTGTTTTATATACAAATCGTAGTTTCGTTCAGTTGATCTACTACTATGTTTAATGAGGCGCTTGCTATTTTATATCAGGATATCTAAATAGAAGAGTAGCTTGATACGTTAGTAACATGTTTAAAATTACGTACCGATTATAACTACATTTCAATTTTACAGCGGTTTCAATGCCATCTAGAGAACATATTTTGTAGTTTATTATAGTTTCTTGTTTAGAAAATTATTGATCAGTATTTTATTGTTGATATCCATATTTTCCCAATAATTATTGTAAATTTATTTAAAAACAAGACGAAATTTCGGGTTCGGATAAAAACAATATTCCTTTGCTTAATTAATTAATATTTTTTAAACCCTTTATTAATTAATTTTTCACTGATTTAGGTTCAGTAATAGTCAAGTCATCTATCTTGGATTGGTCAGTCTTGGTGTCTCGCTCATCACGCTCTGTCAGTAGTCTCTGGAAGTAGGTAAACC
Source organism: Chloroclysta siterata (assembly GCA_932294275.1). Classification (NCBI taxonomy): domain Eukaryota; kingdom Metazoa; phylum Arthropoda; class Insecta; order Lepidoptera; family Geometridae; genus Chloroclysta; species Chloroclysta siterata. The sequence continues at coordinate 3,439,276 of OW028604.1, read as the reverse complement.
AATTGAACTGATTGTGTCAAATCCATATGACATATCTTTGTATCCCCTTACAATAAACTAAGCTTCTTGCATAATCAGCATGCAGTGCAATTATTAGCAACTTTCTGCGTCTTGTTTGTATTTGTTCAACTGTATAAGGTTTTTTTTTACATTAAGCGACACGATACCATTCCGGTAGCATACTAATTAGCTAGTGGGAACATTTATTGTTCCTCCTCAGTGCCCCAGTAAAATAAACAAAGCTAGCAACAGCTAGCTGCAGGTATCAATCATACGCTTACGCCGACGCGCATCGCAAGTGGCATCTCTCTCACAAAAAATGAACGCCTATATCTATATCAACGCCTATATCTATATCAACGCCTATATCTATATCGTAAACGTTATCAGTGTCGTCATCGTGTCGGTTTATATAAAAAACTATTTCTTACATTTTTATTAAATACATGGACTAGGGAATTCGTTATAGAACGTGCACTTCACAGACTGGTAGCTATCTCATTCGACTTTAAAGTAGGAACGTTAAGCGTAAAATGCCTATTGCAGTTACAATTCAATGGACCACCCAACTGACCTCTAGCTATACAAATATTCGGCGAGCGAAATTTCTCTTCTACTTTTTCTTTCTTCTTACCTCTAGGTATAGTGTGCGTCGGGAATACTTGACTTCGTAAATCGAGTCTATTGTCTTTGTCAATAAAGTCGTTATTTGAATAAGCGTAGTCCATAGTTCTTTGGTATGGATCTATGTTCCAGTCGTCAGCATATTTCTTTTCTAAGTCTATGTTGTAAATCGTTGGGTAGTTTTTAGGTTCTGGTGTGGTTTCGTTGTCTGTGCTCAGTACTTCGTTGTGGTATCGCTGCGACATCCAAACGTATCTAGCGAGGGGCTCTTCGGGACCCCAAAGTCGGGAGGGCTTGAATGCTGATGATATTTTCTGGAAATAGAAAAATAAATTGAAACAACAGCTTATCCATATAATCAAAAGGACAAGTCATTTTCAGTTATTTTAAATTTAGTTATAATAAAAAAAGTACCTTACAGTAAATATTGATCCTTTTTTTTAGGAATTGTTGCTCATTCAAAGTTTGACGTATATAAGATAATAATAAAGCCTTTTATTTCCCAAAAAGTACTTAATTAACAAACAATCATTCTTAACATTTTCTTTAAATGACATGCTTTATAAATATACCCTAGTAGAAATAGATTCATGCATTAATTATCATTTATTATATTTATTTCTGGGATGTCCATTTTTGGACATGGGCCTCCTCCATCCTACTCTAGATTTGTCGGTCCTGGGTCCAAAAATGGCTTGTTTTTTTTTTATTTTTATGATTTATTTTAATTCCACTTTTTTTTCCACTTTTTTTTTAAGATATATTTTTAAGTATATAAGATACATGATATTAATTCGGAGAAATAAGTTATACATAAGTTATTATTATGAAAGCACTGCACTTAAGACTTCTCGGGTATCCCAAAATGTTTTTATATTTCTATTGCGGGCATCGATTAGCTTTCAATAACTAATTGATATTGTCATCACATAATTAACTAACTTGAATAATATAAAATTTGCTGTGACATCCACACATATAATAAAATATTTTATTTAAAATATGGCATTACTATCCTTTGCGTCGATACCTACCATTTTTTTATACTACTAGCTGATGAAACAAGCAGATGGCCTACCTGATGTTACCATTTGCCTCGTAAGTCACGCACAATAGGAACAATGTGCCCTACGATGCACTGCCCTGCGTCCATCAACTGATGACAGATGTTAAGCATCATGTGCCTGTAATTGCACCGGAAACCACACTCTTCAAACCGAAACACAGCAACGCTGCTTGGCGGCAGAAAAAAGCATGGTGGTAGTACTTCCCCGGACGAACCCTTCACAAAGAGCTCTACTACTCTTAAAAGCTTAGCTTCAACAATGGCAATGTAAAATCCACAAAAATGGTATATTACCGATATCAAATTGTACTGCTCTTCTTTCGCTACAGCAATAGCTGCCATCACAGCCATCACGAACACAATAACAGCTGCGACTACAATCAGCGGCCACATGACTTCTGGACCCCACATAGTCCTCAACAATGCTCGGAGCCACCACACAGTTACGCCGAGAAGCAGAACTGGCGTGGACCACCATGTGCCGATCCAGAAGCAGGGGAGTTTCACGCCGGTGAGGAATTCTACGTCCACTGTTAGGTAGCACCAGCCTGAAATTGAGGAAATACTTTTAGTTTTCACGTGTAAGAGATTTACCAACCTGCCTGTTTGTCAGACGAAATCATCATCGTAGTTCGATCACAATAAATTTGTGAGGATAAAGGCAGAAGTTTCGACTTAGACACTCAAACAGACCAACGTATACTCAAAGAAATTATACAGTGTTGTTTTTTTTCGTCTTTCTATTCAGCCTCAGTTAGGTATGGTCAGTATCTCAGTTGATTGAACCATTCAAGTTTTAGTGATGGCATAAATCGGTCATAACAAAAGAAGGAGACGATTCTTCTTCGTCTTCTACTCATCGTGTTGATGCTTAAATATACTAGCAAAATAAGTGGCCATCTGAATAGCACTATCTGTGGCCTCAATGCGGGTCTTCCCGCGTGCAGGTATTTGAGCTCAAGATCTGATAGATTCTAGTAGATATTACCATCAGCCGATGGGCCGACGACATTGTTAAGATCGCGGGAAGACGGTGGATGGGTCGGAATCGTTCTTCCTGGAAATGTGTAGGGGAGGCCTACACACTGCCTACACTTCTTCAGGCTGATGATAATTATAATGTATACATCACACTCACCGTATATAAAAACAAATCCCACAACCTCTGCAGTGGCGGTAAAGACAGCCAGCACTGGTACCACCAGCTCATCAAGTATAGAGACCACTTCTAATCCTCGCGCTAGAACAGCTACTGTCAGAGCTGTTCCAGCGGCTGATGATGCTGTAGCGAAGAGCCGCCAGTGGTCGCCAGTGAGACGGTGCAGCTTGTCGTAGAGGGGGAAGAGGAGAGTCAGCTGGAAAATAAATGAGGTGATTATAAGAATCAGATTCAAATCATCGTAAATCATAAGAGTAGTAGAGCTCTTTGTGAAGGGCTCTTCCGGGGAAGTACTACCACCACGCCTTTTTCTACCACCAAGCAGCGTTGCTGTGTTTCGGTTTGAAGAGTGTGGTTGCCGGTGTAATTACAGGCACATGAGGCTTAACATCTGTATGCCTCAAGTTGATGGACGCAGGGCAGTGCATCGCAGGGCACGTTCCTATTGAGCGTGACTTACGAGGCAATGCCTTGTTAAGTTAAGTGATGGTTACCACTTAACATCAGGTGGGCCATCTGCTTGTTCCATCAGCTAGTTGTTTAAAAAAAAAACTCTTATCCCTTGTCGCCTAGCCTCAAAATAATAAACTAGAAATATATTATATGGATTAGTTTTTAGCGTCTTTTCTTTTTATCATAATATAATTCTTCTTTCTTACACATTGACACTTGGAAGAAATATTTCCTCCAAGCATTGACATTATATTGTAGACATATCACTATTTACTGTAATCTGGTAATTGTTTTTCTTGACGTTTCGTGTAAACTGACATTATATATTTAATACTGTTTATTTTGGTTTCTAACAATTCATTAAAAAAAATTGTATTGTATAATTTTATTTGCATGCTAGATTATAGTAATGTGCTGACTATTTTTACGATGAACCTATTGTAACCACATTGTAGAAAATAAATAAATACAAAATAAGTATACGCGTCGACGCTCCATTGTTGTGTCTCCACTTTCTGTCGAACTCGTCAAACAGCATATCTACTTAACTGTAGTATATGTAGCATAAGTATTTTTTTGACTTTTTTTGCCTGTCAATAATGAGGGAGATCATTGGATCATTATCAGCAAAAATTATGCCGTCGGTCGTGCTTTACTTATTCCATTATTTTATCGCAACTTAGCAATGCTAAGAATGTGTTGCTGGTGTGAGACCATAAATACGATCCCTTTATATTTTAATTGTTTTTTTTTATGATATCTGACCGCTGGTTGGTTCTTGCAAAGCAGTTGAACTTACCACACTTATAATGCCTGACAGAAAAACTAAAGCTAAGGCAAGAAGGGGCCATTCCTTGCCTCTCCTCTCTGACACGGAAGACTGGTATATCAGGACTAGAACAGATATGAAGCTGGTGTCTTTACTGCCTTTTCCTCCAATGGACTCCCACATGATCACCCACAGCCAACCAGCGAAGATGTTGGACATTATTAGGAAAGCTGATGTCCTGTAAAAGTAAATACGATCAGTTAATTGTCGCTAAGCAGCGTTTCTGTATTTTGGTTTGAAAGATGTGGTAGTCGGTGAAAAATTACAGGCTTAATTTTCATACGCCTCTCAAGTTGATGGACACAGGGCAGTGCATAGAAAAGCGTGACTTGCAAGTAAATGCTTTGTTATTGGTAATGGTTACCACTTGTGATCAGGTAGGCCATCTGCTTGTACCATCGGCGGGTGGTATAAAAAAAATTTTTTTTTTTTTACAATATGATTTTTAACAAGGTACAATACATTTACTAATATTATGAGCCCTCTAAGACAACTAGTAGTAAGTAACAAGAAACAACTTCTATCCTCGAGAAAAAACTTAAAAAAATGTCTCTTTATTTTAAAAACTTTATTTGAACATTCGTTCCCACGAAGACAAGTGGTTAGGGAAGTAACGCTGAGGACGAGCGGGAATAAGTCCAAAAATTAACCTAAACGGCAGGTTATAAGATATCGTAAATATGATCCCTTCATAAGTGTGTGACTTCTTCTGGGTGTATTTGGTTTATTTTAGGGGTTATTCCCGCTCGTCCTCAGCGTTCCTTCCCTAACCGCTTGTCTTCGTGGAAACGATTGTTATCTCTTGCACTTTTAGTGATGCTTATAGACCGGTCATAACATAAAGAATAGGTTTTAAAAATAAATTAAAAGTGTCTTGCCATCGAACATCCGAATGTCTGTAAACAGTGCCACCTGCACTTATCAGGTACCCGCTAACAATCTGCGTCGTCAAAAGTGCCTGCACCAACGTACTATGCCAAATATACGGCTGGTAGAGCGGTGACCATTGCTCGCAAGACTCGAACATGGAGTCTAGCACTGTGCTGTTTCCCAGAAATGTAGTGAGCAACACCGCGATAATGACGACAGTCGGCGCTAAGATGCAGAGCGATGCCTTCAGAGTTTTGCGTAGGCGATACAAACTGAAATAAAGTGAAACATTACTTATGAAAATGTCGGGAAATAGACTCGATGTTTCTTAAACATATGCAAAAATGTATTGACAAACTAAAAATAATGACTAATTCTTTTCTACATTTTTGAAATGTAGAAAAAATCTATCGAAGAGCGAAAGGTACATTAACACAGAAGAAACAGCAGCACATGTACTCCTGGAGTGCAGCAGCGTGGCGCCTCAAAGAGCACTCTATCTTGGAACACTGAAGACGCCTAGGGAAGGCTGCACCAGCATAAGCGAGCTGCTGGCCTTCCTATACGACATAGGGTGACTCAACTAGCAACCACCACCGGTCACGCAAAAAGGGCCTACCAGCGGCCTACTTGCGGAAACCGGTACATTAGCATCGTTCATCGCCTTAACGACAGCTGGGACGGACAGCAAAACACGCACTCCAAAGCATTAAAGCGCTCAACTGTAAATGCACTAGGTGTCACTCATCTAAATAGTGACCATACAGAACTTTGCTTAATTTACGGCCGGTTTCTGAAAGCTCGATCAAAACTAATCGTCACGTCACGCGCCATTTCAGCTATTACATCGAATTAGATAGAGTTAGCTATTAGTTTTGATCAGGCTTTCAAAAACCGGCCGTTAGTCGATCTGTTAGGAATGATCATGTAAGCTACACTCCGAGCGCTTACGAACTCTTTAATTAAAAAGTACTCACGAGTAAAGTAACTAATCTACTCACCTATAATTATTAGCTACTTACAAAGTAAGAAGATAGTTACTTTATTAATATTTATAGACACTCTAAGGAGGTCAGGTAGATAGTATAAATTAATATTATACCATCTAGACACTAAATTACGTTATTATCTAAGACCATTATTACTTACAGAATGGGCACGAAGAACCATAAAAAGAAAATTAGAATCGTCATTATCCCGATGTACTGGGGGTACTCTGTGAATGGCGATAGAAATGTGGAACTGAAACAAAAGTACCGAAATGATCATATCATCTACGACTGACGACTATCATCTCGCAAACAGGGGTTTTCACTCATTTACTCTGTTAACGGGACGCTATAGTTATGGAACAAGCAGATGGCCGATCTGATGTTAAGTAGTACCGTCACCTACAACAAATCATTGTCATGTAAGTCACGCACGATAGAAACGTGCCCTACGATGCACTGCCCTGCGTCCATCATCTTGAGGCATACAGATGTTTAGCCTCATGTGCCTGTAATTACACCGGTAACCACACCCTTCAAACTGAAACAGCAACGCTGTTTGGCGGCAGAAAAAGGCGTGGTGGTAGTACTTCCCCGAACGAGCCCTTCACAAAGAGCTCTACTAAGTCAAAGTCAAAGTCAAAGTCAAAATGTATTTATTCAATAAAATCACAAGGATCACTTTGAAACGTCTTAAAGCTAGGTGACTCTAGGTGCCAGTTCCACGCGACCAAAGCCTAGAAGAACAGGCAACAAACTTACGGCTTGGTTCCTACCGTTCTTTTGTATGATCCTTTTACAATGTAATAATATAATATATTATTGAAGTTTAGTGCTACTCTTAACTACCTTTTTTTCTTAAGGGTCCAGTGAATAGGGGCATGAGTGACAGCCCCCAACTATCAGACCTGACCTTGGGACAGGGATTTAGATGGAGTAAGACTGCCTAGCACCTATATAATCTTTAAAGCTTAACATTGGCCTATAATACAGGAAAGATCATTGGTGTCGATTACTTTGTTGCATGCGCAGCGCTAAAGTTATTGCCGTCCTCGTTGTTTCAGTTCATAAGAATGAGACAGCAACAATTTTAATGCTGTCAAATTAAGTTGGTTTAGGGTAATGCGTGGGTTTGGTCATCACGTAAAGTGGTGTTGCCTAGTTTGACGTAACCGCAACTGTAAAGTAAAATAGTAATAATAAATAAATATTGGTGGACATTCCATGCAACACTATCTAGCCCCAAACTAAGCCAAAGCTTGTAATATGGACTTCATTGAATATGAACCAGATAGCTGATATAATACATATAATAAATATACTTTTTTTTTGGAAAAACATGCTTAAATTGTTATATACAAATTTTAGCTAACGGTGGGGATCCAACCCACGGCCTACGGCGCAGAAGGCAGAGCTACTACCAACTGAGCTGTGAGGGCTGTCAAATTATAGGAATGTCAGCTTGAGGTGGTATGCTAATTTGGACTTTGGCTTAAACAGAATATGATCTTTCATATTTGACACAATTTTAGTAAGCTATTTCAACAGAATCGACACCTTTGTCAATACTGGCGGAGCTGACTAAGCCGCGGATTTTCTAGCAATGTTTGTCTTCCAATCGTAGTTCAGTGCTTCAAATAAGAATGAGTAAACCTGATTACAACCAATTTTTATGGATAAATAGTCTTTAGTTAAAGTTTATAGATAATAAAGTGTTAAGGTCCCGTGGAATTGGCACCTAGAGTCACCTAGCTTTAAGGCGTTTCAATGTGATCCTTGTGATTTTATTGAATAAATACCTTTTGACTTTGAATAAGCTCGACAATTTTTTTTAAATCTGGGAGAACCAAGATCTGTATCGGAATGTGTGGAGGTAATAGTTGGAGATCATTTTACCAAGTATATTTCATGTGATGAAAATCTATTAGGAGTGCTTATATTTAATGTCATAAACATCTAGTAAGTGTTCTTTATGTTAAAAGGGAAGGACGCTAGACTGTGAATCATTTGAATAGTTATCAGCATTGTCTTGTCACCTACATAATTTTACTGACGCCAGTTTTAAGGTAAAGAGTTTTATAAGAAGACTGGCAAAATACAAAAGGTCATAATACTGTTTCTGCGCGTATTCTAGCTGATTTACATTGCACCTATTAGAATCTAATCATCAGCCTATTTAATTAGTATTTTTTTTTACAATTAACTGATGGAGCAAGCATATTGCTCACTAAATATTAAGTGGTACCATCACCTACAACAAAGCATTGTCACTTAAGTCACGCACGTTAGGAACGTGCCCTACGATGCAATGCCTTGCGTACATCAACTTGAGGCATACATATGTTAAGCCTCATCTGCCTGTAATTTCACCGGTAACGACACCATTTAAACCGAAACACAGCAACACTGCTTGGCGGCAGAAAAGGGCATGGTGGTAGTACTTTCGCGTCCGAAAGAGCTCTACTACTCTTAAATACTATATTTCATGTTTTTTTTTCTGCACTGCGTTTACTTTTCTCGACACATACCACTTTCGCTTTACGCATTATGCTTGACGATTACATGTATTGAGTGAGTATTTACGCTTTTCACGCTATAATACGTTTGCTCTATAGGTAATTTATTAGGCATGTTCATACATTCGCTATTTGCTTCGCTTGATTGATGGCTGACGGAGGTGTTGAACTGATTTAACAGTTTTAATAGTTATTTATGAGTTTTGTGAACCGACTTTATTTTTATATTTAAATCATTAAGCTAAGCTATCTCTAGCTCGTTCGTAATGGTCTGCAGAGCTCAACTGTTTTTTTGCGTATTTAATACATATTATAAATACATGTATTCATTGCAATTTTCTTATTAAATAATTTTATATATTTTTAAATTATTTTTTTAGTAAAGTTGTTCTGTTTATTGTAATTTTCATTGAAATCTATGGTATGGTTTTATTTTAAAACCAACGGCATGATTGAAGTCTAGTGTTCATCAGTAAAAGTCTTGATATACCTATGGATGAAATTTAAAACTAACTAGTAGGAACCTTGATGGTTCAGATAAATATATTACTATTTGTAGATATTTGCAGTCTCTCTCTTTTGTCGTGTCGCTAGTTTCTTTCGAAACAGTGTGGTGAAAGGATTTTAAGTGCGCCTTATGAGGCTCCTTTCGATTACTTGACACATGGTATAGAACTTTTTAGGTTCTACGACATGCCGGTTTCCTCACGATGTTTTCCTTTACCGTTTAAGAGTACTGGCATTGTGCACATACATTTTTGAACAGAAAAACTCATTGGTGCACGACCGGTTTCGAACTCATAACCTTATGATCGGAAGGCGGGGCCGCTACCACGAGACCACAAGTGCTCTCACACCACAAGTGATATTTGCAGTGCACTATAGTAATACATCAAACTGTCGTTGTTTTTAGCACACTGCGTGTATGTAAGTGGGATATAGATACTTACTTGAAACATTCAGAGGCATTCATTCTGTTTTCATATCCGTTCTGAAAGTAAACATTTGTGTATTAATTGTAAACGAATGAAATACTCACAATACAAATATTTAGGGTATGTCAATAAATACTGCATGTCAATTTAAGGAAACTTTTTTATATAGCCAATAATTTTGATGTAACTATGGCGTCCCGTTTTTAAGAGCCATAAAATGTTGTATTTTCTTAGAAAATAGCGCAAAAACTTTGGTCAGAGAAGCACCAGGATCATAAATATCTCTAAGCCTGTAAGGCAGACTGAGAAGCAGCTCATTACAGGCACAGATAAGACATTTTTAAAGTGAGCATAAACTATACAAGGTGTTCCAATACTTGTATTTAAAAACTTCAGGGGACTAAAGTATCCATCAATATGAATAACTTTTTCTGAGGAACAAAGACTGTGAACGCGAAATAAAAACAGCTGTTTCATACATTTAAACCAGGTAGGTATTGAACTTTTACTATGAAACAGCAATTTTTTTTCGCGTACACAGTGTTGGTTCCTTAGAAAAAGTTATTCATATTGATGGGTACTTTAGCCCCCTGAAGTATTGGAACACCTTGTATAATGTATAATACACTATAGATAACCTTATAATATAACAAACTTAACCACAACTCGGCCTTATAGCGGAGTTTTGAAATAACGAAGTTCTTCAAGATTTATGACTGATTTCCCGAAACTCGCTCAAACATGAGGTAAGCCTATGCCAAACACTGGCATTGTTTACGCTGGTGACGACGATGAAGATACCTCTAAACCACGAAAGCGGTTTGATAATATAAATCGGATACGATCTGCTCGGTCACCATACGGATGCTTTACCACTAGTGGCATTTATTGGGTAGTTTCATGCTTCGGAGGACTGGTTGTCTGGATATTATAGTTAACAAGCCATGACATAATCCATCCACTTAGTTGGATTACATTCAAATTGCAACTGGAGATGCTAGGTATAGGGGATATTGAGACTAACTATTGGCCACGTTTACAAGTTGAAAGTCAGGCAAAGATGGAGAGAATGCTGGAAAGTTTTATGGTAAAATCCATAGAGCTAAGGAAACTGGTATATATATTAAAATTTACAAGTTGGTAGAAAATTATACCAGCACTGGGCTTGGGAAAAAAGTGAAAGTTTCTGGGGAATAGCGTTTTAATTTCGTGAATCAAAGGTTAAATAGTTACATAATATGAAAAAGTAGAAAAAGGTAGACTCTCAAACACCTGTTGTAAAAATGTTTTTTTTTTAATTTAAGAGCTTTCGGTGGGCATAGAAATTGAAAATATTTTTTATAGGAAATTTATGGGTTAGTCTTATGTACAGCAGTGGACTTATTTATATTAATGATACTAAGCTAAAATATAATACTTACTGGAGTTATGTATAATTTTGTACAATCTTTCAGTGGAAATGTGCCTTTCCCAATCCATATTAAATAGGCTGTCGATAAAGCCACATACACCATGTAGTAAATGCAGCAAATGTATGACGTCATAATTTTCAAATGTCCAACTCCTGAAAATTTAAAAAAATTGTTATAATAAGGAAAGTTTTACAAAAGCTGCTTTAAGATGGTGATGACCATCTTAAAGCCGATGGTGATCTGAAGAATTATGCATTTGTGCCTGGATTTATTTACCTACTTTAACAATACGTATTTTGTAATATTCCAAAAAATATCTCTTGGGTAAAATTCTACACAAAACGGTCACCTTGATACTATGTGCTAGAATTAACTTATTTAAATGCTTGTTCCCAAATTATAAAGTTGTTTACTGAAACTCAACTGTATCAGTTAGGAACTCCAAATCTCACTGTATCTACGATTTCATCAACATTACACAACTCTAAAGCTTTGCACCGGAAAACAGCGTATATTCTCAACACAGTTACCTAAAGCCTGTGTGTCTTACCTGAGTGGTGGATTACTATGTTGATGCCGTGTATGGAGATCTTTGTGCTTACTTATCGCGCCGGTTTCAGCGTGATACTTGTTGCTTCTTGAGAATATCATCTAAGAAGTGGAAGTAGGAAGTGTTTTCTTTTTTGTTTAGTTTTTGTTTTGTGCTGTGCAGTGACTTCATTTTTTTATACAATACTTATTATAACTACCATTAATTTAATAGTGCTCTTTAGAATCTCTTTCTTTCTCTTGTCGTGTCACTAGTTTCTTTCGAAACAGTGTGGTGAAAGGATTTTAAGTGCGCCTCAAGAGGCTCCTTTCGAGCACTTGACACATGTTACAGAACTTTTTAGGTTCTATGACATGCCGGTTTCTTCACGATGTTTTCCTGTACCGTTTGAGAGTACAGGCATTGTGCACATACATTTTTTTACAGTAAAAATCATTGGTGCACGATCGGTTTCGAACCCACGACCTTTGGATAGGAAGGCGGGGTCGCTACCACTAGACCACCAGTGCTCTCGTTAGTCTTTAGTTAATAGTCTTCTATATGTATATGTATCTTGTCTTTTTAAGGCTTTCAAATTCCAGTATCAATTTCCACCTGCACCCCAAAAACGATACAGCCATAATTTGATAGACCCACACTGGATCTTGGAATATTACCAACTGTAGCAAAAGTATTAGCAGGCCTACCACTAGCAGACAAATAATAACTCCAGGAATGAAAGAGTTCCATCGAAAAACGCAATGGCATGTCAAAGTTTTATCCCAAAACGAACACCAACCTCTTAAAAACGGCACAGCTCTCCAAACCCCCACCGGGTCTTGCTGGCTGAGCTGTCCCATTGCCAACTGCAGCAGAGATGTCGGCAGTCCCACAGCCAGCAGCCAGAATGTGTATACCACCAGGTAAGGAACAGCTCCGTAGTAGAACGCCTCTCGGGGCAGACTCACTGAGCTGAACAGCGTCAGGGAGAGCGCTATTGTACATAGCTGCGTTTTTATAAAGTCGCATGTTGATTTTATTGACTGGAAAGAAAAAAACTGACATTATTTATTATCCATCCTTAAAATGTTTACATGCTTGTAGTTCAATGGAGTTACATAGACAGCCCTCACAGCTTAGTTGGGAGATAATCTGCTTTCTGCGCTGCAGACCGTGAGTTCGATTTCCACCGAGAACAGTCAATTTTGTATTGAATATAGAATTTGTTTGTTCTCTCGACATAGACACATCTAGAAAGATCGGATAAAAGACAAATAGATAATATATATACTAACTAATATTTAACAAACTAAAATAATTTTATGATATATAATTTTTTATCAAACTAAAATACCAAGATTTGAATAAACAATTGTATGAGTTAGAAATGAAAGAGGTCGAGCAGAGGTAAATTAACGAAGTTAATATTTTCTGCTGCGAAAATCTCAGAATTATTCTCAACGTGATTTTAAAATTATTATTTAAATAATAATTACTATTATCTAAGATCACTGCAATATAATTTATGATCCATGAACTATTGCGTAATGTAGCAAGCTTAGTAGATATCTATCTAATTTAGTTTTATAAGAAAATACGTTATATTGTACCGTTTTATAAGTGTTAGTCAGAGTACTGATGGGTCATTTTAAATTTCAAAAATCATTTTGAGGTTACCAGCCGCCTACCTAAAATGTATAAATAGCTCAGTTGGTAGTAAGTAGTGGCTTTTTGCTCTGCCTTCTACTTGATAGGCCGTGAGTTCGATCCCCACTGAAAACAACTATTTGCGTAATTAACATAGATGTTTTTTCTATGTCTGGGTGTTATCAAATATTATAAATATGTGTTTACAACATTTACTGACTTACAAGGATCCGTTTGAAACATCAATGTGTAATAATGAAATGATAACTCTATACTATGTCTCATGGTCATGATACTCTTGAAGAAGTTCATAAAAAATCTATTGGGTCATACTTCCTCAAAATTCTCCCCAGATTTTCAGGAAGACTGATTTTAAGCCCTCTCTATCAAATCACTTCGATAACATTCGGTTCAACGAGCCGGCCTATTTCTTCTGAAATATCTTAATTAAGTAAGCTATATCGGTGACCTTGGTTCTTTCATGGATACGAAAAACCTAGTTATCTTATTTCGTATACTAGCTCCAAGAAGCATCATTGCAAAAAGTGATGTTAAATTTACTAGTGCAAGACGGTTCTTTTCTGAACGTAATGAAGTTGCATCATTGCGGAGTCATTTGTCAAGTCTTACGAGAACCTGTCGAGATGGAGAGAAGACTGTACATAAATTGTTGCTATCATGACTATGGCTTATTTTCAAATATTTAAGTTGCTATGATTACTCAATAATAAATCATTGTTACTATTTTTTGTTCTAAGTTTATTGAAGTTAATTATTTATAGCAACCAATAGCTAAATAAGGAAGGGTTGTGAATGAAAAAAGCATAAAAAAAAACTTTTATTTTAAATAATTAAGCACGTGCCAGCTGAAGCGGTTTCAATATTATGAAAATTAACGAGAAAATTATAATAAATGATATAAAAAATTCTAGAGTATCCGAATGAAAAGTAAGCATTTGGCGAAAACAAGCGATGGTTTTTATTTACGTCTTACGTCTAGTCTAAAACCCATTTTTCACAGCAACGCTGCTTGACGGCAATAAAAGGCGTGGTGGTAGTACTTCCCCTTAACAAAGAGCTCTACTACTCTTAAAACATCTCATCTATAACTTAAAACATAATATCTATTTGCATTCATTTAACGATTATTAGTAGAATGTTCAAAAAAAAAGAAAAAACATGATAGCCAAAGTTCATAGCGCACTAATCGTCCATTGTGGCAATGTTTTGACAAGCGTGTGTCGCATTGTCATCGACTATGAATTGCTCTATTGTGCTTGCAAACAAACACTGGTGAAGCATAATATTGTGAGTTTACAATGAACTCTGGGAACTAGTGAAATTGACACTGACCGGTCACAGGGCCATTAGTATAGTTCTTGAGTTTTTCAAAATTATGACATAGTGATTTGCTATTTATTATTATTTTATAAATATAGTTCATAGTTATTTATGATTTGTATTTTTGTATGTAACGAATAGGCTCAAACCGATTTCAAAAATTCTTACACCATTAGAATGCTTCATTATCCCTGAGTAACATAGGTTATATTTATTACTAGAAAAAATTAGGGATCTCTTCTAAAACTTCAATAACGTAACACAAGGTGTAAAAAAAAATTTTGTTCGCTCGGTTCCACGGGGCGCATTCTCAATCGCTCAGGGAGAAGGGCGTGCAAATGTATGAAATAAGTAGACGCGAGACTGGAACCTACGGTCTAAGTTTATCCTAAAATATTAAAAAAATGTATATCCACCCATGCGAAGCTGGGACAGGCCGCTAGTATTTTATAAATATAGTTCATAGTTATTTATTGGTTTAATGTTACATGTCAAAGGGTACATAAAAATGTTGTACGAAAACAATAAAAACAAAATTTACAAAAGTAAACACATACATGTATGTATTAATACGAAGTTACATACAGTATAAATAATCATAAATGTCAGTATGGTGAATAATTAAATTGAATACAATAAAAAAATAAAAATATATATAATACAAAATGTCAGCTGTGGAATGGGGGCTGCCACAAACCACTTTACTATAACTGGCTCAGCGTATCAACATTGCTATCCATCGTGGCAATGCAATTAGCATTTTGGGGTAGATTGGCACTGATTTGGAGCAGTTAAGCTATCTCTCGTTACCACTAGTATGCAGCTAGCTTAATTTTATTATTTTTAATGTGTATTTTATAATACTTGTACATGGGGTATTTATTTTGTATAAAAAATCAGAATACTGACGCTTATATTGATATTAAGATATATTATTATCGTAGTCTGTCTTTCAAAATTCCCTCAATTTATTTGACTACGTAATGAATTAGAAATCGTCTGAAAAATTATTTTTAAGTTGGAAATAACGTAGCTCGTGATAATATTTCGCTAATTGCGACGCAATTTAAAGTAATTTAACCAAAAATAGGCAACAATTAGAAACAATTTGATGATAACCCGTTTTACGAACACGACATTTTAACAGTCATGAATTAGCTGATTGAAGCAGATGTTTGCATGAACACTTATTTAGTTACCGACACCGCTATCAAGTGCAATTTGTGTTCACAATGCCAGTACTCTCGAACGGTGAAGGAAAACATCGCGAGGAAACCGGCATGTCGTAGAACCTAAAAAGTTCTATAACATGTGTCAAGTGCTCGAAAGGAGCCTCTTGAGGCGCACTTAAAATCCTTTCACCACTAGTGACACGGCAAGAAGAAGAAGATCAATTCGTTTAAAAAATATAGAGCACATTTTTTTTATCTCAGATAGTAAAGAAAATCTTTGTGAGGAAATCAGTTAAAATTCTAACAGCAGCAATGATTTTGCACTGTTTATTACGTATGGAATACCAACTACTGCAGAATGTGGGTATGGCCAAATATAATATTTATACGAACCTCTGACTACCCCCGTGCACCAAAGAGTTTTTCAAAAAAAATTATGTACACAATGTCAGTAGCTACTCTCAAACAGTGAAGGAAAACATCGTGAGTAAACCGGCATGTCGTAGAACCTAAAAAAATCTTTAACATGTGTGCTCGAAAGGAGCCTCTTGAGGCGTACTTAAAATCCTTCCACCACACCGTTTCGAAAGAAACTAGTGACACGACAAGAGAGAGAGACCGTATTACAATAAACTCATGCAATAGCTTGAAGTAGTCTGACAAAGTACAAACTCTTTGTTTCCGAAATCTCGGGTCAACTTTACTTCAGGATGTGAGGGTAGTTTAACATAAATAACAGGGAAAGTTTACGTTTAGGAAGTTGTGATGTTACAGACCAACTCTCTTGGCTTGTTCGGTAGTGAGACGGTACTGGAACTGTTGTTCCTTCGTTTACCTCATTTCTATTTGTTTTAACCATTTAAATTTATTTTTTTAATTTTACTCTTTTGGTATTTTTCTGTTGATGTCGTTCTCTTTTATCTTTTTTTATATTATGTGTGTAGATTGTCCGTGGCAGTACTGCACGGCCCTGACGGAAGACCAGTGTTAGTTGCTAGCTAACTGACTTTTGCTGAGTTAGGGTCCGTTTTGCAGCTCTTAGGGTTTTATTTTAGTAATGTTCTTTTAAGTTTTAAATCTAAGTTGCGTGCAAATAAATATGCTTTCTTCCTTTTCTTTTTTTCTTTCTTTCTTTGTTAAATATAATGTAATGTTTACTGAGGACTGAGTAAAATATAAATTTATTTTTATTTCTTAGGAAAACAAAGAGTACTTAAAGTCAATCTTTAAAGTCAATTATTATTATTTATTACAAGCTGGTGCTAGCGACTTTGTCTGTGCAGGATTAGTCACACAATATCTTTATAAATTGTAGCCTATGTGTTATTCTGATGTATAAGCTATATTATTGTATTAAAATCCATTCGGTAGTTTTTACGTGAAAGAGTAACAAACATCCATCCATACTTACAAACTTTCGCGTATATAATATTAGTAGGATAACTATTGACCATTATAATGTTTTCGTATTGTGAAAGTAAGAAGAGCTCAGATACGCACTGAATATATAACTACTAGCCCTACACACAATTACAATTAGGTTTCCGTTTTTTCTTGGTGCTTGGTGCGTTTGATTACAACGAACCTTATTTTTTACACAAAGAATAGATGACCCGGTGTACCTACTTCGTATCACCCATCTTCGCAATTTTCCAAATTTCCTCACCGTTTAAGACGTTTCGACATGTTAAAAGATATAAAATCACTAAACGCATTTTCGAAAAATCGCAATCAACCATTTTGTGTGCAATCACATTGCACACAGTTTAGTAAAAATTTCATTTTGATCGATACATGTTTTCCTACTCAAAAGTTTGCTTTTCTAGTTTTCGTACATAAGCAAACTTTTAAGCAGGAAAACTTGTATCGATCAAAATGAAATTTTCACCAAACTGTGTGCAATGTGATTGCACACAACAATAATTAATGCATTCAAAGTTGATTCGAGGTCGATACACTCATGATTTCGGGGTAAAAGTTTACGTAAAGATAAATTAATTGCCTAGAACTGAATATTATACGAAGGTTTTTTTTTCTGACATATTCAAATGTAGCTCGTTAAATTTTAAATACGAGTAGGTATGCAACAAGTATCCGTGCGTGACAGGATTCAAGCCTGTCACAAAGGTAAATGGCTCGTCTAAGGGGAACGGTATACGCTTCTATAATAAACTTCCAGAAAGTGCCACTGGGCTTCCTATTAGAAAATTTAAAGTGTACATAATGAATAATCTTATATGGAAAGCTTATTATACTTTAGATAGCTATATTGTTGATAAAAATGCGTGGCCCGATGTCCCGGTCGCTCTGCCCATCGGCAGTTAACATGTCTGCAATGTCTGTAAAAGAAATGTACTGTACCTATACCTATATTGTGTTTTTTTTTATTTTTCTCTGATTTAATAGATTGTATTTATGCATTAGGTATTATTAGTTTGAGGCGTAGCGTGTGCTGTCTTATAAATTTGATATTGTTTACCTTTTTCTGTATGCCTACGCCTCACTAAACTTCAATAACATATTATATTATTACATTGTAAAAGGATCATACAAAAGAACGGTAGGAACCAAGCCGTAAGTTTGTTGCCTGTTCTTCTAGGCTTTGGTCGCGTGGAACTGGCACCTAGAGTCACCTAGCTTTAAGACGTTTCAAAGTGATCCTTGTGATTTTATTGAATTAATACATTTTGACTTTGACTTTGACACTGCTGTAAAAATACTAGCTGGTTTCAGAACGATGTTTTCCGTCACCAATTCAGAGCACTGGTATGCACATAGATTTGTCGAACAGAAAACATTGGTGTACGATTGGATTCGTACCCATGACCTAACGATCAGAAGGCGGAGTCACTCCCACTAACCCACTGGTGCTATGGAGAGCATAACTAAAAATATTTAAAATCACAACCTCTGCAGTGGAAAACAGAGTTATTTGGCCAAGAGAAACTTTACAACACGAAAGTTACATTGCAGTACATTGCAATACACGAAAGAGTGTAATTTTTTAGGTAAGTATAAACACCTACTTACGTACAAGTCAGTAGGTACATACATACTTATTGTTACAACGAATTATCGTGTTATAATGTACTAGCGACCCGCCCCGACTTCGCACGGTTATTGTAGGTTATCCCTAAGAGATTATGCTTGTATTATGCATATAAACCTTCCTCTAGTATCACTCTTTCTATAAAAAAACCGCATCAAAATCCGTTGCGTAGTTTTAAAGATTTAAGCATACATAGGGATATAGGGACAGAGAAAGCGACTTTGTTTTATACTATGTAGTGATAGTGATTGGCAAGAAAGGTATAAAATATGTTAATTGGAATAGTTTTTGAAATAAAATTATTACTACATTATCTAGGTAAATTAATGAATTGTTGTATTACTATCAGAATCAAACTGATGTCAAATTTCAATAATAGAACATATTTTCTTTTTTAAGCAAGGTAAAAATAAGGTCTACCATAAAACGAAAATGGGAATAGGAATCGTAATGTTAGGCAGTCATTTGAACAATAACTAGTTTCTTTTTTACTTGCTATGTAAAAACAACTATACAAACTATTCCTGATTACATTTTTATTCGATTTATATAGCTAAGACTGGAAAAATAATCATCAAGGTTTCGATTCTTATTATTATTTCAGATTCACGGTAAGAAGGCTGGTGTCAATCTTACTAAGTACCTACGTCATTCAAGCAAGGTCGAAGGCAAGAAAACACCGAGGAAACCTGTTATTACTATCATAGAAGACTTTTTCAATTGCAGATCTGTAAACAAAAGAAGGTCAATGCCAAAACATTGATAAAACGATTACCCAGCCATTTTGCGGAGTGCGCCCCCTGCAGCTGCTATACTTCAAACAATGGAATTCACCACACGGTCGTGTCACCACTGCCATAAATTATTTTTCGTATTCGAATTTTGAATTTCAGAAGGCGCGAAAGGAGACGCTCGCGCGCATGCGTCTAACGTAGCACTGAATTACTGACAAGGAAGGTGCGGTGGCTAGTGTGGAATTATCGTCGATGAAGGTTTATCGATTGTAGAATTACTGATTTTAAAATGAAAGGGTATTATGCAGCGTGACCATGTATAATTGTAAATACTTTGAATTGTGTGAACGGTTAAAATTATTGTGATGAAACTAATTTCTTTCAATGACTAACGAATGATGAATCCAAGAAGGTAGTTGAAAATTAGCTATGTTAAATTAAGTATCACTCAGGTAGGTTTGTTAAAAATAAAACAATCATAAAATTGCTATGTAATCGAATGTTAATTAGCATTAATTTTCTGTTGGTATTGTTAAAGTATTTTAGATATAGTTCTAAAACACACTTGTATGTATTTTCAGCATCATTTAGTATACAATAAATCAGACGAAGTAAAATGCACTCATCGACTTAAAATTAAGAAGTTTATTGCAAGAAATAATCTAGATGATTTTGTAATATAAAAACAAATGGTCACGAAGAACATCGACAAAGTGACATCCCTAGATGCGCCGGAGTACGCCACGCTACACTGGGTCCGGCACTACTCAGTTATGGAAATTAACGTCAGTTGGTAAAATAAAAACAGAGAATAATTACCCATGGCCATGGTCGGTGGCTGGCCACTGACCATAGGAAGGGTCTGCTAAGAAGACTCAAAACTTTCTGTTTGCTTCCGGACACATGTGGTTCATAAATTTTAATTACAACAAAATATCAACTCCATTTTTTTTTAAACAAGAGACGGCCGACTTCGATAAGTACTGACTTGACTAAAAGTATTTTATCTATATCACATGATGCTGGTAAAATCATCTGTGAAATGACAGACAGATGCCATGGAGCGAAGAAGACTCGGACGAAATATCTCAATATATCTTTTTGATATTTCCTCCAAAGAAGACGATGGCCACTTTACAATGTACTGCCTGGACCAAGGCCTGGACAATAAAGCATGAAAAGAAAATGACCCACCTAATATTAATTTTTTATTCGTTTAATAGTGCTTACTACTCTTAAGGAAAGGAAGGTCGTGTGTTCAAATTCCACTCGGTTAATAACTTTTGGGATAATATAAAAATCTTTGCCACCTAATGTGGACTTGATTTGTGCAGTACCTACTAGCACCGTTCACTCTCTCTTTGAAAAATGTTTTGCAATTTATAAGCAACAGGGTAATTTTAGGGTTGAGGCATTTCGAGAAAAAAAATATCTCTCAAATTTACCTGCGCACTACAAGTACCTGCGGAACCAACTATAGGCTGCAAGCATCCTCACCTTGTTTTCCTGAGCGCTGACGTGCACTTGTTTTCCCAACAGGAAAACCCATTGGAGCATGACTAGATTTGAACTCACAACCTTATTCTGGGCGTGGTTCTTAACAAACGACTAGAGTATCTTGACATCTCATCATCATCATCATCATCAGCCTGAAGAAGTCCTCTGCTGGACATACGCATCCCCTACACTTTTCCAGGAGGAACGATTCTGAGCCCAGCCCTACAAAGAATATGGGTATGTGCAAAATGTAATGCATATGGACGTACCTCTGACTACCCCTCTTATACGTGCTCAAAGAATCTGGAGTTCGTACTTGGTACTAAAAGATCTGAGGGAATGTTTACCGCGCCTGTAGACCAAAGTTGTGAAGCTATTTTGCAGTTTCAGAATAAGAGTCTGTTCGTATTGCAAATAATTAAGAGTAGTAGAGTTTTTAAAGGGCTTGTCCGGGGAAGTACTACCACTACGCCTTCTTCTGCCGCTAAGCAGCATTGCTGTGTTTCGGTTTGAAGAGTGTGGCTGCCGGTGGAATTACAGGCTTAACATCTGTATGCCTCAAGTTGATGAACGCAGGGCAGTGCATCGTAGGGCACGTTCCTATCGTGCGTGACTTACGAGGTAATGATTTGCTATAGGTGATGGTTACCACTTAACATCAGGTGGGCCATCTGCTTTTTCTATCAGCTAGTTGTATAAAAAAACTAAAATTGGTCTATCTAATATAACGGTTCGAGTTGACCAGTCTAGCTTTTTTCAGCCACCCCAGCACCTCAAGTAAATAAAAGTAGTTCCACCGTAAGAAGGTTGTATATGTGGTTACTTTACCAGGCCAATTATAGTGTGAAGCTCTAGTACCTTATTAATAATCTTCTCATTAAAATTTAACGGGCGTTCTATTTTAATAAATTAATTGCCAACATATTATGTAGTTACTACTATTAGTAAATTGTAAAAGATTATAAAACAAACAGATCTCACTCCTGTGTTTATCTGTCTCCCACAACCTTCTGCGAATAACCATAATACTGTATCATATCATAAAAAATTGGCTAACTAATAAAGTATACTTTTTTTTAAGTTGACAGATAACATAGAGGTGGTATGGCAGGATAAGATGAATCTTATCCTGCCATACAACCATATTTTATGGTTATGTTATGTTATGGTTAAAATAGAGGTGGTATGGCAGGATAAGATGAATCTAATCCTGCCATACCACCTCTATGTTATCTGTCAACTTAAAAAAAGTATACTTTATTATTTTATGGTTATGTTATGTACCTACCCATTTTCTATAAAATCAGATTTTAATAAAAAAAAAACAGAGTGGTTATTTTTGTTAACAGTTTACTTGTGACTTTTCTAAGGACAATATTGTCTAGATATCATTATTGTGACGTGCAAACATTCAACTTGACACAGACAAGATTGTCTGTGAAAATTCACTATTATTATGCCATTATTTATGGCACGAACAGGTGCCATAAATAATGGCAGAAGAAACTTATCTTTTGAATATTATTGATTGCAACTAAAATACGCGCATGTTCATTTAATTACTTTTCAACAAGAACGACATAAGTAGCTATATAAGTTGTTTAAAGTAGCTTCATTGGAAAGCACAATGCACTATGCATAATGTTTTCAATTCATTATGCAAGGTAGTGTTTAGACTATCCGGAACTACGTCTACGTAAATGTTCAGTGTGTTGTAAATTGAGTTACGTACCTAGTCATCTAAGAGGCTACCTTTCGCCTGAGGCTAAGAGTAGTAGAGCTCTTTGTGAAGGGCTCGTCCGGGGAAGTACTACCACCACGCATTTTTCTGCCGCCAAGCAGCGTTGCTGTGTTTCAGTTTGAAGAGTGCGGTTGCCGGTGCGGTTACAGGCACATGAGGCTTAACATCTGTATGCCTTAAGTTGATGGATGCAGGGCAGTGTATGTAGGGCATCACTACATAGTATAAAACGAAGTCGCTTTCTCTGTCCCTATGTATGCTTAAATCTTTAAAACTACGCAACGGATTTTGATGCGGTTTTTTTGTTTTATAAAAGAATGATTCAAGAGGAAGGTTTAATACAAGCATAATCTCTTAAGGATAACCCACAATAACCGTGCGAAGCCGGGGCGGGTCGCTCGTGTTCCTATAAAGTGCTATTTGCGAGGTAATGCTTTGATATAGACGATGGTTACCACTTAGCATCAGGTAGGCCTGCTTATTTAATCAGCTAGTGGTATAAAACAATAGTAAAAAAAATATTTTGCTATAAACTTTTGCACAAAGTTTTGATTTCATTTCCATTTTGTTTTCACGGTACGGCGACTGGTCACTAAATTCACTTATTGCAAATTATTTTATCAGCAAACCTCTGAGATAACCTATTTATAGATTTCATGGTCATATTTACAAAGATCCACGACGATATCTGCTATGTGAGCTCATTATTTGGTGACCGTTAATATCAAGTCCGCAGGGGGCTACTCTGATAAACAGTAGACGTAGTTTGATAAAGAAAATTTTGAATACATTGCGCGGACGGCGTGACATCGACTGTAGAGCGTATGGTTGCCATGCCACGCAATGAAATTCAAAATGACTATACGATACTACGTTTATAGTTTAGCAGAGTAAACCCCCTGTATGCTAAGCCAGTGATAACCAACATCGTTAGAAAGATTATCGTGAATTACAAGCCGTAAACTCGTGAACAAGTGTTTGAACTGTGACTAAGTTTGTAAAGTGAGGTGTTTATTGAGTAAATGATGTCACCGTGTATGACAAAAAATGTACCTACTTCATACCTTATCCATCATTTTCCGAAGTACGTAAACAGGTCTTTGCTACTATTGTAGATTATTTATTCAGCGTTAGAGGCGATGAGATAATTGGACGTACCTGACGTTCTTCTTCTTGTCGTGTCACATTATTTCTTTCGAAACAGTGTGGTGAAAGGATTTAAAGTGCGCCTCAAGAGGCTCTTTTCGAGCACTTGACACATGTTATAGAACTTCTTAGGTTCTACGACATGCCGGTTTCCTCACGATGTCTTCCTTCACCGTTTGAGAGTACTTACCAAAGAGTTTTTCTGTTCAAAAGTTTATGTGCACAATTGCACATAAACTTTTGAACAGAAAAACTCTTTGGTACACGACTGGTTTCGAACCCACGACCTTAGGATAGGAAGGCGGGGCCGCTACCACTAGACCACCAGTGCTCTCAAACCTGACGTTAACCGGACGTTTCTGACTCAGATTTGGTACTCGATACTCAGAAATCTGAGGGGACATCTACCGTGCCTACGGATACCAAAGTTGTGAAGTTGTTTCAGTTTCAGAGGCAACTTTTTATTCATGCCCCTATTTACGGGACGTAATACCTTGAAGGGGATTTAAAATTGAGTAGGCATGCCCAGCACCTATCCTTACAGTGGTGAGAAGAGTAGTTGAATAAAGCGAGCCAACCAACGCATCGATATGACGACACGACCTGTCAATTTACGACTTAGAGTGATGGACTATGCCACGTAGGGCAAATCCTCGGTGGACGTGCTCTGAGAATTGTCATAGACAGAGGCTAGTATTAGTTGAGCCATACACATGTGACACACGGCTTGAAAAAAAGAGAGCTTACACAGATTCACCAAGAATAATAATTGTGAGATAACTCAATGAAGAATAAAATAAGAGTGATTATTATTAACCTATAAAATATATGCGGTAAATACGTAACTCACAGTATGAATCAGAAATTCAATAAACACGATGTTATAAAGCGTTAATCATCTGTGTAAACACTGAAGCAGGTAGTTAGGTTATCACAGGTTTCAAAGTCAAAGACTTTCAGTTAAATTGGTCTGTTTTTTTTTCACTGCTTGATAGCAGTAGATGTACAAAGACATCATGATAAAACTAATTAGTATTTTAATGGTGGCGATGGGCTTGAAACCTGTCATTTATGGAATACCAACCTTATACAATATGTTCCAAGGTGTTCCAAGGTATTCCAAGGGGGCTAAAATACCCATCAATATGAATAACTTCTTCTTTTTTTCTAAGGAACCAAAACTGTGAACACGAAAAAAAAACAGTTGTTTCATACATTTTAGCCAGGTAGGTATTGAACTTTTGTATGAAACAGCTGTTTTTTTTTCGCGTTCACAGTTTGGTTCCTTAGAAAAAAAGAAGAAGTTATTCATATTGATGGGTACTTTTGCCCCTAAAGTTTTTAAACAGAAGTATTGGAACACTTTGTTTAGTACTAGGTATATAAGTAGTACAGGAAAATGTTGATGATGAATTTAACTAGTGATAGCCCTTTAGATGTTTCGCAACGGTCTGCTTGTATTAATTGTAATTTTCTTTCTAAATAAATTATACACTTAAACTTGTTCTAGCGGCTTCCCATCCAATTATCGAAAGGACTTTGAGACGTTAAAATCCTTTCGCCACACTGTTTCGAAAGAACTAGTGATACGGCAAGAAGAAGATTCAATATCGCGTTAAACAAAACCTAGTAAAAATGTGATATTTTATGTATTTATATTGTATACGCACGTAGGGAGCATCTTTCACTTGTGGCTTCCGTTTCGAGTCGAGGTCAGGGGTAAGAATGCACCGTGACGAGGTCGTTGCTACACGCAAGGACGATAGCTGGTGCGATGGTACGTTTATTTAAGGTTACATTCCGTTGGTACAGTCAGCGAGAGAAGTAGATTGAAATTATTAGTTATTCAAAGGCCTTTTTTCGTTGGATTTTCTACAGAAATGGCTAAAATAAGCAAACCCAACCAAAGTTTGTTTAGAAAGGCAAACTGTGGTGTTCAAATATATTTTCAATAGTTTTTTTACGCGTCATAAAAAAATCGTGTTTATAAAAGTAAAGACGTGATTTTAACATTTAAGAAAGTTTTACCTACCTGTTTGACTATCTCATTGTTCGGTAGCGCTGTAAGAATCGTCAGACGATCACCAGCATTTAGTCCATTCGAAAAAAATAAAAAAATAAAAAATGTTTGACTATCCAAAATATATTTTGCATACTTTATCTTACTTAGAATATCATAAATAAATAATCAAATCATTTTATTATGAAAATCTGAACCCAAAGTCTGAATTTATTTTTCGTTTTCTGTATGGAGACTCGTGAGTTCTCCATACAAAAACGGCCTAACAATACAGAAAACTAATTATGACCTGTTCCACAATCTCAGACTTCGGGTACTGTTATGATTTCACGTAGTTGCTTTAGTTTTACTCAAAAGCATTTTCCTGCTTTGCCAGACGAGTTTTTTTTATTCTACTCGCTGATGGAACAAGCAGATGACCCACCTGCTGTTGAGTGGTAATCATCACCTATAACAAAGCATTACCTCGTAAGTCACGCAAGATAGGAACGTGCCCTACGATGCACTGCCCTGCGTCCATCAAGTAAGGCCTCATGTGCCTGTAATTACACCGGCAACCACACTCTTCAAACCGAAACACATCAACGCTGCTTGGCGGCAGAAAAAGGCGTGGTGGTAGTACTTTCCCGGACGAGCCCTTCACAAAGAACTCTACTACCTACTCTTAAGAGTAAACGTTTAGATACGCTGCTCTAGTTAGATGATTTTTTTACGAGGCTACCTAAGGGCCGTTATTACATCGTAAACCACTAGAATGTTACCAACTATACTTATTAATCGGTTGGAGTACACATTAGTTACTGTTATGATACTTATGTAATGTAATAACATTACATGAATGTGAGTATTCCTATAATTAAAAAAGTTGAAAATACCTAAACACAGATGTAATTAAGTAGATGCAATGCAAATGCCTGTTTTTATCTACCTATACAACGAAATAATTCAGACATTATAAGAATAATCATAAAACAATTGAACTAAAATTACTGCCGTCTATATTATTATAATAGAGAGTTATAACAAAAGAAAATAAAATAAATTTGATAAAAATATACTACTAAAAAGCTATTGAACGACGTTTTCGATATCAAGTATTGGAAAACAACATATCCCTATGGATAACATCAAAAATCAAACTGCCCCGAACAAACACGTGAGGCGCATAACATCGCCACAGAATACAATTATAGCTGCGGAAGCCAAAAGTAGCTGAGCAACCCAGGATTACTTAAAACTCTGGGGTTTTATATAATTATTTATTAAAAAAGGGTAATCTATAAAAGTCAAAGTCAAAGTCAAAAGGTATTTATTCAATAAAATCACAAGGATTACTTTGAAACGTCTTAAAGCTAGGTGACTCTAGGTGCCAGTTCCACGCGACCAAAGCCTAGAAGAACAGGCAACAAACTTACGGCTTGGTTCCTACCAAGCCGTAAGTACAAGATTATGTTGCCCTCGAATCAATACTTAAACTATAATCAATCACCTACGCTTAATACCAACTTAAGGCGATGACAAGAGCTTATGTACCTCTTGCTCGCACGTTCGGCGGGTTGAAAGATATAAAAAAATCAGTTAACCCATTTTCGGAAAATCACAACCAATCATTTTGGGTGCAATTACATTGCACTAAAAAACATTTTGATCGTTACAAGTTTTCCTACTCAAAGTTTGCTTTACTAGTTTTTGTACTTATGCAAACTTTTGAGTAGAAAAACTTGTATCGATCAAAGGGTTGTTCAACAAGTTTTGGCTACTCCTGAAGATACCAGCCAAGGTGCCAAAACAACATTGAAGATTTTTTTAAATTCGCTCCAGCGTCCAGAGAAAGTGGCTTTGCCGCCAGAATACAAATGTTATAACATTGATTCACGACAAGCGATCCGCCTCTTTATTCGCTAAGAAGCCGCGTCAGTAACGTACCTCATGGTACGGTTACGAATGCTGCGGGCCGGTAACTTCCACCTGTATTAAATGTTTAATATAATTGCAGAAAATTTAGGTATATATTATATTTCTATAGTTCTAGTTATAGAATTATGCAAAATGACAACTGAAATATACATCCACATTTATTGTACAAAAGTTCACGCATTTATTACTTTCCAAATAAGTACAATGTTACACGACTGACTGTTAATCCAGAGGAGGAAGTGCAGCGTCTTGCATTACTTAAATTACAAAGTAAGCATTAGGTATATTATTACTATGGTGTGCACCACTTTTCACAGAAACGCTACCATTTTCAAGCACAGTTTTTTTTATTACTTGTTATAAAATTAAAAAAATATATTAATAACTGGTAATAGATAATAAAAAATAATCCTTTTTCGTAGCTGTTTACGAAAGGTTTGTAACCAAAATGGACCAAATGTGAAAGTTAACACACACATATGCAGATGGAACGTCACAAAAGGTGACGTTTTAAAATACAAAAATGCACAACTCAATTACTCCATAATTACCACAGGCTTGACCAAGCACGGATACTAAAGAACCTGCCTATCTTTTGTATGTTTATTTTTATTTTTATATGAATTAACCGTGCATCTTTTTAATAGATAAATTGAGTATTTAAGAAATTATGCCGCGACTTCTTCGTGAATATGGGAGCAAATCCAATCGAAGTCTCCGAGGGGATAACCCTTGGATTTAATCCATTGGTAATACGAAAATTGATGTAAAAGTACCCGCCGTTTCGACATGACATTCGACTAATGCTAAAGGAAAATGACCACTAAAGCACAAATACGCTGCCTATGAACGTCAGCGTTTTAAAGAAAAATCTGAGAAAATAGGCGATGTTTTAAAATCTTTACTTATTGACTTGTTACTAAAAAAATACAAATTATGCATGATCTTCTTCGCTCTACGTAAAACCCGTCCGTGATTTTGACAGAAAATCTTGCATAAGTCGAGTTTGTCAGTCTGCTGTCATTTGTATAGATTTTTTAAATGTCAGTTTTATAAGTGAAATTGATTTATTATAAGATTCGTTTTCTGACATTTTGGGAAGCAACATAGCTTTTTCATTTTAATTGTTTTTCTTGTGTTATTTTGAGTAGTGTTGTGTAATTTCGGTGGTATTTTAACCAACATTACTTAAGGTTTTAGCACAAAGTGTAAGCATTTGGAATGAAAGTGTATTATGTGATATCCTGATTTGACTGAAAATGTTTCGAATGTTTTTAAGAAAACCGCCACCATTTTCTTCAAAGCAAATGACGGCCGACTTGACTATGGACTGACTTGACTAAAAAGTATTCATTCAATACAAATCACTTGACACTGGCAAGATTGTCTGTCGAATGACAGACAGAAGCCATAAATGGAGAGAAGAAGAAGATTTATTATAAAGCCCGGTCTCCACCGCGAGCGGAGCGGAGCCAATAAGGACTCCGTTTAACTCGCAAGAATAAACTGCATACTTGTATTTCCACCAACAAATAGTCGAGCGGAAAGGACTGAGTGAGCAGAAAGTGTTGAAATGAACTCGCTCAGCTCTTTTTCCTTTTGCAGTGGAAATCAAAAGATAAAACTCTTTGTTGGTGGAAATGTAAACCTATTTCATTGAAAATGAGTCCGTTCCGCTAACTATAACTCGCTCATTACCATTTCGCAGTGGAGACCTGGCTTTAGACAGCTAACAGACAAGAGGTCGTAGTACGATCCCAGGTTTTATTTCGTTGTGTTCATTATTAATTATAACAATTGTACAAAATCAGTCTCTTTTAATCAAGTATCCACGCCGCAATGGCAATCCATGCCACATGAGAATAAGAGTAGTAGAGCTCTTTGTGAAGGGCTTGTCCGGGGAAGTACTACCGCCACGCCTTTTTCTGCCGCCAAGCAGCAACGCTGTGTTTCGGTTTGAAGAGTGTGGTTGCCGGTGTAATTACAGGCACATGAGACTTAACATCTGTATGCCTCAAGTTGATGAACGCAGGGCAATGCATCGTAGGGCACGTTCCTATCGTGCGTGACTTGCTAGGCAATGCTTTGTTATAGGTGATGGTTACCACTTAACATCAGGTGGGCCATCTGCTTGTTCCATCAGCTAGTGTCCATCATGCCCCACCTCAAGCACAATAGAGGATCTGATGAGCTGTTAAGATAGTGTTGTGGGAGTAGCCACCTATTGCACAAAAATAGCTCAACTGTTTAAGTATTTACAGTTTAAAATACTTGTGTTCATTGTAATTTTCTTTGTATGTTTTATGGCCCAAGTAGCTTTAAAAAATACTAATTGCAATTTCGAATAGTAGAAATTACACGAAAGAAAAAGAAGTGTTTTAGTGGACAGTAGGCTACATTCCCTCATACAAAGTGTACAAGCACGATTTCAGATTTTCTGGCAGAATCACTGTGGTCACATCCATGCCAAAATGTGGCGTGTTACCAACTAAAAAGGTTTCAATTCTATTGGTCTAAGGTATTGGAAGCAATTCCTTTCAGAAAGAACTATAGCGCGTGACCGGCATAGTAAGAAGGGGGAGAGGAGGTAGACAGTTTATTTACCTTTTCATAAAAAGTCTGCTATTCATTACTTTTTAATTATCTCCGTTCGCAAGTTCTGATACTATGGATTTTATTCGACTTCTGTAACCCAAGTCTGAGTTTTGTTTTTGGTTTTTATTCCCATTTGAAAATCAGCGTCGCTTTGCAACACAACGTGTTGTGGAGTGGCTTTAAGCTGAGATGGGACCAAATTTGACCCACAGATGCACAGGGGCAACTTATCCCAACTTATCTTTTTTTTTATCCACTTGTTTTTTCTTTTTATACCTATGTATAGTTTGCTTAAAGTTATATTTAGTTGTAAGTTCTTTGTCATTTCTTGTTTTTATCTGTGTCATTTATTTTCTCTGTGTATGTTTTTATGTGTGTTAAATAAAAAATTATTCATTCATTTTCCTTTAGTGGCCGTTTTTGTATGGAGATTCGATAAGCGCCTCTATCAGGCTGAGAACTCACCATACAAAAATGCCTACCTAGCCCTATTAAGCAACGGTTGCCAACTATTTTACTTAGTTTTATGACTAATCACTAAAAAGCAATGTCTTCCAGTCAACATTTGTGGCTAGGGTTGGTTGGAAATTATAAAACCCTTGTTATATCCAGATCAGTAATTTCTTTAACTCAACAATAATCTACGTAAAAAAATCATAATAATCAGCGTCGTTGAATTTTTGTTCTCGTATTCAGGTAAAAATATTCTTTATAGATCCTTTTATCATCCCATACGACGCACCTAGCCAATATGCGCTCTAATCCTTACATCGCTAAGAACGCTCTCCAGAGCAATTCCTATTTGATTTATCATTGTTCTTAACCGATAAATCAGGCTACAATAGGGTTCTGCCGCTGAATATAAAAGAGTTTAGCTGTATTGAAGAATCACTCTTTCTTGTCGTGTCACTAATTTCTTTCAAAACAGTGTTGGGGAAGGATTTTAAGTGCGCCCCAAGAGGCTCCTTTCGAGCACTTGACACCATGTTATAGGACTTTTTAGGTTCTACGACACGCCGTTTTCCTCATGTTTTCCTTCAACGTTTGAGAGTACTGGCATTGTGCACATAAATTTTAAAACAGAAAAACTCATTGGTGCTCGACCGGTTTCGAACCCACGACCTTAAGATCGGAAGGTGGGGCCGCCAGACCACCAGTGCTCTCGTGGGTGAAGAATCACTGTGGAAACGTATCCATACATGGTTGACATACCTACTCGCACCAAGGGTTTTGTTGTGGACTGCGAAGGACTGGAATTCTTTACCTGTTTCTGTTTAAAAAAAAAAAAAAATAACAGGATAAGAATTTTTGGGAGAAGAGTGAGCACTGGTGGTCTATTGGTAGCGGCCGGCCCCGCCTTCCGATCCTAAGGTCGTGGGTTGTAAACCGTTATGTCGTAAAACCTAAAAAGTTCTCTAACATGTCAAGGGATGTGCTCGGAAGGGAGACTCTTTTGAGGCGTACTTAAAATCCTTTCACCACACTGTTTCGAAAGAAACTAGTGACACGACAAGAGAAAGAGGAGAAGAGGGAATAAGTTTATAGTACTGCTGATGGAACAAGTAGATGGCCCACCTGATGTGAACTGGTTAAATTATAATAAACAGTGCATCCATGTCAAGGGATGTGCTCGGAAGGGAGGCTCTTTTGAGGCGTACTTAAAATCCTTTCACCACACTGTTTCGAAAGAAACTAGTGACATGACAAGAGAAAGAGGAGAAGAGGGAATAAGTTTATAGTACTGCTGATGGAACAAGTAGATGGCCCACCTGATGTGAACTGGTTAAATTATAATAAACAGTGCATCCATCAAATTGAAGTATACAGATGTTAAGCGTCATGTGCCTGTAATTTCACCATCCTTCAAACTGGCAACAACACCCTTCAAACTGAAACGTAAATACATACTCATCGTATAATATAAAACCCAGACAGAGACCTAACATCTATTTTCATAACACAAATACATATTTGTTTTCGATGTGGATGAAACCCACGGCCTACTGCGCAAAAGGCAGAGTAACCAATTATTGACCTTAGAGAAGAGTTTTTAAGAGTAGTAGAGCTCCTTGTGAAGGGCTCGTCCGGGGAAGTACTACCACCACGCCTTTTTATGCCGCCAAGCAGCAACGCTGTGTTTCGGTTTGAAGAGTGTGGTTTCCGGTGTAATTTCAGGCACATGAGGCTTAACATCTGTATGCCTCAAGTTGATGAACGCAGGGCAGTGCGTCGTAGGGCACGTTCCTATCGTGCGTGACTTACGAGGTTAACATCAGGTGGGCCATCTGCTTGTTCCATCAGCTAGTTGTATAAAAAAAAACTGTAAGAGCTGTCACAGAATAGAAAGTAGAAAAGTTTTTCTGGATACAAAAGAACCTTGTGTCTTAGCTGCTACCACCATGAACAATAACTTGTAATTGTATTATATTACATTATAACAAGGATCATACAAAAGAGCGGTAGGAACCAAGCCGTACGTTTGTTGCCTGTTCTTCTAGGCTTTGGTCGCGTGGAACTGGCATCTAGAGTCACCTAGCTTTAAGAAGTTGTTTTTATTGAATAAATACCTTTTGACTTTGACTAACATGGAAAAGCTCTTTTCATTGATATATCGCGCAGGAGTGGCACAGTCCTGGGTACAATACGGCTCCACGCCTTACGGAACTTCTATTAATTCTCTTTAGAACAATCTCTAAGTTCGTGCACAATGGGATTAGGGACAATACGTCCAAACGTGAGATGGTATCGTGTGATATGGCGGATTGTGTTGCAGGGAATTACATTAATATGGTGGGTTCGATAATGGTCGATGAAGACTCCACTAGCCGAATGACTGATAAGAATGTTGTCATCTCCTTTGACTTGAATTTTAATCAAAGTCAAAGCCATAATTATTTCGTTGAATCGCAAAGATTACTTTGAAATGTCTCAAAGCTAGGTGAATTTTATTCTATTAGACCAAGCCTAGAAGAACAGGCAACAAACTTGCGGCTTGGTTCCTACCGTTCTTTTGTATAATATGATATGAATTGCCACCATACTGTCGTAAGACCTAGTGGTCCTTGCCCCGTGAAATTCTTTGCGCCCCTGACTCTCTGGAGGAGCGCTATTATGGAGCTAACTATGCTTTAAAATCAGCATAACAAATTCTGTTACATTCTGACAGCTTCAGCTTACAGTTTTTTTTTTATTTTGATTTGAGATCATCATCATCATCATCAGCCCAAAGAAATCCACTGCTGGATATAGGCCTCCCCTATACATTTCCAAGAAGAACGATTCCGAGCCCTCTCCGTCCACCGACTTCCCGCGATCCTGACAATGTCGTCAGTCCATCGGGTGGGTGATTTGAGAAGCCTGGGTAAAAATCTCCAGCTAGGATACTCACCCGCAGCCGTACAAGTTGCTTGATTGATTGAATTGACTTTTGACATTGAAATGAATATGACATTGACAAGTACACCTTATCGAGGTACTTGCCTAAGTATAATGTTTAAGCGGATTGTGCTTGTTGGATATGCTTATCAAGAAAAAAATACCATATTTGTAAGTACAATTATTCATCGATTATTAAATTACAGGCACATGATTGATTGATTGATTAATTGATTGATTAATTGATTGTTTGCAAATACTTTATTGCACATTAAAATAATAGTACAAAAGCGAACTTAATGCTATAAAGCATTATCTTCCAGATAACCTTTGTGTATTGTTTACATAAGATGTGTCAATAGTGCACGGGAGAGGAAAAAAAGTAGATAGGTAATACATTTAAAAAGTAGTAAAATTACATACAGCTGCTGCCACTGGCCCGTCCGATGTGTTTAAACTTATAATACTTAAATAAATAAATATTGGTGGACATTCCAATTTTGGAAAATGATGATTCCACACAGCACTATCTCGCCCCAAACTAAGCCAAAGCTTGTGATATGGGAACCAGATAGCTGATATACTACTTATATTTTATTTATTTATTTATTTAGTAAATTTTACATTGCCATTACAGATAAACCAAAGCGACAATGGAAAAACTTATCAGCTACTACAAACTGAAATTTACTTACATAAAAAATGTATGACCATATCTGTAAATTTCGTCACGCTTAATATAAATATATCAACATCCTCGGCTACACAAAGACTGTTGATTGTTATTCAAATTCCAAACATCTATGTTCATCACACAAATGTTTGTTCTCGGTGGGTATCGAACCCACGGCCTACGGCACAGAAGGCAGAACTACTACCAACTGAGCTATGAAGGTTGTGAAGGCTGCGTATGCGTTTATCAAACAAAACATTTTTCCTTAGCCCGTACTCAACTAAATTAAATTCCTTCATTCGATTCACCTTGATCTGTCATTCGGTACTCTCAGTACAAAGGGTTGGCAAAAAATACACAATGCACTGAATACTCGAAAGCTCCAATAAATCACGGGCTGCGGTCATCCCTGTACATTGATTGATGTACTTCCCACGTCCAATCTGCTAATAGACGCCATTTAAACCGAACGATTTTCTTTTTAGGTTTATTAAAAGCTCTTTTTATTTAACTTGTTGCTGATGGAACAAGCAGATAACCCATCTGATGTTAAGTGGTAACCATCACCAATAACAAAACATTATATCTTAAGTACGCTCGACAGGAAAGTACCCTTTTTTATACAACTGGCTAATGGAAAAAGCATAACCTCGTAAGTCACGCACGATTGTAACCTGTCCTACGATGCACCTGTCCTGCCCTGCGTCCATCAACGTGAGGAATACAGATGATAAGCCTCATGTAGCCTGTCATTTCATATAATAATAATGAGTTATATATTTTTTTTCAAAATAATGTAGGTAATACTAGATTATCACAAGCCGTGACCAAGAGAAATCCATTCACGACCATTCAAAGAGCCTTGCTTCTATTCATTTGCATAATTATTCGTTTAGTCAAATATCTACTGCATATTCTAGTAAGAAAAGAAAAGAAA
Organism: Chloroclysta siterata; assembly: GCA_932294275.1. NCBI lineage: Eukaryota > Metazoa > Arthropoda > Insecta > Lepidoptera > Geometridae > Chloroclysta > Chloroclysta siterata. The sequence goes on along the minus strand of OW028604.1, from coordinate 3,404,050 downwards.
GAAAGAAAGAAATATTTAAATTAACCCAAAAAAAAACGCTAAATTAGGTGGGTAATAGGTACAGTGCAAAACAAAACAAACAAAAAATATATAGAATACATTTAACACAAAAACTAGCTCAACAAACAGGCTTAGACATGTTTTGTAGTCGTATCGGATCCTGTAAAGCTGACCATTACAGCCGACCAACCCCGATCAAATAGAGACAGGAGCGGAGAGGAATTTCTTCCGCTCGCATTAACCTCTATAATAGAGTAGAAACTTTTGAAGGTTATCGATCCATCTGGTACAGTCAGCGGAGTGCATTCAATTCGTAATTTATTTATTCGTTTGTAGCATTACAAAGCGCGGGTTTCAGGATGTCTAAGGGAGGCAAATTCTAATTTTAAGAGTAGTAGAGCTCTTTGTGTAGGGCACGTCCGGGAAAATACAACCATCATGCGCCTTTTTACCCACAAGCAGCGTTCCTGTGTTTCGGTTTGAAGAGTGCGGTTACCGGTGTAATTACAGGCACATGAGGCTTAACATCTGTATGCCTCAAGTTGATGGACGCAGGGCTGTGCATCGTAGGGCACGTTCACGTAGGGAATGCTTTATTATAGGTGATGAATACCACTTAACATCAGATGGGCCTTTTGCTTGTTCCATCAGATAGTGGTATAAAAAAAAAAATTGAGATAAATCCGTTGGTACACGACTGAGTTCCAGCCCACGATCAAAAATCGAAGTCTCACTAAACCCCGCTGCTAAAACAACTCGAATTACCATCCTAAATTGTCAATAAAATTTACAACGCGGACTGTTGGTAGTCCCTTTGAAGTCAACTTTGAGACCAAGTCAGATAATTGAATTCTATGGTTTTGGCTTCCTTAGGGTTTGAATATTTCTATTTGAATGGATGATTGTGATAGCTTCATTTAAATTTTTAACCCTTTTGTATATGGTGTAAAATATTGTAATAAATCATGTAGATAAATTTAATGACAAAATTTATGTAATATAACTATTATAACTATATTTTAGAGCCTAAAACTAAGATAGTTAGCATTTTGGTCTGCATACTGTGAGACTACTATAATTTTTTCTAATAAATAAATAAATAAAAGGCAGGTCAAGGTAAGGTTCAACTCAAGTGGCGTAGTTTGTTTGTCATTTCTAATCGATCGACGTTAGCCAACGTTCTGTGCAGTCCCACTTTTTATACTACCTACTTGTTGATAGTACAAGCAGATGGCCCACATGATGTTAATTGATAACCATCACCTTTTTTTTTATTCAACTAGCTGATGGAACAAGCAGATGGCTCACCTGATGTTAAGTGGTAACCATCACCTATAACAAAGCATAACTTAATAATTCACGCACGATATGAACGTGCCCTATGATGCAATGCCCTGCGTCAATCAACTTGAGGCATACAGATGTTAAGCCTCATGTGCCTGTAATTACACTGGCAGCACACCCTTCAAACCGAAACACAGCAACACTGCTTGGCGACAGAAAAAGGCGTAGTGGTAGTACTTACCCGGACGAAGAGCTCTACCACTTTTACCTATAACTATAGAAGGTACATTGAATCTCTATTCAAACGATTTATACCGATGTATTACCAAAAATATGGACAGATGAGTCATGCGTGACGTCACTTGACATTATCACATACACACACCCTCTCATCTCGTTGCATTCAGTTTCAAATGCAATTCAAAATCAATTTGCTGCAATACGGTAGGCACGTCAAATAATTCTATTGTTCGATATTCGAATATTGATTACAGATATTTATTACATTACCATACCAAAAAAATTATGCATGAACGGGCTACCATGAGCCATATTGACACCTCGAATCTTACATTTTAAATAATATAATACAATACTATAAAAAAATTACGTAGAACCTTCTAAAATAAAAATAAGACTTGGCAAAAAGACTAGTATCCAGCTCAGAAAAAAAACTGAGTAACGGTTTTGGTCATGGATCCGTCTTAAAACATTATGACGGCCAAATAATGTACAGCATTATATTGCACAGCATGATAATGCATAGTGCATACCCAGTTAATCCGTGTCCACTGGTTTGAATTATCGGGGTGTACATTATCATCCCGTACAATAACATGCTGTGCAATATCGTCACGTGTTGATAATGTACACCCAGTTAATGCACAGCATGTAATTTGGAAGCCACTTTAGTACCATCAATCGGATTGGTTAGGTTATGTTGAAACATATAAATTACGCAAGAGGCGAGCTAGGTGCCGAAGTGCCAGAAATTATTTTTTACGCTACCAAAGTGGTTTCCAATTATCATGCTGTACATTAACGTGCTGTACATTATCATGCTGTGTATTAACTGGCTGCATCTACACGTGACAATATTGCACATCCAGTTATTGCACACCCGTTAATTTACACCCAGATAAAACGAATGTACCAAAGTGGATTCCAAATATCATGCTGTACATTATCGTTCTGTACATTATCATGTCGTACAATAACCGGACTCCCTCATACAAATGGAAATAATTACAAATGCGAATGTTTGCATAAGATAAGCCCTTATTCAGTCCCTCAATTTACAAGTCGGCGTGTGAACTCGTTGAGCTAAACTTAGGTAAGCCTGGATCTTTAAAGTTCTCATATAGTTTCATAATGGAATTTTGAAGATTATTGCTGTTTACGTCGCAAAGTTTTCGCGTTTGGGGACATGAGATTCCCATGACTCGAGAATATTAACCTTGTAAATGGAACACCCAACTTTGTAATGATGTAATTAAGAGATTGTGCGTTGAAAATGTCATTAGATTTAATATAATTATATTATATTATATAATATATATTATATATTATATTAAATTATATTATATTAAAGATTACTAGTCTTTGGTTGACAATATTCTTCTTGTCGTATCACTAATTCTTTCAAAAGCGTGTGGTGAAAGGATTTTGAGTCTTTTTCGAGTACCTGACACGTCTCATGCAGAATGGTATACCTTCAAAGGCCTACTTCATAATTGAGAAGTAATCGCACTTGGCAAATGGATTACGGTTTAGTACTTAGACGATATACTGCTGTCCAGCTCCTTGTAGGTTCTCTTTATTACCTCTTTGGAACAAGCAGATGGCCCACCTGATGTTAAGTGGTAACCATAACCTATAACAAAGCATTGCCACGTAAGTCACGCACAAAAGGAACGTGCCCTACGATGCACTGCCCTGCGTCCATCAACTTGAGCCATACAGATGTTAAGCCTCATGTGCCTGTAACACCGGCAACCACACTCTTCAAACTGAAACACAGCAACGCTGCTTGGCGGCAGAAAAAGGCGTGGTGGTAGTACTTCCCCGGACGGGCCCTCCAAAAAGAGCTCTACTACTCTTACTCAAATAAAAAAATAAACTGACAGAAGTAGTAGAGCTCTTTGTGAACGGCTCGTCCGGGGAAGTACTGCCACCACGCCTATTTCTGCTGCCTAGCTGCGTTGCCTTGTTATGTTTCTAAGACTGGGATTTTGATGAAATTACAAGCGACATAAGCCTTAACATCATGGATAAAGTTATTGGACGCAAGGCAGTGCATCGTAGGGCAGGTTCCTATTTAAATTTTCAATTCAATTTATTTGTTTTCTGAACTTATAACAGAAAACTGCATAAGTAAAAGTTGTGTCGCAGCTTCCATTGTGCGTGACTTGTGAGCCAATGCTTTGGTGATGGTTACCATTTAACATCAGATGAGCCATAAGCTTATTCTATCAGCAAGTATATATATAAAAATATGATATTACCAACACCAATTATATTGTTAACAAGCTGGTGCCCGCGACTTCGTCTGCGCAAGATTAGTCACACAATATCTTTATAAATTGTGGCATATGTGTTATTCTGATGTATAAGCTGTATTATTGTAAAGTTTCATTAAAATCCATTCAGTAGTTTTTACGTGAAAGAGTAACAAACATTCATCCATCCATACTTACAAACTTTCGCGTTTATAATATTAGTAGGATTTCAACTAAATTACAATACAATTTCCTCAATCAACATTTTTAATGAGCATGTTACAGAGAGGAATAAAATCAAATTGTATGTTATTAGAAAGTTCGTGATAGTCGACGGCGGGTACGAAACTTTATAATTGCTCTCAAAATAAATAGTTCACCCCTGCAATTATTGATTTTGAATACCCCATAGAGGGGCCTTAATTAGGATGGATGTTAAGGGGGCGCAAACAAACTTATTATTATTTAAGCTTTTTTTTTATACAACTAGCTGATGGAACAAGCAGATGGCCCACCTGATGTTAAGTAGTAACCATCACCTATAACAAAGCATTACCTCGTAAGACACGCACGATAGGAACGCGCCCTACGATGCACTGCTCTGCGTCCATCAACTTGAGGCATACAGTTGTTTTGTGAACTTATAACAGAAAACTGCATAAGTAAAAGTTGTGTCGCACTTTTATAGACGCGCATAAGTTCTAACTTGTCAGTTTAAGTTTTAAGAGTAGTAGAGCTCTTTGTGTGTGGCTTGTCCGGGGAAGTACTACCACCACGCCTTTTTCTGCCGCCAAGCATCGTTGCTGTGTTTCTGTTTGAAGAGTGTGGTTGCCGGTGTAATTACAGGCACATGAGGCTTAACATCTGTATGCCTAAAGCTGATGGACGCAGGGCAGTGCAACGTAGGGCGCGTTCTTATCGCGCGTGACTTACGAGGTAATACTTTGTTATAGGTGATGGTTACCACTTAACTTGTGGGCCATATGCTTGTTCCATCAGTTAGTTGTATTAATAAAAAAATAAAGAAGAAGTAGCATTATATTTTCAAACGAGTTGATGGATCACCAATCACTGCCTGGCTTTCGTTACACAATTATTTTTGGTGGCGGCCCTTTGACTAAACAATAAATTGGTGTTTCTGTGTTGTTGCTTTGGCGTAATCCTACTAATATTATAAACGCGAAAGTTTGTAAGTATGGATAGATGGATGGATGGATGGATGATTGTTACTCTTTCACGTAAGAACTACTGAATGGATTTTAATGAAACTTAACAATAATATAGCTTATACATCAGAATAACACATAGGCTACAATTTATAATACAATTTATAATTTATTTATACCGTGGACCGCAAAACGCACCAACGTATCAATTCTTACGCAGCTGAAAGTTAAGGATAGGCTATCCACGATCTGTCACCGCCGTATATTTTCTTATTTCGGTCACATAGCAAAACGCGGTGACGGAAACCTTGAAAAGCTGGTCATCATTGGTAACGTGGAGGGAAAGCGTTCTCGCGGTAGGTCCTCAGCTAGATGGACAGACCAGCTCAAGGAGGGTAGCTGCAAGCTCTACGATGTGGTCCGAATGGCCACCAATAGAAAGCGCTGGAGGCAAGCAGTCCACTCCAGTATTGGAAAGACATCTTCAAGTGACCACGATCTTCAGTTATGAAGTGCCGACCACAGAGAGACAATTTATAAAGATATTGTGTGCATTGTCCAAAATATGACGATAAGTGTCAAGTAAGTAGGAAAAAATCTACCATCTGCGAGCTATACTGGCGTGCGCTGCCAAACCGCTAGAGTTACACATAATGTACTACGCCACGCTAATATAAGCTACTCGAATACCAATCCTGCGCAGACGAAGTCGCGGGCACGAGCTAGTGATATTATAAACAAAAAAGTATACGGCCTTCGGCAAAAAAAGGCCTTCCATATATAAATCTGTCACAAGATGGACATAAATATGTTGCAAAATGTATTTATATCTTCTAAAATTTCAATATATTTTCTAATACAGTAACCAAATAATAACTATAGTTATTTTACATTGTAAGTTTCACGAATGATTTGTTCAAAAAGATGACGCCTTAAGAGCTGATTTCACCATGCTCTATTAGATTATCAAAGGATTAAAGGGCCGTTAAGGGCCGGTTTCACCATGCTCTGTTAGATTAACAAAGGATTAAAGGGCTGTTAAATATGTCAAAATGTACGCGTTTGACACCTAAGGTTAGATTTAACGGCCTGTTAATCCTTGATTAGTAACTAAAAGAGCATGGTGGAATCAGCTCTAAGTGTGGGATATTTAAAATGAAACGAAACAATGTGCTCACATAGACAAATATATCAAATCAGCTGCTAGCGTCCCCTTAACTTGGTCGTGGCTATTAGCAAAATATGCGAGGCAAAGTTTGGGGATGCCTTTGAATACTTGTGTATGCGTATTAAATATAATACACATCAAATAACATCCACTAGAAACAAAATTAAATGGAGCATTGTATGAAACTTTACTTTTCGATTAGGTGGATAGGTATTTCCTAAAATAATTACAAGCACATAATATGAACATGTAAAAAAAACTGGGTGGTCAATAAAAAACCGGCAAAGTGCGAGTTGGACTCGCGCACGAAGGGTTCCGTACCATTATCTATAAAAACGGCAACAAAATCACGTTTGTTGTATTGGTTACCCCTAAAATATTTATTTTATTCTGTTTTTTGTATTTTTTGTTATAGCGGCAACAGAAATACAAAATCTGTGAAGATTTCAACTGTCTTACTTTCACGGTTAATGCCTACAGCCTGTTGACAGATCGACAGACAGACAGCCAGACGGACGGATAGCGGAGTCATAGTAATAGGGTCCCGTTTTACGGTTTTTTCGGGTACGGAACCCTGAAAATGAATTCTCTGTTTAAAATACCAATCATCAATAAAAAGGTTTCATGTTTGAGAAAAAATAAATACGGTTTCATAATTGCATTCCTAAGCTTTAAATACCAGTTATACGAGGCTATTTAAAGCGGGAGTCTGAGGCTTATCCGTAAGTAATTTTTAGAAAATCTTTGTACTTATGCAGTTTTATCACTATCAATACAATACAATACAATACAAAATAATTTATTCATGCCACACATACACAGTTTATAAAAAATACAAGAATAGACATTAAAAGTAAGAAAGTGACACAAATTGGCCGTCACTCAGCATAAATGCTATAGCAGCATACGCTACTATAACGCTGGTCTTCCGTGACACCAGTATGCGACAACGCAGCAACTGCGACACCCATGTCATCGTTACAGTAGGTAAATTCAATAATAATATTATCCTAATTAAAGACTATAGTTATAGTAAAATATCACTACATAGTACCTCTATAAAACAAAGTGTCTTTCTCTGTCCCTATATCCCTATGTAAAGGTATGCTTAAATCTTTGAAACTATAATACGCAACGGATTTTGATGCGGTTTTTTTTTATACAAAGAGTGATTCAAGAGAAAGGTTTATAAGCATAATACAAGCATAATCTCTTAGGGATAACCCACAATAACCGTGCGAAGCCGGGGCGGGTCGCTAGTTAACTTATAAAAACAAAATAAAGTTTCCTTTCAGCAAAATTTCCTATATTTAAGGTACTTTTCCTCCATGTTGCATAGTCTTGGGACGCCCTGTAGAGGAAGCCTGTCCAGCATTGGTATTTTTAGGCTGATTATTATGATGATGATGTTATTTCCTTTTTGCTAGCTTGTATTCATTCTAGATGCTATACAAAATACTAGCGCGTCAAAGTCAAAAAGTATTTTAACTTTGACGTTAGTACGTCGTTTGACGTAGCAACGTCAAAGTCAAAAAGTATTTTGACTTTGACGTTGCTACGTCAAACGACGTACTTTATGAGATCACTAGCTGGTGCCCGCGACTTCGTCTGCGCAGGATTAGTATTTCGAGTAGGTTATATTAGTGTGGCGTAGTACATATGTGTAACTCTAGCGGTTTTGGCAGCGCACGCCAGAATAGCTCGCAGATGGTAGTATTTTTCCTACTTACTTCACACTTATCGTCATATTTTGAACAAGTCACACAATATCTTTATAAATTGTAGCCTTAAAGCTGATTTCACCATGCTCTGTTAGATTAACAAAGGATTTAAGGGCCGTTAAATAAGTATGTCAAAATGTACGCGTTTGACATCTAAGGTTAAATTGAACGGCCTGTTAATCCTTGATTAGTAACTAACAGAGTGAAATCAGCTCATAACCTATGTGTTATTCAGATGTATAAGCTATATTATTGTAAAGTTCATAAAAATCCATTCAGTAGTCTTTACGTGAAAGAGTAACAAACATCCATCCATCCATCCATACTTACAAACTTTCGCGTTTATAATAGTAGTAGGATACTACGGGCCCAGGCTTCACTCAATTTCATTTATTTCGTAATAATAAACACAGAACGTGTTATGTTACTTCAATTAAAATACATAGCTACTTTCTCACTACACAAGCAATATTCGGTTTCCTTTCAAGAAGTTTACCCCATTTTATTTTAGTAACATTAATTACCCCTATCACGGTGGGGTGGAAACCGCGAATTCCAATAATTTCCAGTCAGTGTTTGTTAGGAAGCTTGTTAAGAGAGCGCGCGACTGGGTAGGGGGTGTAAATTTCACCAGCTACCTGCCTCAGTGGAGCTACGAAACTTACATTACCAATTATAAGAGTAAAGCTCTTTGTGAAGGGCTCGTCCGGGGGAGTCTACCACCATGCCTTTTTCTGCCGCCAAGCAGCGTTGCTGTGTTTTGGTTATCAGAATGTGGTTGCCGGTGAAATTACAGGCATATGAGTCTTTTGTATGCCTCAAGTTGATGTACCCAGGGCAGTGCATCATAGGGTACGTTCCTAAAGAACGTGACTTTTACGATGCAATGCATCAGTGTAGTTGCCGGTGTAATTACAGGCTTAACATCTGTATGCCTCAAGTTGATGGACGCAAGGCAGTGCATTGTAGGGCACGTTCCTATCGTGCGTGACTTACGAGGTAATGCTTTGTTATAGGGGATGGTTACCACTTAACATCAGATGGGCCATCTGCTAGTTCCAAAAAATATTACACCCAGGTATAGAACAAACATCTAAGTTCGTTCACACACAAATGTGATCACGGTGGGTATCGAACCCCCGGCCTACAGCGCAGAAAGCAAAGCAAAGCTACTACCAACCGTGCTCAAATTCAAAATCAAACAAAATGGCAATGATTCAGTTCAATGTCAAGGATCACTTTAAACTGTCTTATAAACTAGGCGCCAGTTCCTAGTGACTATGCTGTGGGGGCTGTCAAACCTATAGCTTTTCAATAGCAACCACAGAGCTACACTAGTGTGACACTATATAGCCTTCACAGCTCGGTTGGTAGTAGCTCTTCCTTCTGCGCCGTATACCGTGGGTTCGATCCCCACCGAAAATTAATATTTGTGTGATGTTTGTTCTCTGAGTGTAATTATAGATTATAAGTATTTACATAAAAAAAGTATTTACGTAGGATATCAGCTATCTAGTTCCTATATAACAGTTCCTGTATGATAGTTCCTATATTTGGCTTAGTTTGGGCACAGGATACGTTTGGGGCTAGATAGTGCTCTATGGAAAGTAATTTTTTTTTATACCTCTGTTAAAACTGATAAGCTGATGTAACAAGCAGGTGATGGCCCACCTTATGTTAAGTGGTAACCATCACCTATAACAAAACATTGCCTTGTAAGTCACGCACGTGCCCTACGATGCACTGCCCTGCGTCCATCAACTTGAGGCATACAGATGTTACACCTCATGTGTCTGTAATACTACGGCAACCACACTATTCTAACCGAAACACAGCAACGCTGCTTGGCGGCAGAAAAAGGCGTGGTGGTAGTACTTCCCCGGACGAGCCCTTCACAAAGATCTATATACTACTTTTATTATTAATACCCTATTATTAATATGCTGTGGTCACACCGCTCTTCGCTTTTTTCACAGCCGCACTACCAAAAGCTCTGTCTAATAAATTAGCAGGCGCTATTGTGTGGGTTCACTTAGTGGCAGACTTATTTACCTGACTATACTACAACAGCATTCAGAAGGCCTGATTTGTCTCGGCAATAGTCCAAAACTATATACGGAGCCTATAAAGCCTGTGATGGATGACACTGGTTTTGGTTAGAAGATTTATTTTGCTAAAACGTTTTAAAAATACTACTAAAGCGGTTTGTGGTCGCGCACACTGTCATTGTGTACTGTATCGAGTTTTTCGGGAGGTGAACTGACTATATTATTTACATTTTGGCAAACTCTTTACCCATGATAAACTATACGAATGATAGAGGAGAGTGGAAGAATAAAACCTGTTGTGCCGGCCCCACTTAGCGTGGGATAAGGGCAGGAAGATGATGATGACTACTACGCAGATACGCATATACAATACTATACAGATACTGGAGCCCTGTAAAAGATATTAGTTTCTGTAATGGTCTTGAAATACGCCATCCTCACCTCACCATGCGCAGTGTTTATGCTCCGTGCGTCATAATGTGGCCAGTGGCCTAAACACAAATTAATTTTGACATGAATTTGTTTTCTGACATTTTGGGAGACAACATAGCTTTTTCATTTTAATTGTTTTTCTAGTGTTATTTTGAGTTGTGTTGTGTAATTTAGGTAGTATTATAACCAACATTACTTGAGGTCTTAGCACAAAGTGTAAGCATTTGGAATGAAAGTGTATTATGTGATGTCCTGATGTGACCGAAAATGTTTCGAATGTTTTGAAGAAAACCGCCACCATTTTCTTCAAAATAAATGACGGCCGACTTGACTATGGACTGACTTGACTATATAGTATTTAATACAAACAACTTGACACTGGCAAAATTTCTGTCGAATGACGGACAGGTGCCATAAGCGGAGAAAAGAAGAAGAAGAAGAATTTTAACATTTGTGGCGTTAACGTAGCCTAGCGATATTGGACCTTATTCTTGTTGTGAGGGATACGATACGTTTACGCGACCAACGTCAAAGTCATTCGTGATTGCAACTGTATGCAAAATGCCTGTTCTATCAGCAAGTTGTATAAAAAAAGCTTTATTGCCCATAATTTCACCGCTAATAACACCCTTCAAACAATGGAAATAGGCATGGCTTGTTTGCTTTTATGAGATCCAGATTGAAGCAATTTTTCCATCTCTAGAGTAGGATACAAAGCGTTGAGTTATTTCTATGTTTCTCAGATTCGTCTCGGCAAAGGTCCAAAACTGTAGATAGCGCCTAGTCTTGTAATAGATAAGAATTTTCGTAGGTATTAGTTGAGCTAAACATTCATCTTGGACTGTTTTATCGGGATTTATGTCACACAGTTATCATCTGCTCAAAAAGCTCGTTTTGTTTTGCCCTCGGCTGACCATCAATGTTCTTTAGTCTAGTATTATATTGCTACGGGAGACCATGTTATCCACTCTGCCAATTTCTTAATAATATGCAAAATTTTGAATAAAAAATTAACTGATAAATCTGAAATTGACAGATAAGAAGAAAAAATCTAAATAAGAGGTTGTTATATGGCCTACCTTACCTAAGGAAAGCATCTTACACCCCAAACTGGACAGAACTGGCAGAAGATCGCCACCAATGGAAAGAGCTGGAGGGGGCCTTTACCCGAGAGGGGTCCGAATTAGTAGTACCCTACTTATATATAAAATAGTGAAAACATAAAATACACATATAACACTTATTATGGAATAAACAGGCTTTTTTTTAAACTATTTATACGGCCTACCTGATTGACCGATGACATCGTGATCGCGAGAACTCGGTGGATAGAGAGGGCTCAGAATCGTTTTCCTGTATATGTATAGGGGACGTCTATATCCAGCTGTAGACTTCTTGAAGTTGATGATTAATACGGCACTGATAAACTTAGAATTTAAAGTTAACATTATTTGACAATAACACATATCACAATTTTGTTGTTACATGAAGAGAAATAGTATATATTGTATAGTGTTATAACTGTTTTCAACAAACCCATTTCATAAAAAGCATTATTGAAAAAATCACTAATAGTTACTTTTTATGTACCGGTATTGTAGGCGAAGACTTTTTATTAAAAAATGATGAAAATCTTCATAGAATTTAGACATTAAATTTGCACTGATTAGGATCAGTTGAGCTATCTCTAGATCGTTCATAATGGTCTGGCAGATAGCACAACTTTACATGTGTTTTTGTACATTATTTAGGCTTCATTTATCAAAAAGGTGGCAAAAAATCCTGATATACTTACAAAAAACTTGTAATTTTCTTTAATATAAAATATTAATAATAATAATATTATATTTACAATCAGTTGCATACATTAGTGGATTTAATACTATAAGTAAGTATATATAACGAAAATCATACAACCCTATCGCAACAAACACTCTACTTGTCATTTAAACCCACCCCATTTGCTACCCCATCAGACAGGTGTGCAAGTAACATTTTGTAGATAATTGGAATGGTTGATGGGGTAGGTCCTTTGAAGATTTTATCGTAGGTTTTTCATCCCTTTAGAGAGGCACAGTTTGATAGATCATTAGATAGTCAGGACTACGAGGAAGAACCCGGTTCAATGAACTTAATACAGGTTCTATCATGGTTTTATTGCATTTTACAGGATACATTTAAATATAACTTATTCAGCTTAATTGTTAAAGATCTGGATTTCCTTCTCTTTTGCTATTACTTAAATCCATGCCTTCTGATTTAACCAAAGACCTATGCTATCTGGTGGCATTAGATACAGATGTCAGTTCAGATTTATGTAGGTACCCGAAAAATGTGTTCAAACGGCAAAGGAAAATATCATGTTTAAACCCGCGACTAAGTCAGTTCAGTCATGAGCCATGTTCATCCTGTAGATTAAGAGGCTGATAACATTTTTGAAAATATAAAATTACTGAAGGTAGTTATGAAAAAATGCAAGTAGCTAGCAAATTATTTCTGAAATCCAAAACTATATCTTAGATGCACCATATTTATTTTATTGCAAAAAAACAGACAAATATAATTTTTAATCATAGGTCTTATGGTATTATCCAAAATCTGCGGGTTTTAAGCCTTTGAACCTTAATATAAAGAAAAATATTTGAAAACTCAATGGTAAGCCAGAATAAACTAAAGAAATGAAAATGAGCAATACTATTTCACTTAATCTTTTCGGGTTTATAAAAAATTGTGACCGTCACATTGTATAGCGGTTGTTATGACCGTATTTTTGGTTTCCGAATACAAAACAATCGTTCTTTTTTTGCTAAGGTTTTGACGTTCAAACTAATCAATTAGTCGCACACCAAATACTTTGTTTAATTATTGTACTCAGTTGTTAAGGGGCTGACAACTATCAAACAACTTCTCGCTCGCACGTTTCGATATGTTGAAAGATATAAAATCACCAAACTCATTTTCGAAAAATCGCCATCAACTATTTTGTGTGCAATCACATTGGACACAGTTTAGTAAAAATTTCATTTTGATCGATACAAGTTTACCTACTTAAAAGTTTGCTTATGTACGAAAACTAGTAAAGCTAACTTTTGAGTAGGAAAACATGTATCGATCAAAATTAATTTTTTACTAAACTGTGTGCAATGTGATTGCACACAAAATGGTTGATTGCGATTTTTCGAAAATGAGTTCAGTGATTTTATATCTTTCAACAAGTCGAAACGTGCGAGCAAGAGTCACATTAGCCTTAACTTAACTTTTTGAGCAATAATGTCGTTATAAATAGCGCGAAATTGGCAGTTTCGTGTGTCTTTTGTAAATATAGGTGCTGCAAATATGATTTTATTCTCCTATTTACTAGAAAAAACAGAATAAATTTAACCAGTTGAAAAAAAACTTCACGGACAAATGGCAATAATGTCGCTGACGGATAATTCATCTTCCATATATCATTTAGTCAAATTACGTTGCTTATAAAACGGCAGTCATATGACGGTTTGGTGTTTTTAGAAAGCAAAGTTAAGCTTGTTTACGTTTTTATCTCACAACACAGTCTGACCCCAAACGATTGGTGCAATGTCACCGTCTCGAGCTAAAATATGTAGATTAACCTCGCCAAAAATACAGCAATTGTGAGCAAATTTTATTTTGCGGGTAGACTACCAAATCCCCACGTGACCACTCGACGGGATATAACCGGGATAATAATACCCGAATACCCGGAATATCCGGCAGTCTGGAAGCTGGGGTATGATGGTCTTTATCCTCGGATTAAATTTTGCAGAGAAGCAACTCTTCGATGAGTCGATGGGCTTGACTGGGGGGCGGTTGTTCAGTTTATTTTGGAGTTTTTGTGGTTCCGTTACTAAATTGGAATATATACAGATCAAGTTACTTTTTGATGGCTTGGAATTAAAAAACGAGCTGATTCAGATAAGACTTGCACGATCATTGGGATAATGATTAACATTTGTATTTCGTTGCCTCATCATCCCTACCTATTGTTAACTAATACTCTGTTAGTAATCTAACAGAGTATTTATTTGCATTACATTACATTTGCGTGGTTGCCGGTGTAATTACAGGCACATGAGGCTTAACATCTGTATGCCTCAAGTTGATGGACGCAGGGCAGTGCATCGTAGGGCACGTTCCTATCGTGCATGACTTACTAGGCAATGCTTTGTTATAGGTGATGGTTGCCACTTAAAATCAGGTGGCCCATATGCTTGTTCCATCAGCTAGTAGTAAAAAAAAAAAAAAAATTATAAATGAAAAAAAATTTTTGAAGTTGCTATTTGTATTTTTCTTGCAATAAATCCCTATTTCCTCCCGTACTCAACACGTTCTTGGCCAGACGTTTTCGTATGAAATTCAAGATTGCTTTATTGCGTCACAAGATTGTTGTTGACGAAACGCTACACGTTTATGACGTTTTAAAACAAAATAAAAAGATTTTGGGTAATGAACTTCCTTCTTCTGATCGTTCCATCGAACTTCGTCTTTTGAATGTTTTTTTTTTCGATGTCACATAATTGATTTGTAGATATTTGTCACGTAGCTTTCTTTTATTATACTTATTTAATCAATTATATGATCAAACGAACTTGCAAAGTGAAGTTTGATCGATATTTTATGAGTACGCTTATTTCGAAGTTATAAAGAAGGTTGCAGTAGCATAAAAGAGGATACTACCATTTTTATAACTGAAGAATGAAGCGACGAATTATAATTATAATAATGATATAAAAACAATCAGACGAGAAGGCAACAAGCAGATAGCCCAGCTGATGTCAAGTTGTTATTTCGATCTGTTCCACTAGGTTCAACTATTAAGTTCAACCAGTTGAACTAATTATTTCCACCTATAACAATTGCATTAGCTCATAGAGCACGTCAACTGAGAACGTGTCCTATGTTGTTTTACATTAAAATCCAAGTTTTAATTAAATTCCTTTGGATCGCAGTCGATTACCACACAGACCAAGTTTTCCCAAAATTAAAATAAATTGAGAAAGTAAAATTTAGGTATCGAAAACTTTTACGACCGTCTTATTATGGCCGCAAAAAACGTGTCAGGGTAAAAATTATGTTCGTCGCTTTTTTGTATAAAATGACTGACACTGCGTTTCAAGAGGAGCAATAGGTTAGCGTGGTACGGCCTTGTCATGAGGAGGGAAGAAAATCATTACGAGAAGAATGTTAGGTATGGATGTGGATGGCTTAAGAAGGAGAGGCAGGCTAAAGAAAAGATGGATGGATTGTGTGAAAGATTACATGAGTAAGAAAGAAGTCAACAGCGAGATGACGAATGAGAGAGGAGAGTGGAAGAAGAAAACCAGTTGTGCCGACCCCATGCAGCCTGATAAGGGCAGGAAGATGATGATGACTGCGTTTTAAGAGTTTTGTTTAATTACTATGCTTTAGACCATTTCAAATAAGTTTTTTTTTTTAAATACGTCAAGTTAAGTTCGTCAAATTTCATACACAACTCAGTAGGAGTCATAACCGTCTGTCTCATTCTTATCAACTGAAACAATAAGGACAGCTATAATAATTGTAGCGCTGTCAACTAAAATCAAGGTTATTGCCACAACAAGCAAATGAGGCTTAACAATTGTATGCCTCAAGTTGATGCACACAAGGCAGTGCGTTGCAAAGCACGTTCCTAAAACAGAAATTATAACCGGTCGCAGATTTTCAGGCGCTAAGTTATCATGAAATCAAAGGTTAAAATATCAGATAAAGTTTAGAAAGGTTGTTTACGATCAAGAGATATTACTTTACGAATTTGAAATAGAGACTTTGAAGCATGGTTATAAATAGAATATGCTGGTTTATAAATGAAGACACCAAAAGCCTTCCCCTCAAAACTTCCAGTTTTTTCAGACCCGTGCCTGCTCTTACCAGCTCCTTTAAAATGCGTGTAGGTCATCTGACCAACATTTTATCTAATTGACCCCAACCGTAGGCCATCTTTTCATATTATGGGCCCTGGTGATGAAAAATAATCCATTGGTCGGATTGACTGGGTTTGTATGAATGCGGGTTTTATTCCCACCTACTACTCGTCATGTCACTAGTTTCTTTCGAAGCAGTGTGGTGAAAGGATTTTAAGTGCGCCTTAAGAGGCTCCTTTCGAGAACATGTTATAGAACTTTTTAGGTTCTACGACATGCCGGTTTCCTCACGATGTTTTCCTGCACCGTTTGAGAGTACTGGCACTGTGCACATACATTTCGCACGTCACAACTATTACCGTGCCAACTCAAAATATTGCACTTTTGAGTTAAGTATGCCATCGTAAAGAGGATTTTTTTCTCTACAAAATGATAATACAGTTGTATTTTTACCTCCTCCAATGGCTAAGAAAATCACCTGAGACTCTTTATTGACCATTCATTTCATTCATTTATTCAACAAGAAGCACCGACGCATCTCAACATAGTCCGTTACAACATAACAGCGCAGGCACCAAAACGTAATTTTCTGTTGTATTTTAAAATAAAACATCTTTTTGGATAAAAAACGTCGCAGGTGAGCAATCAACATAGTTGTATCTGTAAGATGATACTTTATTGTTTGTTCAAAATAATATTTTGTCTTCATTTAATACCATATTGCATGTTCATTATTTACTTTTTGAGGGTAGGACGGAAAATAACTTGACTTGATACTAAAATGCATCAATTTTTTTGGAGTTAATACGGTATGACTCGTTAAAGTTCTTGTATTTTGGCTGTGTGCAGGTGTCTATTTATGAATGCTACGGTTTGGTCTGTGAATATATCGGATAAAACTTTTACTTTCACATAAATTTTTGGAACAGATCAATAATGAAAAGGCATAAACGGGCATTAATAATCTTACACTTTATTAGTATTTGCCGCATGTAATAGCAGTTCTTCCTTCTAGCATAATAAGAACTTGTGTATTTGACATTTATTTATATTTAGTTAATTTTTTGCATAAAAATATAAAATTAGAGTACAATAGGAAAGATTAATGCTTATGCATTTTCTACCAGCTAACCTACGTGGTGACTTATGCGAATAAATACCTTTTTTTTAATATAACTTGGTGATGAAATGAGCAGATGGCCCGCGTGATGTTGATTGGTAACCATCATCTATAACAAAGCATTGCCTCGCAAGTCACGCACGATAGGAACGTGCCCAGTGATGCACTGCCCTGCGTCCATCAACCTGAGGCGTACAGATGTTAAGCCTCATATGCCTGTAATTTCACCGGCAACCACTAAAAACCTCTTCAAACTAAAATACAGCAACGCTGCTTGGCGGCAGAAAAAGGCAGTGTAGTAGTGCTTCCCCGGACGAGCTTTTCACAAAGAGCTCTTAAAAATATCTTGTATCTCCTTGATAATATTCTTTCAATAACTGCTCTCTTAACCAAAATGCTGCTGATATCATGACGTGTATGCCAATGGTCGTATGCCAGTACAGCTCTTACAGAACTGTATTATAATAAAATTATAATTAAATTAATGGCACGTTGGTATTAAATGAACTTTATGAGAAGTCTCGACTGAAATACATGCAATATCGGGGAGATACTATTTTTCGTGGTCTGTGTGTTAAACAGTAGGTTGAGCCACAGTATTGTGAATTCAAAAACTGCGTCGATGCACATACTTTCAATACAAAATTATTTTGTTTTATAAATTGTGTACGGATTCCGATTCCTGCAATCTGAGCGCAGTGATAATACTACAGGACTAGCGATTCTTAATACGTTTAAGCACATGCACTCAATGTCAAGCATTTATTTTCATGATTCGTTTAACATTGGTATAAAGATGACTAACATCATTGCAAACGATTTTGCACGAGATTGCCAGCTGACGCAAATGCCATTCAACAGTCTTAAAACCCATAACCTTATAGCCCAAATAGTTTGAAATCTGGGAATAGAATTCACAAACGTAAAAAAAAGAGTTCCACCTAAATAAATCAAGACATGAAACGATCAAAACTGGAAACTGAAATGGACTGAAAAGGTAGGTAGGTGATTTACAAAGAAACAAGAATTTATGAAAAGAACTGTTCCGAGAGTTTCACAACGTGATAGAATCTGAAATGGGGAAAACTTAGAAAATTTAAAACCTCTGGGGAATATAGGTTCTCAAATGGCGACCACGAGCTGAAAGACGAAGCGTTTTACGAGGAACCGATGGCATTGTGAGGATCACAGGAAAGACAGTGGATGGAGAGGGATCAGAATAATTCTTCCTGATACTAATTATTATCCTATAGTGATGAGCCTACGATGATAATAATAAAGTTGATTTTCTAAAAACAATATTATTTGGTATTTTGTTGTGTTTAATCCAATAAGATCAAAAAAAAACCAGTAATAGGACTGCTTGTATTGATGAAAATGTGTATCAATAATGGCTAATTTTGATATACGACCGTCGAATTTTACAAAAACCTCTAAATAAAACAGGCATTAACGTCTTATTTCATTTTTGAATTAATTTAAACAGGCAATATAGTACTAACTCAAAGTGCTAGTGAAAAATTACTGATAACTTTAAAGATATTCATTATTTATTATACCAATACCTTAGAAAGTAAAGTCAGATAACATACCTTTAAACTTACATTTAAAGTTAGGCATGATAATGTATATTTTAGACAATATGATTTTTTGAACTTTCAAAACCTGTTTTCTCGAAATCGACTTTTTTGAGTTGGCACGGTAATGTTTGTGACGTGCGATTTGTTAACATAAAAACTCATTGGCACACGACTAGTTTCGAACCCACGACCTTAGAATCAGAATGTGGGCCGCTACCACCAGACCACCAGTGCTCTCGCCAAAACACCGGCACTAGTGAAAAAAGTAATTGCTCAAAAACAGCCTATGAAATGAACAGAACAATGTAAATTGCAGTAACTTAACCTCTTATTCGGTAAATTTAAACTTATTTCATAGAAAAAGGGTACAAAC
Organism: Chloroclysta siterata; assembly: GCA_932294275.1. Taxonomy (NCBI): domain Eukaryota; kingdom Metazoa; phylum Arthropoda; class Insecta; order Lepidoptera; family Geometridae; genus Chloroclysta; species Chloroclysta siterata. Next base: position 3,384,760 of record OW028604.1, on the reverse strand, counting down.
GTTTATTATGGTGATAAATTTAAAAGGACATTATTTTCACAAAGCTCAGTAGACGTTAAAGACCACTTTGAAATAGAGGCGAAGCGATCTGCGACACTTATCCGGCCATTCAGTGATCCGAATGGGACATGGAATTAATAAAAAAAAACTAGATATACACATCAGAACTTTGTAAAAAAAAATAGCAAAAATCTAGATTTTATCTTACTTTTTTTTTAATATTTTTGAAGTTTATGTCTTGTTTTTTTTACACTATCACAATAAAATATGGATTGATATTATGTATACATAAAACAGTAATAATCTATGTGATATCCTAATACGTCAAGTTTTCGCTATAATCTACATTTATCTACACTAATATTTTAAAGAGGAAAGATTAGCATTTTTGTATATAGCGAATGGGCTCAAAAACTACTGGTCCAATTTCAAAAACTTTTTCACCATTAGAATGCTACATTATCCCTGAGTAATATAGGTTATATAATACTTTAAAAAAAGTCAGGGATCCCTACTAAAACTGCAATAATGTAACCCAAGGTGGACAAAAAATTCCTTACATCGCGTGCGCTGCGAAAACTATTGATGAAAGAACAAAATAATGTACTACGACTTTGCAGAACACGTCATTATCTGCAAAAAATATCACAACAGCATACGTCTAACTATTATAGTTCTGTCACAATAAGTGTTATTTTATTATAAAAATTTAATTGAAATGCCGCCGCTAGAAAAGGCTCTTTATTTGTACCATGGTATTAATCCTTATCCAAATAAATAATTTTATATTCAAGATTGTTTTAATACCTATACCTCTAGATTACTTTTTGAATTATTGAAATCGGAAATTCTATTCAAAAGATATAACGAATTTAAACATTTTAGTTAGGGCCAAATGTATGAAATAAGTAGACGCGACACTCGAACCTACGGTCTAAGCTTATCCTAAAATGTTAAAAAAATTATATCCACCCATGCGAAGCTGGGACAGGCCGCTAGCATAAGATAAAGTTATTGCATATGTAATCAAATCATTCTTATTTATTTGTTTAAACCAGAACGGCATCAGCCAATTACACTAATTAAATCAGACAATCACATTATTAAATTAAAGTCAAAGTCAAAGTCAAAATGTATTTATTCAATAAAATCACAAGGATCACTTTGAAACTTCTTAAAGCTAGGTGACTCTAGGTGCCAGTTCCACGCGACCAAAGATAAAACTAAGATAAAGTAGAACTAAGATAAAAATAAAGACAGTACAAACAACAAAGGGAATAATCAAAATACTAGTAGGTAAAAACAATGTCAAAAACTAAAAATTCTAAGAGTTAATAAAATATACTTAAATTATAAACGTAAAAACTTACGGCCTATAAAAATTGCGTTCTCTCACAAATACCTATATAAGATGTACCATAAGTAGCAATGTATTAAGTCTCCACAATCACCCCGAGACATAAGGTACCTGTTATTTTATATATTATTTTCTATATATTTTCCTCTCCTGCCTACCTACACATGCAGACAGATGCATGCACACAGCAGACGTGAGGACCCAGGTTGGTCTTAACTGAAAACCAGCGCTGCGTCGTCGTCGCCTTGGCGGCTGCGGGGCAGCATTTAGCTGAGTTGAGACAATTTTGGCTCAAAGAATACTGGTCGGCATCCATAGTATCTGCTATAGGTTTAGGTAGTGTAGGAAACCTGCATTGTTTATTTTTGTGTTTTTAAAGGTTTCTTTCCATATTATATGTACCTATCTACCTACATACTATATATGTATCTGCTATGTTTCACAGTTTTATCTTCTTGTTACCTACCTCTATTATGTGACGCTGTACCCTTGTTTGTGTATTGAATAAAAAATATTCTATTCTGTTTTAGTAGCACCTATAACTAAGAGCCAAGTACATGTCTTTTTCTATAACAGAAAGACTTTTATAGGGTTTTAAACATACATATTACATGTTTTCTTTTTATACCTATTATGTTTTTTGGTGTGTAAATATGTCTACCTACGTTTGCACGCAATTTTACTTTAAAATTCATTATAAAGAATCAAACGTTGAAATCCAACGATTCAATTCACACTGCGATTATCCTCTTCATGGAGACTGCAAAATGGCGGCGGCACTCGAGTTGCCACTTAATGGTTATTTACGGCAATTTTCTGTAGAAAATGCGGGATACAAATGTAAGATTAAAAAGTGACGAAGCGCTGCTTAAATTAAAGTCCAAGGAAAACAGGTCTACAGACCTGTAATTTCAGTTGCATAATCTTTATTACATGTTTTTTAATTTTTTTTTCGAAGAGCTTATAGACAAAATACTGTCTGTTCTCTATATTTTATAGAGTATCTCGTTGCTTCCAAAAATTATAGAAAACATAATATATTTTTTGACAGCGATTATCTGGTATTTTAAAATGATAAACATAGGTCTCCGACGGATTCCACAGGCAAAGTAAACATCCTTCCAAAACTTCCCAGTGACATGTCACACGTATACACGTCAGGCGCTTTGCTGCTTGCTTTTATGTCCTTGTAACAAGTGTCAGTTTTCTTTGGCTATGAGTATCTTGATTAGTGGCATAGCTAGCTGGACAAGGGCCTATGTACCGAGGCCCTTGTCCAGCTAGCTATGCCACTGAAGATGATGCCACTGTGAAGACAAAGAATCGAGATGAAAACTTACCTAAAAAGTTGACGGGTGGAATTGTCTAATTGATCTCACGACCGTCAAGCACGTGAGCTTATCGCTGATGCAATGTGCTACGGGCGTACTCAACCAAACTACCAAATAACAATAACAAACAGCACATGCTTATCGAGAACGCTTGGCAAATATGTTGAAAGTCTTAAATCGGGAGTTCTCTGATTGAAGATGTTCATCTAAAATCATTAAAAAAAAAATTGTGAACAGGCTATAGATTTTCTAGCTTCGGGAGCCGGCTGACTCTCTCTTTTCAAAGCTTAAGTTAGAAGGCTCCCTGAGCTCTGGGGCCCTGGTGTACTGCACCACCTGGCCCTACGATATAGCTACGCTACTGATCTTGATCAGTATCCGTGTGTAACTATATTACAGGTTTTTTTAATAATATGGAATATCTCTCTACTTTTAAGTCTTCTACACCCTATTGAGTAAATTCGTCTTGTGAATAGGATCATTACAGCAATTATAATTTCATGCTGTAATCATGCCTTTAGTCGAGATCCCGGTGTTTTGTGGTTGCTTTTAAATTATTCAAGTTATCTGCGTCTGAAGATTTAGCTTGAAATTGAAAAGCATTACTCAGAATCCAAGTGTTTCAAGCTTGTAATGAGACTTTGAATGCATTTGAAGTAGACAAAAATGGAAATGTACAGGGGAGGTCTATATGGCCGTGGCAGTGAACTTCTACAGGCTGATTATGATGCTGATGAATCAAGCTTCGAAGATATCATATCTCATGGCCACCACTTGGAAGGCTTTGGTCATGTATTTATAAGCTTTTCCTAGCTAGCTTCAGTGGCCACCGAATGGTGCGGGTAGAATCCTTCATATGTTCTGTACTAGCTGGTGCCCGCGACTTCGTCTGCGCAGGATTAGTATTTCGAGTACCTTATATTAGCGTGGCGTAGAACATATCTGTTCTAGCGGTTTTGGCAGCGAACGCCAGAATAGCTCGCAGATGGTAGATTTTTTTTCCTACTTACATGACACTTATCGTCATATTTTGGACAACTCACACAATATCTTTATAAATTGTAGCCTATGTGTTATTCTGATGTATAATATAAGCTATATTTGATCGAGTGAGCGAAGCGAACGAAGATCTTAGTTTCAACTTGGGCGATTTGGCATTTTATGTATGTATGTATATATGTATGTATGTACTAGCAGCTTCTCGCGGCTTCGCACGCGTTAAAGTGGTGAGCCGTGAGCCGCCTATTGCACCTTTTTCAGGGGTAGTTTTTAAATATTGAATACGTGATTCTAAATTACTTATTGTGGGATTTATTTACCCCAAGTTTAAAGTCAATCGCACCACGCGTTAAAAAACTTCCATACAAACTTTGTCATCCCTTTGCACACTTATTAAGGGTAGTTTAAAAAAACTAAAAATGTATTTCCTATTTTTTTGCCTTGAAGTATATGTACTCCAAGTTTCAAGTTTGTAGGTTCAAGGAATACAATTTTTCATACAAACGTTTTCATCCCTTTTTACACCCTTAGGGTTTGAATTTCCAAAAATCCCTTCTTAGTACACCTCTACGCCATAAGACCTATGTCCTCCACAAATTTCAAGTCTCTAGGGCCAGCGGTTTAGGCTGTGCGTTGTCTATATGTCAGTCAGTCAGTCAGTCAGTCAGTCAGTCAGTCAGTCAGGACTTTGATTCTTATAGTATTAGAGATGTATGTATGTTTGTCTGGCGATAACTTTAGAACCGTTGATCCGATCTGCATGAAATTTGATATGTCGATAGCTTGTACTTGAGAAATTTACTGGTAAGTATATGAGTAAAATCGGATGAAGGGTTTTTGAGATATGGGGTTTTTTAAGAGGGCAAAAATAAAAAAGTGACAAAAAATCAAGTGACATGTCATATGAAAGGGCTTTGTTTGGACATTCCAAAACAATTTTTACTTTTTTTTTGGGACGCTCAGTTTTTGAGATACAATAAAAAAGTTAAATTAAGATAACCAGCGATCCAAGAGCTCCCATCTCTAAGAGTTTCGTTGGCATCAAGGTTTTTCTACTGGTCGGTCAGTTCCTTTGCTTTTTCTTATTTTTTTTTCTTGAAATAAATTAAGGAGATACTCAGTTCTCATAAAATGGTGACAACGACCGGTCTGATGATGGAGCCAAGGTCTGTTCAACGGAACTCTACAATAAATAGGCTAACAGAGTTGAAACTTGGTTACCGTACCAAGTTAGTAGGCGGTAGTCAGAAAAAAGTCCAAACATAATGTTTGGACTTGCCTCTGACTACCACCTACTCAAAGTTTTAATGCGTTCGTTGGGTCGCATCACGAGATCTCAGTTCGGGGCGAACTACTAGTATTGTAGTTTCATTAAAATCTATTCAGTAGTTTTTACGTGAAAGAGTTACAAACATACATCCATCCATCCATACTTACAAACTTTCGCGTTTATAATATTAGTAGGATGAACTCTGAGTATTCAACAGCCGTTGTGTCGGAACCACAACTGGTGCTCGGCTATACCATCCATTACGTTACCAACTGCACAACCACAATTTCTCAACCAAGCTTGCGGAGTTTCTGCAAGATGGCCTAAGCTGATTTATATTTGACTCTGACGATATTTTCATCGCAATTTCTGGTAAATGTCAGGTAAATAAATGTAGTATAGCCTCAAAGTGCACCGCATTCTCAAAACTCAACAGGCGGCGGAAATTTTTTTGATACTTTCTAATATAGTTTGATTTAATATGTAAATTTTCATACTAATTTGAAAGAATTAAAGAACTTAATTTATAAAATAAGAACCTAAGAGCTGCAAAACGGACTTGGCATAAGTCAGTTTGCTAGCAACTAATGCTGGTCTTCTGTCAGGGCCGTGCATTTTCCTTCCTTAGTTTAATTAATATAGATTTTCTGTTTTTTCAGCTTGAGTCATCCAGCAAAATTAACAATAACTGTCATGTTTTCAAGCACACATTTGGCAAACGGATCAATTGACAGACAAATATCACCCTTCTCGTCTTCTCACCTCATTACAATAATTCAGGCCATCATCATGCAAATTTCGGGAAAAATACGCATTTTTTTGTCAAATTCTTTATCTGTCTGTCGACAATTGGGCGTTTTCATCTTCGCCGACACGATAGCGAAATTTTAAGCAGAACTTAAAAGGAGACGCGACGGTATTACCTTACACAAAACATTGCTTTATTTTCGTCACAGAGAATTGTCTATCTCTATAATAATACTATAAGAATCAAATCCTGACTGACTGAACTTACTGACAATTAATTTTAATATAATTATTATTGTTACAATTTTATTTAATTTATTTTTATTTTTATTTGACCTAAATTGTTTATAAATTTTAATTTGCATGCCCTTACACGGTAGAATTACATTGGCTCTAAACAAACTTATAACATCTCATTACATGTAATTCTGCAAATAAATATACTTTGACTTTGACTTTGACTTTGACTGACTGACTGACTGACATATAGACAACGCACAGCCTAAACCACTGGTCCTAGAGACTTGAAATTTGAGGAGTACATAGGTCTTATGGCGTAGAGGTGTACTAAGAAGGGATTTTTGGAAATTCAACCCCTAAGGGTGTAAAAAGGGTTGAAAACGTTTGTATGAAAAATAGTATTCCTTGAACCTACAAACTTGAAACATGGAGTACATGAACTCCAAGGCTAAAAAATAGGAAAGGCATTTTTAGTTTTTTAAAACTACCCTTAATGTGCAAAGGGATGTGAAAGTTTGTATGGGAGTTTTTTGACGCGTGGTGCGATTGACTTAAAACTTGGGGTATTTACGATGGTTACGATGTTTGGATGTTTGCGGCTCAATCGCGACTCACCACTTTAACGCGTGCGAAGCCGCGAGAAGCTGCTAGTAATACATATTTTTGATTATATAGGGTTTCTCAGAAATAATTTTAAATTATTTTTATATATTTCTGATTAAGTATTATTACTTTAAGCCACATTATTTTTTATTATTTTATTCTGAAAATTGTCTGAAATCATTTGTTGCCAGTAATATGCTTCTTAATGTGTAATATTATCCGTTATTTTTTTAATGATTTCCTTTTAACTAGACGCACACTGATGCAATTTCTACACATCGATTTACACAAAGTGATCTTCCCAAAGTATATCTTTAATGCAATTTCTATAAAGAAAAGACCCTCAAATCGATTTTTAAATACCTTTACAGTGCCATAGAATAATCTAGTCGCTGTGGTGTAGTAATCATATCTACGCCAAGGAGTGGAATTCCTTACCGGCGTCCGTGTTTCCGAATGCCTATAATTTGGATGTTTTCAAGTGACCAGTGCATAGGTATCTTCTAGGTAAGCGTGCTACACCGTAGACCGTATCGTCACTTAACATTAGGTGAGATTGTGGTCAAACGGTTTACCTACTATAAATTGTAAAAAAAGACTTGCGCAGAACCAATATCATCTATCTTCTCTTCATTTGGCTTATATTTTGTAAATTATGTAGACGATATCGTGTCGACTAAAGCACTGGTGGTTTAGTGGGAGTGGCAACGCTTTATGGTCGTAAGGGCGTGAGTTCGGATGCGGACATGCACCATATTTGTTTACGATAAATTTATGTGCGCAATGTCTGTGCTCTCAATCGGTGAAGAAAAACATCGTGAGGAAACCAGTTAGTATTCTAGCTGTAATACGTTTGCAACATGTCACGTTCTAAGAGTAGTAGAGCTCTTTGTGAAGGGCTCGTCCCGGGAAGTACTACCACCCCGCCTATTTCTACCGCCAAGCACGACGTAATGATTTGTATAGAAAGGAGCTTCTTGAGGCGCACTTAATCTTTTCATCACACTGTTTCGAAAGGAACTAGTGACACGACAAGAGAAAGTTTTCAGTAATCAGTTAATATCGTGTCGTTGTAACGTAAAAACGTTTAGAAGGCACTATTAGTCCGTGCTTGGAGGGATGCCAACAGGATGTTGTTGTTGTCTCACTGTACGATCGTTGTGTGTCGCTGCTCGAACGTTTTTGAAACACCCTGAATTCTTACTTAGTGAGATACGTTCTGTTGGTGAGCTGATTGCATGGCCATGAAAGAATGGTAAAACGCACCCATAGCCTCGACAACAAGCATACAGTAGGACCCCATTGGGGCTTAGTCCGTAATAGTCCGACATAATCCTTATGCTACCATCGTGGTGGAAAAAAAAATTGGTGGACATTCCACACAGCACTATCTCGCCTCAAACTAAGCCAAAGCTTGTGATATGGGAACCCGATAGCTGATATGCTGGTAGTACTTCCCCAGACGAGCCCATCACAAAGAGCTACGCTTATTTTCATAATTTTAAATGAATTTTTACTAACGAATTTTCAAGCCTGAATATTCGTTAGTTATAACCCATTTTTCGAGAGGCTTCTCAATAGCCTAATGAAAACGTCAAAGAGCCCTCTTCGCTCTATGACAATACCTCTCACGATGTATGGCGGTCCCGACAGCCAAGGAGAGATAGATGCCTATAATAAACTGCCCATGCATGGACACAAACCTGGCCGAGTGCCAGATGAACTACAAAATAAATCTGACAAGAGCCGATATTCGTAAAAAGCAGTACCGACTGGCTGGTTGTCACGATCGGAGCAGTTTCTTCAGATTTTGTTCTACCATATCTTTTTCGAATACACGCTAGTTATTGCCTGAAGACTCACATCACTACTCTCTCTCTCTCTTATCGTGTCACTAGTTTTTTTCGAAACAGTGTGGTGAAAGGATTTTAATTGCACCTGAAGAGGCTCCTTTTGTTCCTTCACAGTCTTGACCTCTCGATCGGTGTCTAACATAATATTGGTAATATTGGTGAATAAGGGTTAGGGCACAGCTATGAAGCTCAAGTTCAGAGTGGGCGTGACTTACGATGCAATTATTTGTGGTGATGGTTACCACTTAACATCAGGTGGGCCATTAACAATAAAAAACATATTTATTGCTTATCTACAAAAAAGATCTTATAGAGGTACAGTTTTAACAGTTTGTCCGTTCCGGACGTACCTATAACAATCTGCTTGATCCATCAGCAAGTAGTATACCTATTCAAAAAAACCGACCAAGTGCGAGTCGGACTTGCGCACGAAGGGTCCCGTAGCGGCAACAGAAATACATCATCTGTGAAAATTTCAACTGTTTGACTATCACGGTTCATGAGATACAGCCTGGTGACAGACGGACAGACGGACAGCAGAGTCTTAGTAATAGGGTCCCATGTTACCCTTTGGGTACGGAACCCTAAAAAACTAACTGAAGTCCTTCGACCCCACCAGCGTGGTCTTAATGCTCACTATGTTTGAACTGGATGTCTCGATCATGTGTCATCGGGGTCACCAAAAATATAAATTCTTTAGTTTACGGTGGAACCGTTTGATCAATCTCATACATTATATTTATACCACCCACCACGAATACAACAAACTCGCGGGATCGAGCTACCATTAGTCTAAAAATAAGAGACTGTACATCTACCTACATGCTTTGATTTATTTTTTGTTTTATATAGGGTGTAAAAAGACCACTCCCGAAAACTTCAGGGAGTTAAAGTACCCATCAATATGAATAACTTTTCTAAGAAACCAACACTGAACTTGAAAAAAAAGCAACTGCACCGTGCAAAAGTTCAATACCTACATGGTTAAAATGTATGAAACAGCTGTTTTTTTGTATTTTCGTTCAGTCTAGGTTCCATAAAAAAAGTTACTCATATTGATGAGTATTTAAACGTTTCCGGTCTGTTAGGATTGATTCTTAGATTGTACTGATCTCATATTGAGCAAATCTTAAAAACATCTTTTCCCAAAATGACTGATTTTATAAATGTCTTTGTTTATGAAACCCCTTGAAGTTTTTGGTAGTGGTCTTTTCCACACCCTGTATAGAATTTTGCTATTTTATGTTCTTTTTAGATTGGCGTTGGAAGCTATATACGCATTTTTTGATAATGTTTTTGCTCTTGAGTGTCGTAAGCAAAACACAGCATCTGAGTTGTCAAGCCAAAGCTACCTACAAAGTCCTACTACGAGCTCTTATTGATATCGTAAATAATATTTTCTTTTGTATTGCAGATTTTTCTTCTGAGAATTATTATTTTACTCCTTGATCGCAAAACCAACGTGGAGATACAACGCCAAACAATAGTCGTAAAATTAAGAATGCGGATCAATACGTGGCAAGGAGTGACGGAATATGGACAAAAGCGATTACAGAATCGCGATCAAGATATCTCAGCGACTATGAGGCAGTACGTACGAGTCGGATGATAATTCTCTACGCAAAAGGTATACATGCTATGACTTATTTTAGGGGTACAATTTAATAAGTTAAGCCTGTTAGCGAGAGACTGGTGCTAGAGATAGATATTTTAAAGAAAAACCTGTAAAACAGGTCACCTGTGCCCCATTTTAAAGATTTAACAAGGGATGTTTGTTTTTGTAGTTTGATTGGCATTGAAAAAAAACAATTACTTTACTTTAAGACTTATTTTAGAAATAACTAGAAATTTACAAGAAGTATGAGTAACAATATAAATACGAGTATATGTAGGTATATAAAAAGTACCTACAATAGTATGAAGGTGACTACAGACAGTTAATTGAAAAGTGAATGTATGTGTGATTGTGTGTATGTTAAGAGGTGTGTATAGAAGGGTGTGAATAATTGGGTGTAAGTTTACGGATGTGTATAGAAGTGTGGTTGTGTTTATATATTGTGTATGACTTTATGTGTGGTAGGGTGTGTTTGCATGTGTTATTGGTTTCTTTGGAATTATTATCGGAGTAGCTAGGGCAGCAATGGCAACCAGAATAGTACCGGAAATATTGTAGTAATTGTATGATTTTTTTAGGCTTGATTGCGTGGAACTGGTTGCCTGGAAGAGATCGCTCTCAGCGATAAGGCCGCCCATTGTTTTGCCTAAATGTATGTCTTAACCCTGCATTTTATTTCTGTGTGTTGAACAATAAAGAGGTATATGTAAATCTATCTATCTAACTAGTACATAGCTTTAAGACACTTCAAAGTGATCATTAGAAAGAAAGATAGAAAGAAGAAAAAAAACATATTTATTTGCAAATACTTAGCTACAATAATGACGACAATACTTAACTAGTGGTTCGCCCCGAACTGAGATCTCGTGATGCGACCCAACGATCGCACTAAAACTTTGAATAGGTGGTAGTCGGACGCAAGTCCAAACATTATGTTTGGTTATGGCCAGACAAACATACATACATACATAAAATGCCAAATCGCCCAAGTTGAAACTAAGATCTTCGTTCGCTTCGCTCACTCGATCAAAAATAAGAAGCCAAGAGTTGCAAAAGGGTCCCTGAATCAGCATAAAGTTAGTTGGCCAGCACCTAACGCTGGTCTTCCATCAGGGCTGTGCAGTAATGATCTATCTATTGAGTATCTGGCTCAGCGCATCAGCATTGCTATTCAGCGTGGCAATGCAGTCAGTGTCTTGGGGACGCTGCCGATCGGATCAGATTTGGATCAGTTGTGCTATCTCTAGATCGTTTGCAACGGTCTGCAGATAGCTCAACTGTTTAATATGTATTTTGTACATTTTGTAAATACTTGTTTTCATTGTAATATTATTTGTAAAGAAATCACAATTGAATTCATTGATTCGACTTTGAATTGAAATAGCATTGTTTTGTTTTAATACAACTAGCTAATGGAACAAGCAGATGGCCCACCTGATGTTAAGTGATAACCATCACCTATAACAAAGTATTACCTCGTAAGTCACGCACTGGGCCATTTACCTGTTCGTATTGGTCTATTTCGAACATTTTATCATTAATTTTTGAAGGAAGGTCAAACAAGGCAATGTGGCCTTTGTGGTGATGAAAGGATTAAGTGCACCAAAGGTCTCTCACCTCGTTCACTGTAATTCGCTCATTGTGGAAGCCATAGAAATCCCGTTCTATTTTTATCCATCCTCTGGTTACCCAATTACTATACATTTTCATATATTATTATATTTTCGTTTTATGTGTGAGTGGATTTTTTTTACGTTTCCCCCCAAGTACGAGACGCCTGGCACAGGATATTAGTATATAGCTATTGTATTACTTTGTTTAAAAATGTGATAAATAGTACCATAGAGAGTAAATAGTACATGGAATCAATGAGGGTACTTTTTATCACATTTTTTCTTACGTACTTTTTATCTAAACTAATAAAAAGAGGAAATATTCGTAATATTTCTAACGTACTTTTTATCTACGCTAATATTATAAAAACGAAATGTTTGTATTTTTGTATGTAACGAATAAACTCAAAAACGACTAGTCTAGAATATAGCAGGGATTCGTTTTATTTAATTTTTATGGAAAATTAAGACTTTTAAAAAAAATCTACCTTTTACACACCAGTATTTTTCCTGTTTAATGCATGGAGTTGCTAAACTATTTTATTTCAAAAATTTTAAAAAACTTGATTAGGTATATAAAAAGGTTATTTATTAAAAAATTGTAAAATTGTTTAGTAGACAATTTTGCCTGTGTATAAACAATCGAAGTCAGTCAATCCAGTAAACCCACAAATGCAACAGTCATACTCCAAAAGTCTAGTATTATCACATTAGGATTATCTGTATCTTAGAAAAGACATTTATATAATTCATAGCAAACCGGCACCCGTAGCCTAAGAGTAGTAGAGCTCTCTGAGAAAGGCTTGTCCGAGGAACAACCACTATGCCTTTTCTGCCGCCAAGCAGCATTACTGTGTTTCGGTTTGAAGAGTGTGGTTGCTGGTGAAACAGGCACATGTGGCTTAACATCTGTATGCCTCAAGTTGATGGACGCAGGGCAGTGCATTGTAGGGCACGTGCTTATCGAGGCAATTCTTTGTTACAGGTGATGGTTACCACTTAACATCAAGTGGGTCATCTGCTTGTTCCATCAGCTAGCAGAGTAAAAAAAGCATGAAGTAAAAATCTGAGTTGTTACACTTTTATTTTGTACGTTGTAACAACAAGTCGCTGGCTAGTAGTATTGAATTAATTATTGAAGAAACTATCGATTCCGGTCATTTGCTTTCGGTCCCTAGCCATTTGTAAGGTGAGTGATACAGTCCGCTCAAGTTTTACTCGTTTTTTTTTTGTTTTTAAGTCATAGTCCCATTTTTTTTCTAATTATTGCACTCCTGTCGTTGTTCGGTATTTACGCAGGATTATTTGGTTGAAAAAAAAAATTATTTAGGAACTGCTTTTGGTGACAATAATTAAAAAAACTCAGAGGATTACCAATCTTCCATATACTATTTTTTTTGTTCTTATTAATTATCCCACTTTTTCTTCTAATTATTGCACTCCTGTCCTCGTATTACGTATTTTGTATACATTTTATTGTCTTATTCTCTTACTATTTATGTCTAAGGTATTCTGTTGTAGACCATCTTTTTGTTCGTACCTACTTATATTATTTTAGGTTACGGATAGAGACGGTTGAGAATTTTATGATAAAATAAATCATAAAAAATATGAATGATAAATTTTTATTATAATATATTTGAGTTGATAATAATAATCTATTTCAATAAAACAATTTTGGCAGGTAGACATGAAACAGTAGCTACTAGTTAAAATTCTCAGTGTGCCATGAACGTATTGGCCAATACTGATTACATGTGAGCAAAATAAATCCGGAAAAAAAGGTATGTTTCATATAACAACGCTGAACCAACATACACCTAATCAAACAATTTGTTGAACAAACTCCGATAACAAAATAAAAGAGAGCTGTCATGGTAGCACAATACAATTTGTATAAAATAATGTGGGTAGTTATATAATGGAAAATAATTATTGTTCCATGTAAAGAGATACCTCAGATAATTAATCGAAAAATGGTTTCAGCCGAAATATTGATCGAAACCCAAATTCGCGCGATCGCACGAGTCATTGGCAAAATTTCAAAATTAGAACATCAACAGCGTTATAAAAAACACCGGGACATTCGCACTCCTTCATACTTCCTGCGATCTATGTGTGAGTGCATCAATGCGTTTGTCTATGAAAATAAATTGTTTATTCGAACAAGAAAATATACCTAACGGTCAGTCAGTTATCAGCGGGAAAGAGGGGCGCGTGTCGTGGCGTCGGTTAATAAAATAAAATTGTTTTTCCTCAGTTTTCCTGTGTTTAGTTTTGTAGTTGCCGGCTTTTCGGTGCAACACGTGGTCTTGTAAAAGTTTGCGAGCAATTCGGCTGATTAGCAGAGTTTGCTTCCGCAGTTTACCTACTTAATTGTGGATAGTGCTTTTAGTGAGTGTGTGTGTGCGATAGTTTGTTTTGTTTTAAGTGTTTGTGGCCAGTGCTGAATGATTTTCTAAATTTAAAAGTTGGGTGAGTGTTTTATATTCTATTTGCGAAAGGATTTAAGGTGGTCTTTTAAATGATAATATAAATCCCTTTTCACTTTGACTTCGATTTTGGTTATACGTTGTATTATAATATAACATAATATCTAGAATTGAAATTAATTGAGACTAAGGTAACTAGCCAGCTTGTTTCAGAATAATTATTCTAAAAAATGTTTTCTTAGATAAATAAACATACTCATACTATAAATTAAATAATAATATAAATCCCTTTTTACTTTGACTTCGATTTTGGTTACAACTACGTTGTATTATAATATAACATAATTATATAGAATTAAAATGAAATGAAACTAAAGTAACTAGCTAGCTTGTTTCAGAATAAATTAAATACTAAGAAATGTTTTCTTATAAATCAGGTATGTGTCATAACCATACTATAAATTACCTATATTATATTTTAGACAAAGTACCTAAAATATATTACTATCGTAGTTCTTGTATATCGAGGAAGGAGTTTGACACATCTTATCACAAAGTGAGCCCTTATCTATTTATATTCGACCTGCATTCCATTAGTACTAGACTTCTAGAGGAACTTTCTGACCACAAATTATAATTAATTATAATAATATGCTATTTTATGATAAAATTTTAATTTATTAATGTATATAGCACTTATTATTACAACAAGAAAGCTAAGGGTAGTGGTATATATAGATATTGATTGAAATCGGTTAAGAAGTTTAGGAGTCCATAGCGGACAAGCAACGTGACGCGTAATTTATATATATTAAGATTTATTATAGATAATTACTAGCTGACCCATGCCCACTTTGTTGGGCGGTGTCAAATTTGCAATAAAATAATATTGCGGCTATACATTGAGATGGGTTATCCTATTTTTTAAGTTAGATCAAACTGCACACGGTGCGCTATTTTGATTGAAATCGGTTTAGTAGTTTAGGAGTCCATAGCGGACAAACAACGTGACGCGTAATTTATATATATTAAGATTATACATGGTTAAGTTTATCATATAAATAACCATTTCATTGATCTTGACCTCAGTTAAATACTCAATGAGAAATTTTCCAGCACAGATTCATCAAAAAGTAAAAAAATATATATTTAATAATTCAATTCATTCATCAAGAGGTAACAAAAAACACCGCACCATTTCGCATAAGGTTTGATAACAAATACGTTTTTCAAGAAAGTTTTTAAATACATCTTAAATTAATTAATATTTTCTCTTGGGTGGCTACCTACTTTATCGCTTAGTAATAATCATAAACGATCAAATCTCGGCCAAATATTACTTTGACGGATAATATTAATAATTCCATGAAATCCAAAATTAGAGCAGTGATTTGTGTGTTGAGCGATTATTTCTTTGAACTTAGCAATTTGAGTGTTTATTTGAGTTAGGTTACGAGGGAGGTAATAAAGTTTTATTATAAGTAGGTACAGGCATTCTTAAAAGCTTTAGGAAATTATGACATTTGCTAGAGTATTCATATTATTATGTCTTTTTTACTTTTATGCAATCATTTGTATTATTTTAAATTATCAACTTAAAACCGTGCCAACCAAATAGAGCTTATTCAGTAGTCCGGTTATTTAGTTCAGTTTAGACAGCCTTCACAGCTCAGTTGGTAGTAGCTCTGCCTTCTGCGCCGTAGGCCGTGGGTTCGATCCCCACCGAGAACAAACATTTGTGTGATGATGAACATTGATGTTTGTTCTCTGTCTGGGTGTTATATGTATAATATTATAAGTATGTATTTACAAAAAAAAAGTAAATATGTATTATATCAGCTATCTGGTTCCTATATCACAAGCTTTGGCTTAGTTTGGGGCGAGATAGTGCTGTGTGGAATGTCCACCAAAAAAAAAAAAAAAAGTTTTAGACTGCATTTTAAGAGTAGTAGAGCTCTTTGTGAAGGGCTCATCCGGGAAAGTACAACCACCACGCCTATTTCTGCTGCCAAGCAGCGTTGCTGTGTTTCGGTTTGAAGGGTATGGTTCCTGGTGAAATTACAGGCACATGAGTCAACTGTATTCCTCAAGTTGACGGACGCAGGACACGTTCTTAAAGTATAAAAAACTTGTATATCCACGGAGATTTTTTTTAAAGCTGTTAAAAGAATATTTAGTTGTATTTTTTTTAATAGTTGATATAATACATCATCATCATCCACAGCCCGACTTTACCCACTGCTGGGTATAGGTCTCTCTGTATTCGCTATCGTTGACGGTCCTGTATAATACATACTCGTTGTCAAAGCAATTGGCCTCATTTATTATCAAAATAGAATCTACATTCTACACGGTGCTTCACGTTTGACCCGTATGGTCCATGAGGTTATCACCAGGTCAGTGCATCTGCCAGCTATCTTTATCAGCGTTCCTTGATCGAGGTCCGTAGTTATATAACAATATCGATATTTTATAAAGGTTAGGCATGACGCAAGTTATTTTTCAAGATTATGCAGAGGATTAATAGGCAAAAAAACTGTAAATGATAGTAAAAATATATTCATCGATTATCATTTTATTGATTGACTGTTTTATTTACTTCAATTAAATGCAAACAATTTCCCTAAAACTTTCATACGTTCATAAAAAGGTGTTTTTTTTACCTTTTGAAAAAAAAAATAGCACGACGTTTCGCATCGCCAGAAAAGAAGATTTTATAGAAGTATTTTTTTCAGACATTTAACAATAAAAACTCATTGAAATGAAAATGAACTGACTAGTTTAGAATATTGTGTTCCCGTGCTATAGCAGTTTCTGGAAACGTCACGTTGAGGCTTCTTAGCTGCATCCAACTTTGCCATGAAATAGAACCCTAGTTTTTTCCAGCGGTTGTTCTTTGTTTGTTTTACTGGAGTAGTTTTCAAACAAGGGATTAATTACTAAGGTGTCGATTCTCTAAACGTCAGTATCACGGGAAGGTTACTTAGGGATCCACGCTCACTTTGTTTACGAGCTTCGCCTCACTCACGTTGCTATCTCCACTTACCAAGACACTCACGCGGTTTGTGCTAGTGATGGGGGAATGTAATCCAATGCTGAATTGAAAGCTCACTGCGGACTTCGTAGTCACTTGGGTGAATGTTGACGACTGAATCGCACTGCAGAAGTTGCAATTTAAAATTGCAATTATACTCCTTATTTGTTTATTTTTGTGATTTTAATGCCATCGTGTATAGTTTGATTCAGTTTATTATAACAAGTAAGCAATGCTGAATTTGCTGTAAGACATTGCGATGTCTTAAAGTAAATTCAGCATCACAATATGTCTGTACATATCGCAATACAACATATATTATTATATATATCACAAAACGAGCTTAAAAAAGTCGAAGTAAGGGTAAAAAAAATACCTGTCTTGTCTTGCTTGGCTGCTTATTGAAATCCTACGGTTTTTGTTCTTTCAGAATTCACGTAACTCTGTACATAACCGTTTCTTTTTATTTTATATTAAAGATAGCTTGGTCAACAAAATCAAAAAAAACTAATATGTATTTAGTGTACTTTATCAGCCGTGCAGCCTATATAGAACTGCTTTTCCGACTGCTAACTTGCTAAATATACTTACTCACAGTTTAGGTCAGTATTATGTAGTATTGGGTCTTCCCAATACTACTATATATACTTAATGCTGATCTAAAAAGTGTTACACGTTTAAATCGTACGAAATATTTTACAACGTTATTTACTACTTTTTACACATCTCACACCCACGAACCCGAAATAAATTGAATGAAAAAAAAATAAAAGACAAAGCGTACGTACTTTTCAACATTAGCAACCCACCTGTTTCAATTCAATCAACTGATTTATCGACATGTTTGTCACATACCATGCATCGTTTAACTATAGGAAAATATAGGAAATAACCACGCCCCACTGCAGCTAATTAGTAGAAAACAAAACGATTTGAAACAAAATATATTGCAAACTGGGATGGCAGCACAGCAAATAAACAAGCAGAAGAAACACTACTATAGCCGCGTTAAACTCTCGCTGCAGGCTCGGTCATAAGTTATCGGAATGAGACAGCAATATTATTCTCCCTCTCTCTCTCGCACTGAGGAGAACGGACGATCCTATTGTTTAAGCGTGTGTTAAGATGATTTATGACCGAGTTCGCAGCGGGAGTTAAACGCGGCTATAAGTTGAGCACTGACCGAGCCTTCAGCGAGAGTTTAACGCGACTATAGTCTTCTCTAAATGGTTTAGGTAACTCGCACGCTCAGACAGTTTTTCCACGTCACCATAGTTTTATTAGATTTACAAGGGCTAAAAAATGGCATAAATAAATAATGCTAATACTATTGCCATTTCTTACCATTGCTACTTACAAATAAATATGTAAATACAGCGATAAGGCTTTATTACAATTTAGAAATATTATACATGGATTTTTTTAATGAGGTGGCATACATAACATATAACAGTTCTGGAGATAGAACATTTTACAAAGGAAACACTCCTTTATATTTAGAAAGAAAGAAAACTGCATTCAAAGATTTTCTAAATTTGGCTTTTAATTACTAACATAAGTATTCTGAAGGACCATTGAGTAAAAGTACATTACCTAGACTCATTGAATTTAGAAGTCCAGATTTCGTGTTTTTTCTTTAATTTAATTTACCACGTTTGATAGCGAGATTTCATCCTAGTGATTGACCCAACGATAGATACCATAAAAGTACAGGATGTCAATTGACAAATTTTAGTCGGTTCGATTCCAAGGTGTGGCAAGCGAAATTTAGAAAATATTTGAATGCATTTTTTTCTTTTTAAAAATAAAATAATATTGCCTTTGAGAAAAAAAAACTATCTCCAGTATTAAAAGTACTTTCAATTCAGGTGGCGTCCTGTATAATTATATGGGGGTTAGCTGTACATTATTATGGTAAAAAAGATAATCGTGCAAGAGTACACACTCCATCTAAGAAAAACGATTCTGAGCCTTCTCCATCCACTGATTTCCTTCAACTTTTACATTGTCTTCAGCCACTTTGGTAACTAACTGATTCATAACCAGCTACGTTAAAACAATTCTCTTCACTGTTTTGTAATTACTTACTAATAAAAACTTATTTTCTGTTTGCGTTATATTTGATAACCAGTTATGAAAAAAATATTTTTCTTCTCTGTTATTTGTCATCGGTGCATCAACAGAAGATCAAATTCTATTTAAACAAAAGTGACAAGAATTCTTTGGAACAATACTAGATAATAATATTTTAGTAAAATGATTTTTTTATTCTCAAAAATATTATTATATCTACATAACAAGTGAAAGCGTGAAACTTCTGTATTTACGATACTGTGGTGCAAATACGCAAAAATAAAATGCGAACACGTAGGTGTGACCTTGTGTTAGTAATTATTTTGGTCTTGCAATGTGAAACTCACACGATGCACGAAGATAGTCTGTCACTAGCCGCGTCGTTTTAAATCTAATCTAGATTTTATAATCTAGATGTATAAAATAAATAAATATTGGTGGACTTTCCACATCGCACTATCTAGCCCCATACTAAGTAAAGCTTGGTATCCATATACCAAGCTTAAACCTATCTAGTTCCCATGAACTAGATAGCTGATAATTATATATAGTATATATTTTATAAATACATACATAAAATATGTAACCAAGATCTATGTTCATCACACAAATGTCTGTTATTGGTGGGGATCAAACCCATGGTCTACAGCACAGAAGGCATAGCTACTACCAATCAGCCATGATGGCTGTCATAATAATGTCTAGATTTTATAGCGTGCACTGTTAGAAGACTACCTTTTCTTATGCAAATAATTATTGAATCATTTCGATAATGTAAATTTAATAATTATGTAATTCCTTATAACACTTTCTGTATCAGTGTACTATAATATTATTAAAGATATTATGTACATTCTTGTGCCTTTCTTTACAAGAACATTATTCGCCGGTTTACAAACAACACATTCCTTGCAAGATAAGTGAAACATTGATTGGACACTTGACCCACAAAGTACAGCGAAACAATTCTCTCAGTACGAAATTGTAGTAAGAGTGTATTTTGGATGGACTCCAAAACAATTAGTGAAGTCGGCATGCAGCGGAAAATTGGGAGAAATTCACTAATGCAGTAACAGTACTCAGCTGAAATATTTAGCACTTGATTTAACTATTTAATTGGGGCGTAGAATAATGTGAGCTTAGTGCCAGGCAATTGATATGGCACGCTGAAAATCTTTGGTGCAAGTTCTTGTTGTTTTTTTTTTCCATAAAATATCGTGAAAGCTAGTAAGGTTTTTGTCAAGCAAGTTTAAGGAGGAGGAGCACTTTTTAAACTTTGGTAGGTTATGTAAGTACACTGGTTAAAATTAAAAATATATCTAACTGAACTCTTTCAAAAAACCTTACTCTAAAAATACTTATTTATATTTCCCAAACGATACTTATTTAACGGGCTAAGTTCTAAACTTACTCGTATAGAAGAATGGGATAAGGGCCGGAAGATGATGATGATGGTGATGATTGGCCATTGCCATTGTCTTCTTCTTCTTCTCTCCATTTATGGCTCTTGTCTGTCATTCGATAGATAATTTTGCCAGTGTCAAGTGATTTGTATTGAATGAATACTTTTTAATGCCGGCATTTGTTTTGAAGAGCCAATCATTGTCAATACATTGGCTATATTTTTATTAGCCATTCTCAATACCTTCATTACTAGTATTGACTTAGAGGGAAGTAGCTTCAAGAAATAGATTTATTCTACTGTGTAACCCGTCCGAAGGGATGTCGCATGTAAATGCAACATAGGGTGTGATCGCGTGCGTCGCTATCTCATGCTTAAACCCTTCCTAATAAATGGGATGACAACCACACAAGGGGAAAGCATGCTGCTTACATACTAACCTAACTTGCGCAGAACTTGAGTTAATAAATAGAAATAAATATTGGTGGACTTTCCACACAGCACTATCCAGCCCCAAATTAAGCAAAGCTTCTAATATGGGGTCCAGATAGCTAATATAATACAATACGTTTTTTGTAAATACATATAATACTTAATAACACTCAGACAGAAAACATTTATGTTCATCACACAAATGTTTGCTCTTGGTGGGGATCGAACCCACGGCCTACGGCACAGAAGGCAGAGCTACTACCAACTGAGCTGTGAGTGCTGCCGAATATTTCTTTCTTTGAAATCTTTTTGTTTTCGAGTCAAGGTTCACTCGAATTTGGCTCAGTCAAATATGTAGGTATAGTTGAATATAAATTTTAATTTATCGCTACAATTCGCAAGAATTTTTAATGGTTTAAATTCAATAAAGTTGACACGTGCACGCACTGGTGGCGGTACTGGTACTGGTCCTAGCTTCAGATCTTAAGGTTGTGGGTTCAAGACCGGTCGCGCACCAATGAGTTTTTCTGTTCAAAAATGTATGTGCATAGTGCCAGTACTCTCAAACGGTGAAGGAAAACATAGAGAGGAAACCAGCATGTACTCAAAAGGAGCCTCTTTGAATACACCTAAAATCATTTTACCACACATTCATGTTTCAAAATAACGAGTGACACGTCAAGACGAAGAAATGCTTTCAATAAAGTTATTGTTAGTACAACTTGACAAAGTGGTTGAGTAATGACTCCAAGTATAGGGGACACGTGTCACGTCCCATTGCTCCAAATTACTCTGTTAAAACTTTTACGTTTATCAATACGTATGGTCATCGTGTGTTGTATTCCCGTATCCAGGTAACAGCTCATCAACAATTGACCGCTATCGATTCGACTTTCGTATGGTAATGACTGTAGCTTTCTTGCTCAGAATATTATATAGTTATTGATTGATAGTCTTCTTCTAGTGTTTACTGCTCAAAGTTTTTTACAGGGTCGAGCGTGTTTATTTTTGAACTAGCTGTGTTGATGTATATTTATAGAACTTTTAAGATAATTATATATTTAGGTAAGTACTTGATAATGATGATGCGTAGCTAAACATGGCATAATTTTCACCTTAATCTTGACAGTGATTTTACTTCTTCACAAGTAGGGTTATGCATGTGTATGCGTTTGTGTCTATTTGCCATCTCTGAGTATCTGTCAAATAAAAAATTACCCATCTTTGTTTTTAACGAGTCTGAAATAGAGATCGATTTTTTTTATCTGATAATGGTGGAATAGGCACTTAGTCAAATTAATCCCACTAATTAATCCTACTATTATAAACGCGAAAGTTTGTAAGTATGGATGGATGGATGGATGGATGGATGGATGGATGGATGTTTGTTACTCTTTCACGTAAAAACTACTGAATGGATTTTAATGAAACTTTACAATAATATAGCTTAAACATCAGAATAACACATAGGCTACAATTTATAAAGATATGTGTGACTAATTCTGTACAGCTTGTGTAATATATATTCTATTCTGCAACGTGTAACATAATACCCCTATACTATACCCCTGAAGCAGGATATTCTACAGGTACATGGCGAACAACTGTTGTTATAAGACTTTAGAAATTTCGAAGTTTTTCATTCATGAAATGCCTGTTAAACTTTCCACCTCAATGAAACAAACACAACATGACGCAGCCCTATTTACAGCTGTTTTTTTGACCTTTAATTGTGAACTGTAGATAAAATAGGTAACAGAACTGTCACCAATTAGGAAACGCAAATAGCGTATGTACCAAGATCACGTAGACATTATCAGGGTTGTTGCAATTTTTCTTTTGTATGGGAATTTCGAAAACGAGGTATTAAAATTTTGCACATGTCAAAGTATTCCAGTGCTTGGTCTGATCTTTTGGTATTTGGCCTTATAGGGGTGTTATGTTACACATTATATATGACTAAAATACACAGTCAAAGAGATTTAGTTATGATAAAAGGTGAGTTTTCCAGAAAGCGCCTATAATTTAAATGATTTAGAATTCCACGTCACGGCCGATGCAACAGCTGTTGAATTATTGAAATACTTGTTCATGGAAATCGTGGTACAGGATATTTACTTATTTAGCATTTTACGGTAAGGTTTAACTGGTGTAATGTCACTAGTAGATTGCCAGTACTTGGATATTTTATTTTTAGTCCAAAGATGGCGCTTTCTTGAATAAAACATTCAATTTTTCTAAAGAGAATTTGGTACTAAATTAAATTTTAAAAAGTGATTTGTGTTATAACCGAAAAACTTTATTCGTTAAATATATTTTAATTATATATATTTTTGTTAAAATCATAATTATTATAAAAACTTACAACTTTGACAGCCTTCACAGCTCAGTCGTTAGTAGCTCTGCCTTCTGCAACGTAGGCCGTGGGTTCGATTCCCACCGAGAACAAATATTTGTGTGATGAACATAGTTGTTTGTTCTCTGTCTGGGTGTTATTATATATTATAAGTATGTATTTACAAAAAAAAAGTATAAGTATATGTATTATATCAGCTATCTGGTTCCCATATTACAAGCTTTGGCTTAGTTTGGGGCTAGATAGTGCTGTGTGGAAATTCCACCAATATTTATATTTATTTATTTATTTATTTATTTAACTATTTCTATGTAAGCACGAAAGAAAAATCTTCTGTTCCGTACAAAATTAACACAAACTTGGCTCACAGTATTGTTTTTATACAAAAAGTAAAATTATTTTTCATAAAAAATAATAATATTGTGGATACCCCTGAAAAGTCCGTTTAAAAGTGAAAATTGTATATATAGCCCAATAAAGTACTATATAGCCCAAAATGTATAGATACTTAAACCCCTATATAGCTTCAAGCTCTGAGATATTATTGATAATGTAATTTACATATTTATTTATTCATAGCACTAGTCTGGGTCAGACCTTTTATATTATAGAGGTAAAATGTCTCAAGAATTTTCTTTCAGTTTATTTCAGTCGATACAGAAGGTGTGTTTTTACAGTTTACGTTATTAAATTATTTGAATTAATGTTTATAAGATTTATACCTTACCTTATTAGGAGCTATAACCCAATATGTTTTTTATGTATTTATAACTTACTTCTTCTTCTGCTTGTCGTGTCAC
The DNA here is from genome assembly GCA_932294275.1 of Chloroclysta siterata. Taxonomy (NCBI): domain Eukaryota; kingdom Metazoa; phylum Arthropoda; class Insecta; order Lepidoptera; family Geometridae; genus Chloroclysta; species Chloroclysta siterata. Next base: position 3,360,603 of record OW028604.1, on the reverse strand, counting down.
TAGTTTTTTCGAAAGTGGTGAACTGATTTTAAGAGCTGATTTCACCATGCTCTGAAATTAACAAAGGATTAAAAGGCAGTTAAAAACGTCAAAATATACGCGTTTGACATCTAAGGTTAGATTTAACGGCCTGTTAATCCATGATTAGTAACTAGCAGAGCATGGTGAATTCAGCTCTAAGTGTGCCTCAAATAGGTTATTTTATGGCGTACTGTTTTCTTCTTCATCAAGTCAAGAAATCGCTTAGTCCCTATTTATAATGCAAGTACCGTTCCTGAATCCTCCCAGGGAATTCAATTTATGACAACACAATCAATCTTTTACTGCGAGCGTCTTCTGCTAAAGTGTTCACCTTTTGATCTTAGAATAAACATGAAGATCATAGAAAGGAGTTTTAACTAACAGTTAATAAAAAGCTCAGTTATTGCAAGGTGTAAAAATTACTAAAATTACTTGGAATTTTCAGATCTTAGCCTTTCGATCGAATACCGAAAAAACCAAGAAATTAAAGTCTAGTAAAATAATACCCGTAAATCTAGTAGATAATTCCTCCCCGAGAGAACCTCTGATAAGCTCTTTAAATCGAAGTAAGGGTTGTCTGTTTTAGAAATCTGTTAGTTCTCCGAAATGTATTTATATAAAAATTATAATTATTGGCAACGAAAAAATTTGTATATAATTTTTATACAAAAATACTCCCAAAGCTAAGTCACGTCTAACTGGCGCCTAGACTCACCTACTCAATAACATTTCAAGATTATTTACCTTTGCCATAACTTGCCAGACTTGTATAAAATAAAAATGTATTACCCGCAGTCTAGCTGTCGCTACCGCACATGCAACACAATCACTCAAAATGTCAACATGATCCGCTTTTTATAGTTTTACATAGTAGACCAGAAATATTTAAAACAAATTATGCCGCATCTGTTCTTGTTTTATTCCAAGCTGCCAATATTATTTATTCATGAACAATTTGCTATGCAATCAGGTCAGGTATGACGATGTCGAAACGCGATTTGACTTTGATAAAATATGATTATAAACTTCATGGTACGCTTTAGCATTTTTATGAGAGGATTCTTCCCATTTTTCGTGCATAATGAGGGGAGAATATTGAATTATTTGTAGCGTTGTACGTAGCTTCAGGGTTTATGAAGCAACGCGCGTACTCAGCGCTGCTTAAGAAAAAAGATAACCTCACAAATCCCCAGGCACTAAAAATATATCAGATCTCTTTCAACCACAAACCATTATTTTTCTTTTTTTAAGACCAAGTGATGTAGTCAGAGAAACGTCCAAATACGCAAAGGTACACATTTTTCAGAAGGTGGTATAAGACCTAGTTAGTAACTAATTTCCTTTCGATATTTACCTTCGCTGTTTGAGAGCACTGGCATTGCTTACATAATTATCTTTTACAAATAGAATAATTATGTGCTTCCGGTTTTAAACTCACGACCATAGGATATGAAGCCGGAATAGCTTCCACTCAACCAGTGCTCTAACTCTTGCTTAGGTTATATGAAACAATAATTGTTGAAACAAATACGAGGGAAAGAGCAGCGTAGGATGGGCTTCTTCTAGATGAAGAACTTCTTGAAGAGTAGTAGAGCTCTTTGTGAAAGGCTCACCCGGGGAAGTACTACCACCACGCCTTTTTCTGCCGCCAAGCAGCGTTGCTGTGTTTCGGTTTGAAGAGTGTGGTTGCCGTTGTAATTACAGGCACATGAGGCTTATCATCTATATGCCTCAAGTTGATGGACGCCAGTGCATCGTACACGTTCCTATCGTGCGTGACTTGCGAGGTAATGCTTTGTGATGGTTACCACTTAACACCTGGTGGGCCATCTAATTGTTCCATCGGCTAGTTGTATTAAAAAAAAAAGATAGCCTATTAGAAGAAATTTGGAGCCGTTGGGTTCCACAACAATTTGGTCTGGAAATATAGAGGCAGTTTTTTTTTTCATCAGGTTTCAGCGATCGAGGTGGTAAGACTACCTAAATGATGATAATAAAAACAATGGTACTGGCTCATAAGAACAATTTGTTTTTAAGAGAAAAAGTATTGGTATTAGCATATATCCAAACTTATCTTCAGGCTTTTGTTAAGGCTAAGACAAGAGCTAATGTGCCTCTCGCTCTCAAGCGATTTTACAAAAATGAATTTAGTAATTTTATATCTTTCAACATGTCGAACCGTGCGAGTGAGAGGTACATTAGCTCTTGTCTTCGCCTTAACCTACAGAACACGACCTTATTTTATTCAGTTCGATATGCGAAGGCATGACGCCAGGTGGCCTGATTCACATGAATGAGAACCTCCATACCTAGTTAACAAGCTTACTTATAGGTATTTAGTTCAACTTGGTAATAATAACATGAATATGTTATGAGGAAGGGCTACCTACGTGGAATGTATAAGTCGTTGTTTACCTACATGATAGCAGAGTACTTTGTGAAGGGCTCGTCCGGGGAAGTACTACTGCCTATTTCTGCCGCCAAGCAGCGCTGCTGGGCTTTGATTGAGGGTGTGTTGCCAGAGAAATTACAGGCACACTGGGACTCTACATTTGTATGACTCAAGTTGATGGACGCAAGCAAGCCATACGCACAAATACTGCGATTACATTTAAACATTCGCGCTGCCATTCGCGTGGACGGATATGTTGCCGTCCATATGTCTGCTGCAGCTTCGCCGGCAATTTGTGTTCATGCAACACGGGCAACGCGAGTGGATGTGGAAGTGGCCTGTTTGTATACATTCTCGCATTGCCCGCAAGTCCCTTCCCATGTCTCTGCACATTTCCACGGACATGAGCTGAGTGTAAACGGGGTATAAGCGTATGGCTTGCTTGTTATAAGCCACATAAACGCAAGTGAACCATAGGCTTTTTCTATCAGCAAGAAGTTTAAAAAAAAAAAACATTTTACCTATTTCTGCCGCCAAGCAAGTGTAGAAATAATTATTAATGGAATGTAATACTACAAATAAAACCATCTGCGTTTTTCAACGCTCATCAATTGGTGGGCCAATAACTTGCTTACTTGCAAACTGTCACGTATGAACAAATTGAACAATTGTGCTAAAACTAATCATATGACCAAATCCTATTCATTCAGAATATTTTGAATAAAACTTCCAGAATTTTACTTGTATTTGTATAAGTCGACCTTTTTTCATAAACTTTTGGACAATAAACAAAAGTCGATGTCAAAATAGTGACGTTTCAAATGTCATAATATTGTGGCAGTTGTATGAGAAATGGCCGAGCAATGTGACTGAAATTTTTCGTTTTTATTTTGTGTTGTGTGTTTTTTTATATTTTATGTAATTTTTGATTTGATCATTTAGATTATTTGTACGAAATTTTAGTGTCGCGATATATATATTGTACTTCAGTGTTACCGTGATTCCGTTTCTTTATTTTGAAGATCAATATTTCTGTGTGAGGGTAAGTCACCTTCTTTTGGTACAGTCAGTTGCATCAATTGGTTTTCTTTATAATTATATTCGCAAAATACATCAGTCGTGGTACTCCCGGTTTCTTGGTAATAAATGTATCTATTATCGTGTCAGTAAGTATTCCTCAAGTTGATGGACACAGTGCAGCGCATTAAAATGCATGTTCCTATCTTGCGAGGCAATGCTTTATTATACGTAATGTTTACCACTGAGCATCAGACTACTTGTTCCATCAACAAGTCATAAAAAAAAAACCGACCAAGTGCGAAGGGTTCCGTACCATTATCTATAAAACGGCAAAAAATCACGTTTGTTGTATGGGAGCCCCCTTAAATATTTATTTTATTCAATTTTTTAGTATTTGTTGTTATAGCGGCAACATAAATACATCATCTGTGAAAATTTCAACTGTCTAATTATCACGGTTCATGAGATACAGCCTGGTGAGAGACGGACAGACAGACAGACGGACGGACAGCGGAGTCTTAGTAATAGGGTCTCGTTTTACCCTTTGGGTACGGAACCCCAAAAAAAGTATAGGCTTGTACTGTGTGGGATGAGCTCAACGCTTTTAGAGGGACTGCCATTGGTGGTCAATGTGGTAGGATGGCCAAAATAGCAACGCTGTCTGGCGTTACAAATAGGATGGTGGTAGTTCTTTCCCAGATGACCCCTTCAAATAGAGCTTCCACTATCATACTTAATTATAATGGTAATTTATTCGATATTTAGACGTTTCCGAAGTTTCATCTTCAGTTGCATTAAGCCCTTACAATTTATGCATTAAAATGAAACAAGGTTTTGTGGAACCGTTGGAGCAGACCGTTTTCATCTGAACTTGCGTGCCAACTTGCTTCTTACTAACTCACGGGTCCAATATTTCACGAGCAAGTTGGACATATAGTAGCCTCACAGCTCAGTCAAATCAAAGCAGTATTTTGATATAGTGAAGGCTATAGCTCAGTTGGTAGTAGCTCTGCCTTCTGCGCCGTAGGCCGTGAGTTCGATACCCACCGAGAACAAATATTTGGGTGATGTTTGTTCTCTGTCTGGGTGTTATTATATATTAGAAGTATGTATATACAAAAAAAAACTATATATGTATTATATCAGCTATGTACTGAGCCTGAGTTTTGTTTACCATATTTGGTTTTTCGTTTATTCGGTTATATTCCGTGTTCATTGCGGGTTTTATATGAAGACGCGATAGAGATACCGATACAGAACTATTATGTTCTACTACTAATTTTCATCATACTTGCAATATAAAGTTCCGTATCGGTATCTCTAAACGAAAAACCAAATATGGTAAACACAACTTATACTTGGGGTACTGGTTACCATAATACGAGCTTAGTGTGGGATATAGTGCTGTGTGGAAAGTCCACCAATATTTATTATTATTCATATCGGTCACAAGGATCACTTTGAAACGTCTTTTAAAGTTATTAATAAATCAAGGCGTCACATCATCCATACCAAAGCTAGAAGAATCTTAGCATTCTGATTGTAGGTTCGATCCCCACAGAGGACAAACATCATAATGTTTGTTTTGTGTATGGGATAAATGTATTAAAAAAAATAGTTTGTATCTTACGTGCCTCAGGATTAAAGTCGTGAGTCACTCGTTTTCTTTCACACGACTAATGTGAAAAAAAATAAAATGTCCAGGTGTTCAAAAATGTCTAATCAGTAATTTTTGCATAAAAAAATCCAACTATAGAAATGTCCGACCAGATACATGACCAGCTAAAATAACGTCCAGCTATTTATAACAGCTCAACATCAGGTGTGTAATCTGGTTATTCCATACTAAAAACCGACCAAATGCGGCCACCAGTTATTTGTGTGCATGTTTAAAAAAAAATGCCGTGCCAATCAAATATGTATTTCAAATCCTTTTTAAAATAAGTATACATTTTGTTTTTCGCTTCATGATTATAACAATAGCTGGCTGGAATATCTGGCCGTAGGTTTCTTACATAAGTCTCATCGGGGATTTTAATCGGCTTACTGCTTCGACGCAGTAGCATCCACTCCAAAAGGCTCCCTATTTCAAAACGTATTATTAATAATCTACTCGAGTTGATAAAATGATTTTAGCGTGCTCCTAATTGGGGTATCATAAATGATTTTGTGGGGTATTATTATCTTCGTATCATCATCATCATCGGCTTGAAGAAGTCACGTATGCCTCCTCTATAATAAAGAAACGATTCTGAGCCCTCTCTATCCACTGACTTCTCGCTATCCTCTTTTTTTTTAAACTACTAGCTGATGGAACAAGCACATGGCCCATCTGATGTTAGTGGTAACCATCACCTATAACAAAGCATTGCCTCTTAAGTCACGCACGATAGGAACGTGCCCTACGATGCACTGCCCTGCGTCCATCAACTTAAGGCATACAGATGTTAAGCCTCATGTGCCTGTAATTACACCGGCAGCCCCACACTTCGAACCAAAACACGGCAACGCTGCTTGGCGGCATAAAAAGGCGTCGTGGTAGTACTTCCCCGGACGAGCCCTTCACAAAGAGCTCTACCCTCTTAAGTCCTCACAATGTCATCGGAACATCCTGTGTTCATGTGAGTGTCCAAAATAAATGTTTTTTTTTTCTTTGTAAACTACTATTATAAAATTATTTTGATAGTAACTATTAAAGTAAGTTACTTTATTTTTTTTAGTGCTTTATAGTTTATTTTTTGTGATTCGAATTTACCCGTGACTTTTTGTACAATTATAATAATCCAGACACATCTTCGTCATTTGAATGACAGCAGTCTACTGAAGTGCGAGTATGTTAGGGATAGATAAGTTTCCCCCTCCATAAAACCTCTTCTTCCCCGGGACGGGAACAATCCCGAGTTGTTGGAGTATGCAGTGCGCGATAAGGACGCCGGATGTTAGTTTTGATCTGTAGACTTTGAAGATTGACATCTTATTTGAATGGGATATTTTATATAGTAACAGATATTTACATCTCTCATGTTCGGTAAGTAGGTTCTTATTACCTCCAAATGGGGCTTGTAGGTGACTAATTAGCGATTTAGGGTAATAATGTAGCTAAAAAAGCCCTAGACCGGTTATAAATTAAAAAAAAACACTTCTTTCTTTCAAAAAGTTCGCGTACATCTAACCATCATACTGGCAATAGACATCATGCATTCAGCCCAATGACCAAAGAGGTCGCTTTGCTATTCAGCCTTGTCTTCGTGTGTGTCTTGTATAATAATAGTCATCAATTATAAATATCGAACGGCGAAGCTTCATTTCGAATTTGAAAATAAAAATTAAAAAGTTCTTCACTTGCTTATTTTTAATGAAATAAGGCGGGAATATAAAACTTTTACTTTAAATTTTGTTTATTCTTGTAATACCGGTTTTTTTCTACTTACCTCACAATCGAGATGTAAAGCAGAATAGTTAGCTCGGGTGTAAGCACCAATTGCACCCACGAACTATAGGCGACCTCGCTGCGCTCGTGCGCCTAAATATCTCGGGCTGCAATTGATGCCTTACAGCCCTTGGTTACTAATTTACTATTTACATCACCATTTAAAGAATCTGCAATTTGTGCATGATTGATATCTGACGGGATATCTGCCGTGCCTGGGGATTAAAGTAGTGAAGCTGTTTTTTTCATACCACTAGCTGATGCAACAAGTAGATAGCCCAGCTGATATTAAGTGGTAACCATCACCTATAGCAAAGTAAGTCAGGCACGATAAGAATGTGCCCTACGATGCACTTCCCTGCGTTCATCAACTTGAGGCATACAGGTTTTAAGCCTCATGTGCCTGTAATTACACCTATTATCAGGTTATCTTTTGACAGCCTTCACAGCTCAGTTGGTAGTAGCTCTGCCTTCTGTGCCGTAGGCCGTGGGTTCGATCCCCACCGAGAACAAACATTTGTGTGATGAACATAGATGTTTGTTCTCTGTCTGGATGTTATATAATATTATAAGTATGTATTTACAAAAAAAAAAGTATATAAGTAGTATATCAGCTATCTGGTTCCCATATCACAAGCTTTGGCTTAATTTGGGGCGAGATAGTGCTGTATGGAATGTCCACCAATATTTATTTATTTATTTATCTAGGTCCGTTAGTTGATGCCTGTTCTTCTAGGCTCGATCGCGTGGAACTGACACCTAGATTGAACTAGCGTTACGTTTTTAGTGATCCTTGTGATTTAATTGAATAAATACCTTTTGACTTTGATTACAAACTGTACTTGTATAATGAGAACCAGTTATGTAATATAAACTAAAATCCTTTTATTTCGGAAAAACATACGCTGTAGTCGAGAGTTCAAATCTCAGTCGGAAAACAGTTTTTTGAAAAATTTGTGTGATTTTTCAAGTCAAATAACTACTTATACAGTTTTTACTTAGACTATATATTTCGACTTAATAAAAGAAGGAGATTCTCAATTCGACCGCATGGATTTTTTGTTTGGTAGGTTTTATTCCCAAGGTATATAAATTTGATTGAAATCAGTTCAGCGCCTAAAAAATATATTTACAAATGACGTTTGGTGTGAAGATTTTCTTCAATAAAAGTATTGTTTATTATTTTTGAGAAACTTTTTGCCTATTGCTACTAAAATTGCGCTTGCACAGTCACTCCTACCTCCGATTCTCGACTATGCTGATGCTTGCTATTTAGAACTTACCGAGCAGCAACTCAGTAAACTTGAGCGCTTGCAAAATTGCGGCTCGCGCCTTTTCTGCGTATCCTCGCCGCACTCAATGCTCTCCTGCATGCTAGTCCTGGCTGTGATCTATTTAATGATGAGTGGATGAGTATTTTGTCTGAATGCTTGAGATTTTGTGAGCGTGATGTATAGATGTATGTAAAACTTGTTCTTTTTTATATGCTTTGACATTCACAAATTATTCATGACATTCAATTATTTCAATTTTTTGTATCTTTTCTCTATTTTTATTTTTATTATTTCTATTTACCTGATTATTTCTATGTCTGTGTTAGTTTAATATTATTAGTCCGATGTCTTTAATTACTGTAATTGGTCTACTATACTTACCTTTGTCATTAAAGTAGAATAAATAAATACAAAAAACTTTGGAATACTTTTCATATTTGGTTTGCGCAAGTATGACTAGGTTTCCGAGTTTTTTTAAGTTTTTTTTTTCGCTTGAAGTTCAAGTGCTTACCTATACGACTTTGCCGGAATACTCATATCCAAAATTTTTTATACAACATTATTTTCAGTTCAACTTCTCCTCGATGTCTCAAAGATCGTTTTCAATTTCTTGATCTCTCCAACTCCCGATCCTTACGCTCCTCCGAAACTCTCAAACTTAGAATACCTGTACACTCCTCTTCTTACTACGACATTTCCTTTTCTGTGCAGGCTGATCGACTATGGAACGCATTGCTTGTTGTTATCAGACGTGCTAAATCCCTTTTCGTTTTTTATGCATTTATAATATATTTATTTATGCATTTAAGTATGTATTAGATATATGTAACGTAGTATATTATGTATTTATGAATAATGTTTCTTTATATCTGTTTTTAATTATTTTTCCTTTGTATGTATGTATGACATCTAAATTTCACTTAATAATTATTTTTATCTCCACGCACACAAGCACCCCTTCTAAATACCAGAAGTCTACTTTATCCAACGGTTGTCTGGTAGACACCCCTTCTAAATACCATGAGTACACTTCATCCAATGGTTGTCTGGTATAGGTCGCTATTTAGCGATAAGACCGCCCATTTTACTAATTAGTTTTAAGTTTTTAGTCATGTTTATCCATAATTAGTGTGCATTAAAGTATTTTCTATCTTCTATCCTACCTTTTTAAGTGTTATTGAAGTCTTTTTTGCAAGAAAATTATATTATTGAAGGGAAAATCTATAAGCACAGCTGGATTTGTGCCCACGACCTTACAATCAGGCGGAATAACTCCCCCTACAACGCGTGGTTTCAAAAGCTAACGTTTAATAGAATAATATTAGTATCAAACTGAGTGCTGTATATATAGGCCACTTCTACACACAGCAGTAAATTGTGGACCTGGCCAAAGCTCCCATTTCACAATGACATATCTGGATGAGCGGCGGTTTTAATTTCACGTCTGCAATTGTGCTCTAACGAGGGAGATGAACTAGAAATGCTGACAAGCGCGCGGCAATCATTCCGTATAGGCGGTTGTGTGGGTAGTGATAAGCGTAGCGATATCACTACATAGTTTAAAACAAAGTCGCTTCCCGCTGTCTGTCTGTCCCTATGTATGCTTGGATCTTTAAAACTACGCAATGGATGTTGATGCGGTTTTTTAATAGATAGTGCGCTTCAAGAGAAAGGTTTATATGTATAATACATGCATAATGTAGTAGAAAAACACTGATTATTTTAGAGGTTTCTAATGTGATGTCGTAAATAAACACATTTTTTTGCGCTTACATTGCAAGCGCTGGCTGAATACTATGAGATAGATCAAAATAATGTACTACAGTATTGTACACCTTAAAAAGGTCTACAAAAAATGTATATGTCTATTTCTTAGGGATAACCCACAATAACCGTGCGAAGCCGAGGCGGGTCGCTAGTATTTATATTTTACTTTCACTAAATTCGATTGGCACCACGCTGCGCTGGAGCATCAATTAATGTATGTTTCAATTAATGTATGAGTGTTTACATTTTTACAAGGATTATACAATAGGAAATACATATTTTTTTACATTTTGATCCACACGTTATTCTACCAAAAAATATGATTAACTAGTTTTCGTACATACCTAATCAAACTTTTGGATGAGAAAACTAGTTTCGACCAATATTACTATCTTGGTGAACCTTTTTAAGGCTATACTCAGAAACGTGGTTATTTGCTATTTTCATAATTTAGAAATTACAGTAATTTTATATTTTCAAAAATGTTGAAAGGTGTGAGTGATAAGTTATTTGACGGGAATGAGGCTCCTAAAGGTACACAAAAAATACTGTGACTGGCTTTTGAGAACGCTTATAAAAATACATCGTTTTACGTGGAGTATTGCCTTCGTAGCCCCGCGTAGATTTTCGTAGCACGTAGGCCTTCGTAGCAGAATACAGAAGTGGTGTTGTTAAAATTGCGGACAGCGGCTACCTCTCTGGTAATTGGTATCAGTACTCATTATAATTAGGTATAATATTGGTGCTACTGGTGCTAAATTTATTTAATGACTATTTTATAAGAAATTTTTCAGTCAGCCAAAAATTTTGATATAATTAATTATAGTACCTTTTTCGAACTGTTAGTAGTAAAACTAAGAAATGCAGTTACCCTGTTTTGTTTGAAAAAATATGCTTCAAAAACTGAAATACGCTTATGCTTATGATTCAGTCGTCGTCCTTAAAACAGTGAAATGTGCGGTACCAAGCGTATCAGCCAAACTCAACTTTTCTCGTTAACACGGGGGTGAAAACGCCTTAGTCTTAGTTTTATTCATTACTAGCTTAAGTCCACAACTTTACTTGCATGGTACTAATAAAAGGTATGCACTATTCTAGAGAACGAACTATAAATTCGTTTTGAATTTTAAAAAAGCGTATTAAAAATGATAACACTGTGAATAATATGCAGGTAACTTTGTCGAGTCACTTTTAATGAATTGAATTGAAAATATTTATTTATCTTAAGAATTAGGTACAATTCATTTACAGAGAAAACTAAGGCTAAGCAAATTTAGTGTGCCTTTCGGCTTAATACATAATAGTTATTATTAAAATAACACTAAGGAAACGACTGTGGTTTATTGTTATACAAAATACTTAAACAAATAAACTAGATCTAGGTCAGTGCAATTATAGTAATGAACTATAATTCAATTCGTCATATTTTATTTTGGGTTATAATTTTTTGGAGGAATGTACATTTTCATTAATATTATTAATATGGAATGCCATCGACTGCAAAATAAGTGCCAAATGTATATCTGGAAGTACCTTTGATTGCACCCCTTAAATATCTATAATCCTGAATTCGGAATTAGCAGAGTAGTAGAGCTCTTTGTGAAGGACTCGTCTAGGGAAGTAATACCGCCACGCCTTTTTCTGCCGCCAAGCAGCGTTGCTGTGTTTCGGTTTGAAGAGTGTGGTTGCCGGTGTATATACAGGCACATGAGGTTTAACATCTGTATGCCTCAAGTTGATGGACGCAAGGCAGTGCATCGTAGGGCACGGTTCATATCGTGCGTGACTAACGAGGCAATGCTTTGTTATAAGCCATGGGTTTGCTTGTTTGTTGATGGTTACCACTTAACATCAGGCTGGTCATCTGCTTGATCCATCAACGAGTTGTATAAAAAAAATTGCACTAAAAGATCCTGAAGGGATATCTACTGCGGCTGGGGATTATATTCTTGAAGATGATTCTGGTTCACGATTATGTTGCTTTTTTATATATAAAAATATAGACAGTAAGTTATGCCCTCCCATATTGCTTTATCTATAGGTTTAAAACAAAGAAAAACTAAATTGTTATTTTAAATAAAATTAATAGTATCAATATCATCCCTTTTTTAGGGTTCCGTACCCAAAGGGTAAAACGGGACCCTATTACTTAGACTCCGCTGTCGGTCCGTCTATCTGTCCTTCAGTCACCAGGCTGTATCTCATGAACCGTGATAGTTAGACAGTTGAAATTTTCACAGATGATGTATTTCTACTGCTGCTATAACAACAAATACTAAAAAACAGAATAAAAAAAATATTTAAGGAGGCTCCCATACAACAAACATGATTTTACTGCCGTTTTTATAGATAATGGTACGGAACTCTTAGTGCGCGAGTCCGACTCGTACTTGGCCGGTTTTTTTTTTTTGCATTTTTTATTAGCATCTTGGTTTGATTTTCAGAATCTGTCACCGTTTTCTGATTATTGCCGATAAAGAAGCGATTTCAATAGAATGTCTCGGAATTTCGTGATTGATGAATATTTTGTAGGACTTCGTTCCAACGAGAGTCAATATCTTGCTTCCAGGAAAACGAGCAGATAAATAAAATCTTTGAGCAATTTGAGCAATCTGTATACTTAAGAGATTCATAAGTATCCAGGCATTTTTATTTAGAATTCTAATAAATTTTCTTTATTGTATTTTTTTGAACTTCGACGAATTTTTATGACAAGATTGATAAATAAATAAAATAAACCAATATTGGTGGACATTTCACACCGCACTATCTAGCCCAAACCAAGCAAAACATGTTAACATGTTTATTGGGAACCGGATGGATGATAAACTTTTTTTTGTTACATACATACACATAGGCAGAGAACATACAACTGTGATCATCACACAAATGTATGTTCTCGGTGGGCATCGAACCCACGGCCTACAGCGTAGAAGGCAAGGCTTTTCTTTTATACCACTAGCATAAACCTACGCTTCACTAAATTTGATTGGCACCATTCTGGAGGTTCAATATTGTATTATAATACCTACATTGTAAGAAGGATCATACAAATGAGCGGTAGGAAATAAGCCGTAAGTTTGATGCCTGTTCTTCTAGGTTTTTGTCGCGTGGAACTGGCACCTAGAGTCACCTAGCTTTAAGACGTTTCAAAGTGATCCTTGTGATTTTATTGAATAAATACCTTTTTACTTTGACTTTGATTTTGACTTTTATAATAATGATGCTTTATTTCAGAATTATACCTTGTTTTAGATACACACCTTACAGTAAAGCATTTATTGCTTGTTTTCAAATGGACTTGAAAAGCTCCTACCTCATAATTAATGTTGGTTTTCTTTTCAGTTCATTAAAAGACGGCAAGCTGGAGCACTTAAGTGAGTACTTAGCATTCACCGTTTTAACTTGAGTTCTAGAAAGTTTTTTTTATGTTGGTAAATTTTCTTTATTTTAAATTTTGGGTAAGTACCTACTAGTAGGACTTTTTACGGCGTTCTTAATACCGCTTAAGAAGCAAAACTATAAAAAAGCTTTCAAGACCTATTCGCACCTGACCAGTTATTTTATTAGTTAAAATAAATAAATATTGATAGACATTCCACACAACACTATCTCGCCCCAAACTAAGCCAAAGCTTGTGATATGGGAACCAGATAGCTGACACTACTTATGTACTTTTTTTTGTAAATACATACTTATTATATAACACCCAGACAGAGAACAAACATATATGTTCATCACACAAATGTTTGTTCTCGATGGGGATCGAACCCACGGCCTACGGCGCAGAAGGGAGAGCTACTACCAACTGAGCTGTGAAGGCTGTGAAGTTTGGATATGTTAAATAATGGGCTCGTGATTATAGAATGTATGTAAACCTAAACAGATATCCATACAATACGGAAAAGTATACTTTTTCTATAAAAACATATTTAGGTATAATAATATCATAACACTCAGCTATAGAACAAACATATTCGTTACACAAATGTTTGTTCTCGGTGGGGATCGAACCCGCGGCCTACAGCGGCTATCATAAGTTTTCCCTAAACTTCCTTCACATATTTTTAGAAAACTATTACGGAAAATACTCCAAGTATATCCGAAAGATTTCGGCCACAATACAGCCATAGAGTAGTAACAAAATAACAAGTTTTCTTACTTAATACAGGAACGGTGAAAACTTTCCCCATATCCGCCGAGTCCCATCTAAATATTGGTGGTTCTTTGCCCCGCGCGGGACAATTGCGGTTCAGGGTTAAGGTTCGGTTTCCATCACAAAATACACTGTGAATATTTAAAAAAACGCAGGCAACCATTAGACAATTGTTTGCTCACAATTTGTTTTACTGGTGCAGACAAGAGCAAGACAATCTCTTGCTTGCAATCTTTGTATGTATATAAAGAATTTCTGTTATTTTAATTGTAAAACTGTAAAAAATATAAAGACGCAGGTAACCGTCAGATAAATTTAATTTGATAGGAAAATGTATTATAATCAAAATAAGTTTTTGCTAAATCTTTGTAAACTTTGTACCTAAATTTGGTTAGTCATAATTAATAACTTGATTCTGTGATTTTAATCTTCAAAAAGTTGAAATGTTTGAACGAGAACTTGGCTGACGGTTGTCGGCGTCTTTATTATGGAACGTGCTTTCGTAAAAGGAGCAAGAGCTATTTCGGATAACAAACCATATTTTTTACAAGGTTTACATTAAATCGGTTAAACCTTGGAACTACAATTTTAAGTTATCGTTGTAACTCAATACTATACTCAATACTCAATACATTTATTTCTTATACATGGTTTAGTTTAGGTACATACATTGTTGTTAGTAAGTATCATATGAATCCTGCATAGGGTATGGCAACATGGAGGCAGGCCGAAGTTTTAAATTAATATTCGTATAGTTGGTAGACAGGTATAGTTACATTAAAAACCTATAGGTAGGTAACACAATTAGAGTGACAAACAATAATTCAATATTGTAGCTTAATGCTGTTAAATAGTTAAATAAAAATAAAGCATTATTTGTCTTGAGCAATGTAAAGGAGTGCTCTTGGTCATGAAACGCGTCTCTAAGCAAACATCTCATTTATTCAACTTTTGTAGACGTCGAGAGTTGCTGCTGCAGCCGAATGTCTGTGACAGTTGGAATCACCACTTCCATAGGTTGTTGAAACGATGTTTTCCAACACCATTTTTGGGATGACTTGGCATGAATATGTGAAGGTTTTAAGAATACCAGTTCCATAAAAAGTGTTTACGCCAACGTTGAATGCTTGTGAATGTAATCTTATTATTTTCGCTGGTAACCCCATTACATAACTTTTACTTCAAGCATTAGATATATTATTTCTTCTCTTTTCTTTCTTTTTTTGTAAAATAGTGATTCCTTTCAATTGAAATAAATTTTATTATTTTGTATTTATATCAATAGTTAGATGAAAATCAAATAACCTAAAATTAAGAGAATTAACAAAAACAATTCAGAGTGCTTTATGAAAAATTAAGACAACAGAAATTGAAGAGTGTGGTTGCCAAAAGGCGTAGTGCCGGTGTAATTACAGGAACATGAGGCCTGTAATTACACCGGCACTACGCCTTTTTCTGTTGCCAAGCAGCTTTGCTGTGTTTCGGTTTGAAGAGTGTGATTGCCGGTGTAATTACATGCACGTGAGGCTTAACATCTGTATGCCTCAAGTTGATGGACGCAGGGCATAGCGGGGCACGTTCCTATCGTGCGTGGCTTGCGAAGCATTACTTTGTTATAGATGATGGTTACCACATAACATCAAATGGCCCATCTGCTTGTTCTATCAGCTAGCTGTATAAAAAAATGAATTCTTTTAATTTTAATAAAGTCACAAAAAAAAAATTGCGCGATATCATAAAACGTAAGATGCTTTACAGCAAAATACAAAGTAAGGTTGAAATATAAAACTGATCAACTAACACCGGCATAAACGTAACAAAGTTTCATTATTTGAATAAAGAACTGAAAGTCCGCTCCGAACTTGAGAACGTTGGAAAGTAATCCCTGAAACGAAATACCCGTCTCGATATTAAACTCAAATACTATTTTGCATAAAGTTGTGCAAAAAGCGAACCACCTGTGTATAAGTGTCGGACTCCGTACGGCCCGAAATCAAACGGCGGATTCAAAGTTCTGCGATTTCTTCGCGAATGAAAAAACTTTACCGTGACACACCCCGCGTACCGGAGACTTTGGAAATTCTCGTGACTCCCGACGAAAGAAACCCCGATTTCGTTATTTTAAGCTTCTTATATTCTTAACACGAACGTACTGCGGAAATATTCGTCGCTTTTTTTCTCGTGAAATGTAATTTTGCTGCTAACTTTTCACTTAGCCGGCGTACTCGCCAGATGCGAATGTAAGTTTTGGTTATTTTGAAAAGTTTTTTGGATGTACTCCAAATAAAGCGGGATACGTTCGCTAGCCTCCCCCATGCGATGGTATTTCATAAAACGCTTGCACAATGTTGTTTTAAGAAAATTTATATAGTCTCCCAAGTTGCTGCATTAAAAAAATTAATATAATCTTTTAATATTGTAGCCAGCGAGTCAAGAATTTGTGTCCGCTATTTTGCTTAGACTCCTCTTTATTATAGCATGCATTACATTTACATCATATAATAGCTACAAAATAATATAAAGCGCTCGTAGAGGAGCGTGCTTGTAGGTTCATAACCGAACCACAGAATAATAATTAGTTGTTATACAACATTCTGCGCGGTCACTATTTGTATGAGAGACCGTAACAAGTAACAAGTTGTCACAAGATTGTAACAAAGATCATACAAAAGAATGGAAGGAACCAAGTTTATTGTTTGGTCTTCTAGGCTTGGTCGTGTGGAACTGGCATCTAGATTCACCTAGCTTTAAGACGTTTTTTTTTATACAACTAGCTGATGAACAAACAGATGGCCCACCTGATGTTAAGTGGTAACCATCGCCTATAACAAAGCATTGCCTCGTAAGTCAGGCACAATAGGAACGTGCCCGGCGTCCATCAACTTGAGGTATACAGATGTTAAGGTTCATGTGCCTGTAATTACCCCGGCAACCACACTCATCAAACCGAAACACAGCAACGCTGCTTGGCGGCAGAAAAAGGCTTGGTGGTAGTACTTCGCCGGACGAGCCCTTCACTAAGAGCTCTACTAGTCTTAAAACTCCACACGTACTCCAGTCGCTACTCGTTTCAAAGTAATCCTTGAATCAATTGGATAAATACCTATTGACTTTGACTTTGTTATGGCATTTACATCTGAGTTCTTTCGAGCTTTGGATGCCACGTTAAGCTCTCTGTTTTGGTTTTTGTAGTTGCTAATCTATGACGGAGGCCTTGGAGCTGTCTCAACAATCCAACATCATAGTTGGTAACTTTATCCGCACTTTATGTTTGAGGCTATCCCCAAACTAAGCAAAGCTTATAATATGCGAACCTGGTGATATAATACATTATACTTTATTTGTGAATACGTACTTTTAATATATAATAAACACCCAGACAGAGAACAAACATCTATTTTCATCACACAAGCTTGTTCTCGGTGGGAATCGAACCAACGGCCGGAACGGCTTTCATATAAATAAGTTAGTAATGAGTGTGTTTATTTGCCAGTTAAGTCAATAAATACGTTGGATTGAAAAAAATACATACCACAATCTCCAATCAGACGGTCGGCACTGCAACTTTCATCTCTGGGGATCGCAAAATAATCAATCTGCGTCGCAATCTACTTCTCTCGCCTTGTAAATAACGATCAAACGTGGACGGAGCCAAAGTCGTGCCCTGAGGGGCGCCGCGGAATGAACGGACTGAATTTGCAATGTGGTTGATTTATACCTGAGCGTGGACTAGTTATCGGATACAGAACCTAGGTGGTTAATATACAATGCAATACAATACATATACCAACTGCGGAATTTAGGTAAATGTATATGCCTAAATTTAAGGCAAAGGCTAATGTACTTCCCTATCGCACATTTAAAAATTTTGAAAGATATAAAACCACTGAATTTATTTATGAAAAATCACAAGTTATAAATATATAATAATATTTATTTATATACTATAAGTACCAATATAATAATATTTTTGCTGAACTGTATATTGCACACAGTTCAGCAAAAATATTATTTTGATCAAAACATACAAACTTTTTGGTAGAAAACCTTCTAAAAATATGCTTAAAAACTAAAACGATGGACGTACATCACGACTTTGATCCCCAGTCCTAAACCTAATAGTAGGTTAGGTACTATGGATGCTGACCAGTAAATGTGGTAAATCCTACTGATATGTAAATGTGGTAAATCCTACTAATAAGTAAAATCTTCACTTTTTTTCACCTTTTCCACGCCTTCCTCTGTTCCATCATAGTCTGTTGTTCCAGTCCTTTGTTTTGGTTTAATTTGTTTTGTCCGGAAATGAAACACGTCGATTGCATTTTCTATTTTACATTTGATTAATGCACTCGGCGGAGTGCACCGCTGGTCTTGTAGAAGTAAGTAACAGCACTGGTAGTCTAGTGGTAGCGGCCCCGCCTTCCGATCCTAAGAACGTGGGTTCAAAACCGGTCGTGCACCAATGTGTTTTTCTGTTTTTAGGTTCTACGACATGCTGGTTTCCTCACGATGTTTTCCTTCACCGTTTGAGAGTACTGGCATTGTGCACATACATTTTTGATCATTTGCATCCTATTTCTATATTATAGTACATAACTATACCTATTTATGACGAAGAATATAGTAAGTTTGATTCCCAGCCACGATAGGTTTTGTAGAGATTTATTCTATGTCTAAAAATAATAATAGTAATAGTGTTTTAATAGTAGCATTTACAGATATCAATTAAATAGATATATAAAAAAAATTGTTGTCAGATCCTATACCACTAGACTCTTTTAATTTCCACCTATATTTTTATTTATTTATTGTAGACTCAAAGATTGCATAACATATTGCTAGCTAGTGCTACACATTAAAGAACTTTCAGTTACTGGAAATCTTTAGAAAATCAAGTATTTTACTGCTTGGACAACTTTTCTCTTACGTCTCGGAAGTTTTGATTGCGTTAGGCTAAATACATCATTTATTAGGTTCAGCACTTTCATGTTTCCTAAGTTTGAAGAGGTAATATGAAAACAGCTAGATCCCTCATCGTAAGCTGCACTAGTGGTCTAGTGGTAGCGGCCCGCCTTCCGATCCTAAGGTCGTGCACCAATGAGTTTATCTGTTCAAAAAATGTTTGTGCACGATGCCAGTACTCTCAAACGGTGAAGGAAAACATCGTGAGGAAACCGTAGCATGTTGTAGAACCTAAAAAGTTCTATAAAATGTGGCAAGTGCTTGAAAAGAGCCTCTTGAGGCGCACTTAAAATCCTTTCACCACACTGTTTCGAAAGAAACTAGTGACTCGACAAGAGAAGAGAACTGCAGATTTAAAGTACTTTTACAGAAAACTCGAAGTGATAAAAAAAAACTGCGTTTTTCCGTTATCTTTAAAACTAAAACACTATTTTATATAAATAATAATACTGAATAGATAAGATACATAATTATTTTAATAACTAAAATAAATATTTATTTCAGGTGTGACTGCTAGATAATCTAAAAGTCCATTTTTAATGTAATGACAAATAAATAAAACCAAGTTACATAGACTTGGTTTTATTTATTTGATTTGATCTTTCAAGTAAAATAAAAAAAATCTATAAAAACTAAGGCTCAGAATAAAATTATTCCTTCAAATATATGTGGGAGGCCCATGTCCCAAGCAGACTTCCTCAGTCTGATGATGATTATTATTTATAATCAAAGTGGACCATAGCTGCTATTCTCATAAGCTGCACTAATACCCAGTACAGTACACTCGGCTACAGAAAGTGCGAACGCTAGTGGAAGTTATTCACTTAAAAGTTTGGAACTATCTACCGATTTATGAATTAACTTAGCTTAGGAAATTTCCAAGCATTTGGCGCGCCTAAATATTGTGGTAATCAATGCTTTTGTTATACCCCGTTTACACTCAGCTCATGTCCGTGGAAATGTGCAGAGACATGAGCAGGGCTTGCAATGCGAGAATGTAACCAGGCCACTTCCATGTCCACTCGCGGTGCCGCTCACGTTGCCACTGTTGCGTGAACACACATTGCATGCGACGTTGCCGCAGACATATGGACGGCAGCATTTCCGTCCACGCGAATGGCAGCGCGAATGTCTAAATGTAAACGCAGTATTAGTGAACGATTTGTGCTCTTGCTAAGGTAGACATTTTTTATAATAGCTTCTTTATTATTCTTCTTCTTGTCCTGTCGTCACTAGTTTCTTACGAACCAGTGTGATTTGAAGTGCACCTGGAAAAGGCTCCATTCGAGCACTTGACACACGCTTCAGAACTTTTAAGGTTCTACGATGTGCCGGTTTCTTCACGATATTTTCCTTCACCGTTTGAGAGTATTCTTATAACATACATATAGCTTCTTTAGTGAATAATTAAATAGAAAATTGACAGACCTCAACTGCATAAACCTTCAGGGTAATTAGTGAGTAAATTTGTCAGATACCCACATTTAGCAGTAGTTGGTTTTAAAGCTTGCTTTAAGAGTAGTAGAGCTCTTTGTGAAGGGCTCGTCCGGAGAAGAACCACCACCACGCCTTTTTCTGCCGCCAAGCAGCGTTGCTGTGTTTCGGTTTGAAGAGTGTGGTTGCCGGTGTAATTACAGGCACATGAGGCTTAACATCCGTATGCCTCAAGTTGATGGACGCAGGGCAGTGCATTGTAGGGCGCGTTCCTATCGTGGCTCACGAGGCAATGCTTTTTTATAAGTGATGGTTACCACTTAACATCAGGGAGGGCCATCTGCTAGTTGTATAAAAAAAAAGCTAGAGTAGTATGTTGGTAGCGAGTGTACTACGAACGAGCGTAGTTAGAAACCCTAGAACCGCGCAGAACGGGGTGAAGCCCACACGCTGCGCGAGCCAGCAAGCTAATCATAATCACTATAGCTTACCACTACCACTCGATAATATACAGTCAACATGAAATTATTTTAGTGGACATGGCGAGCAGTAGTTTTCTTTTTTGTTTTTTTTTATTGACTATTAACTAGTAGTTCGCCCCGAACTGAGATCTCGTGATGCGACCCGACGAACGCATCAAAACTTTGAGTCGGTAGTAGTCAGAGGCAAGTCCAAACATTATCTTTTGACTTTTTTCTGACTACCGCCTACTAACTTGGTATGGTTACCAAGTTTCAACTCTATTGGCCTATTTATTGAAGAGTTCCGTTGAACAGACCTTGGCTCCATCATCAGACCTGGTCGTCGTCACCATTTTATGAGAACTGAGTACCTCCTTAAATTATTTCAAGAAAAAAAAAATAAGAAAAATCAAAGGAACTGGCCGACCAGTAGAAAAACCTTGATTTCAACGAAACTCTTAGAGATGGGAGCTCTTGGATCGCTGGTTATCTTAATTTAACTTTTTAAATTTTATCTCGAAAACCGAGCGTCCCAAAAAAAAAGTAAAAATTGTTTTGGAATGTCCAAACAAAGCCCTTTCATATAACATGTAACTTGATTTTTTTATGTAACTTTTTTTATTTTTGCCCTCTTAAAAAACCCCATATCTCAAAAACCCTTCATCCGATTTTACTCATATACTTACCAGTAAATTTCTCAAGTACAAGCTATCGACATATCAAATTTCATGGAGATCGGATCAACGGTTCTAAAGTTATCGCCAGACAAACATACATACATACATACATACATACATACATACATACATACATACATAAAATGCCAAATCGCCCAAGTTGAAACTAAGATCTTCGTTCGCTTCGCTCACTCGATCAATAAATATTGCCGGGTGGTGTTAATTTTTTTATGGGACTGTTACTTTTTCATGTCCATTCTTGTATATAAGTTATTTAAATACACTGTCTGTAGGAAGGTACTATTATTTATTCCCTAATTATGTACGGCTCCGAGGGAGAATAAAAAACGACCGAATTGTTTAATAAAAATTTAATGAATAAAATGAAACTACCTCTACAAATTCATTATATTAAGGTACGTGACCAATGTCCGATGTGAGGAACAGAAGTGAATCACTTGTAAAATGTCCAAAAAGTCGCCCGGTACGACACCTGATGGAAAACGCAGCGGTACCATTTTTTTGTATCGATCGTGGCAGGTAGATCGTTGCGAAACGCGACGCGATTCGCGAAACACAGGTGCTGTAGGCGATTGCTTAACATCCTGTAGTAGGTTTTTCAAATATCGCGATACAAAATAATAAAGCTATCACAAAACAACAGCCACCGTTAATAACACTTCAGTTTTCAACATTTCTGGTACAGTCCAGTGGAGAGGGCTATCAATTTCAATAAAATGAAGATGGGACAGAAATGATGGCCAATCAATCATACCCCGTCATTCCGACGTCACGCCCGGGGGTGGAATGCAATACCCAACGTGAGTCTCGCTTTTCATATTGTGTTTATTTCGGCTTGTTTGCTGTGCATACGGGGGTATAGAATTATATTGAGGCGCGTTTTGTTAATATTGACTTTTAGTATTAAGTGTACCATTGACTTTTTTAGATGATTCAAAAAAATATTGCCTAATAATGTTATAGACGAAAATATTTACTGGTGGCCCCTGTGGTTTAAGACGCAAGCAACAATTTCAAACTAACACAAAAAAAAATTACTAGTTATTTTTTGGTCCATATTAAAACCTGTTTTTTCTATTACTAATTTCAATATTTTTTAGATTTAAAAATATTGAAATCTGCGACCAAGAAGTTGTTTTTGAAAATTTTTGGAAAAAACTGTGGAACTAAACTATATAATAAACTATATGGTCCTTCGTATTTTTTTTATACATATGTAGTACCATCGCACATATCAGTTCGTAGCAAAGCAACCATCACCGATAACAAAGCATCCCTCGTAAGTCACTGACAATAAAAACATGCCCTACGATGCACTGGTCTGCGTCCATTAACTTGAGGCATACAGATGTTAAGCCTCATGTGCCTGTAATTGCACTGGCAACCACACTCTTCAAACCGAAACACAACAACGCTGCTTGGCGGCAGAAATAGACTCGATTCATACTTTTTACAACTACTGCTGAATGTGGGTATGTGAAGTCAAAGTATATTTATTTGCAGAATTACAGCAAGAATGATGTTAAGTATGTTTGTTGAGTCATCGTAATTCTACCGTTAAGGGCATGCAAAATTAAAATTTATTAAAAATTTAATAAAATAAAAATAGAAACTAATATAAAATTAAAATAATTATAAGTAAAACATAAAAATAACATGTGACAAATTTGAAAAATTGTATAATTATGCCAAATGCCAACCCTACCCTCTTTATACATCTTCAAAGAATAAATAGTTGGTAGTTGGTACTAACATATCTGAGGGAATATCTACCATGCCTGGGGATAAAAGTGTATGTGCACAATGCCAGTACTCTCAAACGGTGAAGGAAAACATCGTGAGGAAACCGGCATGTCGTAGAACCTAAAAAGTGCTATAACATGTGTCAAGTGCTCGAAAGGAGCCTCCTGAGGCGCACTTAAAATCCTTTCACCACACTTTTCCGAAAGAAACTAGTGACACGACAAGAGAGAGATTGAAGTATGATTCTCATCTCATCAGCCTCAGACCATTGAAGTGGCTCATAATTTCCTTTCACAGGACATTTTCACATTACTAGCTGCACAGACATATACATAACTGGATATCGCAAGCTAATCATTATTGTTGTCATCTTTAGAAGAAGCCTATAAAGATTAGGTATGCAATATGCTTGAAAAATGCAATTATATGCACGTTTTAATCCTTTTAAACTCGTCATGCTTATCAAGTGATCAATTTAAAAAATCAATGCAGAATTACAGTAACAAAAACTTTGTACAAAATTTTAACTATAAAATATCTGATTACATAGGTGACAAAAAAGCTTGGGACTGATCTATGCTCCAACTCAATAAAAACACTAAACAATTAAGTAGGTAAGTACCATAATAAAATTGTAAAAAGATCATACAAAAAAACGCTAGGAACCAAGCAGTAAGTTTCTTGCCCGTTCTTCTAGGCTTTGGTCGCGAGGAACTGGCGATAGATTCACCTAGATATAAGACGTTTCAAAGTAATCCTTGTGATTGTACTGAATAAAGACCGTTTTGATTTGATTTGATTTGATTTAAATGAAATATCTGACAATTACATCGAAGAGTATTCTTATAATTACTCATCCATACGTATAAAATATAATTCTCCTTCGCGTGACATGCCCAAGTGCATATGTATTATATCAGCTATCTGGTTCCCATATTACAAGCATTGGCTTAATTTGGGACTACATAGTGCTGTGTGGAAAGTCCACCAATATTTATTTATACGATAACCTATTGCTCCTCATTTCTCAGCCAATAAGAGCCTCTTGCAGTATCCAGCGCAATATATTTCTACGATAAACTGTCACCAGAACCCATTGTTACTGAATCTGTGTAGTGTTGTGAACAGTGTCAATGAAATTGCTATGCAGAGTACCTCACAACTAGAATGCGGTAATTAGTCCAATAGTTCTACCGGACACGTGCATTCAAAGGGGCCTCCACAGACAGCCAATAGTTACCTGTAGTCTCTAATAGATTAGATAGAACTGTTCACAACTGAACGTTATATAGATTAGCTGTATCTATTGAAACATTATAGCAAGAGTGGATTTGATCATGCCTGTAGTAGGTATGCCTTTTGTCTATTATTTAACTATACCTAGTCGCGTTAAACTCTCGCTGCAGGCTCGGTCATTGTTCAACCTATAGTCGCGTTAAACTCCCGCTGCAAACTCGGTCATAAATCATCTTAACACACGCTTAAACAAAAGGATCGTCCGTTTTCTTAAGTGCGAGAGAGAGAGAGAGAGAGCAATATTGCTGTCTCGTTCCGATAACTTACGACCGAGCCTGCAGCGAGAGTTTAACGCGACTATAACACTTTTTTAGTTAACTATAGGTACTAAAATTCACCCAATGTAGAAGTGGTGTAAGTTGCAGAACGAAGAGTATAGCCTTTTTACGATTCGTCAACTCACACCAGTTGGGACAAGATTCATAGTGTGGTTGACGAACGCCTCATTCATACAGTCCATGAAGTATTTATGTCGAATCTTTTGTCAAGTATCTACATACTTCAAGCAGAGTAGGTAAGTACCTCAAGCACTTGGACATCAATTTAATTAATTCGGTCAAGTGCGATCCTTTGCTATGTAGTGTGACCGCGAGTAAAATAAATTCCTGTTAGTCACATCTAATGGTCTAGTGGTAGCGGCCCCGCCTTCCGATCCAAAGGTCGTAGGTTCAAAACCGATCGTGCACCAATTTGTTTTTCTATTCAAAAATGTATGTGCACAGTTCCAGACTCTCAAACGGTGAAGGCCTCTTTTAGTACAGTGTGGTTAAAAGATTTTAAATACGCCTCGTATTTAAAATCTTTTAACCACACTGTTTCGAACGAAACCTGTAACACAACGCCTAGCAGCACGCCTTTTTGTGCCGCCAAGCAGCATTGCTGTGTTTCGATTTGAAGAGTGTGGTTGCCGGTGTAATTACAGGCACATGAGGCTTAACATCTGTATGCCTCAAGTTGATGGACGCAGGGCAGTGCATCGTAGGCACGTTCCTATCGTGCGTGACTTACGAGGCAATGCTTTGTTATCGGTGATGGTTACCACTTAACATCAGGTGGGCCATCTGCTTGTTCCATCAGCTGATGATCATTTCAAAAGTCATTTTAGTGTAGGTACTCATTATCTTGTCACCGCTCTCAGTCTACTAGTGACCAATAGCGTGTCGTAATATCGTCCCCGGCATGCCATCGCAAATAGATGTAATTCCGGACATTCGCCGCTCAATCAATACAATACCCGTAGATATTACGACAATATCTGCATCGAGGTACGGACTTCGTTAAGATACGGTTCACGCTCTTGCGACTAGCGGCAAGACCACAGCGACTTTTAAGGCGAAGACAACAGTAACTGCTAATGTACCGCTAGCTCGCACTTTTCAACCTTTTTGAAAGATATAAAATCACTGAATTCATTTTTGGAAAATTGCCATCAACTAAGTTGTGTGCTATGTGTTTGTACACAGTTATGTAACAAAATCATTTTGAACGATAAAAGAACAAATACTTTTTTAATTAAAATTCATGAAAAAAAAATTGTCTTCAAAATGAATAATTCCAAAACTTTTTTTAATTTTTTATTTCTTGAATGGTGACCACGTTCTGGAAAACTAAAGTGTGAGACTCCTTCCGCCTGATGGACCAACGACTTTGTAGAGGTACAGATCGCGGAAATTCGGTAAGGAATGCCGAAAAAACGTTACCTCAATTTTTTTTTTTTGTGATATCGTTTTTGTGCTAGCACTACATAAATGCATGTGATAGTTTTAAATAAATAAATGGTTATAACAATTTCCTACGTATTTATTAAAGTATTAAAAAGTCGGCAGTGTTTCGAACGGCACCTTTCGAGGGGTGAAATAATAACACAAATTGAAGGGTGTTCACAATGTGTAATTTTGATAATGACGACTTATGGTTCGTTTCTAGGGAAGTATGGTTCAATGGTGGGTTGTAAACTCGTCGAAAATAACATACCGAAGGATTTTAAGGACGATATCGAGTTTCTTTGTAATTCAATGCACGGCGGCCATTTTTTTCCAATTATTCTATTTTAATAAAATAAAATAATTGAGTTTTTGACTGAAATATAAAGAAATATGAAAACACACAAGTAAAAAATACCCTAAAAATGTTAAATAAGACCTTGAAACTATGCTCTTCGATAAAATTATTAAAAATTGAGTAAAATATAAAATCTATCCAGTTTAAAGCAGTGTAGAATAATTTTGCCATTTAAATTCTATGAAGCCGAGTTAAAATAGTTTTGCAATCGGATACCGAATATCCATGTTTAAATTATTCTGTTTATATCGACTGCGAATGGTTTTAAAAATTCAACTCCTATTGGAAACTAATCCAGCAATTATAAGTTATTCATCATATAAAATTATTAAGCCCCTTTGATGTCAGCCTTAGGCCGTCTGGTATTCCAGGTTACGAGCTATGTGTAATCCCACGTTTTATCCAAATCCATTCAGCTGTTACGGAAAGGAGTGAAAACAAACATACAATAGACACGCACCCGCACACTCAAAGAGTAGTAGAGCTCTTTGTGAAGAGCTCGTCCGGGGAAGTACTACCACCAAACCTTTTTCTGCCGCCAAGCAGCAATGCTGTGTTTCGGTTTGAAGAGAGTGGTTGCCGGTGTAATTACAGGCACATGAGGCTTAACATCTGTATGCCTCAAGCTGATGGACGCAGGGCAGTGCATCGTAGGGCACGTTCCTATCGTGCGTGACTTACGAGGCAATGCTTTGTTATAGGTAATGGTTACCACTTAACATCAGGTGGGCCATCTGCTTGTTCCAGAAGCTGGTTGTATAAAAAAAAAAAAAAACACTCGCAAATTTACTCTCGCATAATATATTTTTTTATCAGTTTAGGATATAATTAAGTAAGGTCTCTTGTGAAATGGCAAAGACAAAAGTATGTATGGTAAGGTGGGTTAAGCGTTTAAGTAAAGTTGGGAAGCTGAAAATCATGATCATAAAAAAGAACTAAGGTTTCTTCACATTATCAAGTTTTACTACCCATTATGGTTTTTAGAATACCAATTTCAATTCTAACGTCTCATGTCAAGAGGATCACGTAGCACCAATATCTACCAATACTGTAGGGTGTAAAATCAAATGACGCACATTCCATTGTTTTACCCCTGCGTTATTGAATAAATCTGCATTTACACCGATACAAATCTCGCACGAACCGGCGGATTGTATCGTGCTGTCTCTGTCACTTTAATCAGAAAAGACAAAGATGATGCTAGAAAATATTTGCTTCACGCATAAACTCTATCGGTTTGAATAGAGGAGAACAGTCGTGGTATCATAAAACTATACGCACGAGTAGAATGGCGAACTGAACGCACGAAGTCGAGCGAGAAATTGATTCAAAAATACCCCGTCAAATTGAATGGTCGTGAGTGAGTTAGGGCCTCATGATGACACAGTTTGTGAAAAACAGTATGACAAGGTTAACCCTTAATTTACCTGTTAGGTCCCTGGGACTCCGCGCGAACTTTCATTTTGGCCTAAAATCTTAACTATCGCGTTTTTGTTTTCGCGCGTCCCAGTACCTTCCTGCAGTAACGGCCCGGACGCGGGGTGAAGAGGACATGCGCCTACGCCACACGTATAGGTGAGTAACTGTGCCCATAGAGTCCGCTGGACTCCATGGGGGTATTTGTGTGACAAAAATATTGTTTTGCTGGATTAAAATGTTATTATTTTTCAATGTTATTTTTGTGTTTTAGGCTTACAAATGGCTTCAAACAGACGGTCTGTCAATCTACTTCATTCAAAAGCTGAGTCTGAGATGAGAAGATGTGATGATGAGGAGTCCAACAACGAGGAGCGAGGGCAGCAATAAGGTGGATCAAACGAGGAAGAAAGTGCTGCACGTTTTATTTTTTTGTATGAACTTGTGCTATTTTTAATTTAGTTTTTTAAAATTGATTATATTATAGACTTGTTATTGAAAGAAATAGTTTAAAATAATGATTCATTGTATTTAAATTTCGAGCCCGAAGTTTGCATTGATTTTTGTGTGCTTATTTTTTAGTCTATTAGGTTTTTCAATTGCCAACAAGACTGTTACCAATTAATAAAGAAATTTGATATTAAAGCTTTTATGTATAATGTTGCTAAGTATAACAAATCATTTTTGAGTACACATTTTGCTTTTATTTTGACCAAAATCAATGACTTTTATGCAAGGAGTCCCATGGACTCCATGGGGTAAATTAAGTGATTTGGGGTCACCAGGTAAACCAAGGGTTAATGAATTTAGTTATTTTCTCTGCGAAGTCTAGTAAACTATTGATATAAATGTGAATAACAATTATAGTACGTTGTAGGTTGAAACAATTAAATAAAAAGTATGAGCGAATAAGCTTTAAGCCAACTGAGTCATTTAAGCTAGGCTGGTGTATGCGACTAGGAATGTAGAATACGCTGTTGTATGTTAAATATAAATTGGCGGATATTTCTTAAATTTAAAAATAAAATGAGCTCAAGGAAATAACATACAGCTTGGAGGATCTGAGTGGATATCTACCGTGCTTGGGGATCAAAGTCGTGAAGCGGTTTTTGTTTTTTTTATTACAGTGCACCTCATACTAAACAAATTTTAATGTAGCTAAGGGTCAATGTTGTCGACGGAAAAGCACTGTAGAACTATAATGTTAGTTGATATAGTAACACAGTATTTCTTACAGTAACACGATATTTCTTACAATTTAGTAATTGTAGACAAAAACTAAAAAAGTAATTCAAATTGAGAACATACCAATTCAAAAATGTTCACTAAACTTGTAATACTCGTTTCGTTGCGCTGTGAAAAATCGTTTAGACCCATTATTGTGTTATTCTTATAAAGGGTTCTCGAGCAGTGTTTTCACTGTATTAAGATCTAAAATATACAAACTTATACCTACACCAGAAATAAATTTCCGAAAAATACGCCAACGCAAAAAACTATATCGTTGTGTCTTAATGTGTTTGTTTTTTAAATATTGAAATAACTTGTATCATAGCTGTCTTTCAGGGTCTTCAAACTAATAATAGAACAGAGCTTACGAGTACCTTACGTGGTAGACAAATAAAATTACATTTACATAATATTTCACGTATACGTCATCGACACTTTTATGTATATGTTTCCTTTTTTTTTGGTCGACATTCCACACAACATTATCTCGCCCCAAACTAAGCCAAAGCTTGTGATATGGGAACCAGATAGCTGATATATACTTTTTTTTGTAAATACATACTTATAATATTATATAACACCCAGACAGAGAACAAACATCTATGTTCATCAGACACATTTTTGTTCTCGGTGGGGATCGAACCTACTGCCTACGGCGCAGAAGGCAGAGCTACTACCAACTGAGCTGTGAAGTCTATTTTCAGCAAACGACTGCTCCAAACGTACCTCTGACACCTTAAAATCTTAGCTTGGTACTAAAAGATCTAAGGGGATATCTACCGTGCCTGGGGACCAAAGTCGTGAAGCTGTTTCAGTTTTTTTAGACTACTCCAAACGTTTCCATTCCTTTAATTTATTTTTTTTGTACAAATTGCTGATGAAACTAGCATAAAGCCCACCTGAGGTTAAGTAGTAACCATCACCTATAACAAAGCATTGCTTCGTGACTCATGCACGATAGGAACGTGCCCTACGCTGTACTGCCCTGTGTCCATCAACTAGAGGCACACAGATTTTAAGCCTCATGTGCCTGTAATTTCACCGGCAACCACACTCTTCAAACCGGGACATAGCAACGCTGCTTGGCGGCAGAAAGGCATGGTGGTAGTACTTCCCCGGACGAGCCCTTCACAAAGACACTACTCTTATTTGTCTACATCCTAGTCCATGTTTTTCCTGCAAAGTCTTTGAGCCGGCAGCCATTATACTAACGAATAAATTCGACGCATGCCACAGCGTACGCACTTCAAAATAAAGATAAAACTTAATGGCATTGGACATAATAAAGATAATGTTCCCTAACCCTCGAACATATTGACTATTGAAGACACCCCCTACGTGACAACGGGGGGCGAAGAAATCAATACCTTTGGAAATTATAAGTGACTCGTTTTATGGATTTTTTGGGGGAAGAGTCCGTCCCTCGTCCCCATTAAAAAAGTTTAAAAATTTTCGGCCTTACCAGATATAAGATGTGGAGAAAAGCGTGCGTGTTTTATTTATTTGGTAGTCAATAATGATGAGCAAATAGGAAAATTCTTGTTTTTTGGCCTATTTAAAAAACTTTAAATAGGCTTAGGTAATTAGTGTTTTTTTTTTTATATTTTTTTTCCTCCACTGATTTTTCTGTTCAAACTTCAGTCAAAAAGTACAGTTAAGTAGGAATATTACACCAGGTTAAATATGTTGGCAAAATCAAAAAGTGTTACGAAAGAAACTAGTGACACGACAACAATAAGAAGTAACAAACAGATAAGTATCAAATACAAGTTAATCATTTCCACAATTTGAATTATATTAAAAATCTCTTCTTTAAGATGGTATCTTTTCAGCTGCACTCCTCGGGCTTGCCAAATTAAAAGTAGGGAAAAGTTTCAATTAGGCTGAAACCTCTCAGAGACAAAATTAATAAATCATCCTTTGGATGGCTTCACAATGCTACGGGTCAGATTTTTTGCTTGATGTACAGGCGAGCTCAGAAGCGCTGTAAAGTTTTGTTGTTTTTTTGTAAAGTCATTTATCTCCGTATGCCGGAACGTGGATCAACAATGCATTTTCTATTGCGTCTGGAATCTCAGCATTTGACCAGCCTGCGACTTCGCTAGCGTATAAATAGTGATTGCTAACGCGTTTGACCTTTATTGGGTATGTTTATGTTTTCTACCCCGTTCCCGGTATTTTTCGGGAGGAGAAGTAACCATATGCTAATTGAGTCAAAATGTTACTAATAACAAATAACAGAGGTTACACACTGATCGGTTTTACATTTTAATATTAGAAGGATAGGGTAGTTCCTATCATTCTTATATGAAATTGTAAACATTTGCTTTTGCACTTTCATGTTTTATACCTATACAACGTGTAACATAATACCCCTATAAGGCTAAAGACCAAGTGATGAAACCGAGCACTGGGATCCTTTAACGTGTGCAAAGGTCGAATTTATCGTTTTCGAAATTCCCATATAAAAGTATAATTAATATTGTCTTTAAAATTTGCAACACCCCTGACATTTTACATAAATATATAATAGTTTACATAAGTACCAAGTTCACGTACACACGGAACATGCAAACAGCTTTGAATAGGGCTGCCTCATGGTGTGTTTAGTTTCATATTTGAGGAACGTTTCAGAGGCATTTAATGAATGAAAAACTACGAAATTTCAAAAGTCGTAAAACAAAAAATGGTCGCCATGACCCGTAAAATATCCTGCTTCTGGGGTTATAGGGGTATTATATTACACGTTGTATATACAATCTTTGCGCTTTTGTGTATATATATAAGAGAAACCTAAGACCAGTGACCACATACGGATAAAGAATATCCTACTAGTACATATATATTTTTCCTAACCCAAAACCAAAACCAAATAGATCATGCACTTTTTCCGCTTTCCGTCCGAGGCGTCAATTATTTTTTTTAAACTTATCTAGGTATTGTGATACTACGGTACTGGTAGTACAACACTTTCTGCGACTTAACGCAGCAACAAATTAAACTTGTCTCGCTTTCTCATTCTGGGCCTTCAACGAGGGTAGTCGCGCCCAAAGGATAGGATGTTACAATAAAATTATCCAATAACTTCTGATATCGACTGTACAGCGTAACATGAATAGGGCAAGCTCTATGGAACAGTTCTATACATTCGAACGATATTGGAATTTCATCACAAAGGATTGGTCAACCTTTTTGGAGGTGGGTCCTGATGTTATAGAACCTTATATCAATGGGTCTATTGTGTCTCCGATAGATGTTAGGGGTTAAAAGCATTTTTCGGTTCCACTGAAATTAGTGGCAGATTCTGAAATGAGTTCGGTCGTATTTCAATAT
The DNA here is from genome assembly GCA_932294275.1 of Chloroclysta siterata. Classification (NCBI taxonomy): domain Eukaryota; kingdom Metazoa; phylum Arthropoda; class Insecta; order Lepidoptera; family Geometridae; genus Chloroclysta; species Chloroclysta siterata. Next base: position 3,327,909 of record OW028604.1, on the reverse strand, counting down.
TGATAAAATAAATTACATTTAAGAAATTAAATAAAAGCAAGAGTGAAGAGGAGTCTTTTAGAACTTTCTGGTCCAATGTCGGTTACATCGTCACTTACCATCACGTGATATTATAGTGAAGTTCATTATAAAAAGATAACCTAATAGATATAAAATAATGAATGACGATGCTCTACGTACATATTTAATCGTTTTGCATAACAAGTGTGTGACACCCATGTAATTTTTTGTCACTTATTAGATGACATGGTATTTTGACGAGTTCTAAGTAGAGATGGATATATTTTTTAACTGACGGGTAGCATTACGCCGTAAAGATGAATTAAGCACTTATAGGACATGTACATACGGGAACTAGTTAAACCAACTTTTTGCTAGGATAACTATTTAGGATCAAAATCATATTTATGACGTGTTTTTATTATACAACTATCTGATAGAACAAGCAGATGGTCCACCTGATGTTAAGTGGTAACCATGGTTACCACTCACGATAGGAACGTGCCCTACGATGCACTGCCCTGCGACCATCAACTTGAGGCATATAGATGTTAAGCCTCATGTGCCTGTAATTACACCGGCAACCACACTCTTCAAATTTTGCCTCGCACATTTATAAATTTTTTCATAAAATCACCGAATGTAGCAATGAGAATCGTAAGCGTGAATTTCTTTGAATGTTGTATGCGTCTTAGATCTCTCTTCCTGGCAATGTACAAGGGAAGGACTATTTCCAGTAGTGGATTTTGTCAGAATGATGATAATGATGCAGTGTAGTTAGGCATGTAATGTAATGTATGTATAAGCAGGATTTCAGGGATTCCCCGTGAATGACGTAACCAATTAGGTTTATTTATTGGCAAGGCTCGGAACTGTAATTGCTCTACACAGTGCCTTCGGTAAGCTATAAATTTTGCTACGACAAATTGTATTGGTAATTTTGTAAAGTGAAAACTGACGCCATTGTTGTTAGGTGATTTTGATTTATGTAGCTATATTGTTTTGTTTTAGAATATTCCGCTGAATATCGGGATATTTTTAATGTAAACAAAATATGTTTACTTGTATATTTGAGTTTTTTTTTCTAATGTAATATTTGGACGTACCTCTGACTACTCCTTGAGGCGTCCTTGAATAATCTAAAGTACTTAGTACAAAGATTTAAGGTGCTATAACGCGTCTGGGAAGGTCGTGAAGCTGTTTTTGTATCTTATCTTATTGTATCTTAACTTATTCTTATTTTACATCATTAATATTTTTATATTCGGATCTTGTGCTCAAAAATACAAAAAGGAATTAAATAGAGAAGGAAGTAGAGAACCCATTATGCTCGCATATTCCTTTATTTCGAATAAATATTTGCAACGTTAAACGTATTTACTTACTAAAAGATCTAAAAGAAAAGGTAAAATAAATCCAAAACGACCAATAAATTTAAGATTCACATCGCACCAGTGCGTAGGTTAAGCTTTAGGTGCTAGGTGCCAACCAGTGGTGGGCGTAAGATATGCATTTTAGGTACGCGACCAAAAAAAGCGACACCAACATCAAGACAAAATACTCACGGGTTAATTGCTAGAACAGGCAGCAGCAGTAAGTGGTCCCGCACACGGGCCTCCGGCCACAACCACAAAACGCCGCCACTGGCATATTTCCTGTATTTTTCATACATTTTATATGGACTCGCCGCACACGGTTGATGCCGGTAGCCGCCACACGCTACAAATCGTCGCTGCTCGCTTCGTATGAAAACTACAGGAAATATGCCAGTGGCGGCGTTTTGTGGTTCCCCTTGGGAAACCTTATAGGCGTCATTACTTATTAGATCAAACAAACTTTCTGATTAAGAAAAAAAATATTTTTGACAGCTCGACAGTCGACTAGCACGTCCAACAGTGGCATAATCACGAACGAATGTGACGTTAGTCACGTAAACGTATCGTATCCTTAACTTCATCAAAATAAGGTTGAATATCGCTTGGATGCATTAACGCGATAAAATTAAATGTCAAAATTCATTCGTGATTAGCAGTAATTGCAATAGCGATGAGATTTTTTTACTCAACTTGACTTGTTTTACTGCTACTGCTGTTGCATCGGCTGGTTTTTAGATCATGTTTCTGTAATTTTACCGGCAACTACAACCTTCAAACCGAAACACATACGCTGCTTGGTGGCAGAAAAAAACCACGGTGGTAGTACTTCCCCGGAAGAGCCACAGAGTCCTATACCCCTTAGAACATGCTATTGTTTTTTGATTATTCATATAACCTTGCCTTTGTCGCGTTCCCCAAATGCCACATTGAACCGCAAGCTACAGCATTGCGACGGCATTCAAATACGAAAAACTCAACGCGATAACTGTGAAGTTACTACAGCGGTGACGCTTTGTGTTTTGAGTTACTCAAAGTCTTGCCCACGAAAAGGTGGTTTCACACTAGGTTTTTTATTCTTACCTAAAAATACAAACCTTGTATGATGAATCAAATTTACCGGTTGAACGCCTTCCGCGCTCGTCATTGTTCGATAGCGCTGTAAGAATCGTCAGACGATCACCAGCAATAAGTCCATTCGAATAAAAACAAATGAATAAAATTCAAACTCAAAGATCAATAAACTATTGAATACAAATTAATATTGTCCTCTGAGTGGGTTTTTTTTATACTACAAATTAACGAAATAAGCCCACCTGATGGAAAGCGGTTAGCTTAGTTACTAAGCTCTACTAAGCTTAGTTCCTATACGGTCACGAAGTTAAACTTAGTTACTAAGTTTGGAGCTAGATTCAGATGTGTAGAATTTACCAATAATTTCTTTATTTACTTTTCTGACTACCCAAAGCAGAACGCTTAAAACAAACTTTTTTTATCTTATTAAAAAGTTTATTTACATTCTCAATACAAACAAATTACCACTTCAGTTAACAAAAGAAGACTATTATCGTTTTCCCCCAGAATTGTAGAACGAAGCTATGTAATTGTTTTTAATGAACAAATAAAGGGAATCTTTGGGATGTCTGCTGCATAATCGGCTGTTTGTCATCTTTATATATTAAATAATATAATAATGATTTATAATAATAATATAAATCTTTAGAAATAAATTAAATAACGGTACAGTTTCCACAGAGCACTATGCCTCACACTAAGCAAAGATTACCCGTAAATACTGGTACTCATAATATTATTTAATACCCAGCCAGAGGAAAAACACACACTATTTTCATGACACTTAAAATGTAATTTGTTTGTGAACTCCATTTTTTTATAGTGTAAAAATACCTGAATAATTTTTACTTCCAATAATTTTTGTTACCCAATCATAAGAAATGTCCAATAGTTGACTTAAGGCCGGTTTCTGAAAGCTCGATCAAAACTAATCGGATATCAAGTCACTCGCCATTTCCATTAGATAGAGATAGCAAGTGACTTGACATCCGATTAGTTTTGGTCGGGTTTCAGAAACCGGCCGTTATTCAGGCTGATGATTGACTTAATCGCGCGTTGAGTTTTTTTTTTATAGCAGTTATAAAACTGAAAATACTGTAGTTTAGAAAAAAAACAAAGTAAGTAGTACTATAAAAACATAGTAACTATTTATAAGATTTAAGTATTTTCAAATGCCTAGTGTACAATCAGCCTTCGTAATTCGTATTCAGGGAGCAGTGTGGCCGCGATGATTACAGTTCAACCACGAGTCTATGCTAATGCTTCGGGAAATTCACTTGAGTTGATTTTTTTCGTGAATCGATTCAGCGGAATCGATTTGGCTATGTATTTGTTGTCAGCCATGTATTCTTGATTCGGGAAATCCATTTGAGTTTAATAAGAAATTCAATTTCAATCGTGTTTTTTAAATCAATTCTACGGAATCAAATCGGCTATGGGCTTGTTATCTGCAATGTATTCTTGCTTCAAGAAATTCAATTTTTTTTTGATTCGATTTAGCGGAACCGGTTTTGCAATGGGCCATGTATTTTGTCTTTGAGAAATTCACTTGAGTTGTTTTTTTTAATGAATCGAAACAGCAGAATCAAATGGGTTTTTTACTACTTGCTTACGGAACAAGCAGATCGCTCTCCTGATATGGCCCCATACATCAAGAGGATGAACCATGAATAAAAATTATAAACTTATAATTATAATATATTTATATGCATTATATTATAATACCTATACAAGCAGATGGCCCATATATGATAACTGTAGGTATATTATAGCTCTCGATCCTTATTATTTTTAACTCGTTAGACTAGCGGTCGTTTTGCAATGATTAGATTTTTATTAGATTTTTGTACTCAGAAAAATAGAAAATATAGGTTGTTCTCACTGGGTGTTATTTTTGAGAACAACTTATAGTTTACGTAAGATAATGTAATATTTAGAAATTCACGAATAATATAAAATAACTAAAAAAAAAAAAAAAAAAAAAAGATGGAGGCCTTAGAGTACCCTAAACATTTTGTCACTCCGCTAGCGGCCAACTCTGCCCATGCATATACAAACTTACCTGAAAATAATATTTAAAATTCTAGTTTCTCACAAAAATTGTTCGCTCTGCTTTTCTCTAAGAGAATATCTAAGATAACCTAACTGCTAGTGGTACATCGCTGCCCTGTAATCACTTCTCCCTTTCTCGTGTCATTTGCACGTGACACGCGGACGTGACGTCACAACTTTTTTTATTACCAACCGTCACCAACTTTATTGGGCCAGACGAATCGTTCCTTGAATAATTCTCGGGGATTGGAAAAGTATTTCTTTGTCGACATTATAAATGAATTGTTGGTAACTGTTTTACTATTTTTTCTACTTGATAATCTCTTTCAATTTTCGGTTTCTTAGATGGCAATTACAAAAATGTCAAATTCTCTTTAAGGAGAGTTCTTTTCGAATGTTTTAAAACACATCTGTATGCCTCAAGTTGATGGACTTTGGGCAGTGCATCCTAGGGCACGCTTAGGTCGTGCGAGACTTGCGCGGCCTTGTTATAGGTGATGTTTACCACTTAACATCAGATGCGCCTTCTACTTGTACCATCAAGAATTTGCATAAAAATAATTTAGATACTTGGTGCCCGCATTGTCCAGGTTTGGAAAAAACATGTAATTCAGTTCCAAATCCAAAACCAAGTGGTAAGCTGAGCCCTATTACAAACTCAAAAACACGAAATTACGAAATCGCTTCAAGACCCGGTTTTACGGCGTACGTGTTAAATTGCTAAGAGCGTTCTACCTGCGAACTTTTCAAATTCTCTCGCGAAATTGTTTTTTTTACGCACCCCCAGTAAGGTTAGACCACAATGCAAGCATGTATCAGTACTGGAAATAATAAAAATTTGGCACAACAGTAGACAACAGAATATACAAATAAATAATCTAATACGTTTATTTATTTATGAATTTTTTTAATATCATAAATACATTAAAAACACTGAAACAGCTTCATGTTTGATTCCCAGGTATGGTAGATATCGTTTCTAATTTCTTACTATCAGGTTAGTACCTGATAGTTTCTAGAATAATTATGGAAAAACAATATTTATTATAGAAATGAGTTCATAAAATGGTTTTAAAAAAGTAATATAATGGGAATTTAAGTAATATAATTCATGGTTTTAAATAAAGTGCTCGATAGGAGCCTCTTTGAGGCGCACTTAAAATACTTTCACCACACTGTTTTGAAAGAACTAGTGACACGACAAGAAGAATAAAGTAATTATTTTTTTTTGACAAGATGAAAAACGTTTTAAAGTTTGGTCAACCAGGCTTTGCAAAACAAATGGAAATCTTAACTAAGACCTTGGTTTTTTTTATTCAGTATGTTTGAGCTAGTTTTATTTATAAATAATATTTTAGTGACTATTTTAGTATATAAGATTTTAATATATAAGAGGTACGTGAGTCGTAGCTGCTGCTGCTTCTTTACTCATTATGGCGCCACTGAAAACCTGCGCTGCAAAAAAAGCCACAACTCAGCATTTACTGTATGAGCTCAAGATGGAACAACCCATCTGATGTTAAGTGGTAACCATTACCTTTAACAAAGCATTGCCTCTCTAACTAAACTTGTCATACTAAACAAAGGTCGAAGTTGTTGTGAATTAACGATGGTAAATGCGCTGTGCTGTAACACGCGTGCGTTGTGATTCAACCCCTAAACGTTCCCCTTTATAAATTGCGCAGCGATGATGTTACGATAATTTGAATATCGAGCCATGGAATTGGCAATTGTCAACTTTAACGCAGTCGTGCCGCTAGAATTACATAGAATTCGTTGTTGGTTTCTTTTGAAACGTTTAACTGCCAGAAATCAAATTCTAAATCAAAGTTTATGTAATAATTTAAAGGGAAAGTCATTCATTCAATTGAATCACAAAAAACACTTTGAAACGTCCTAAAGCTAGGTGAATCTAGGTTCCTAGTACGAAAAAAATACTACCGTTTTGTGTATGATCCTTTAACAAAATACTCGTACGTTTAGTTTTTTTTATATCTTTGTGTGACTGTTTATTTCTTTTTAGACATCAAAACATATACAAAGAAAATTCTCGGTTTTAGATGATTTGATTTTATTTTATTTTATTATATTTTAGGTTAACTTGTTTGGACTGAAATTATATGCTTTGTGGTTTCAGTATTTTTATATCCATTAATGTTGAAAGGTGTGATTGTTGAATTGGCATCATGCGCACGTCTATAAATAAATAAAATATTGTTAGACTTTTCACACTATCTAAGCAAAGCCCCAAACTAAGCAAAGCTTCTAACGTAAGAACCAGATAGCTGTTAAATACTTACAAGCTGGTGCCCGCAACTTCGTCTGCGCAGGATTAGTCACACAATATCTTTATAAATTGTAGCCTATGTGTTATTCTGATGTATAAGCTATATTATCGTAAAGTTACATTAAAATCCATTCAGTAGTTTTTACGTGAAAGAGTAACAAACATCCATCCATACTTACAAACTTTCGCGTTTATAATATTAGTAGGAAGGATGTCCTTTTTTTTCATAGCCGATTTATCTGAATTATAAAATAAACCTTATGCTCAACACCCGAATGAGCAATTTCAGGTGAAACGCGTAAGCGAGAGATAAACCATCCGACCTAGATGAAAAACTTTGTTGGCAACAATAGGAGCTCTTCCTCAAACTTGCTACAAAGTAGCAACTTTTTGTGCCCGAATGATTTATTCCAACCTTTGGTCTTTTGCATTCTTTTTACTATCTTCACTGGGTTTTTTTTTTTGTAACCTTTGTCGGTAGCTCAAGTTTTTATCGCACTGTATTTATTGATTTAGTTCTTTGCAACCTGTTTGAAACAGCAACTACTTCTAAATATGGTCACTTTTAATACTATTTGCTGTTGGAACAAGCACATTGATAGCGATGCAGGAAAAATTTGGTGACTTGGCTGTAGTTTAAAAAGTCAGACAATATAGTGCTGTGTAGAATGTCCAACAATATTTATTTATTATTTATTTATGTTACATGAAACAGTGTATCCTGCAGGACACTGTTACATTCATAAACATGTATGTACACTATGATTATTTTAGGCATGTATGCACTGATTCAATGGGAAAAACCTGGACAAGAGGTACTCGAAATAGAGAGGAAAGGAAGTGGTTGGAGGAGGCCTTTGCCATTGGGCACACATATTCAAATAACTAAAGATAATAAAGATAAACCCTAGAATCTGATATGGGGCTTAAAATAAAAATAAAAATGATATTTAAGGCAGAGACCAAATTTGAACTTTTTATAAGTTGAGAAGCCACAAAGCACAGGTCGTAGTAGCTTTACTTTTTGAGCTGTAGGTTGTGGGTTTGATCCCCGCTGAGGATAAAACTTATGAACGAACCGATTATTCTTTGTTTTATTATATTATCTGTATCACATTTCTCATTTACATACATATTCTACTGAAACCTGTGCCATATCCAATGTAATGGAACTTCTAACTGTACTGTGACACTGTTTTTTTTTTAAATTCCATAGAATCATTTTCTATAAAACAATTATGCACGTTCAAAGTTTTTTCAGTTCCTAATAAATGAATCATTATTATTAAGAGTAGTATAGCTCTTTGGGGAGGGCTCATCCGGGGAAGTACTACCACCACGCCTTTTTCTGCCGCCAAGCAGCGTTGCTGTGTTTCGGTTTGAAGAGTGTGGTTGCCGATGTAATTACAGGCACATGCCTCAAGTTGATGGACGCAGGGCAGTGCATCGTAGGGCACGTTCCTATCGTGCGTGACTTATGAGGTAGTTTTTTGTTATAGGTGATGGTTACCACTTAACATCAGGTGGGCCATCTACTTGTTCCATCGGCTAGTTGTATAAAAAATAATAATAATAATTCCGTGCTACTTTCGCCCACGCAAAAGTGGAGCTGATAATCTTTCAACGTCGTCTGCATTATTTCAAATCCCTTAGGTAGGTGGCAAAATGAAACTAATCCAGAGATTGAGCCTCAATTGTTTCTGGGACTAGAGTAATACCGTAGAATGAATGGAAAGATTATAATAATATAGTAGTTCTAAATTAACTTTAGCATGTATACAAAGTGCCAGTACTCTCAAACGGTGAAGGAATACATACAGAATACATCGTGAGGAAACCGGCATGTCGTAGAACCGAAAAAGTTTTAAAACTTGTTTCAAGTGCTCGAAAGGAGCCACTTTGAGGTGCACTTAAAATCCTTTCGCCACACTATTTTGAAAGAAACTAGTGACACGACTGTGGATAGGAGACGGGCGCAGCTACGACACTGTTTATAACCACAGTAGCCTATCATCGTTGCTTATTTTACTGCATTGTTCAGTTTTTTTTTTAGTAAATTACAGTAACTGACAGTACCTACTGTTACCTCATAGCTGAATTGGTGTTTTTGCCTTCTGTACTAGATTATGTTTCAATTTTATCGAAAATAAACATGTTTTATGTGATAAACGATTAAAACGATGGATTTTTTTAATTGATCGAGTGAGCGAAGCGAACGAAGATCTTAGTTTCAACTTGGGCGATTTGGCATTTTATGTATGTATGTATGTATGTATGTATGTTTGTCTGGCTATAACTTTAGAACCGTTGATCCGATCTGCATGAAATTTGATATGTCGATAGCTTGTACTTGAGAAATTTACTGGTAAGTATATGAGTAAAATCAGTTCCTTTGCTTTTTCTTAATTTTTTTTCTTTTAATAAATTAAGGAGGTACTCAGTTCTCATAAAATGGTGACGACGACCAGGTCTGATGATGGAGCCAAGGTCTGTTCAACGGAACTCTTCAATAAATAGGCCAATAGAGTTGAAACTTGGTAACCATACTAAGTTAGTAGGCAGTAGTCAGAAAAAAGTCCAAAGATAATGTTTGGACTTGCCTCTGACTACTACGTACTCAAAGTTTTGATGCGTTCGTCGGGTCGCATCACGAGATCTCAGTTCGGGGAGAACTACTAGTTTTAATAGAAAAGATGACCAAAGTTTATCAAACTATATAAATCTTAAATGTTGTACTTTAAAATATTAGATAGTTTCATAAGCTTTGATCGAATTGATTAAAAATAAATTCTTGAATAAATTAAAAATTCTTCAAATAAATTCTGTTTCAAAATAACAATATGAACTTAACAGCTTTACCCTTTACCATGTTAGATTTTTGATCTCGACAGCATTAACAACAAAATTAAAATCTATAAAAGCCCCTAAACTGCGTTAAATAATATCCAAAATGAATGATCCCATCTATCGTCCAAGCAATAGAGATGTCTTCCTGACAATCTTCAAGCGGAAAATAAATTTGGGAAACATCATTATTCATCGACTTGAAGGACGCATTTACACGCAATGCTGGTAAGCGCTGAGCATACCGGCACATGACGTCATCATTCATGCCAATTTATCAATGTGAAAATGTGTACGCATCTATAGTGCTATTCCGTAAACAACGGAATCACGGGAAGTTTCACCTAGTGCATCCGCGCTCACTTCGATCCCGAGCTTCGCTTCACTGACGTTGGCATTTCCACTGCAATAACACTCACGTGGGTGGCGTGGGTGGTGGTGGTGATGGGTGAATATATTCCAGAATGCCAAATTTAAAACTTAACTCCGGATCCCCGGTTACTTGGGTGAACGTTGTTGACTCTATCAACAACGCTCTTCTGTATGTTGAGATAAAAATAGGCAATTTTCATTTTATTTGCGATTAAAAAAAAAATATTATTAGTTTAAACTCTTGGAAAATAACATAGTTTAATGCTAGTTGATTTTATTTTTGATAGTTTGAAGATTAATCCCTGTTTTTTGCCAAAGTGCGTTCAAAATATTATGCTGCCAGAATAGATGACTGCCATCAAATATTCGTTAGGGGAAGCCATAGGTCGGTGACGCGTCCTGTGCTTATAATTTTTTCGGATTTTTTCGGAAATTCATCCGGATGATAAATTATATGTAAGAAATAATAGGTTCTTATAGTTTTTGTTAAAATAAGTAAGTAACAATGAAGTAATATCCCAACAAAATTATGCCGTAACTGCTAAACTGATTTCTAAGAAACTTAAAACATGTACAGTTTGTGATCACGAATAGCATTTATAGCTATTTTTTATTCAGTCTCTTTTTATAATATTATAAATTACAAGCGTGCGATAGATAGTAGGTCGTATTATTACTACAAAACTAGTATCCTTGCTGGATTATTTGTTTTAACTTGAAAATGCACTAATGACCCTCGTTCTTCAGTTAATGTTGCTTTTTACACGTGCCTGGCTTGGAAACCGAGCATTGAGAATACTAATGAGCCAAAGAAATTATACTCGATGCGAATTGGCTACATTTATTTTGTTAATGAATATTTTTTAAAGAATAGTAAAGCTCTTTGGGATCGTCCGAGATAGTACCAAAACCATGCCTATTTATACCGCCAAGCAGCGTTGCTGTGTTTCGGTTTGAAGAGTGTGACTACCGATAAAATTACAGGCACAGGAGGCTAAGCATCTGTATGCCTCAAGTTGATGGACTCAGGGCAGTGTGTGACTAAAAAACTAAATTAAAGTGCTACTAACAAACTAGACCAACCGAAACATACATTATTTTGAATCGTTCTTCCTGGTTGTTAATGGGGGAGATTTAGAACTCCCATTCGTCCCGGTCGTTCAAGCTCGTATCCAGCAAATCAAATCAAAATCTATTTTGTAATATTCCAAGGATAATTTTGAAATGATAAGCTAGTTGAATCGCAAAAAATTGGGTGCCTAACCAATTCCTTGCGACGAAAACTTAAAACAAGAAACTTTTAGCTTGAAGCCATTCTGGCTACATGATGATGATTAAACAGAAAACTCAAAAGGTCACATTAATTCTAACCGTCAACATTTACATTTTTCACAACCCTTTCTTCCTTTATTGGAGGTACTTTGTCATTCGAACATTTTCCTTTCACCAAGTATTTCCATAAAACGTCAACACAGTGGCGACTGTCAACTGTCGCATCTGGGACATTAGTCATTGAAATAAGCAATCATTTCTGCAACCCCTTTTTAATTATGCAAAATCTTTACCCATTAACCCCCCATCCAACCCCCCTTGCTCAGAAAACGGGCCCATCGTCTCGGCGGTGTCGACCAAATTATTTACTTGGAAATTATGAAAAATATAGAAGACAGATGACGCTATCTGTTTCAATTCCATTCAAATGGGAATACCCGGTTTTGTTCTCCTATTCACTGCCCCCTCCTCTTCCCCTAATGGGGAGGGAGGAGGGACTTGTTTAGGATTTTATATTGGACAGGTTGAGAGAAAGATATCTGGTAAATGAAGATCGGATTTTTGTCGTTGATAGATTACTCCTTGCGCAAAATAAAAATACCTGCCTCATCGGTATTTTTATTTGAGGATTTATTATGATTTGTCTTACAAGTCGCTATCTGATTGAAAATGAACAATGGATGTTTATCGTGAAGTATCTTTTATAAGGAATTGTTATGTTAATTTTAGATTGTCAAATTGAAGTGTAGACGATGATTTCATTTAGTAATATCACTACATAGTATAAAACAAAGTCGCTTCCCGCTGTCTGTCTGTCCCTATGTATGCTTAGATTTTAAAACTACGTAACGGGTTTTGATGCAGTTTTTTTTTAATAGATAGAGTAATTCAAAAGGAAGGTTAATATGCATAATATAGTAGAGAAACACTGATAATTTTAGAGGTTTCTAATGTGATGCCGTAAATTAACACACTTTTTTGCGCTTACATTGCAAGCGCTGGCTGAACCCTACGAGATAGATCAAAATAATGTACTACAGTATTGTACACCTTAAAAACTGAAACACAGAAACGCTGCTTGGCGGCAGAAATAGGCAGGTGGTAATACTTCCCCGGACGAGCCCTTCAAAAGAGCTCTACATCTCTTACATTACAATAAAGTTGAATTTCGCATAGCTTGTCGATGGCCTTAACCCTTCTATATTTAAGCCACAAAACCGATGATTACAAGCGATTATGAATTCAACCAGCTGCCGATGCCGGTCGGATGTCAATATTCATTTAGTCTCCGACCGGTCCGCGCGTGATTTGTCCTACGCCGTCCGACGTGAAAGAGGTGCCGTGAGCCGAATACTAAGCAAAGTGGTGGATCCACGGGAACCCAGAACTGTTGGAGTATCTGTGGCCACACGACCGACTATTTCGTTGAAGAAAACCTAAAGCCGTTGCGCTTTAGAGATTTGGGTTGTATAATTTTGACGAAAATAGAGATGGTTTGAACTGCGAGTATGAGGCTCGTGCTCGAGGCTTTCGTATTTGGTAGTCAGAAACAAGTCCAAATACAATGTTTGGACTTGCCTCTGATTTTAATTTTCGAACCCTTTGATCCGATCTGCACGAAACTTGGTAGGTCGTTGTACTTGAGAAATTTATATGAATTTGTATATGAATTAAATCGGACAAGGGGATATTGAGAAGGGGTTTTCAAAGGGAGCAAATAAAAATTGTTACACAAATATACTAAGTGAGGTGTCTGTTGGCGATGAAACAGTCTCCTACGCATCAATACGGAATAGTCGCATGAAAAGAGTGAGACAGCATGACTAAAAACATGTAGTGGTTTTTAGAAGGAGGTGGCTAAAAGTAATATGTCTGTCTCCCTCTATTCATGGCCTTATTTTTGCTTATGATTAGATTAGTATTTTGTTTGTATTAGGAATAAATGACAAGTTACGGGTTTTTTATTTATGTCAGGAAATAGGGAAAATTAGCGTCTATGTAATTAATAAACTAGGTAGGAAATAAAGTTGGTAGTTTGAACATAGTAGTCGAAGAAACATAAATAATATTTTGTCATACTGAAATTTAGCATAGATATATGTGAGCTAGAAACAAATAAAGGCCTGTAGGCCCTAGGGGAACTTTTGACCTGAGAGGGGGCACTGTGCCCGTCAGGTATCCTAGATACTAAGAGTTTTTGTTAATAAATGAGGTCGGTATGGAGTGAAAGAGGGTTGACTAAAGGGTGATTTAGGTAGAGGTAAACAAGGGTTTGGGCCTCGGTCTCCTTAAGGTAATGCTTCGAGGTACGTAAGGAGGCGAGGTCCGACCAGTGGTGTGGTATAACATCGGTAATGGTATCTACTTATAACTGGAAGAAGGGAATCAAGATCCGAAAAAGTCTGAGGAGCAGTTCAGGATCATCACCAAGGCAAATGCTAATTGCTGTAGGAAAGTCAACCCCCTCGCACCCCCATTACCGCCACCGAAAAGTAACCTTGCGTTTCTTTTGGAACAACAGTAGCAACACGAGGCCCTCCACCTCACGCCCACCCCCAACGGTGACGGACGGCTACACCAGACCCAGCAAACACCTCCACTATCAGGTGCCGTTTAGGCCTAGAGCTAACGGCGGCGCAAGCTACCCGTGCTCGGTCCACCTGATTGTGGAGAGGCACCCGACACCGCCCTGCAGGGCGTGTGCAAGGTGCGGGGGAGTCCTATACGCGACCCCCACAGCTGGTCCTTCGGTGCCGGATCTGTGTCATACCGTAACCATCGCCTTGGGGGCGGCTGCTTCTGTTGTTTATCGGTGCGAGGGCGTCTGGCGACTTTCCGTAAATCAGCTAGCATTGGGGCCGAATTACCACTTGCTGACGGAGAGTCTGGGAGCCGTCACGGCCTTTCACCCGAAAGGCTGTGCGTGCATACCAGGGAAGCAGACGACCACCCGACACCATGCCCGTGACCCGCAGTCGCGCGGGAGCGAATCGCCGTCAAATGGAAGAGGAACAGACCCCGGAGACCACGGAGGCCTCCGGGACGTCCGGGACGGCTGCAACAACCACAGACACCACGGGTACGGCCGGTACCGCGCTGGAGACCAGAACCCTGGTCCCTAGCGCCCCGGAAAGAAGCAAAAGAAGGTTAAGTGAAGCTGGAGGTAAGTCCAGTCATCCTAACTCAGACAAACCCTCGTCGGCGGCAGAGAGGACACGGTTGCGGCGGGAGGCCCAACTGCGTGCAGAGATCAGCCGCAGGGAGATGCAGGAGGCCCAGGCCGCCGCCGCGCTGGCGAGGGCAGAGATGGATCTGTTAAGGATTGGTGAGGACTCTCCAGCAGAGGACTCGGCAGATGAGGAGTCTGCCGACGATGAACCCGACGATCGAGCCAAAGAGGTCCAAGACTGGGTTAACGACACGGTAAGCAGGATGTCTGGTGGAGGACGTCAGGGAGAAGGGAGGACGCCCGCGGAGGGGCGACCAGGTGGGACCAAGGATGGCCCCTTAAAATCCCAAGCTCCAACTGCAGCCGAGGTGAAGCCAGAGGACCTAAAAGGTATGGAGGCCGGCAGCATAGGATTGTTGGCGAAGGCAATCGTGAGCGCTATTGGCACTGCTCCGAGGACCGGATATACGCACCAGCCCGCGTATATGTACGAGTTACCGGTTTTCGATGGGAGCAGTGGGGAATGGCTGGCCTTCAAGTCGGTGTATGAGGATACGGCGTCCTTGTTCAGCACGGTGCAGAATATGGCTCGGCTGAGAAGAGGTATCAAGGGCGCGGCTAGAGACACGGTAAGAAGTATTTTATACTCTGAGTGCGCACCGGAGGAGGTGTTGGAGTCTCTACGCCGAAGGTACGGCAGACCAGAAGCCCTAGTCTTGGCGGAATTGGAAAAGGTAAGAAGCCTATCCAAGACTACGGAGAGCGCGCGAGATGTGTGTATGTTTGCTGGCACGATTAACAACACCGTCGCGACGATCAAGGGTCTAAAGAAGCCGCAATATTTGAACTCTCCTGAGATGATAAAGGTAATCATAGATAAGTTACCAATGGTGCTCAAGTACAGGTGGTACGACTTCGCGATCGAGCATGAGAACCCAGACTTGGTGCTGATTGCTCAGTTCCTGAACCGAGAGGCCGAACGGTGTGGACCGTACGCCGCGCAGGAGACCGTCGTCTCCAAGAAGGCGACTCAACAACGTCAGGCGACGCACGCCACGACGGAGCCGCAGGAGGCGCAGCAACTTTCATGTCCACACTGCGAGGGAGGCCATCACCTAGAGGAATGCAAGAAGTTTCTTCAAGCTTCAGTAACAGACAGATGGGCCATAGCGAGGAAGTCGAGGTACTGCTTCAAGTGTCTCCGCAGCAGACACAGGAAGGATTCGTGCAGGAGGCCATCGTGTAAACACTGCCGTAGATGGCACCACGCCTTACTGCATGAAGAGCAGAAGCAGGCACCGGACAAGGTGACTACAGATCAGGAGAGTCCTGCCAGGGAAGTGGCAAACAACGTTCATTCGATGAACTACAACAAGGACGCAAGAGCGTACTTGAAGATGGTACCCGTGGAGGTGTACGGGCCGAAAGGGAAAGTCAGGATATTGGCTTTGCTGGACGAAGGATCGACAATCACCCTCATCGACTCAGCGGTGGCGGATGAAGTCGGCCTGGAGGGACCCAGGCAAACCCTATCGTTGGAAACGATAGGGGGGCGAGTCATCAGGAAGGATGACTCCATGCGGATTGACATCAGCCTGAGGGGCATTCACTCGAGTCAACGGAAGAGGATCAGCGGGGCGCGTACGATCGACGAGCTCAGGCTATCTCCTCAGGCGATCAACCGGTCGCGACTCGACGAGTGCAGCCACCTCAAGGGGTTGTCAGAGAGACTCTACTACGAAGAAGAGTCACCGAAGATGCTCATAGGTCAAGACAACTGGGAGCTCATCGTGTCACGAGTAACAAGAAAAGGTAAACGCGGACAACCTGCTGCCTCCCTCACGCACCTGGGATGGGTGCTACACGGGACAGACGGGGGAGCAGCTCAGAGGGTGAACTGCCTTACCTATGCGAAGATCTCTGCTCGTGAAGAGAGCTTGGATGAACTTATGAAGGAGCACTTCGCGATAGAGTCGTTGGGTATACAGCCGCGACGACCTAGCACGGACGCCGAGGAACGCGCCGTGCAACTACTTCGTCAAACCACGCGTCAATTAGCAAACGGACGCTTTGAGACGGGAATGCTGTGGAGAACTGACGAAGAAACAATGCCGAATAACTACGATTCGGCACTGGGAAGATTGAGGAACATCGAACGCAAGTTGGACAAGGACAGGGGCCTGAAGACTGAATACGAACGACAGATCAACCACCTTCAGGTCAGTGGGTACGCAGAGGAAGTCACCCACGAGTCCGCGTCGACCAGGAAGTGGTACCTGCCGCACTTTGCCGTGACACACCCCACTAAGGGGAAGATAAGGTTAGTGTTCGACGCTGCTGCAAAGTGTGGAGGCAAGAGTTTAAACGACGCGCTGCTACAGGGTCCGGACTTGCTTCAGTCGCTGTTTGGAGTGCTACTGCGCTTCAGAGAGAAGCCAATCGCGGTAGTGTCAGACATTCAGGAGATGTTCCTCCAAGTGAAGATACGAGAAGAGGATAGAGACAGCCTACGCTTCCTATGGAGAGGGGCGAAGCGCTGTGGAGCGCCTACAGAATACAGAATGACGTCCGTTATCTTCGGTGCCGCTTGCTCACCTAGTTTGGCGATTTATGTGAAGAATCGCAACGCACAAGATGCGGAAGGTGAATTTCCAGAAGCAGCAAGGGCAGTGGTGAAGAACCATTACATGGACGATTATCTACACTGCTTCGACACCACGGAAGAGGCGCTGACGATAGCACGTCAGGTAGACGCCATCCATCAAAGAGCCGGCTTTCGGCTGCGAGGATGGGCGTCAAACAGCCGGGAGGTCCTCAGGGGTCTCACAGACCAGGTAAACACAGAGATAGAGCTCGGGTCCAAGGAGGAACGGACTCTGGGGCTGCGCTGGTTTACTGAAGAGGACGAAATGGGATTCAGGACGCAGCTACGCAACGTGGTCAACGTCGTGAACCAAGAGAAAACTCCAACCAAGCGTCAGGTGACAAGTGCAGTCATGAGCACTTTCGATCCCCTGGGTCTAGCTTCTCCTGTTCTGATCCAGGGGAAGAAACTGATGCAGGACGTGTGGAGAAGCGGCGTCGGCTGGGACGAGAAGGTAACCGACACGGAAGAGGCCTCGTGGAAGATCTACCTACAAGATCTTCAACTGCTGCGACATCTAAGGATCGTGCGATGTATCTCCCGCTGCAAGGGAGAAGGAGACATGCACGTGTTCACGGATGCCAGTGAGACGGCATACGCGTGCTCGGTGTACTGGAGACAACGCAGCCAGGAGGGAAGGTACAACGTGACTCTGGTAGCCGGTAAGGCACGAGTCACCCCACTGAAGCCGGTCTCCATCCCAAGGTTAGAGCTTCAAGCCGCGCTGCTAGGTGCCAGACTGGCGCGTTCCATCGAGGAAGAGATGGACATGAAGGCGTCCAAGAAGACGTACTGGACAGACTCGAGTACGGTACTCTCTTGGATAAGGGCTGACGCGAGAACATTCAAGCCCTTTGTCGCGCATCGTCTGGCGGAAATAGAAGACACGACACGACCACAACAATGGCGTTGGGTACCCACGGCGGAGAACCCGGCTGACGACGCCACAAGAGAAGTCCCCAGGAATTTTGACGGCGGCCACCGTTGGTACACGGGGCCGAAGTTCCTTGAGGGGGAAGAGGAGGGGTGGCCAGAGGACCGCACATTCAATCGCAAGTCTACGAGCGAAGACAAAAATGAACTGAAAGTCGCTACTGTAAGATCACGTGAGTACAATCTAGGTACTCCCGATCCCAAGAGATTTTCGAAATGGACGAGGCTGCTGAGAGCGACGGCAAGAGTATTTCAGTTCATCGACTTGTGCAGAAAGAAGGAAACAGTAGGTGCGGCCAGGGGGGAGAGGGAAGACCCTACCTGGAGGAAGACCACCAAAACCAAGAAGCAGGCCTACAAACGGCCTATCATAAATGTAAAGACACGATCGTTTTTACCTTTAGATGTCGGCTGCTTGGAAAGAGCAGAGCGGGCGCTTCTCATGAGGAGCCAAGACGACAGTCACTTCGAGGAGAAAGGAAAACTCAAGAAGCTTGACGTCGTGAAGGAGGGCGGCCTCATCAAACTACGCGGCAGAATCGACGCCGCCGATATGACAAGCCAGTACAAGCGGCCAATCGTCCTGGACAGCCGAAACGAGGTAACAAGACTTTTGATAACTCATTACCACGAAGTCTTCAACCACGGCAACCACGCGACGGTCATGAACGAGATTCGTCAACGTTATTGGGTCCTCGGGTTGCGATCAGCGGTGAAGGCTACGAGGCACGGATGTCAGTGGTGCAGAGTCTACAGAGGGGGGCCGCAACGCCCGCCCACTGGAAACCTGCCGAGGGAGCGCCTACAAGTCGGCGAACCACCCTTCACGAATACCGCCGTCGATTATTTCGGCCCTATGACGGTGACGGTGGGACGGCGGCACGAGAAACGGTGGGGCGCTCTATTCACGTGTCTAACTACCAGGGCTGTACACCTCGAGTTGGCAGCATCCTTGTCCACAGATTCCATGATCATGGCACTAAGAAGGATGGCTGCACGGCGGGGGCAACCGAGGACAATCTTCAGCGACAATGGCACCAACTTCGTGGGGGCCAACAAAGAACTGAAGACGGCAATCGACGAACTGAACACGGCGGGCTTCGCAGAACAGGCCATGGCAGCAGGGGTGCGGTGGAAGTTCATCGCACCAGGCGCACCGAACATGGGAGGGGCCTGGGAACGACTGGTGAAGTCAGTGAAGAGCGCACTGAACGTGACGCTCAAGGAGAGACACCCCAAGGAAGAAGTCCTTCACACACTACTGCTTGAAGCGGAGCATGTGGTGAACTCAAGACCGCTCATACAGACGGAAGAAGAAGAGGAAGGCCTCACACCGAACCATTTCCTCATTGGGAGGTCATGCGGCGCCCCCAGGCTGGGGGCATTCACCGAAGAGGACCTCACCGGACGGCGGTCGTGGAGGACGGCGCAGCGACTAGCCGATCACTTTTGGGCTAGATGGGTGCGGGAGTACCTACCTACACTCCTACCCAGGCGAGTCGACGGCGCCACAACTGAACGAGATCTGCAGTGTGGGGACACGGTCCTCATAGTGGACCCCACACTGCCACGCAACGTGTGGCCTCGCGGGGTCGTGACCCGTACCTACCCAGGGTCCGACCACCGCACCCGGATCGTGGACGTGCGCACCCCGCACGGTATCTTCAAGCGGCCAAGCAGCAAGGCGGTACTTCTGGTCCCGACGACAACCCTAACGTCTGAAGGGCCAGAACACGCCGCCCCGCTCCTGGTCCCAAAAGACAACCCTAACGTCTGATAACGGACCAGGGAGCCACCGGTCGTCGAGTCACCGAGCTAGGATCGACGATCAACGGGATGGCGCGATGGCAGACGGGGGAGCCCTCCAGGCTCCTCGGGATGGCGCGCTTGCAGCCAGAGAAGCCTTACCACACTTCAGGATGGCGCCAAACCAGGGAATCGGTGCTGCGCACGAGGGGGAGGATGTTGGCGATGAAACAGTCTCCTACGCATCAATACGGAATAGTCGCATGAAAAGAGTGAGACAGCATGACTAAAAACATGTAGTGGTTTTTAGAAGGAGGTGGCTAAAAGTAATATGTCTGTCTCCCTCTATTCATGGCCTTATTTTTGCTTATGATTAGATTAGTATTTTGTTTGTATTAGGAATAAATGACAAGTTACGGGTTTTTTATTTATGTCAGGAAATAGGGAAAATTAGCGTCTATGTAATTAATAAACTAGGTAGGAAATAAAGTTGGTAGTTTGAACATAGTAGTCGAAGAAACATAAATAATATTTTGTCATACTGAAATTTAGCATAGATATATGTGAGCTAGAAACAAATAAAGGCCTGTAGGCCCTAGGGGAACTTTTGACCTGAGAGGGGGCACTGTGCCCGTCAGGTATCCTAGATACTAAGAGTTTTTGTTAATAAATGAGGTCGGTATGGAGTGAAAGAGGGTTGACTAAAGGGTGATTTAGGTAGAGGTAAACAAGGGTTTGGGCCTCGGTCTCCTTAAGGTAATGCTTCGAGGTACGTAAGGAGGCGAGGTCCGACCAGTGGTGTGGTATAACATCGGTAATGGTATCTACTTATAACTGGAAGAAGGGAATCAAGATCCGAAAAAGTCTGAGGAGCAGTTCAGGATCATCACCAAGGCAAATGCTAATTGCTGTAGGAAAGTCAACCCCCTCGCACCCCCATTACCGCCACCGAAAAGTAACCTTGCGTTTCTTTTGGAACAACAGTAGCAACACGAGGCCCTCCACCTCACGCCCACCCCCAACGGTGACGGACGGCTACACCAGACCCAGCAAACACCTCCACTATCAGGTGCCGTTTAGGCCTAGAGCTAACGGCGGCGCAAGCTACCCGTGCTCGGTCCACCTGATTGTGGAGAGGCACCCGACACCGCCCTGCAGGGCGTGTGCAAGGTGCGGGGGAGTCCTATACGCGACCCCCACAGTGTCATATGACAGGGGTTTGGTTTGTACATCCCAATACCATTTTTATTTTTATACTAGGACGTATGTATGATTTTTGAGATACAATTATTGGTTACCCCAAGTAGGTTAGGGGGTAGTCAGAGGCCAAATATTGTGTTTGGTATAAAAGTAAGCCTGGACCGAACAATCGGACATCACGAAATAGCAGTTCGGCGCGAACCAGTGGTAGTATAATTTTTTTTGGTTTTAGTTATTTTTCCTGAGAAAAAGGTTCTAGACAGACAGACACATAACAGCTTAATAATATAAGGGTTCTTTTTTTATGTGGGTAGTTGTTACGCTGATTGACTCCAGTCAAACAAGTGAAAGCTGAAAATCGTTTAAACTGTGAATAATTTGTAACCCTCTAACTAAACATGTAAGAGGTTAGTTCATCTGTCTTTGATGTTGCTTTCCAGTTTAGGGTTGTTGTGGTACATTCATCGCACTATTAATAGTACGGTAGTGTTTTCAGTACACTGTTCATAACAACATCGTGCCCACTATCGCATCATCGTCCACAGCATTTTTCAAGAGTAGTAGAGCTCTTTGTGGAGGGCTCGTCCGGGGAAGTACTACCACCACGTCTTTTTCTGCCGCCAAGCAGCGTTGCTGTGTTTCAGTTTGAAGAGTGTGGTTGCCGGTGTAATTACAGGCACATGAGGCTTAACATCTGTATGCCTCAAGTTGATGGACGCAGGGCAGTGCACCGTAGGGCACGTTCCTGTCGTGCGTGACTTACGAGGCAATGCTTTGTTGTGGGTGATGGTTACCACTTAACATCAGGTGGGCCATCTGGTTGTTCCATCAGCAAGTTGTATTAAAAAAAAGCCACTTCATTCACCACTGGATAGACCTCCCTTAGTTTACTTACTAACTAGAGTTAATTTTTTATTTAAATAAGTGATCCTTTTGAATTAACTGAATAAACGCCTCTTGTCTTTGACTTTATGCTTATAACTATCACATCACATAATATTCAGATAGAATAATGCTCGAAAGGAGCTTCTTAAAATCCTTGCACCACACTGTTTTGAAAGAAACTAGTGACACGACAAGAAGAAGTTAGAATAGTTGATCAGCACTGATTAGTGCCATTGTATGTAGTTCAATCTTTAGATTCCCCTATCGGCAACAAATCACATTATTGGAATTGCCAGTTAGCGGGTTCCTACATGCTATTGAAAATATGTGAGCGCAAAAAGTTCGATACCTTCCGATCTAGAATTATCGAACCCATGGGATTTGAACTCATACCTTTGCGTAGACATGGTTGATATGTCTTGCTAGAAATAAAATTTTAATCCATAACTTAAATGTTTTTTTTACCATAGTTTTTCTGCTTTTATCCCAAGCTCCATGGGCTGACACAACCAGTTTTCTTCCTTCACTCTTTTCTGTCTTTCCTCATTATAAATAAATAAAAAAATAAGTATTGGTGGACATTCCACACAGCACTATATCGCCCCAAACTAAGCCAAAGCTTGTGATATGGGAACCTGATAAACTACCTGATAAACTACTTATATGCTTTTTTTTTGTAATTACATACTTATAATATCATATAACACCCAGACAGAGAACAAACATCGATGTTCATCACACAAATGTTTGTTCTCGCTGGGAATCGAACCCACAGCCTACGGCGCAGAAGGCAGAGCTACTGAACTGAGCTGTGAAGGCTCATTATGTGCTCACTCTTTTCTTACTCCAGCTTTCATATCTCAGTTGGTAATAACTGCGCCTTCTGCCTTCTTGGCCGTGGGTTCGATCCCCACTAAGAACAAACATTATTAGCGTTTTAAACATAGATGTTTATTCTAGGTATGTATTTGAAAAATGAACTAGTAAGTTATCTATCAGCTATTTGGTTATGAGGTTAGATAGCACTATCTAGTGCTATGCTGTGTGTCCACTTCTTTTTTACTTCGCTTATCTTTTTGAAATAATAAGTACACCATTTCAAATACTATAGGTATAGAAATCTCCTCGATGCTTCTCGGCGTTCCAAGGTTACCACTGCCTAAAACAATTGCGCATCTCACATAGCACTTGACGCGATCTAGTCCCTCTAGATATTTGGTAAATTGGTGCCACGAATCGTCACTTGACTTGTAACTAGTCTGGTTGTGTCACATACTATCCGTTTAAGATCTAGTGTGATACATGCAACGATGGTTGCTTATGACGTGACTACTGGTACGTCTGGACTAATTAAGATCAGGGTTCCAATCACAAATGAATTGACTTTAGTATGGCGTAAACGTATCGTATCCCTACAACACAATAAGGCTTGATAGCAGTACGATATGTTTGCCACAAATGCCAAAATATGCAAAACGATAAACAAAGATACATAGATAAAGCGATAGATAAAAAGTAGTAGAGCTTTTGGTAAAGGGCTCGTCCAGGGAAGTACTACCGTCTAAGTGAATTCGTCTGTCGGCAAGCAGTTTTGCTGTGTTACGGTTCGAAGAGTGTGGTTGCCGGTGAAATTATAGATACATGAGATCAGGTGGGTCATCTGCTTGTTCCATCAGCTAGTAATATTAAAAAAAGATAAAAAGATATACTTATACTATTTACAGTCGCTGTTGACGACCCGTGTTTCCTTAGTTGGCCTGTGTCTGGAATAATTGGAGCTGTAATGACATAGTTTTTTTTATTTCAGATTTCACGCAGTTCATGGGAGACGTCATGGAGTTACAGGAGTACAAGACAATCACAGGAGGAACTGAAAGGTGGGTTTAATTTTAGTTATCATATTCTTTATGTATAAAAAAACAGTAGAACCACGCCGTAGTTGTTACCTGTTCTTCTAGGCTTGATTTACCAAACTTTACGACTTGTGAGAGCATTAGTGGTGGTCTATTAGTGGCCTCGCCTTCCAATCCTAAGGTTGGAAAATATCGTGAGGAAGCTGGCATGTCGTTGAACCTAACAGTTCTAAAACATATCTCATTGAAACTCCATTTAAATCCTTTCACCACACTGTTTTGAAAAGACGAAGAATGAGAAGAAGTGGATATTCCTAAGTAAATGATCGCTATTGGCAAAATTATAAATTTTGGGAGATTGCTATGAGTTTGAATGTAGAGCGTTAGCGTCTACTTGCCTTAAAAAAATAACGTCTTCATATGTAACGTCGTCATTTTGGCTTCTACAATTTTTACGGCTAAGTTTCCTTATAGAACAAGGAAAAGGCGGAAATAAACAGGAAAATAATAGAATATGTTCTAATACATACAATACAAATAAAACTTCAATCAACTTGAAAGCTTCGTACGGACATACCATACACCAGCCCATTTGAAAGCTCCCAATATGTTGTTTTTCAATATGTGCTCTTTGTGAAGGAAAGTACTAACACTACGCCTTTTTCTGCCGCCAAGCAGCGTTGCTGTGTTTCGGTTTGAAGAGTGAAGTACCTAAACTAGCAGGTGTCTTCACCTTTTTTTTATACAACTAGCTGATGGAACAAGCAGATGGCCCACCTGATGTTAAGTGGTAACCATCACCTATAACAAAGCATTACCTCGTAAGTCACGCACGATAAAAACGTGCCCTACGATGCACTGCCCTGCGTCCATCAACTTGAGGCATACAGTTGTTAAGCCTCATGTGCCTGTAATCACAACCACACTCCTCAAGCCGAAACATGACGTTGCTGCTTGGCGGCAAAAAGGCGTGGTGGTAGTACTTCTTCAGACGAGCCCTTCACAACGAGCTCTATTACTCCTAAAACTTTTACCCTTGTTCCGTCAGCATGTTGCATAAAAAAAATTGCTAATATTTTTATTGCTAAATAAAAAAATATTTGAGTGCGTAATTTGAATTTGCACGCTTCAAGATGCTAATCTGGTAGCCATTTAATATCCAGGATAAAGTACTCTCAACCTCACAGGTGTTTCCGCTATCATTTATCATGTTTTTTTTTTTGCGGACCCCAAGTTGGGCGTTTCTCAAAGTGCAATATCATCAAATCACTGGAAAAGAAGTTCCATGATTTCGATAAGGGTTTCTGTAGGGGGATAAAATATTGCAACCAACGAGTTTCGTTTGGGGAAATTAGAGGCTTGTATCACTTTGTGCTACGCTATACTACGATGGTTGAGATCGCTGTGTTGTGATAAGATCGCCTATGTGTAACATATTGGGTCTTAGTTTGTTTGTGTAGGTACTTATTTTTATCTGTGTTTTTGATGTGCATTTTTTTCATACAACTAGACTGATGGAATAAGCAGATGGCCCACCTGATGTTTAGTGGTAACATAGTACATCACCTATAACAAAGCATTGCCTCGTAAGTCACGCACGATAGGAAGGTGCCCTACGATTCACTGCCCTGTGTCCATCAACTTGAGGCATAAAGATGTTAAGCCTCATGTGCCTGTAATTTCACCGGTCACCACACTCTTCAAACCGAAAGACAGCAACGCTGCTTGGCGGCAGAAAAAAGCGTGGTGGTTGTACTTCCCCGGAAGCCTTTCACAAAGAGCTCTACTACTCTTGAAAGCGCAATAAAGCACAAAGAGCTCTACTACTACTAGCTGTAAGAATCGTCAGACGATCACCAGCATTTAGCCCATTCGAAAAAAAAAACATGCCACTAGGCTTTTATTACAACCGGCAAATGACCGGTACTCAATATGCGACAGTGGCGTGAAATTTTTGTTATTTCCGTAAGTGTAAATTAACACTAAACAACGAAAAAAAAACAAAAATAGTATGTTATATGTGGGTATGTGCCAAATGTAATATTTGGACGTACCTATGACTATCCCCTTTAGACATCCTCAAAGAGTTTTAGGTTAGTACTAGGTACTGATAGATCTGAGGGGATATCTACCGTGCCTGGGGATCGAAGTCGTGAAGCTATTTCAGCTTCACTTTTCAGTATGTTATATCTACTATTGTACCACAGGCTTTAACTGCTAAGGAGCGCAGCGTCTTGCCGAGTCACTCAAGACGTATTTCATGGTACGTCGACTCGCGAAATGATATTGTTGGGTATAATAATATGGTTTGATCGTAACAAATGTACGATAATAATGTGGTGCGAATCGAAACTAGGGTTTATATCAGCTGAGTTGGATTTTAACACATTTTTTTTTATAAATTGTGGCAAAATCTCTCTGTTTTATACGGTTTTGATCTTTGTTAGATGATAATTTAAGATTTGTATTGACATTTCCATACACATCGTGTAGTAAAAGTGGCTTAACGACTGTAGTTTTTAGGCAGTATTGTTCCAATATAGGTAGATGAGCCGCCTGGTTTTGCTAAAATTAATATCTTGAATGCTTTAGATACGCAAGAGTCTGATGGGCTACTTAAAGATCTCAAAATAGGTTTAGTTCATTGTTTTTTGTTTCTTTGTTTGTCCTGGTGGAACGACCAACGTGTTTGTAACTACTGCTACGCTCGTAGCACCACGTGCATAACCGTAGCATTTTTTGTAGCGCTGTAGTGCTACTTCCAATACAAGAGTTTTATTCATGTTGGCCAATTTGTTATTTATTTATGGTAGTACTTTTTTAGTCCACAGACAAAAAAAATATTTGTGCGATGGTCATATAATATGTTTTTCTCTGTCTGGTTGTAGTAATATATGTTACTAGCGGCCTGTCCCAGCTTCGCATGGGTGGTCATAAATTTTTTGAACATTTTAGGATAAACTTAGACCGTGGGTTCGAGCCTCGCGTCTACTTATTTCATACATTTACACGCCCTTCTCCCTGAGTGAGTGAAATCGCACCCCGTGCGTGACCCGTGGACCCTTTAACATTTTTAATTTCGTCATATCTTTTGAATGGAATGTCCGATTTGAAAAATTCAAGAAGTAATCTATAGGTATTGAAACTGTCTTGAATATGAAACTATTTATGTGGATAAGGATTAATACCAAGGTACAAATAAAGACCCTTTTTTATCGGCGGCATTTCAATTAAATTTTTATAATAAAAGAACACTTATTGTGTCATAACTATAATAGTTAGATATATGCTGTCGCGACATTTTTTGTAGATGATGACGTGTTCTGCAAAGTCATAGTACATTATTTTGTTCTATCATCAATAGTTTTCGCAGCGCACGCGATGTAAGGTTTTTGTTTTCCACCTTGGGTTACATTATTGGAGTTTTAGTAAGGATCCCTGATATTTTTGAAAATATAATATAGCCTATGTTACTCAGGGATAATGTAGCATTCTAATGGTGAAAGAATTTTTGAAATCGGACCAGTAGTTTTTGAGCCTATTCGTTACATACAAAACAACAAAAATACAAATCTTTCCTCTTTATAATATTAGTGTAGATGTAAGTATTTACAATAAAAAAGTATTGTATGTATTATAATCAGGTATTTGTTTCCCACATACAACCTTTGCTTAATTTGGGACTAGATAGTGATGCGTAAATAGTTTACTAATATTTATTTATTTAACCTATAAAATATTTTTTTGTACTCAGGAACACGGAGGATAGGTATATACTTTATTTAGCTCTGTGTAGCTTGATATGTATCCGTGTGGACATACCCCCATTTTGCCCACAATAACGGTATATAGAGGAAGCAATAAACACTTAGCGTAATTGATCCACAACCTTTACACAATATCGCTGGCCATCAATATCCCGGGTTATTATTACCTAATCGGCCCACCTGCTCATGCGAGCGTGTGTCTGTATATAGTTTCGGATACACGGGCAACTTAAATTGCTCCCAGTTTATTTATCAACACCATAGTAACGTCATCATCATCATCATCATCATCATCCACAGCCCGACTTCACCCACTGCTGGGTATAGGCCTCTCTCTGTATTCGCCATCGTTGACGGTCCTGCGCTTGTCTCATGCCCACGATGTTTGTAAGATCATCTGCCCATCTCGCCGCTGGACGACCAACGCTTCTACACCCAGTTCTTGGGCTCCATTCAGTTACGTCACACACAGACAACCTTAGCTCAATGATACCGTATTTATATGTGTCTATTTGGAATAAAAAACAAAGTCCCATACAAAAGTAAAATTAATATTGTCTCAGAAATTTGCAACAACCCTGATAATGTGTACGTGACCTTGGTACATACGCTATTTGAGTTTACTAATTGGTGGCAGTTCTGTTACCAATTTTATCTACAGTTCACATTAAAGGTCAAGAAACAGTTTTAAATAGGACTGCGTCATGTTGTGTTAGTTTCATTTTGGAGGAAAGTTTAAGAGGCATTTCATGAATGAAAAACTTCAAAATTTCAAAAGTCTTATAACTACAGATGTTCGCTATGAATGTTCGCTATTCGCTCGTCCTTCGGAAAGAGCTCTTCTACTCTTAAAAACTTTAGGCATACAGATTTTAAGTCTCACATGCCTGTATTTTTATTTTAGTAGTTTTTCAATAAGTACCTGGTAACCCGTGCGTAGCCGGGGCGGTCCTAGTAGGCTATAATTGCTTCACCTGCTCTGTGTATCGGTGCGGGTAGTTCGACAAAGCGTGCATTACACGCTTGGCGCACGCTCCGCTCAAGCGTTTTGCTCGTGTCTGTGTGAACGTGCTATTCTTGTTCTGGACGTGCCTATAGCTATACCCTCGGCTTGATGTCCTTGTTATTTGGATGGGGTGTAAGTTATTGGGGAATCGCGTCGAGGGTGAAAATAATAATAAATAAATAAATGTTGGTGGAATTTCCACACAACACACTACCTAGCCCCGAACCAAGCAGAATAGACAAACAAACAGAACAAACATCTATGTTAATTACACAAATATTTGTTCTCGGTGGGGATCGAACCGATAGCCTACATTAGTAAATTGTGGATTTATTGATGGATTTCATGGATGATAGTAACAGATAGTGGAAAAAGTAAAATAAATATGTAAAATTATAGTTAAAAAAATATATAATAAATATTTGTAAAACTTTTATAGCAAACATAAAATTAAGTGCTCTTTTTTTAATACATATTAATACATATTCAAAATTTACTCTTGTAAACACGGGCTCTGATAATGTCAGAGGGATCACCGTGCCATTTATAGATGGCATTTAAAATATAAAAACCCGACAGCCATAGCTGACACAGAAGTCATACCTGCTACCATCTGAGCTATAAAAGCTATCAAGCTATGAAAATACTGCTAGTTTAACCTGTATCAAAAATATAAATTGAGACAGATAGCATGAGTGATTTTTTTATGTTTTAAATGTTTTTATTTTATTTTTAATATTTCAGGTTACAACTCCTTTGGCATTGCTAGAATGGACTTAATTCGTTTTATTACATGTTTTGCTGATATTAAATACACAATTCCAATTTCGTCTACATAGTTACATATTTAAAGCATCTCAAAATATTTAAATCGTCGTTGTGGTGCGAGAAGTAATTAAGTGCAAAAAGCTAGTTTCGAGATAATTGTTACAAAAGTGGTTTCTTCATACAATATATATTTATTTACCTTGCATACGAACGTTCAACAAATTATGTAAATAATTCTATGGTAAATGAGAAATTTTAATAAAAGCAGCTATATTACTTTCTGAGAAGGTACATAATGGGTTGAAAAACACTTTGGCATCATTTACTCATTTTGGCAAAAAATGTCACTTGGTGACTTCTCGCACCACAACGACGAAATTATCTGTAGATATAGTTCTTTCCATAAAAAGATTAAAACAAAACGCAGATACGTCTCAAAAGTTATCCGCTTCGATGTTTGTCTTATACCACACCATAGGAGCAGCACATTCGTCATCCACATTATGTTTGGTCAATCTGCGTGATAATTTGACTTAGATTAGAGAGATATGTTCCTGGTATACCAATACACTGCTATGATGGACATTATATAACCATACCTACGTCTAAATTCATGTTTTAAGAGTTGTAGAGCTCTTAGTGAAGGGCTCGTCCGTGGAAGTATTACTACCATACCTTTTTCTGCCGCCAAGCAGCGTTGCTGGGTTTCGGTTTGAAAAGTGTGATTGCCGGTAAAATTACAGGAACATGAGGCTTAGCATCTGTATGCCTCTAGTTGATGGACGCAGGGCAGTACATTATAATGCACATTCCTATTGTACGTGATTTACGAAGCAATGCATTGTTATAGGTGATGGCACCACTTAACATCAGGTCGGCCATCTTGTTCTAACAGCAAATTGTTTATGAACACAACTGCACTTGATACTTGGTACTGAGAGATCTGAAAGGCTGTTTACCGTGCCTATGGATCAAAGTCGTGAAGATGTTTCTGTTTTTAGGGTTCCGTACCCAAAGGGACCCTATTACTAAGACTCCGTTGTCCGTCCGTCTGTCTGTCTGTCCGTCTGTCACCAGGCTGTATCTCATGAACCGTGATAGTTAGACAGTTGACATTTTCACAGATGATGTATTTCTGTTGCCGCTCTAACAACAAATACTAAAAAACAGAATAAATTAAATATCTAAGGGGGCTCCCATACTACAAACGTGATTTATTTGCCGTTTTTTAGATAATGTTACGGAACCCTTCGTGCGCAAGTCCGACTCGCACTTGGCCTGCTTTTTATTTTTATTGTTATTATTTCTTATTATTTAATATCTTGATCAATGCTGAGCGTGGAAACAGCAATAAATAAACTATAGACCGACCGGAACGTTCCCTTTAATAGTTTATCGATAGTGGAATCAGGAAAGGTGACAGTCTGGGGAGATGGAGTCGGGAAGTTTATTGCACTTCCCAGTAACAGTGCTTACGAAGCTAATCAGCTCGAGGTAACTTTAGGAGGAATACATTCGTGAAAATCCAGTATATTATACTGTGGAATGAGTTACCACCGGAGGTTTTCCCGCTCACTTACAACATGAACAGCTTCAAGAAAAAGTTATTATAGTCCTTCAGGGCAGGCAACGCAGCGACAACACCCCAAGTGTTGTTAGTATATATGGGCGACGGTGACCACTAACATCAGGTGGGCCGTAAGCCCGTTTGTCTGACTCTTACATAAAAAAAAAAAGTTTTTTCTAAACAAAATGTTGATGCGTGGAAATTATGTCATTATTTCAACTGGTTGAACTTAATAGTTGAACTTACTGGAACAGGTCAAATTGAGATCCAAGAAAGAATTGATGTAGGAAAAGCTATTATTAATATAGGTAATAAAGTAGTCTACCGAGGGAATAGGGAAGCACCAAATGTGAAGAAAGTGCCCCAAGATCTGAAAAATGTTATGAGAGTGAATGAAGCGAAAGAGGTATATCAGGATCGTAGCTAGTGGAAATTCGTGGTCTCTGCCTACCCCTATGGGAAACAGGCGTGATTTTATGTATGTATGTATATTACTTAATATGTATGTTAGTCCTTCAAATATTTATATTTATTATGAACCAAAATTGTTGATTTCAAAGATGTCTGAAAGAAAGCTTATATTATCATTAGTAACTATGTGACGGCTATTTATTAGTTCGGCCTAATTTCTAAAATGAAGTCAGTATGCAATAATTAATACTAAAACAAAAAAACATTGATAGCACCTACGGATCTAGTGGTAGACACGCCGCTTTGTAATTCCAAGGTCGCGGGTTCAAATCTTGTCGTGTACATCACGAGGAAAGCGGCGTATATTTCCTGTCAACTATTATAACTAACCTACGCTATATCTGCTGCGAAAGAGTTAAATCTTTCGCAGCAGATATAGCGTAGGTTTATCTTGGACAAGGGCTTTATTATGATTTAGAAACCTGTACGGTGAATTCAAACCGAAACAGGCTGATAGAAATTAGAGTCCTCTGTTCGATTTTATAAGAAGTTTTATCGTCTGTCGCAGTAAGTGCTTACGCGGCTAATCAGGACTCTGGTAATTTTCCGAGTCGCGAGGTGATTGGCGCTCAGGTAATTCTGCCGGCCGCTCGTGAGCTGATTGGATATCGATCCGCTGCAGTCTTGGCTTGGATAGTTTCTGTTATTGATGGACGCATTCGCAAGAGTTAATAGAGACTTGCGGTTTGTGTGTTGCTTTTTTTCTGCGCTGTTAACGTCTTCCGTTTCATCTAAAAAGCGCACGTTCTAATTGAACGAAACTTCAATTAAGTAGTATCATCTTTTGTTGCTTTTTAGCTCAGTTGCTAGTAGCTCTGCTGTTAGTTCTCTGGTTCTCATAGTAGAAGCATACAAACAAGCTTCTTATAGTACAAGAAGATTAAAGCTGGAAGAGCCTCAGAGTGAGTCGATTTCGTTTTGATTTTTGTAATTTTTTTGACCTAACCCTTTTAATTTTTTTCCGTAAATGAGCTATAATAACGTAAGCGAAAACTCACAACAGCATAAAGATTGTAAGTTATGGCTTTAAACCTAGCCTTAACAATAAATATATTTTTACGATCCTTAAGATTATACTCTCAATTGGCTAGATTTTGGGATATTATTAATGTCTTTGGTGAAGAGTACCCCAAACCGACGAGCATGTATAAAGAATGTTATGAGAGTGAATGAAGCGAAAGAGGTATGTCAGGATCATAGCAAGTGGAAATCCGTGGTATCTGCCTACCCCTATGGGAAACAGGCGTGATTTTATGTGTGTATGTATGTATGCAACTTCGTTGTGTATTTAAGCACTGTAAAAATACAAAACACTATCAATCCTAAAAGCTGTTTTGCATTGCAAGGCTTACTCGAATTCGACTCATCAGCAACTCGTGCTCAATGCTCATAGGTCATGTTTCACACAGGCTCGGCACTCCAAAACGGTAATCCCAGACCCCAGTGCCATTCAAAGTTGTGCAATCGCACTAAACCAGTAACTGTACCACAAAGTCGTTATTCGCGTGCGGAACAACAAAATAAATTGCAACTCAGAATGGGCGTCTTGACGGAACTTGTCAAAGGCATCTCGGACTTGTAGCCTGCGAGGCTAAGAGCCCTCAACAACTTATTTATAAGTGAACTTCAGCGCTAGACTGTACTTTGTAAGGAAATGAACTATGGCAGAATGGTTTACTGCTTTGCATTTATTGAACTCGCTTAGCGGATGTTTTAGTTTTTATCCTCCTGCCCGGTTCTTAAACCGTACGAACGTCCGTTAGTAGCAAATAATATCGCTATGTAAAAGCTCCTTTGAAAAATAGCTCTTACGGGACCAAATAAAGATCTTTCTATTTATATTTCAAAACATTGCGTTCTCTCTCTGGTCGTTTCTTTTGAAACAGTGTGGTGAAAGGATTTTAAGCACGCCTCAAGAAGCTCCTTTCGAGCACTTCACACATGTTATAGAACTTTTTAGATTCTACGACATCGCGGTTTCCTCACGATGTTTTCGTTCACCGTTTGAGTGTACTGGCATTGTGCACGTAAATTTTTGAACAGTAAAACTCATTGGTGCACGACCGGTTTCGAACCCACGACCTTAGGATCGGAAGGCGGGGCCGCTATCACCCTACCACCAGTGCTCTCAAAGCGTTGCGTTGATAGGTTTCGCTAAGCAACCAAGCAGACCACGCCACGAACACGATCGAAACCATTTATCAAGCAAACCCAGTAGGATTTACTTGTTCTATTAATATTTCATGCAACAGTGCCCGTAATGTTTTGGCACGGGAACCGCCGCGCGTAATGCCGGCTCAGAAAGTTTCAATTGAAACGTCACAGATAACGAATACGACGGGGTTGCTATTCTAAATAGCACTCGACCAGAAATGAAATAAATGAGTGATTGCTGGGACGAGATAAAAGTATTATTGAAAACGTCTTGCGATGGGGACAAATGTATAACTATAAGCTTAAATTCGTTGAACCATGAACTGTATAAATCATGTTTTTATAATATACTAGATGACCCGGTGTACGTATCACCTATCCTCGCAATTTTTCCATATTTTCTCACCGCTTAAATCTTCCTAGGACTATTACAAACATTTCAAAACCAAAATCAGCTAAATCATATTGTTGAGTTTTCAAGTTTCAGCGAGACAAACGAACAGCAATTGGTTTTTATAAATATTTTGAAACTAATAAATCACTTTTTAAAATGACATGAGTAAGACAGCGGTGACTACTTAGATAACGTCTGATAGAGAAGATTGGAGGGAAAAATATGTTGTGCCTACCCCACATGAAGTAGTTTAGGGGTAGGAAAATGATGATGAAATATTTAAACACTATTGAAATACTCCACTTAGGTTATTCTAGTCTGTTAATTTTTCTACCCCGTTCCCGATATTTTTTCAAAGAAAAAAGAAATCAGGTTACGAACCATATTTGTTATAAGTTTCACCTTAAAAAGTTTAGTGGCTACGGCGTGATTGAGACACAATCTCATCTAAATATTGTAACTTTTGTATAATATGTATATATTAGTAGGAAGTGGGATAGAATTTATAAATTTTCAGTCCATTTTAGACCAACAAAGCTAACTTTAAGGCTTATCTAATATTAAATCTTAACTAAATCTAAAAGCCAACGTAGGGACAATTTTCAATTACGTTAGTATTATTCAGTTACAATAACCATGAATCTGCCAAGCCATTATAGGTTTAACACTCGACGCAGAAAGGCTAAAATAGGCTGATGGTTCAAAATTGAAATCGATAGTCTGTAATTTGTAACTTTTGTCGAAAAGATTTTTACAAAGGAATATTAGAGTAGTAGAGCTAAAACAAATACCTACTAAAACGGAATAAAATAAATATTGAAGTGGGGCTCCCATACAACAGGCATGATTTCTTTGCTGTTTTATAGATAATGGTACGGAACTCTTTGTGCGCGAGTCCGACTCGCACTTGGCCGGTTTTTTTATTTCTATATTTGAATCACAGTCAATCAATAGTTTTTGAATGTAGCATTTAAAGATCTTTGCCTATTTACTACTTTTAGTATAAAACTTGACCTCGATATATACTCGTAGTTACGTGTCATTCCTGCCATTCAAAACTGCAAAAGATTTATTTTCTTTTATTGTTTGATGACAGAACAAGACCGCACAGTGGAGGAATAGGGGGAGGCCTTAGCCCAGCAGTGGGACATCGAGGTCTAAAAATAATGTTTTATCATATTAAGAACTGTATAACGAAATTTGTAAAATAGCATCTAGGAAAAACTAAGATTTTTGCTGGTGGTGTTGTGAATAAACGATCCTTGTATCCTTGTATAACAACTATTATTTATTATTATTGTACTACAAGACCTCTACCAAACATTTGATTTATTTTTTATTATACTGTATTATACTGAGCTTACTAATATATTAACAAGTTAATGGACGCAGGTCAGTGCATCGTAACGCATGTTTCTACCTTTGAGTGACTTATGAGGCAATGCTTTGCTATAAGTGATGGTTACCGCTTAACATCAGGTGAGCCGTCTGTATGCTACATTGCAAGTTGTGTTAAAAATACAGCATGCATCAAAAGGTTGATATTAATATATTAATTATAGGCTATTGAAAATGTTAATTAAAATTTTTGAGAGGTAATCAACAAACGTTTTGACGGCGCCAGGTCGCGTAACGCATATTAATTATTGTACGGTACCTTTATTGTACGGTACAGTCGCGTTCATAATTCAAATTGCTCAATTTATTACTTTACTATTGCTCAAGAAATTGTAGAAGTAACCTCCCTATTTTTTTTGTATCGATAATTATGGATATGGTAGAGCGAGGTCCTATAACACAAGTAATTCATACTTATTACTTATAATTAAACTAGCGACCCGCCCCGGCTTCGCACGGTTATTGTGGGTTATCCCTAAGAGATTATGCTTGTATTATGCATATAAACCTTCCTCTTGAATCACTCTTTCTATAAAAAACCGCATCAAAATCCGTTGCGTAGTTTTAAAGATTTAAGCATTCATAGGGATATAGGGACAGAGAAAACGACTTTGTTTTATACTATGTAGTGATAAGAGCACCGGTGGTCTAGTGACCCCGCCTTCCGATCGTAAGGTCGTAAGTTCGAATCCGGTCGTGCACCAATGGATTTTTCCTATCAAAAAATGTATGTGCGCAATGCCAGTGCTCTTAAACGCTGAAGGAAAACATAGTGAGGAAACCAGTTAGTATTCTAACAGCGGCGATGGGCTTGCAACCTGTCTCGTACTGCAAAATGTGGGTGCGTGCCTAACATAACGTTTGGACGTACCTCTGACTACCCCCCTTAGACGTCCTCAAATAATCTGGAGCTAGTTTTTGGTACTAAGAGATCTGAGAGGATATCTACCGTGCCTGGGGGTCAAAGTCGTGTAGCTGTTTCAGTTTTCAGTTTTTTTTTACTTATACTTACTCATTGAAAGTAGCGCCGGTGTCTGATAAATTGAGGAGCAATAGGTTAGCGTGGTATAGGCATGTCATGAGGAAAGAAAAAAAAAGAAAATCTTATTCATATTCATTTATGTCCTCTTTACACATAGCAAGTTTTTAGATATGTCTTAAAACAATGTCAGTTTTGAGTTGACGAACTACGAGACTAGTTTCTGGTAAATCCCCATATGAACTGTTACTTACGTCTGTGCACCTCAAAAATGCATGCACCGATTCAAGGTTTTTACAGCACAATGAAATAAATATGTAAGGAATGAATCCTTACTAAGAACATCGAAGCAATTTCTAAATGCGACTGTACCTGCTACAGTCGATAATTGAAAATGGTCGATGTCAACAGCTACCTATTAATGGTTCAGATTTCAACTCGGAAATGTGAAAGGTATGCTTTGAACTGACCAAGCATGTAAGTAAAATATGTTGTAATTTTATAAATTGTGATTGGGCATGTAGAGCAAATTAAGTATAATGTCATTTTGATACTATGACATTATTTACCTAAATATATCTAATTTGATACTACTAGAGAAATTTATTGGTTTCATCATCCAAAGTATATATAGATAGATAAAAGAGTGTACAACATCGACCTATAATATAAATATTACGACCTATAATAATTTCACGCAAATC
This sequence comes from Chloroclysta siterata, assembly GCA_932294275.1. NCBI lineage: Eukaryota > Metazoa > Arthropoda > Insecta > Lepidoptera > Geometridae > Chloroclysta > Chloroclysta siterata. The sequence goes on along the minus strand of OW028604.1, from coordinate 3,290,997 downwards.
GAATCAACGGTTCAAAAGTTATGCTCGGACTAACAAATATACATACATACAAACATACAATGTCAAATCGGTCTGTTCGCCGCTTACTTGCTTGCTTTATGATTTAATCGCCCAAGCTCATATTGATAATGTTTCAAAAAGACTGCACCAGTTTTCATATGCACTTTTTAAACTTAGCCGAATAGTCAACCCCACTGCACTATTGACTGCCTATCATGGGCATGTCGCATCAGTATTGCGATACGGTATCATCTTTTGGGGTAATTCCACCAACAAAACAAAAGCTTTCAAAGCACAAAAACGCTGCATAAGAGCAATGAGCCATCTCAAACAAACGGATACATGTAGACAATATTTAAAAAAAATAATGTCCTCACTTTACCTTTATTACTTTATACATATAAGCGAGATTGCAGTCTTTGTTAAAGAAAATTTTAAAATGTTCGATGTATCCATCCGGTAGCCGGCGAGCAGGTAGCCTATACCTCCACCCGAGTAAAACAATTTTTTTGCGCATGAGTGTGTTATGTATGGCACCAATCGTCTATAATAAAGTACCATCAGCTATACGTGACAAAGAAAGTTTAATGGAGTTTAAGCATTAAAAACACGTTCCTTTTAAAGAAAATGTATTACTCCACTGACGAATTTTTACAGGACAAAATGTAGCTAATTGTTTGTAAAAAATGATTTTTTTTATAATTAATTGATAATGTACTGTACCGATTCGATTTTTATTTTATTTTATTATTTATTATTCACTAATTTCTGTTTATACCTGTGTTTAATCAAAAATGTTTGTACACCGACTGGTTGGAACTAGAGGATCCAAGTGAATGTAATCTCAATACCCTGCATTACCTAGTTTCACAAACAATAAATATTTCATTTCATTTCATTTTTTTTTTTTTTTATACATCTAGCTGATGGAACAAGCTTATGGCCCACCTGATGTTAAGTGGTAACCATCACCTATAACAAAGCATTGCCTCGTAATTCACGTACGATAGGAACGTGCCCTACAATGCACTGCCCTGCGTCCATCAACTTGAGGCATACGGATGTTAAGCCTCATGTGCCTGTAATTACACCGGCAACCACACTCTTCAAACCGAAACACAGCGTTACTGTTTGGCGGCAGAAAAAGGCGTGGTGGTAGTACTTCCCCGGACGAGCCCTTCACGAAGAGCTCTACTACTCTTAATTTCATTTCATTTATTTCATAAGTTGTCTGGTTACCATAGTACAGGCGGACAGGCTGTAAAGCTAGTTTGGAACTAATGCAATAAGGAAAGTCTACGAAAATAAATTCATTTCATTCCATTTTTTTAAATCATATTCACAATGTATCAAAGTTTCACGGTAGCATATAAATGAATTTAAACATAGTTTATTGCAACATTGTTGCATGGAATATAGTTGATGTGCTTTCATCGAAATAAACCATCAATTATTTTGCGGCTGTAACGAATGACGTATCGTTTCGGTGTGATATTAAATTATAGTGGTTTTGATGTATTTTAATTATTATAGTGGTTTCAATTTGTAATTTGTTCGTGAAAAGTAATTATTATCAAGTTATCAGATGTAATTATCAAATATACCTGTTTGGACTTGCGAGGGTGGGTTATCAACAAAGATGTGAATATATAAATAAATAAAGGTGGACTTTTCACACAGTATTATTTAGCCCCAAGTGTGCGAAGTACTTGAAGAGACCCTTCTTTCGAGGCGCATTTAAAATCCTTTCACCACACTGCACTGTATCGAAAGAACTAGAGACACGACTAGAGAAGAATACAGTATACTTTTTTTTGTAAATTCATACTCATATTATACAAGCTGGTGCCCACGACTTCGCCTGTGCAAGATTAGTCACACAATATCTTTATAAATTGTAGCCTATGTGTTATTCTGATGTATAAGCTATATTATTGTAAAGTTTCATTAAAATCCATTCAGTAGTTTTTACTTGAAAGAGTAACAAACATCCATACTTACAAACTTTCACGTTTATAATATTAGTAGGATTAGTAGGATAATAATACCCAGACAGAGAACAAACATTTGTGTTCATCACACGGGTATTTGTTATAAGTATGTATTTACGGAAAAAAGATATATAACCACTGTATCCGATATCTGGTTCTCATAGTATCTTGCTTGCATAGTATCTAAGCTTGTACTAGCTTTGCTTAGTTTGGGCTTAGACAGTACTGTGGAATGTCCACCGATATTTATTTGTATTTGATAATTTTGCGTCAACAAAGAATCAACAAACATCACCTCGCTCGGATGATGAAAAACATATAAATAACGGACTAATCTTGGCTGCGGGTGGCCGAATGCACTGTTAATTAAACAAATTAGTTTTCACTTCGGCGCGAGTGTGTTACGGCCTTAGTGAAAACATGGAACGTTGCAATGTGTCTACTGTCTAGTAGCAAAAACGATACATAGCGTTGTCGTGATCAAATCTATACATTTGTGGCATATAACACAATACATTTTGACATCTTTGGCGTTAACGTAGAGCTCGTTAGGGCTCGTACGGAGAAGTACTACCATCATCATCATCTTCCTGCCCTTATCCCACACTAAGTGGGGTCGGCACAACAGGTTTTCTTCTTCCACTCTCCTCTATCATTCGTCATCTCAGTACTCACTCCTTTCTTACTCATATCATCTTTCACACAATCCATCCATCTTTTCTTTGGCCTGCCTCTCCTTCTAAAACCATTCACCTCCATTTCCAACACTCTTCTCGTAATATGACTTTCTTCCCTCCTCATGACATGCCCATACCACGCTAACCTATTGCGTCTCAACTTATCCATCACAGGCGCTACTTTCAAACTTCCTCTAATATACTCATTCCTTATTTTATCCATCCTTGTCACACCACACCTCCATCTCAACATTCGCATTTCTGCTGCATGCACTCTTCTCTCATCCGTCCCTTTGGTTGCCCAACATTCAGATCCATACAGTACGACAGGAAGTACTACCAACATGCGTTTTTCTGCCGCCAAGCAGCGTTGCTGTGTTTCGGTTTAAAGGTTGCCGATGAATTACAGGCACATGAGGCTTAACATCTGTATGCCTCAAGTTGTACGCAAAGCAGTGCGTCATAAGGCACGTTCCTATACTGCTGGCGATATCTACTTACGAGGCAATGATTTGGGCCATTTGCTTGTTTCATCTGCCAAAAGTTCTCGCTCCAATAACTTCTGCGACATGCAATCCGGGGACGAATGGAAACTTTTCGAAAGAAAAGAATTGATTTGAAATGTTAATACGAAACAGTGTTTATCATTATTCATGGTAGAATATCAGGTAGGCCTTTTGCTTCTTCCATAACTTTTTCACATAAAAAATATAAAAATACTGCCAAAAGTCCTAGCTCCGTTAATTCCTGCGACATGCAATCCGGGGACAAATGGAAACTTTTCGAAAGAAAAGCATTGATTTGACATGTTAACACGAAACATTGTTTATCATTCTTCATGGTAGAATATCAGGTAGGCCTTTTGCTACTTCCATAACTTTTTCACATAAAAAAAAGATAAAAATACTGCCAAAAGTCCTCGCTCCGTTAATTCCTGCGACATGTAATCCGGGGACGAATCGAAACTTTTTGAAAGAAAAGCATTGATTTGACATGTCAATACGGAACATGTATATCTTTTTCATGGTAGAATATCAGGTAGGCCTTTTACTTCTCCCATCACTTTATCTCATAAAAAAAGAAAAAAATACTGCCAAAAGTTCTCGCTCCGTTAATTCCTGCGACATGCAATCCGGGGACGAATCGAAACTTTTCGAAAGCACGGAGTACAGACTTGGTACGTGAGTAATTTACTAATGCATCCCGGCGTCGCGCACTTTCGTTTCGCATTGGTAAATGAAACGGGAGGCGGGGGCTTGTTGGTGAGCGGAGCGGGTGGAGAAGCGTTTAGCGGTTTTAAAATTAAAAGTAAGTTTGAGCAAAATTGTATTGGTTTTACATTATATTTTAGTCGAAGTGTGTGTGGGCGAAAGATTGTGATATTTGCAGGTTAAAAATAGATGTTAGATTTGTTAACTCAAAATTGTAACAGAAACAACTTCACGGCTTCGATTCCCAGAAATGGTAGATATCCTCCCAGATCTCTTAGTACCTAGTACCATCTTCAGATTCATTCAGGATGTCTAAGGGTTATACTTACATTTTGTAGCATTTGCAGTGTAACTGAAATAGCGAGTTTATTATTAATTTATTCAGGGCTTCCTGTGAGTTTTTTTTTATACCATTAGTTAATGGAACTAGCGGATGGCCCACCTGATGACGCACGATAGGAACGTGCCCTACGATACACTGCCCTGCCTCCATCAACTTGAGGCATACAGATGTTAAGCCTCATGTGCCTGTAAATACACCGGTAACCACACTCTTCAAACCGAAACACAGCAACGCTGCTTGGCGGCAGAAAAAGGCGTGGTGGTAGTACTTCCCCGGACGAGCCCTTCACAAAGAGCTCTACTACTCTGAAATAATACACAATTCTTGAGTAATACACAATTCTTACAAAAAAAAACAATAATGATACATTTCCTGAGTTTACTCTTTAAAGATAGCCACAGCTAGCACAAGTGTTAGCTACGAGACAATGTAAAAAGATTAAAAGGCAATTACATTAATTCATATGTTTATGTTTTCTCAATAAAAAAGCCTAAGCGTAATAAAGTCAAAAATTAAAATGAATATAATAAAATAAATCTAATAAGAAATGAATATAATAATAATCGATTGATTGATTAAGAGCTGATTTCACCATGCTCTGTTAGATAAACAAAGGATTAAAGGGCCGTTAAATATGTCAAAATCGTTTGACATCTAAGGTTAGATTTAACGACCTGATAATGCTTGATTAGTAACTAACAGAGCATGGTGAAATCAGCTCTTAGTAGGCTTGTTTAAAAACAGAGGTGAATTTTAAGGTGAGAAAAAAGGCACACAAGAGCCAAAACGATTATGACACATGTTGCGTTATAAACTCGCTATTTTGGATGCACTACGACCGCACCCTACAGAGTTAGCGCCTCGGCTAGAGGTATGCACCCTCGCATCATATTTGCAGCTTTCATTACAGATATTAAAAACTATGTAGCAGACATCCGATTCATTACATAAAGACTGCTGCGAAGTGTTCTTGTCTCGAGAGCTACAGGGATTGTTGATATGAAAGGATTTTCTCATGTATTTTTTTTTTCTTTTTGCTGATAGAATAAGGATATCTCCATCAGCATTCCTTCAACAAAACAAAAAAATACACTTCTATCGCCCACCTGATGTTAAGAGGTAACTTTTTTTATATAACTAGCTGATGGAACAAGCAGATGGCCCACCTGATGTTAAGTGGTAACCATCACCTATAAAAAAGCATTGCCTCAAAAGTCACGCATGATAGGAACGTGCCCTACGATGCACTGCTCTGCGTCCATCAACTTGAGGCACACAGATGTTGAGCTTCATGTGCTACAGGCAACCACACTCCTCAAACCGAAACACTACAACGCTGCTTGGCGGCAGAAAAAGGCGTGGTGGTAGTACTTCCCCGGACGAGCCCTTCACAAAGAGCTCTACTACTCTTAAAACCAAGCTCTATAACTTAGCATTATAGCACCACTATGGAAAGGTTTGTTGATTTGAATCATGTTTTTTTGATACTGTTTGCTGATGGAACAAGCAGATGGCCTACCTGATGTTAAGTGGTAACTATCACCTTTAACAAAAAGTCACGCAAGACAGGTACGTGCTCTACTATGCACTGCCCTGAGTCCATCAACTTCAGTTATATACTCAGAGGAGACCGTTTAACATTAGGTGAGAAATATGCTTGTTTGAACCACATTCTCATACAAAAAACTGTTTATAAAACAGTGTTACCTACAACAAGAAATCTTATAAAGAATCGGGAAAAAACGGCAAAAAATGTAAGTAAAATATAGGTATGTATCTTAACTACCGTACACTTAAGTTTTGACGCTCTTTAGGCTTTACAGGTCTCAAGATTCACAATAACTAGGGAAAGTGAGTGTTTTCCTTATTTTTTATGTAAATTTAGTGAGTGATAATAAGAAAGCACCGATGGTATAGTGGGAGTGATACCGCCTTCTGCCAGTAATGTCGCAGATTTGAATCCGTTTGTGCACCAATGGATTATTCTGTTCGAAAAATGTATTTGTGCTATGCCAGTGTTCTGAATCGGTGAAAAAAATAGCGTAAATAGATAGATAGATTCACCACACAGAAACAAAATACATGATTAAGGCATACATTTAAGCAAAACAATGGGCGGCCTTATCGCTGAGAGCGATCTCTTCTAGGCAACCATGGATGGATAGAACTAATTTAAAATTAACGGCGGTGTAGTCACTTACGGAAAATATTATAATTTAAAGACTAATAACCTACTGAGTACTTAAGGTACCTGAACCAATTAGTATTCTAGCAGCGGCAACGAGACTTTCTACTACAAAATTTTGATTTTGATTTTGATTTGCCAATTGTTATTTATTTATTTATTGGATACAAAGTTACTTATATATTGACTTAATATGTTTGACAGCCTTCACAGCTCTGCCTAAAGCGCGGTAGGCCGTGGGTTCGATCCCCACTGAGAACAAAAATTTGTGTGATGAACATAGATGTTTGTTCTCTGTCTGGGTGTTATATAATATTATAAGTATGTATTTAGAAAAAAAAAAAAGTATATGTATAAGTAGTATATCAGCTATATCTGGTTCCCATATCACAAGCTTTGGCTTAGTTTGGGGCGAGATAGTGATGTGTGGAATGTCCACCAATATTTATTATTATTACAGTAGTGGTTTAAAGTCTTACAAAGTAACAGTAAAAAGTAAAGTGTTGTACGTATCTCTTGAGTAGGTAATTGGTACTAAGAGATTTTTTGTGATATCAACCCTGCCTGGCGATCAAAGTCGCGAGGCTATTTCCCAATAAACAAAGAGGTATAATTAAATTAGGTATTTTAAGACTAGTAGAGCTCTTTGTGAAGGGCTCGTCCGGGGAATTACTACCACCACGCCTTTTTCTGCCGCCAAGCAGCGTTGCTGTGTTTCGGTTTGAAGAGTGTGGTGGCCGGTGTAATTACAGGCATATGAGGCTTAACATCTGCATGCCTCAAGTTTATGGACGCAGGGCAGTGCATCATAGGGCACGTTCCTATCGTGCGTGACTTGCGAGGCAATGCTTTGTTATAGGTGATGGTTATCACTTAACATCAGGTGGGCCATCTGCTTGTTCCATCAGATAGTTGTATAAAAAAAAGGCTTATAAAACATGGAAAGTCTGTTTGTGAAGTTTCAAAGTGATCCTTGTGAGTGAACTGAATAGATACCGTTTTGATTTTGATCTACAGGTATTTTACTCTTCAGGTTGATTAAATAAGCGCTGTATTATCATTTTCATTACGAAGTACACTTTACTAAATCCGAGCCATTGGTAAAAACCACTTAACATCAAGTGAACTATCTGCTTGTTTCATCAGCAAGTCAGACCTACATACATTACAATGTACATTTCCTTTCCACACTAGCTGTAATCTATGAAGTGGTCTTATAATGCCTCTTTATGTTTTTATTCCATTACGTTGAGGTAGTGCACAGAGTACTTTGTTATAACTGAGGTAGTGTGTTCGCCGCTTTACGCCTACGCACTATTATTTATTCTGTGCCCAAGGCTCGATTGTCGTTAAGGTAACTTATTACTGCAGGCAACAAAGCCTGTAAACTACAAGTTAGCTAAAATGAGCTTTGTTTGAAGGATTCAAAATCACGCGCAGTATATTTTTCTAAAAGTTTGGGCACTTATGAGTGTCTGTTTTGTTTCAAAATGGAACTGCTTTTTTATTTAAAAGGCTGACAAGCGATGAATATCTTCTTGCTGGCACATTTCAACATTTTTGGAGATATCAAATGACAAGATAGTTATGGAAATCGCAAGCAATAATGTTTTGAAGAACACCATTCCATTCCATGCAAATCCTACCAAAAAAAAAATTACCCTATGAAATTTTTAGTTATTTGACGGTCTTAAATTTTGCTTGGACTTGAAATGTCCAAGAAGAAGACATCTTATGAATTTACTCACTTTTACCGTTATAAAATTACGAAAATCATAACTTTTGTTTTGATAACATCTGTCTATGTTTATAAATTGGGGTAATAAAGAAACAAAATCACATTGATCAAAACTTTGTCCCGGGCGCGTGACTCACATCTGCGACCACTTGTTGGGCACACAGTTTGGGCACTTATGAGTGTCTGTTTTGTTTCAAAATGGAACTGCTTTTTTATTTAAAAGGCTGACAAGCGATGAATATCTTCTTGCTGGCACATTTCAACATTTTTGGAGATATCAAATGACAAGATAGTTATGGAAATCGCAAGCAATAATGTTTTGAAGAACACCATTCCATTCCATGCAAATCCTACCAAAAAAAAAATTACCCTATGAAATTTTTAGTTATTTGACGGTCTTAAATTTTGCTTGGACTTGAAATGTCCAAGAAGAAGACATCTTATGAATTTACTCACTTTTACCGTTATAAAATTACGAAAATCATAACTTTTGTTTTGATAACATCTGTCTATGTTTATAAATTGGGGTAATAAAGAAACAAAATCACATTGATCAAAACTTTGTCCCGGGCGCGTGACTCACATCTGCGACCTGCGGTGAGGTAGCGAAGATCACTTTCTGGCCGGTACTAGAGACGTTTTATCAACAATATTCAGCCAATTACACAGAGAGCACTGGTGGTCTAGTGGTAGCGGCCCCGCCTTCCGATCCTAAAGTCGTGGGTTCGAAACCGGTCGTGCACCAATTACTTTTTCTGTTCAAAAATGTATGTGAACAATGCCAGTAGGTACTCTGAAACGGTGAAGGAAAACATCGTGAGGAAACCGTCATGTCGTGGAACCTACAAAGTTCTATAACATATGTCAAGTGCTCGAAAGGAGCCTCTTGAGGCGCACTTTAAAATCCTTTCACCACACTGTTTCGAAAGAAACTAGTGACACGACAAGAGAAGAGCCAATTACAGTATGTTTATAATAATAAAATTGGTGAGCATTCCACACAGCACTTTCTAACCCCAAACATAGCAGAGTTTGGGCTATGGGGAACCGATAGCTGATATTATAAAATTGTTTTCAAATAAATAAATCTAAGTCGGAAAAAAGCTTAACCATTTCAAAAACATGCCTACTTTATGAATTTTCACATTTGAGACATTTATTTCAAAATTATTTTACTTATTTATTTATTTTGAGTAATAGAGCTCTTTGTGAAGGGCTCGTCCGGGGAAGTACTACCACCACGCCTTTTTCTGCCGCCAAGCAGCAACGCTGTGTTTCGGTTTGAAGAGTGTGGTCGCCGGTGTAATTACAGGCACATGAGGCTTAACATCTGTATGCCTCAAGTTGATGGACGCAGGGCTATGCATCGTAGGGCACGTTCCTATCGTGCGTGTCTTATGAGGCAATGCTTTGTTGGAGGTGATGGTTACCACTTAACATCAGGTGGGCCATCTGCTTGTTCTATCAGCTAGTTGTATAAAAAATAATAATAATAAACATCTTTAGTTTAACAAAATTACAAATAGGTGCTTATATTATTAAATATGTAGATACCAGGCTTAATTACTTGGTAACTTATGTAGCTAAAATTATAATATAGTCTACCAGCTAATATATAATTATTGTGTCAGTATTTTGTAGAAATATAGGTAAGTTTGTAAATAATAAATAATAATCATTTATTTTTTCTCAGAAAACAAGGCAAACCAGTAAACAATATAGTAGGTAATACAATCTAGAAGGTAGGTAGCAGTGGCGTAGCTATCGTAGGTGCAAGTGGTACAGTGCACCAGGGCCCCGGAGCTCAGGGGGCCCTCGAACCTAAGCTTTAAAAAGAGAGGGTCAGCCAGCTCCCGAAGCTAGAAAACCTTGAGCTCACAATTTTTTTTAATGATTTATTTTAAAGGCCAATATAAGTTCAAGCTATGTGGAAAGAGGGGGTGAGGGCCCGACTCTTTCTCTATGCACCGGGGCCCTTGTCCACCTAGCTACGCCATTGGTAGGTAGAACAAAATATAATGCTTCTTCTTCTTGTCGTGTCACTAGTTTCTTTTGAAACAGTGTGGTGAAAGGATTTTAAGTGAGCCTCAAGAGGCTCCTTTCGAGCACTATATAATGCTATACCTATGATAGTGGTGTGTTCTATAAATCTACTGTACCATAAGTTAGGTAAGTCTGTACACAAAGTAATAGGTAGTATCTACAGGCTAGAAGCAACTAAAACTTTCGTGGCCCCTCGTCCCGCCTATATTGAAGTATGCGCTTGCTCAGCTGCTCGTCTCGTCTCCATTACACTAATTTGTGCGTTTAATCGACGTCTGGAGACGTCTTTAAGGACTCATTTGCTTGCATTTACTCTGTGCTTTGCTAAGAATTTGATTTATAATGAGACTAAGCAGCAAAAATCCATTAGTTGGAGACTATCAACGATCTTTCATACAATTTGATTGAAAGTTATTTTGATGCTCAGTAGGTAGTGGCTCTGCCTTCTGCGCCATAGGACGTGGGCCGATCTCCACCGTGATCAAACATTTGTAGATGTTTGTTCTCTGTATCAAAGTATATATTATTATGTATTATATCAGCTATCTGGTTGGCATATTACAAGCTTTTACATAGTTTTGGGGCTAGGTAGTGCTGTGTGGAATGTTCACCATTATTTATTTTATTATAAGCAGTGGTTTTCTTTAAGCTGATGTTGAAGCTTGAAGTAAACAAGCTAGTGAAATGAAGAAATGTCAAAAAAGACATCAAAAAAACATACGCCATTGGTGTATTGCGTAAAGGTCGTGCTGGTTATAGTGTCTTTTACAATGTAAAAGACACTATTAGGTGTAATAGTGTCTTTTACAATGTAAAAGACACTATACACACAGACACATGTAAAATTTACATTGGATAATCAAAGAAAATTTGGCTGTTTTTGTGCCGTCAAAAAGAACTTCATTTAATTCAAGTTTATTAATTTTCATCACGTAGACTATCAACAAGAATCTTCGACATAAAACCTGAAACCTGAAGCTCATGATTATAAATTGAGTTGTAAAAATCCGGGATACTAGTATTTCATACAGTATGGTATAGCATATCAAAATGATATATTTTATATTTGCTCTCAAAATACCTACTTCAAATATTCCTGTTCAAGTTTCACCAAATACTTACCGACTGCTACCAAAGGCTTCAGTGGATTTGTACAATTATATTTAGAATCATGAGCTCCAGGTTTCAGGTTTTATGTCGAAGATTACATAATCATTACATAATCTGCAAAATATATTGACTTCAGTCTGAGCAGGTGTAGTACCATGACACATCATTATTAACATCTGTCCGAGCAAAGTGGTCACCACGCGTAGATAAGATTGTCGATCTCAGTGTCAGTAGTTTTATAATTTAAAAAAAGTTGTAATATTCAAAAAAACTGTTGGACAAGTGTGAGCCTCTTAAAAAATATGTATGAAATAATAATATGTATTCACAACTTTGACGCTGCGAAGATGATTCACTTGTAAAATAATAATTATCATAAATTTTCATATGGGATTTTATTACTTATTTTACGAGAAATCTTCTGTAGGTTAGTATTCTAACAGCGGCGATGGGCTTGCCACGGATGGAATACTAAAGTACTGTAAAATGTTGGTATGTACCAAGTGTAATGTTTGGTCATACCTCTGACTACCCTCCTTAGACATCCTCAAAAGATATTGAAACACGGGTATTTATCGCGTTATACCTTTATAGGATAGAATTATTAGGATATAATTTTTAAACTTTAAAGATGAAAACATCAAACAACAAGAAGTTTAAAACATCTGTCCTCAAACGAATCTGGAGTTCGTTCTTGGTACAAAGAGATCTGAGGAGATATCTACCGTGCCTTCTTCTTGTCGTGTCACTAGTTTCTTTCGAAACAGTGTGTGGTGAAAAGATTTTAAGTGCGCCGCAAGAGGATACCGTGCCTGGGGGGTAAATGTCGTGAAGCGGTTTCTGTTATCTGTTTTTTTTACGAGAAATGTTGAATAGAATCATTTTAACGACCCAAACGGCAAATCTCAGTGCAGGACGTCTTCAGCGTGAAATTTCCATAAATCAATTTCAATACAAACACCTCTTAGTGAACTCTGTCCGCAGTCTCAGCGGGGAGGGGTGCGAGTGTACGCGGATGCATCAAATATAACCTTCTAGAAGCTACGAGTTTTTTTTCTATATTTACGCTGCCAACTGTGACTTCGCTCGCATATTAGTAGTTGTTTATAAAAACTACTAGCTGATTGAGCATTAAGAAAGCATTACCTCGTAAGTCACACACGATAGGAAGGTGCCCTACGATGCACTTACCTGCGTCCATCAGCTTGAGGCACACAGATGTTAAGCCTCATGTGCCTGTAATTATACCGGCAACCACACATTTCAAACCGAAACACAGCATCGCTGCTTGCCGGCAGAAAAAGGCGTAGTGGTAGTACTTCCCCGGACGATCCCTTCACAAAGAGCTCTATTAATTACTCTTACTTAGTTCTAAAACATGTGTCAAGTGCTTGAAAGGAGCCCATTTAAGGCGCACTTAAAATCCTTTTACCACACTGTTTTGAAAGACACGACACGACAAGAAGTTATTGCTAAAGTAAATATTTAAAGTAATTTTCCCTTTACTTTGGCTAACTCTGGCTGAGCCTACAAAGTATATACATTTTAAAACCGGTCAGACATACACACAGGTTTTTGTCACAAAAAACTAAATCAACGTAAATAGAGTCCAAGTCCACACAAACAAAAGAAAGTGTTTGTGTGGACTCGGACAATATACGGTGGATAGCGGAGCGATTTTTGTGGAACCGGCCATCAAAATCGCACCGCTATCCGCTACCCGCCAACACTGGCGACCCACCGCCGTCCGTGACTTGGTTGGTGAGCGGTCCCGCAGCCGGGCGACAGTTGGAACGCAGTTATACTGATCAAATTTAGCCAGTCGCCTGTAGGAACGGCGCGACGGTGTGGTATGGACTTATGGACCATAGATTTTATTGAGATAGTAGAACAAGATGGCGACATGATTTCGACAAATAATATCAGTGAGAATTGAAATTCGCATCGCAGTATAGTACGAAATAGGTATTGCGGAGGAGGGCTTTGATATTCGACACAGTTTTTTAACTCCTGCGGATTTCATCGTTTTTCAATCTGTTCCTGTACCTTTGTTTCTTGTTCCAATTTTTTTTTTTTTTTGTATCTAGACTGGAGTAAAGGTTGCGTACTGAAAATAATAAAATATGTATAAGCTTTTTTGTAGTATATTATTATGGCAACTAAACAACTTTACGTCTGAGAGTAATAGACGCAATAAATGCCACTTAAGGCAAGTCCTCGGTGGACGTACTCCATGAGTTAATGTAATTGACATAAGCAGAGGTAACTACTCAACATCAAGTAGATTGACAGATTTTTTGTTTCTATTACTCGTTGCTCATAAATATCTAATCTTATTGGGTATTGGATTCAATTGACAGCCTTCACATTTCAGTTGGCTCTCTTTCTACGCTTTAGGCCGTGGGTTCGATTACCACCGAGAACTAACATTTGTGTGATGAACATAGGATGTTTGTTCTCTGTATTCTGTACAAACTGGTGCCCGCGACTTCGTCTGCACAGGATTAATCATACAATATCTTTGTAAATAGTAGCCTATATTATGTTATTCTGATGAGGTATAAGCCATATTATTGTAAAGTTTAATTAAAATCCATTCAGTAGTTTTTACGTGAAAGAGTAACAAACATTCATCCATCCATCCATACTTACAAACTTTCGCGCTTATAATATTAGTAAGGAAGTAAGGATATAATTTTTTTTATTATATTTTATAATAAAAAAAAAGTATGTATTTAAAAAAAAAAGTAAACTGAAACAGAAACAGCTTCACGACTTTGATCCCCAGGCACGGTAGATATCCCCTCAAATCTCTTAGTACCAAGTACTAACTCCAGATTCTTTGAGGATATGTAAGGGGTAGTCAGAGGTAAGTCCAAACATTACATTTAGCACACCCCCTTTTTGCAGTAGTTTGTATTCCATACGTGACAGGTTGCAAGCCCATCGCCGCTGTTAGAATACTAAATGATTTCCTCACAATGTTTTCCTTCATCTTTTAAGAGCACTGGCACTGCGCACATACATTTTTCGATAGGAAATATCCATTGGTGCATGACCGGATTCGAACCTTCGACCTTACGATCGGAAGGCGGGGTCACGCCCACGAGACCACCGGTACTTTAAAAAAATATACATTATAAGTATTATATCAGTTATCTGGTTCCCATATTGACAGCCTTCACAGCTCAGTTGGAAGTAGCTCTGCCTTCTGTGCCGTAGGCCGTGGGTTCGATCCCCACCGAGAACATACATGTGTGTGATGTACATAGATATTTGTTCTCAGTCTGGGTGTTATATAATATTATAAGTATGTATTTACAAAAAAAAGTATATAAGTAGTATGTCAGCTCTCTGGTTCCCATATCACAAGCTTTGCCTTAGTTTGGGGCGAGATAGTGCTGTGTGGAATGTCCACCAATATTTATTTTTATTTTTTATTTTAAATATTACAAGCGTTTCTTTGATTAGGGCTAGATGGTGGAAAGTTCACCAATATTCTCTGGTTCTGGTGTCACCTTTGCTTAGTTTGGAATGTCCACACATACTTACCTGTTTCAATCTATCAATGGTTGACTGTCATGAGAGATCATCCGCAAGCGATAATCTTTAGTGCTACTCTGAATGAATACAATATAGGATGCTGATATTAGATCGGCAGTGTTTTTAGGGTTCCGTACCCAAAGGGTAAAACGGGCCCTTATTACTAAGACTTCGCTTTCCGTCCGTCTGTCTGTCTGTCATCTGTCACCAGGCTGTATCTCATGAACCGTGTGAGTTAGACAGTTGAAATTTTCACAGATGATGTATTTCTGTTGCCGCTATAACAACAAATGCCGCTAAAACTAAAAAACAGAATAAAATAAATGTTTGAGGGGGCTCCCATACAACAAACTTGTTTTTTGCTTAATACTAATACTTCATTGCACACAGCAGATAAAACATAAAAAATAAACTTAAAACTACTCGCTTAGTACAATGGGCGGTGTTATCACTAAATAGAGATCTCTACCAGACAACCTTTGTTATTATAACAGAAATAAACAGGAACCTAATCCCAAAAGCGCAACAAAATGAGGCAGTATCCAATCTGAAAGTTGGTTAAATAAATTTTGGTTTTCGCATGAAGTTTCAGGGGCCGGTATTGTTGTTTTATAATTATACTAGAAGCTTCTCGCGGCTTCGCACGCGTTAAAGTGGTGAGCCGTGAGCCGCCTATTGCACCTTTTTCAGGGGTAATTTTCAAATATTGAAAACGTGATTCTAAATTATTTATTGTGGGGTTTATTTACCCCAAGTTTAAAGTCAATCGCACCACACGTTAAAAAACTTCCATACAAACTTTGGCATCCCCTTGCACACTTATTAAGGGTAGTTTTAAAAAACTATAAATTCCTTTCCTATTTTTTAACTTTGAAGTACACGTAATCCAAGTTTCAAGCTAGTAGGTTTAAGGAATACAGTTTTTCATACCAACGTTTTCAACCCCTTTTACACCCTTAGGGGTTGAATTTCCAATAATCCCTTCTTAGTACACCTATGTACTCTTCAAATTTCAAGTCTCTATGACCAGCGGTCAAAAAACTCCAATACAAACTTTTACATCCCTTTGCACACTTATTAGAAGTAGTTTTAAAAAACTAAAAATGCCTTTCCTAATTTTTAGCCTTGGAGTACATCTACTCCAAGTTTCAAGTTTGTAGATTCAAGGAATACAATTTTTCATACCAACGTTTTCAACCCCTTTTACACCCTTAGGGGTTGAATTTCCAAAAATCCCTTCTAAGTACACCTCTACGCCATAAGACCTATGTACTCTTCAAATTTCAAGTCTCTAGAACCAGCGGTCAAAAAACTCCCATACAAACTTTTACATCCCTTTGCACACTTATTAAGGGTAGTTTTAAAAAACTAAAAATGTCTTTCCTATTTTTTTGCCTTGAAGTATATGTACTCCAAGTTTCAAGTTTGTAGGTTCAAGGAATACAATTTTTCATACAAACGTTTTCATCCCTTTTTACACCCTTAGGGGTTGAATTTCCAAAAATCCCTTCTTAGTACACCTCTACGCCATAAGACCTATGTACTCCACAAATTTCAGGTCTCTAGGACCAGCGGTTTAGGCTGTGCGTTGTCTATATGTCAGTCAGTCAGTCAGTCAGTCAGTCAGTCAGTCAGGACTTTGATTCTTATAGTATTAGAGATTGAAAACACAAACAGGCTTACGATATCGTAAGGCTGTTTGTGTTGTGACAGCCTTCACAGCTCAGTTGGTAGTAGCTCTGCCTTCTGCGCCGTAGGCCGTGGGTTCGATCCCCACCGAGAACAAATATTTGTGTGATGAACATAGATGTTTGTTCTCCGTCTGGGTGTTATAAAATATTATAAGTACTTATGTATTTACAAAAAAATACAGTATTTAAGTATTTATTTATTTATTTTTATTAGAAAACCAACAGCAGTTATGATAAAACTTAGTTTAAACTTATTTAGGTATAACATTATATAGTCAATTAAAGGTTTTCCTAAAAAAACGATTACTTACTAATTTTATATAAGACTAAAAAAGAAACATAAAAATAAAGAAAAACAAATTAAAATGTGTTGTATGTGTGTGTTTCCTATTTTTTTTTTTCTACAATTCCTATATGTATTATGTGAGTATTGTATAAAAACGAGTGAGTGTTGATTTGTATTCGATTACATACTTAATATACATTTTATTTATTATTTAGAAAGTATCGAAGGTATACCACTACTTGTACTACTTAAAAATTAAAACATACTACGACTTACCCAACGTAGTATTATAATTATCAGCAATCTGGTTCCCATAGTACAAGCTTTGGCTTAGTTTGGGGCGAAATAGTGCTGTGTGGAATGTCCACCAATATTTATTTATTTATTTGTATCCCCAGGTACGATATACATCTCCTTAGATCTTTTAATACAAATCCTTCCTTTAACAGCCTGCATTGGTGGTCTAGTGGTAGCGGCCCCGCCTTCCGATCCTAAGGTCGTGGGTTCGAAACCGGTCGTGCACCAATGAGTTTTTCTGTTAAAAAATGTACGTGCATAATACCAGTACTCTCAAACGGTGAAGGAAAACATCGTAAAAAGTTCTATAACATGTGTCAAGAGATCGACAGCCTTCACAGCTCAATTAGTAGTAGCTCTGTCTCTTGCGCCGTAGGCCGTGGGTTCAATTCCCACCGAGAACAAACATTTGTGTGATGAACATTCATATTTGTGCTCTGTCTGGGTGTTATATAATATTACAAGTATATATTTCCAAAAAAAAGTATATATGTATTATATCAGCTATCTGGTTCCCATATTACATGCTTTGGCTTAGTTTGGGGCTAGATAGTGTTGTGTGGAAAGTCCACCAATATTTATTTATTTTTATTTAATACTAAGACAAGGACATCATTAATCTAGGCGTAACTTAGTAAAGTACACTGGGCGGAGTTATCGCTTAATGCGATTTCTTCCAGACAACCTTAAAGTACAATATTTTTAAGGATGTCTAAAGGGGTAGAAAGAGGTGCGTTTGAATATACATTTGCTACATACCCACATTTTGCTGTAGCTAGTATTCCATACATCGCATTCCAGATCGCCACTAGAATACAAACTGTTTTCCCTCGCGATGTTTTCCTTCACCGATTGAGAGCACTAACATAATAGCACATTATGATACGAACATACATTTTTCAAGTGGAAAAACTTCTTGATGCGCGACAGGATTCGAACCTATTGTGGATTCTCATGATCAGAGAACAGGGACAGTCCCACTAGACCGCCGGCGCTCTATACTATATTTATATCGACTAAGACCAGAGGGTCTCGTAATTTAGCCCTCTCTTGGGGGTTGAAACATGCGAGGCTTGAGCGCTTGAAATTTACCTGACCACTTTTATAATGCGGGTATAGTCAGAGACAAACGCCTTATGAAGGAAAAGTGATTGCGGAAAAAGGTGAAAAAAATACGGTGGTAATTTTATAATTCTTAATTTTTTATTGGACACAATACAATACATAGGAAAAAGACAGAAATAGAGGACATGTACAAAGGCAACGCCTTTTTCTGCCGCCAAGCAGCGTTGCTGTGTTTCGGTTTGAAGAGTGTGGTTGCCGGTGTAATTACAGGCACATGAGGCTTAATATCTATATGCCTCAAGTTGATGGACGCAGGGCAGTGCATCGTAGGGCACTGCCGTCGTGAGGCAATGCTTTGTTATAAGTGATGGTTACCTAGTCAACTATCAACTAGTTGTATAAAAAAAGGCAAGCTTAACCCTAACAAGAGTTTTAGAATGTATCGTTTATGGTAGGGCGCGTTCCTATCGTGCGTGTCTTGCAATGCAGTGCTTTGTTACAGGTAATGGTTACCACCAATCATCAGGTGGGCAATTTGCTCGTTACATCAATAAGTTGTAAAAAAAAAACGTGTAATCTAGAGCTTATTTATTCGGAATAAAAAAAATATATATCACTGAAAAAACTGATAATTCTTTGAAACCTTCTGACATTTTAAATTTTATTTAAATACTAGCAGCGAAACCCGGCGTTGCTCGGGTTAAAATACATCGCATGTACTGACGAAAAGTCACTGGATTACGTTTTATATATCGTCAAATATCTAGTACCAAAACACTCTAGAATATTCAGATAGTTCGGTCGTTTTTGTTTCTCGGAATTACTTGAATTTGTTTAATTACTGTTCACTCGAACTTTGAATGATCTTCAAGTTGTAGGCATTTTGGAAGTTTCTAGATCATTTCAGAAATTTTTAGAATTTTCTAGATCATTTCAGAAATTTTTAGAATTTTCTAGATCATTTCAGAAACTTTCTACAACATTCTAGATCGGTTACAACAATTGAAACCATTTTAGAATTTTCTAGATCATTTCAGAAATTTTTAGAATTTTCTAGACCATTTCGGATCAATTTTATCGATTGCACACATTTTGGAACTTTCTAGATCATTCCAGGAGCTTACTGAAATATTCTAGATCGATTACAATAATTGCACGGCTTTTTGAAACTTTCTAGATAATTCCAGAAAGTTTTAGAACTTTCTAGATTGATTTCATCAGTTGCACACATTCTGGAACTTTCTAGATCATTCCCGAGATTCCCGAGTTTTTAAGAATTTGACAGAAGCTTTCTGTCAAATTAACAACTTCTCTAACATGTATAGTTAGAGAAGGACTGATATATATTATTCCACATTTTCGCCACCCACAACCACCCTTTTCCACCCACCCCGACCAAACTCCCTTATGCACACCAGGAGACCAAGGGGTATTTGCCATCCCAACGGGAAGTTGATCGAAGTTGCGGATCATAGAGAAAACCGTGGACACACGTACGAACATTAGCATTTTATATAATATACTAGCAGCGAAACCCGGCGTTGCTCGGGTTATAATACATCGCATCGCATGTATATTATATATCGTCAAATATCGAAATTTCTAGTACTTATCAAAACACTCCAGAATATTCAAATAGTTCGGTCGTTCTCGAAATTACTTGAATTTGTCTAATTACTGTTCACTTGTACTTTGATCTTCAAGTAGTAGGCATTTTGGCATGTATATTATATATCGTCAAATATCGAAATTTCTAGTACTTATCAAAACACTAGAATATTCAAATTATTATTTATTTATTTTTATTTACCAAAATCACTAATTACAGTATTCACTTTACAACATCGTGAAACCTAGCAAGGTTTGTGTCGATGTTGGCACTGACTCGAGCTGTTACACTTTCTAAACATAACAAATAGTTCGGTCGTTCTCGAAATTACTTGAATTTGTCTAATTACTGTTCACTCGTACTTTGATCTTCAAGTAGTAGGCATTTTGGAAGTTTCTAGATCATTTTAGAAAATTTTAGAACTTTTTAGAACACTTCGGATTGATTTTAACAGATAAAGGCATTTTTGAATTTTTTAGACCATTCCAGAAATGTTTAAAACGTTCTAGGACATTTCGGATCGATTTTAACAGTTGTAGATCTTTGGAACTTTCTAGATCTTTCCAGAAGCTTTCTAAAACATTCTAGATCGATTACAACAATTGCAACCATTTTGGAACATTCTAGATCATTTCAGAAATTTTTAGATTTTTCTAGACCATTTCGAATCAATTTTGTCGATTGCACACATTTTGGAACTTTCTAGATCATTCCAGAAGCTTTCTAAAATATTCTAGATCGATTACAATAATTGCACAGCTTTTTGGAACTTTCTAGATCATTCCAGAAAGTTTTATAGCTTTCTAGATTGATTACATCAGTTGCACACATTCTGGAACTATCTAGATCATTCCCGAGATTCCCGAGATTTTAAGAATTGTACAAAAGTTTTCTGTCCTTCTCTAACATGTATAGTTAGAGAAGGACAGATATATATTATTCCACATTTTCGCCACCCAAAACCACCCTCTTCCACCCACCGCGACCAAACTCCCTTATGCACACCAGGAGACCAAGGGGTATTTGCCATCCCAACGGGAAGTTGATCGAAGTTGCGGATCATAGAGAAAACCGTGGACACACGTACGAACATTAGCATTTTATTGATCGAGTGAGCGAAGCGAACGAAGATCTTAGTTTCAACTTGGGCGATTTGGCATTTTATGTATGTATGTATGTATGTATGTATGTATGTATGTATGTTTGTCTGGCGATAACTTTAGAACCGTTGATCCGATCTGCATGAAATTTGATATGCCGATAGCTTGTACTTGAGAAATTTACTGGTAAGTATATGAGTAATATCGGATGAAGGGTTTTTGAGATATGGAGTTTCTTAAGGGGGCAAAAATAAAAAAAGTTACATAAAAAAATCAAGTTACATGTCATATGAAAGGGCTTTGTCTGGACAGTCCAAAACAATTTTTACTTTTTTTTTGGGACGCTCGGTTTTTGAGATAAAATAATAAAAGTTAAATTAAGATAACCAGCGACCCAAGAGCTCCCATCTCTAAGAGTTTCGTTGGCATCAAGGTTTTTCTACTGGTCGTCCAGTTCCTTTGATTTTTCTTATTTTTTTTTCTTGAAATAAATTAAGGAAGTACTCAGTTCTCATAAAATGGTGACAACGACCAGGTCTGATGATGGAGCCAAGGTCTGTTCAACGGAACTCTTCAATAAATAGGTCAATTGAGTTGAAACTTGGTTACCGTACCAAGTTAGTAGGCGGTAGTCAGGAAAAAGTCCAAACATAATGTTTGGACTTGCCTTTGACTACCACCTTCTCAAAGTTTTGGTGCGTTCGTCGGGTCGCATCACGAGATCTCAGTTCGGGGCGAACTACTAGTATAATATATTAAGATTAAGATTTATTTATTTAAACGATCTCATGAAAATTTCTTACCAAAATATTTCGAGAATATAAAATTACAGCACTGTAAGTTAAATTAGCGATTTCAAATTCTTCAATAATTTTAATCGGTCTAAGAATGTTTAATAAGTCAGAATTTGTTACTTGGGTAAAATCCAATCTTATTTGTCTACGTGTCTGAATGGAACGCTAATAAATGTTTTGATGTTTACAAAATCGGAAACTCTGAAATAAATTTGATTACTCAAAGCAACGAAAGCTTTCTAATTTTGGCTTTGAGATGTAATTTGAATTATTGGATGTTGTTTTGGCTCGGTGCTGGTACAATGGAGAGGAAAGTCGATTAGCTTCAAAACCCGTTCGAAATGAGCTTAGAGTTATCTTGGAAACAGCGGCTAGTAAGACAACTGTACTGTACAATGTACCGACATTTAACAGACGTGGCAATGCATCTTCTTGTTATAATCTTCCTTTTTTTTGAAAAAGGTAAAAACTTTTGTTTACCATAATTGCATACATATACAAGGTGTTCCTTAAGTTGTGTATATAAACTTCAGGGGGCTAAAGTACCCATCAATATGAACAACTTTTCTAAGGAACCAACACTGTCAACGCGAAAAAAAAAAACAGCTGTTTCATACAAAAGTTCAATACCTACCAGGCTAAAATGTATGAAATAGCTGTTTTTTTTTTTCGCGTTCCCAGTGTTGGTTACTTAGAAAAAGTTGTTCATATTGATGGGTACTTTAGCCCCCTGAAGTTTATATACGTGTATAAGTGTTTTATTTTTTTCGCCGTGTGGCAACACTGGCGGTCTGACGTAAAAATCAGCTGCTCTTATTTATTTTAGATTTTAATTAAGTTTTATCGTGAACTATCAATCTATTAGCCAGTGTAACAGTTATAAATAGTATAAATAGTTTGTGTAATTGTTTGTGAACTATTTGGACAAGTGAAAATACATAAAAAGCGTTAGAAAGAATCCTGTGTGGCGAATGGCGATTTGAATGTTTACAAAGATTAGCTGTTAGAAGCGGATCTCTGCCTGTGAACTAGATCTACTGCATTTGAAGCTGCAGATAAACCTGACTATAAACCATGACCATGACTCGGAGGGCACGTGACTTTGAGGCAAGGCTAAAGGTTGCTACTGCGGAGCTCAAAGAGTCAAATAAGATTCAAGAGCAACTTCTGCAAGAACGGGATGAGAGTGAGGCTGAAATGCTGGGGATTTTGGGCCAGAATAAAACCCTCAAAAAGCAATTAGCCGAGCTATCCACCCAATATGAAGACAGTCGCGACCAAGTGGAAGGCCTACAGTCAAGGCTCGAATGTATGAACCAGTGTCATGAGACTTATGAATTGGCGATGCAAAAAATCCAGGACTTAAAACAAGAGTTATATGAGTGTAGATTAAGAAATGAACAGAATGAATCAGTGCACATATCTATTTCAAACGATTACAGTAGTCTGGACTTACAAACGGAACTAATCAACGGTGACCCCAACTACTCATTAGTCAACTTCAATACACCTAAGTGCCAAGGTGTATCTCCATTAATAAAAGGGAGTAACAAAATAAAAAAATATGTAAAATTAAGTAGCTTCTTAAAAAAATCAGAAAAAAAAAATAAAAAGACAAAAAATGTATTTGTACAGGCAAAGCTTTGCAAGGAAAAATGTAAGTTGAATGAAGAATTGAATTCCTGCTACAAATTACTTGGGCGGAATTCAGTAGAACAGGAAAACATGTCTGCAAAAATTATACAGTTAGAAAAATCACTTCATGATATAACAGAGAAATATAAAAAGGCAGAGCAAAATATGTCAGAATTAATTAGTGATGACAGTACATATGTACAAGTATGTAATAGTAGCTCACAGACAGATCCACCCATGTTTGAACAGACGCTCACTGGCGCAGCATTGGTTACGGAACAGGTGGCATCACTTTCGCCACTTGTGCCGCTGACAGGTGCTGTGACCAATGAGCCCATTAAAGTATGTGTATCACAGTCTCTTGTTAGACTAGACAGTGCTTGTCTAAAGACCCGGAAGACTGTAATATATTCGGACAGGATAGGAATAGGGATGGGACTGCTACTTAGCGATCAACTAGGTCAGGTAGTAACGAACAACTGCTTCCCGGATGCTCCCATTAGCTACTTTATAAATAGCATAAAAAGTGACAGTTCTCTTGACAAAGACACCACCTTGATAGTGCAATTAGGTGAGAGCAGTGTAATCAAGCATTTAGAATTAATTAAACTGGTGGAAGCTTTGTTAGGAAAGTTAGAATTAGGACTTCGAAAACTCATTTTATGTGCGTTTCCCTATTCTAATTCATTGAGTACTCAAGAAAATAAGAATATCTTTAAACTTAATTTAATGTTTTATAATTTGACATGTCGTCATAGTGACGTTTTGTATTTCGACACTAATAATTTTATTAGTAATTTTATATTGACTAGAGGTACTATGTCTTTATGTAAACATAGTAAAATAACCATTGCTAAATTGTTAGCATTTAATATTTTTGATCCTGTTATAGGTACTATAACACAGTCCGTAGACAAGCCCGTAGTTAGTAGCAGTACTAATGAGGGCTTACAAGCAGAAGGGCCTATTGCCCAACATTTAAACTAGTCTCTTCGACAATGGGAAAGCCTGGCACTTTACATGTTGTACACCAAAATATGCAAGGCCTTCCCAGCAAAGTATTAGAACTAGAATTATTTTTGAATTGTTTCAATGTAGATATCATGTGTATTACAGAACACTGGATATTAGAACTAGAGTTGCTCCCTTTTTATAATAAATACAGTATTTTGAGCTCTTTTAGACGCAAGAACGCTATACATGGCGGTTCTTTAATTGTTGTAAATAATAACTTGAAATGCAGGGAGCGTAAAGACATTGCAAATCTCAGTATTGAGAGGACTATTGAGCTGTCGTGTGTGGAGCTGGAGCGGCACATCGTTGTGAGTGTATACCGTCCCCCAGACGCGGACTTCACGTTGTATGAATCCACTATGGAAGAAGTATTGCTTAAAACCTTCGATAGTAAAAAAACTTTAATAGTCTGCGGTGATTTTAATAAAGATATTCCGGTTCATCCACTCTCTGAGAGATTTTTAAATTTGTTCAAATGTTTTGATCTACACAGCTTGTTTAAAGACCCAACAAGAGTGACATTAACAACAGCCACCTGTTTAGACAACATCTTTTGCAGTCATGAACCAATTTGTAAGTCCGTAGTTAAGCTTTTTAGCTCAGATCATTACGGTCATAGCGCTAGGTTTGAATATAAAGTATCAGATAAAGACGAGGTCTTCACCTATCGGCTTATCACAGATAGCCGTACTAAAAAGTTTCAGAACAATGTTGAACTGAAAGTGTCCCTTTTACCATATTTGAATGACCCAAATGATCTTTTTATAAAACTGACAAATTTAATAAATGAAGAACATAATGATACTTTTCAACTTAAAACATGTAAAGCTAGTGTAAGTGTCAAGTTCGCTGACTGGGCAACTCCAGGTATTTACAAAAGTAGGAATAAATTATATGACCTATACGCTGCTAGGGAGTCAATGCTGAATGACCCAACGTTTATTCTACACACTAAAAACTACTCTAAAATTTTCAAAAAAGTATGTCACGCGGCAAAATCATTGCATATAAGAAATAAAATTGAAAAATCGACAAATAAAATTAAAGCCACTTGGAAGGTAGTTAATAACGAAACAGGCAAATCAAAGATCGGTAATAAACAGATAAATTTAAAAGTAAACAATAATGTTTTTACTAAAAATATTGAAGTCGCCAACGCGTTTGATAGTTTTTTCTCCAGTATACCTAAACTTGTGACTTCATCCCTAAATTCCTCAGCTGCTGAAGCGACAACACTATTAGAGTCTAGCGTTAAAAAATGTAATGATATCTTCAGTTTTAAATATATTAATGCTGATAATATTGTGAAAACTTTTAAATCCTTAAATATTAAAAATACTGAAGATCTATGGGGAATGTCCACAAAAGTTTTAAGCGCTATTATAACTGATATTGCACCATGTCTAGCATACATTTTTAATAGATGTGTAGATGAGGGCGTTTTCCCTGATTTAATGAAACACAGTAAACTCATTCCCCTGTACAAGTCTGGAAATGAACAAGACCCTGCGAACTACAGGCCTATTTCGGTACTGCCTTCGATAAGTAAAATTTTTGAAAAAATTGTTCTTACTCAGTTATTATCACATTTCAACGTCAACGGCATACTTCATAGTCATCAATTTGGATTTACTAAAGGTCGATCAACGACAGATGCCGGTTCGACGCTCCTGAAGCACATTTATGATGCTTGGGAACACTCACAAGATGCGATTGGGGTATTCTGCGATCTGTCCAAAGCTTTTGACTGTGTAAGTCATGCCACCTTAATATCTAAACTTAAACATTACGGCATCATAAACCAGGCAATTGGTCTTTTACAGTCATATTTAACCAATAGAGTGCAAAAAGTTGATGTTGGCGGTGAGAGGTCGTCTGGGTCGGTTATTGATATAGGGGTACCTCAAGGTTCCATATTGGGTCCCTTTTTATTTCTAGTATATGTAAATGACCTTCCACCTTTTGTAAAGGATTTATGTGAAATAGTTCTATTTGCTGACGATACCTCTTTAATATTTAAAGTCGACAGATTGAAGACTAACTTCGATGACGTTAATGCATCTCTGTCGCAAGTACTTAACTGGTTTACTGTTAATAATCTTTTGCTCAATGCCGGGAAAACGAAATGCATTAAATTTACTTTGCCAAATGTGGTTCAGCGTCCAACCAATATTGAATTAAATGGAGAATCACTTACCCTTGTCAATTCTACTATTTTTTTAGGACTTAATATTGATGCAAAATTACAGTGGGGTCCACATATCAAATCACTTGCTGGTAGACTGAGTTCGGCTGCATACGCAGTTCGCACAATAAGATGGCTTACAGATGAAGCTACAGCTAGGCTAGTATATTTTAGCTACTTTCATAGTGTAATGTCTTATGGTATTTTGCTCTGGGGGAAAGCTGCTGATATACAAAGTATATTTGTACTTCAAAAACGGGCGATACGTGCCATTTATAAAATGAAACCACGCGAATCATTGAGGGAGCGATTTAAAGAAATTAATATTCTCACAGTAATTTCGCAGTATATTTATGAAAATCTATTATACACTCATAAACACATAGATAGCTTTAAGAAAAAGAGTGATGCACATAACGTTAACACTAAAAATAAAAACAAATTATGTATTCCTAAATTTCGACTCCAAAAGGTAAATGGCTCGTTTATGGGGAACGGTATACGCTTCTATAATAAACTTCCAGAAAGTGCCACTGGGCTTCCTATTAGAAAATTTAAAGCATACATTAAGAATAATCTAATAAGTAAAGCTTATTATACTTTAGATAGCTATATTGATGATAAAAGTGCGTGGCCCGATGTCCCGGTCGCTCTGCCCATCGGCAGCTAACATGTCTGCAATGTCTGTACTGTACCTACTATTGTGTGTTTTATTTTTCTCTGATTTAATAGATTGTATTTAATTTTATGCATTAGGTATTATTAGTTTGAAGCGTAGCGTGTGCTGTCTTATAAATTTGATTATGTTTACCTTTTTCTGTATGCCTACGCCTCACTTAACTTCAATAATATATTATATTACATTGTAAAAGGATCATACAAAAGAACGGTAGGAACCAAGCCGTAAGTTTGTTGCCTGTTCTTCTAGGCTTTGGTCGCGTGGAACTGGCACCTAGAGTCACCTAGCTTTAAGACGTTTCAAAGTGATCCTTGTGATTTTATTGAATAAATACCTATTGACTTTGACTTTGACTTTGATACACAACTTATGGAACACCTTGTATATCGTCAATAATGAAGTTGCTTAATTTTAAGCAATATTTATATTTTAGTGACGTTTCTATTAACATATGTCAAGCATTCAAAAGGAGCCTCTTGAGGCGCACTTAAAATCCTTTCACCACACTTTTTCGAAAGAAACTAGTGACAGGACAAGAGAAAGAGAGAATGACGTTTCAAAGTATTATGATTTTTAAGTAAGTTGAACGTTTAAGGTATAGATTTAGTTTTTTTTTTATCAAACATTATGATGATTCTTTTATATCTCTGTCATTTTATAAAAATCGTTTTGTTTAATATGTTTTTAAATTACTGTAACAATTTCTTAAAACACTTTTTACCTCCATTGTACGCAAGAATTCCCATTTGGTGAGCGCGGATATGTTCGTCACAGTTTACACACAAGCGCGTAAGTTCCGAACTGTATCCGAATCTATACATCAAATCAACTTGCAATCTAATCTGGTCTTTACCACTTGGATTTAAGATTCAATTCAATCTATATGCTACAACTTTCACCTATGGAAGTTTTAAATGTAACGTACTACACGTTAGGTTCGTCAAACTAAATTGTACTTTCGCTTGATAAGGCTAAGTTTCACTTTCGCTTGCATGCGTCTCAGACTGTGACATAATTCGGGAGGTGGAGTGATATATGTGCTTGTACCTAGTGTTGTTATATTCTGTGTCGGAAGGCTTGGAGGTCCAGAGGGCCACCGAACTAGAGGTCCACTGGGACTTACCCAGTTGCGGTTAGATTTAATCAATAAACTATTTTGTAACTAGCTTTGGACTGACTTCATACTTATATCTCCCTGTGGATGATTGGAGATGTATAATTGTATTTACTTATTTACCACCACCACTCAGTGGAATGGACCACCAGGCAAAAGAAAAGTTGGTAGACCGTATGTGGGCTCGCATGTCCACACCTCATAGATTTAAGAAAAATAACATTATCACTAACAACTAGGCTAAAAACTAATACTTAACTTACATTATAAACTTGTAATACCTAACTTTTTACTACTTGCTGATGGTACTATCAGATGGCCCACCTGATGTTAAGCAGTAGCCATCACCTATAACAAAGCATTGCCTTATAAATCACGAACGATGGGAACGTGCTCTACGATGCACTGCCCTGCGTCCATCAACTTGAGACATACAGATGTTAAGCCTCAGAAAAAGGCGTGGTGGTAGTACTTCCCCGGGCGAGCGCTTTACAAAGAGCTCTACTACTCTTACTTGATAAACTGTGCAAATCACTTTTTTGTTAATTGTAGTAGGACTCTTTGCGTAATACCACCATGCGTATTTTTGCCTTCGCATCGTTTAAACTTCAATGTTATTATTCGGCTGTATTATGTCACGAGTTAGTTACGAGGCATAGCTTTCTAACAGGTAATGGTTACCATTTAACATCAGGTGGGATATCGGCATGCTCCATCTCCTATCGGATAGTATAGATCCTAGCTTAAGACCTAGCTTTAAGACGTTTCAAAGTGATCCTTGTGATTTTATTGAATAAATACCTATTGACTTTGACTTTGACCTAGCTGCGTTGATGTGTTTCGGTTCAGAGTGTGGTTGCCGGTGAAATTACAGGCACATCAGGCTTAACATCTGTATACCTCAAGTTGAAGGACGCAGGGCAGTGCAGGGGCACGGCACACCTATCGTGCGTGACTTACGAGGCAATGCTTTTTATAAGTTTACTACTGTTACTGTTTATTTTTAATAATAGCACGCCAACATCATTTTCTACCTTTAAGGTTGGCTGGTAGAAAATGCTTATAGCATTAAGCCCACCTTTTGTACACTTAAATTTTTATTTTTTGTGCAATAAAGTGTTAAATAAATAAATAAATAAATAAATAAGTGACAGTTACCACAAAAAAAACATTTTGATCGATACAATGTTTTCCTACTCAAAAGTTTGTTTTACTAATTTTCGTACATAGGCAAACTTTTAAGCAGGAAAATTTGTATCGATCAAAATGTTTTTTTTTGTGGTAACCGTCACTTATTTATTTAACACTTTATTGCACAAAAAAATAGAAATTTAAGTGTACAAAAAATAAAAATGGTAGATTGCGATTTTTTAAAATGAGTTTAGTGATTTTATATATGTCAACATGTCTAAACGTGCGAGCGAGAGTCACATTAGCTCTTGTCTTCGCCTTAAGCTTTTTTGCTGAGAGTTGAAAAAGCAGGTACTTACTTGTACTATGGAAATATTGGTTTTGATTTATGAGTAGCAACAGGTAGTCTTTGAAGAGTGATTTAGAAGCTGAGTGATCGTTATATAATTTTTCTTTCCTTTGAAAGTCAGGTTGACAAAACAATAAAATAAAGTGGCTAGTCATTACGTTTACGACCACCCACTAAACTAAGTGCTCGAAAGGAGCCTCTTTGAGGTGTACTTAAAATCCTTTCACCACACTATTTCGAAAGAACTAGTGACACGACAAGCACAAGAAGAAGTCATTACCACGCCTTTTTCTGCCGCCTTCAAACAAAAACGCAGCGTTGCTGTGTTTCTGTTTGAAGAGAGTTGAGATTTGAGATTTCACTGGCAGCCGCCAGTGAAATTACAGGCACATGAGGCTTTAACATCTGTATGCCTCAAGTTGATGAACGCAGGGCAGTGCATCGTATGGCAAGTTTATATCGTGCGTGACTTACGAGGCAATCCTTTGTTATAGGTGATGGTTACCACTTAACATCAGGTGGGCCAACTGCTGTTTCATCAACTAATTGTACAAAAATACGAGCTCAGTTATGGAGTTAGTCTGGGCTCTGCCTTAAGATTCTTCTAGAATTTGGTACCCCTATTAGATATCTTCAAAGAGGTACGAAGAAAGTATTTCATTTGGCACATACCCACATTTTGTAGAGCCGGTATTCCAAATGTGACAGGTTGCAAGCCCATCGCCGCTGTTAATCCATCATTTGTCATCATCAAGGCTTGATTTCATCAGAATTTATTCATGTTTACTATCGATAAAATAAACAAAAATATATGACCAACTCGACTTTTTGCGGAAAAAACATTGCAAATTCTCCCTTGGCGCTCCCAAACTGCATAAAATAAAGTCTTGCTTATCGAGTTTACTCGAACCCGGAGCGGCCGATAAATTAGTTTGGACACCGTGCCGCCTCGTCACTCTTTACCTCACTGCGCTTTTTATACTGATCCCTGATACATACTGAACCCTCGTGCTTTTCTATCAGGGTACAAAAATATCAGATACACAAATATTTGAGTAGTAGAGCCCTTTGTGTAGGCCTCGTCTCGGGAAGTACTTCCAAAAATAAAAATAAGTTTATTTTGGAACAAAAACAAGGCACAATATAATGTAGAAAACGATAACATTCGCAGAAGTTTAAAATAAAAACCGGCCAAGTGCGAGTCGGACTCGCACACGAAGGGTTTTATGGGAGTCCCCTTAAATATTTATTTTATTCTGTTTTTTAGTATTTGTTGTTATAGCGGCAACAGAAATACATCATCTGTAAAAATTTCAACTGTCTAACTATCACGGTCCATGAGATACAGCCTGGTGACAGACGGGCAGACAGACAGACGGACATACAGACAGACGGACGGACAGCGGGGTCCCGTTTTACCAAAGGGTAAAACGGGACCCTATTACTTGCCCAAGGTTCCGTACCCAAAGGGGTACGGAACCTTAAAAACTGTGTCGAACATAAACGCGTCCGCCAAAACATTATGAGAACTAGTAGTTCAGTTAATTAAAAGTATTAACAAAAATAGAATATTATTGTAAGCGTGGATTTTTGTTGTTTAGTGAGTGTTAGGGTGTGTATGTGGGTGTGTGTGTGTGAGATAAATTTATGGGGGGTTTTCCTGACCGCCATGCCTATTTCTGCCACCAAGCAGCGTTGCTGTGTTTCGGTTTGAAGGGCGCGGTCGCCGGAGAAATGACAAAAACAATCTGGAATGTCAACGTAAGATAAGAACGTTCCCTACGATACACTGCCCTGCATGTATCTGGGGCATTATTCTCTATGATATAGGAGATTCCGTGCCATAACCGTGTGACGTCACAGCGTGTTCTAACGGAAACGCGATTCATAAATCAAAAAATGAACTAAGAATGACAACTAGGAATGACAACTAAGTCATAGGGAATACGGTTTTGTCTGATTTCCCTCCGCTGTCTTAGTCGTATCTGTGTAACGCGATTGCATTGGCAATAGAGAATAATGCCCCTGGTCAATTATATTTTACTACTGCACCTGTTATTTTTACAATTTATAAATGCCTCTCTACATAGCAATTTCCTTTCTTTCTTTAAACTTTAACTTAATTCATTGTATACTTACATTATTTATTTTTCTTCTGTAGCTGACTGTACCAAGTCTACGTCATTTCCGATACAGAAATAGTTTTTTCTTATTTTCTTGCTCCGCGGTAATTAATATCGTTATAACGCGGTCGTACTTTTAGCATTCAACAGATGATTGAAAAATACGTTAACAGATTTCTCTGTAAAAATTGCTTGGCTTGTGTGCTTTTTTTCTGATTTGTAGAGAGGTTTTTTTTCAATACAACTAGCTGATGGAACAAGCAGATGGCCCACCTGATGTTAAGTGGTAACCATCACCCATAATAAAGCATTGCCTCGTAAGTCACGCACGATAGGAACGTGCCTTACGATGCACTGCCCTGCGTCCATCAACTTGAGGCATATAGATGTTAAGCCCTATGTGCCTGTAATTACACCGGCAACCACAGTCTTCAAACCGAAACACAGCAGCGCTGCTTGGCGGCACAAAAAGGCGTGGTGGTAGTACTTCCCCGGACTAGCCCTTCACTCAGGCTGAGATTCAGAGACGAGGTTAGGCGTGAGCTTACGCTTGAGCTTGTCGAAATCGGTTGGTTTAGCTTCCGATTTTGACAAGCTCAAGCGTAAGTTCACGCCTAACCTCGTCTCTGAATCTCAGCCCCAGAGCTCTACTACACTTAAAAAATATTTTTAAATGTTTAATTTTTGATTTAAATATTTTTAAATGATAATAATATTTAAAAAAAAATTAAGTATTTAAATGTTAAATGTTTTTATTTTATTAATGTAAATTTTTGTTACTATAGAATGATTTTTCTTTGCCTGATTTGCTCTGTTAGTAATAAGCTCAATTCCTAACCAATGTTAATAAAGAGTTTTGTTATGAGTTTTATCATCACACATTTACCAACAGCTCGTGCAGTGTGGTAAAATGGAAGAAACATAATTTTAGGTTAAAGCTGAAAAAATCTTCCTGGACTTGAAAAAGTCTGTCAAGTGCCTCTTTCTGCCTCGTAACTGTAGAAGGTGTTACTTATGAGCCAGTGTTTCAGTCTATACTTATAGGAGCTTATGAATAGTTCCTAAACATACACGCTTTAACGGGGTTCGCCTGTGAAACCCAGGCTCTTATGAAGCTGGTGTTATCAGGATAACCCCTTTGTGTGATTACATTTTTTAATTTTCTATTATTTTTGTTATGAAACTTTTACCTATATTGTATTATCAGGCTCTAAATTATACATTACCCTGACTAAACCAAATTTTATATTATGTGACGACCCAACTCATTTACAATATTTACTGTTCGTGCATCACCAAAAGCCTTGAGCTGAAAACCAGCGCTGGGAATTAGTTCTCAGCTGATGCTGAGATGCTCCGTGTTCATTGCGGGTTTTGTAAAGTTCCATATCGGTATCCCTATCGCGTCTTCATACAAAACCCGCAATGAACACGGAACAAAAACGTAAAACGAAAAACGAAATATCGTAAGCAAAACTCATACTTGGGGTACAGAGCTTTTTATACAGACCGCACACCGTGGCGTACATGGCAGCGTTCCACATGCATTTTGCGTAGATGTGACACACACACTATTTTTATTGCCTTTTTTGTTTTTTCTCTACTTGCGTCTCATTTCTACGTATCTAGAATAGTTTTATACCCATTTATATGCCCTGTACCTGGTGTACAGTTTGTATGAATAGATGCCTTCATCAACCTGATGTTTAGAGGTAGCCATCAGGCCATAGGCTGCTTTTTTTATCTTGCATGTCACGCACTTTAGAAATATGTCTTACGATGTACGTGCGTGGCCCTGTAATGCTAATACGTGATAAACAAATCACGTATCGTATTGTTACATATCTACTAGGTCCTTGTAGATCAGCGTTGCCATTTTCACGCGGGTGTTGCTTAAGGTGAGTGAATGTATTACAGAATGTTATACATACCGCGGATTCCGTCACTTGGGCGAGTGTTGTTGACAGAATAGCACTTCTGCGTCCATCAATTTAAGGCATAGTTGTATTGTATTGTATTGTATTGCGACTCCTGTATCCGCATTTAGACTCCAAAGTGGTCCGTTATGCGTGGGGGGTGATCTGGTTACACTTGTAGCCAGCCTAGCTCATCTCAAAAGCGCAGAAGCTTCCCGGTGGCTTCACAGGCTTGGAGGGGTGACCAGGGGCTTCCTGGGGTTTCTTGTCATTGAAAAGCTTCGCCCTCGCATTCCAGGATTACGTGGGCAGCTTATTCTTCTTCGGACAGGCAGCCTCTGCAGAGTGGACTGTCTGTAGCTCCAATGTTGTAGAGATGTTTTTTAAGTGGACAGTGACCTGTTAGGGTCCCCACGATGGTTCTAAGGTTTCGTCTATGTAGGTTTATTAGACGACGTGTCAGTCTAGGTGTGGTGGCTGGTATTGCTGCTCTTGACTTTATGCATTAGGTATTATTAGTTTGAGGCGTAGCGTGTGCTGTCTTATAAATTTGATTATGTTTACCTTTTTCTGTATGCCTACGCCTCACTACTAAACTTCAATAATATATTATAGTATTACATTGTAAAAGGATCATACAAAAGAACGGTAGGAACCAAGCCGTAAGTTTGTTGCCTGTTCTTCTAGGCTTTGGTCGCGTGGAACTGGCACCTAGAGTCACCTAGCTTTAAGACGTTTCAAAGTGATCCTTGTGATTTTATTGAATAAATACATTTTGACTTTGACTTTGACTTCGACTGTCTGCAGTCAGTCGCCCGCGTTCAGCGTAGGTGGACATAGGCATAGGTGTAGGTTAGAGCTTAAAACGGAACAACAATAATTTGCTATGTCAATTTTCATTAAAATGACATTATTTACTACACACATTCAACGGCAGGTATAACTCCTTAGGTAGGAAGCGATGCGATACCAAGACCGTGTTGAACGCAGTCGTAAATAACGCACGATGACAGTAGGCAAAGTCGCCAGCTGTGGCCAGCGGTTCTACCATGAAAGTTATAAACGAAGGTTCGTATTTAAATTTGTAGTTACATTGCGGGGCAACAGTAAACGTTTCAGATTGATTGAGGCCTGCAAGCTGATCACGAATGAATGTTGACATTTGTCAAGTTTACGTATTCTAACGATATTCGACCTTATTTTGTTGTAGTTAGGGATACGATACGTTTACGCGACTAACGTCAAATTCATACGTGATAAGGCCCCTGGTTTCACCATAGTCTGTTAGTAAAACTAACTGCTTGTTAAGCCTTTTATCCGACTGTTATCGTTGTTTTGTGTATCATCATGCCCTAAAAAAGGATCTAATTGCCAATTAACAGTTGATTTAGATTTTAGATGTTGATTTAAATTTGTGTCAAAATGGATGCGGTAATCAAAGTAATCCTTTATCATTCGACATCTCAGTGCTCACTTCTTTCTTACTCATGTCATCTTTCACACTATACTACTTACATACAATAAAATAACACACAGAACAGGAATACTTTGTACAGTCAAAAGGACAAATAATGTTTTTTGGTCTTAGATATCGTATACCGCCAATCGCGCAATGTAACTGAAAATTTTATTACGAACGTTTTTCTCATTTCAAGGTAAAGTGTCTAATTCTATAGAACAACGGACTAAGTTCATATGAAAACATAAATATCCAGCTGTCACACAATAGTCCTGGCCCAACTAGGATATTTTCTTTCTTATCAAAAACTGAAACAGCTTTACGACTTTGAACCCCAGGCACGGTAGATATCCCCTCAGATCTCTTAGTACCAAGTACTAACTCCAGATTCTTCAGTCAGAGGTTGCATTCCAAACATTGCATTTGGCACAAACCACGACTATATTATATCGTGGATTCAAATCCCACTCAGATACCTAATAACTTTTGGGATATTTTAAGAAATCTTAAATACTATTTTTTTTTGAAGCTGCGTAAAATGCTTTACGCTTTCCCCCCTTGGAGGATGGGAGGGATATGTGGGACTCCCCGGTTTTTTCCGCTACCGGTATACCCACTAAACAACCCAACGGCACTCCCGCGTCGCCTATGTGGAGGGAGACTAGGAATCAGGCAGAGCCTTCCCATCCAGTCCCCCGCCAGCGACCGGCCCACCATTACAGCGGGGCCCGCAAACGAAAGCAGGGAGGGGACCGGGAACGACCGCGAGTGCTCGGCCGTTCCCGCCCGCCGGGGTGGTGAATAAGTGCAATGCGGGAGAAGGCCCCTCCAGGTCTTCTCCCGCTATATGCCGCATGAGCAGCACGAGAAGTGCCGCGTCTCTCGCGCGCGCTCTACCGCCTGGGTAGACTTGTAGGTCTACCCTGCCTCATCACGCTGTGCTCTCTGCTAGTCAGAGGGACCCGCGGAGAGGCCCACTGTGTGGGGTTATTGGCCACCATGAAACACGTCCGCAGTACTCTGCGAGCGTATTTCATGGTGTTACCAGGGTGCACCACGAGGAGGTTACTCGACCTAGCACCCCTCTTAACGATTAGCTAGCCTAACTAGATTAACTAGTTCACTAATACTCTTTTGACATCTAGCCCCAAACTAATCAATGCTACTATAAATCCAGTTTCTGCTTTAATCTCTATCCCATTATCTGAGCCGTGCTCGCTGTACGCAGCGAACTATTAGCTGGTGTGTGTACAGACTATACACCGGCCAATTCGACGAACCGTTCAGGTGTGTGTAACTAGGCTTTG
Source organism: Chloroclysta siterata (assembly GCA_932294275.1). Lineage (NCBI taxonomy): Eukaryota > Metazoa > Arthropoda > Insecta > Lepidoptera > Geometridae > Chloroclysta > Chloroclysta siterata. The sequence continues at coordinate 3,254,402 of OW028604.1, read as the reverse complement.
AAGGCTTACCACGTGACATATTTCATGCGGAGTAACGTGCCGTGAGAGTGATGTGCTTGACTAGTGGCATTTCCCCGACTTGTTCGTGCTCTGTTTACATGCACACCAAAAAAGTGAAGCAATTTTATTCGAAACTTCCCCTCTATTGCTATTGCGAAATTCTATTGCTATTGGGATATTTTTTATAAAACTTTTCTTCATAAACGTAGGTTAACAATATTAAATACATCTATTAAAAAAGGACTTTTAGAATTTTCTTTTTCTTACAACTTATAGGAAGATGTTTGACCACTATCTCACCATAAGATAAGTGATGATGCAGCCGACAATGTAGCACATTTATCAAGAAGATTGAATCTTCTCTTGAAAACATCAAAATTAAAGGCATTTGAAAAAACCAATGCCGCCAGTTGAGAATTCCACTTTTTAGCTGTCCATAAAAGCTGTCGTATAAAAGTTGAAGCAAAGCCCTAGCAGGAAGTACTGGCACTTCACCTTTTTGCTGGAAGAAAACTCTTTAAAGGGATAAGCTCGCCCTCATACATGTATTTTGTTATCACATTTAAGTAAATGTTTCTGTGTACAATAAAGAATTCAAGAATTCACCTGCCCATTGCCACTTCAACCTAATAATCCTACGGTATAGATGGTCTTTCAAATAATATCTAAGACATGCCATGATAGTATGATATTACTTGGTAGGCTTCATCAAATGACATAACCTTGTATTTCCAACCACACAAACGCAAATTACAACATCCTCGGCATTATGTTCCTTTGATCTCAGCCCCACTCTTTCTGGTGTATTACGACGTCACGTTCCCCTCTTGATTCGTCAGATGCTCCAATTATGGTACAATTTGAATAATTGCTACGGCTCATACGACAAAGGAGCGGAAATGAGCTAGTACACAGCTATGATAGAATGGCTAGGTAATATGCGTTATAGCTAGGTATAGCACGCGCCAGTAAAGAAACGAATACAAAATGGCGCCGCAGTTCTCAATCCGAATTACTTTATCGTTGAAAAGTAGTGCGGGAGTGAGAGCACTCGCGCACTACTTTAACCATAAACTAATAACTTTAAAAATACTTAACTTCGTTTTTTTTTCTGATAACTATTATATGACTGTTATGGCCTATCACCCGTTTTCGGATTGGCGTCAGTTTTTGGGACACCCTGTTTTTGACAGATGTCCGATTTTAAGAATTTTAATGAAATGTTGAATAATTCAAGACGTGGAATAACTCATAGTCTCGATAGATTTATCTAGGAGAGCACTGGTAGTCTAGTGGTAGCGGCCCCGCCTTCCGATCCTTAGGTCGTGGGTTCAAAACCGGTCTTGTACCAATGAGTTTATCTGTTTAAAAAATTATGATCACAATGCCAGTACTCTAAAACGGTGAAAGAAAACATCGTGAGGAAAGTAGAACCTAAAAAATTCTATAACATGTATCAAGTGTTCGAAAGGAGCCTCTTGAGGCGCACTTAAAATCCTTCCACCACACTGTTTCGAAATAAACTAGTGACACGAGAAGAGAGAGAGACTAGGAAAAAATTACATGAAGTAAAACAGCTGCTCTTTGGAGGCTGTAATAGGCGCCACTCAATTAAGTTTTCGTCGCGTTCTGATGGTGATGAAGACGACATTTTTCGTGTTTATTAAGATGTATATATTTTTTTCATTTTCTTCAGTAACCATACTTAAACTCGTTGTATTTCAGAACTAAGATGTTACCTAATACTAGTAGTACTTATTTATATTCTGTGCCTATCCTAGAGTAGTAAAGTTTTTTGTGATGGCTCGTTCGGGGAAGTACTACCACCATGCCTTTTTTTGCCGCTTAGCCATGTCGCTGGGTTTTGGTTTAAACTTTAAAGGGTTTGGTTGCCAATGAAATAACAGGCACATGAGGCTTAACATCTGAATGCCTCAAGGTGATAGACGCAATGCAGTGCATCGTAAGGCTATAAGGCCGCCAAGCAGCGTTGCTGTGTTTCGGTTAGAAGAGTGTGGTTGCCGGTGTAATTACAGGCACATGAGGCTTAACATCTGTATGACTGTATGCCTGAAGTTGATAGAAGCGGTGCAGTGCATCGTAGGGCACGTTCCCTTCGAGCGTGACTTACGAGGCAATGCTTTGTTTTAGGTGATGGTTACCACATAACATCAGGTGGGCCATCTGCTTGTTCCATTAGCTAGTAGAATAAAAAAATAAAAAAATAAAAAGAGATATATAAATAAATATTGGTAGACTTTATACACATAACTATCTAGCACAGTTTTAAGCAAATTTTGTAAAATGAGAACTAGAGATCTAATATACACTTTAAACATGTTATTGCATGATGACGGGATGATAATGTATACCACGATAATTCAAACCCGTGGACACGGATTAACTGGGTATACATTATCATACTGTGCAATAACATGCTGTACAGTATTGGCTCCCGTGGCCTACAATGCAAAAAGCAGAGCTACTACCAACCTGAGCTGTGAGTGCTGTCAAAATGCGCTCATAAATCCGTCTATTCCTGAAGAAGGACAAAAGTCGCAACAGCCGGCAAAAGAGCATGCACAGATTCCAAATTGGCGTATAAGTGCGGGCTGGCTGCCGTTTTGAATAATTTATGGGATTCACCCATCCCCAACGTAATTTGAACAAATTATAAGCGGACCGGAGGAATTACCCACCGGCGGGCGCTGGTCAGATTTTGTAAAGGTGTAACATTGTTTTTGCAAAAGCTTCGTTTATTATGCTCAAGTAAAAATACTTACTACCAGCCGAAGCCAGCCAAAGCAAGAGTAGTAGAGCTCTTTGTGAAGAGCTCGTCGTATAAAAAAGCATTGCCTAGTAAGTCACGCACGATAGGAACGTGTCCTACGATGTACTGCCCTGCGTCCATCAACTTGAGGCATACGGATGTTAAGACTCATGTGCCTGTAATTACACCGGCAACCACACTCTTCAAACCGAAACACAGCGTTGCTGAAAAGAAAATTGCTCAAAATCGTTCTTTCAGGAAACTAATAGAGGTGTTCTATTCTTTTGGCTTCTTTAGGCTGATGATGATGAAGACGATCCATTTTTATAAACACTCGTTTGATACAATATTTGCATTATCTTTTTTCTTCGAAGAATGTGAGTTTTTGTCATTTAATTGTGTCCTAAGTTTATTACTTACCCAAGTTACTAGTATTCTCTTATCTGTGCCCAAGTAGGTACTTGTGATACAAAAGTTTTAATTAAGCATATCTTTGAAGTAACATTTACGTCTCAATTTTTTGACGTTTTGACGTAATTAAAATACTTTTGCTTTGTTCAAATCTAAGATACTTGTTTACATGTTTTCTCAGTAAGGTCGCGTACAAAACGCTTGTTATTTCGACCAACTCGTAACCAATTTTTTTATAGTTTATAGATAACAAGCTGGTGCCCGCGACTTCGTCTGCGCAGGATTAGTCACACAATGTCTTTCTAAATTGTAGCTTATGTGTTATTCTGATGTATAAGCTATATTATTGTAAAGTTTCATTAAAATCCATTGAGTAGTTTTTCGTGAAAGAGTAAAAAACATCCATCCATCCATCCATCCATACTTACAAACTTTCGCGTTTATAATATTAGTAGGATTGTTTGGATGCAATCACACCTGATGTTCAGTGATGCAAAAACCTTTCAGGCGTTTATTTTCATAATAAATTAAAAAAAAAACCGTTTCTGTGATAAGTTGTAGGCACTGTAACGTTACAATCCTCTTCCTAAAGAGGATTGAACGCACAAGTTAATTTAGAAGAGGACTTTTACCTATCCTAACGTTTTAAAAAAAGAAATGGAACAAGATGATTAAGTTTTATTTAGAGTAACCAAGGTAGAGGATGAGGAGACGGCAGAACGGCAGACACTGAGGCAGGGAGAAGTGGAGTTGGAGGCGAGGATTCCGTAGTAAGGCCCGGAGAGGATGCAGGTGTAAGGCCCGGAGAGGGTGCAGGTGTGGAGTAGACGTAGAAGATTCCGTAGTAAGGCCCGCAGAGGATGCAGGTATAGGGTGGACGTCCCCGCAGACGCTGATGGAACGTCCGAAGCAGTCGTAGGTGGAATTCCGTTTAATGTAACCTGGAGAGGCGCAAAGGAATTTAGGTTTTGAAGATTTCTTCAAGTTGATAACCCAAGGATGTTGGTTGACTAGGATTTAATCAACCCAGGGTATCCGACATCTGTTGGACACGTTCCAGCACGAGCACGGTATCTGGATACAGTACAAGGTGTACTCCTTTCCGACTTGTAGGTACTTGTAACTGGGTAACTTGTAGGACTTGTAGCTAGGTAACTTGTAGGACTTGTAGCTAGGTACTTATGTAGTACTCTCCAAGGCGTCTGCCAATGAACTCTGGATTTGTCGCCTGGTTCCGCTTATATAGCAAAATCCATCCAAAATATTATCTTTTTAATTTTCAAAAATGGAACCTTCAGCTGCTAGCATCTTTTGCTGTAGAGTTGAGTTTGGATGACAATTTGTAAAGCAACCTATCGAAATTTGAGATTTAAAACTAAAAGTTTGACAATACGACTGACAGTGTCGATATTGTCAAGAGGAAAATTTCAATGTTTTGATAAAAATAGTAATTTAGAATAAAAATAGATATAGCTTCATTTATACTCCTAGGATCAGAAAATTCTGCTCTATCGATTGGTGTTTAAGTGAAAATTTAGAATTATAAAGTTAAAATACCAAAAAGGAGCCTAAAATATTGATTGTAAGTACCTAAAATGAACAGTAACTTCCTTCCTAGAGAGTATTTATAGAGAAGTATTAAGAAAAAGAGTAAAAACAGTGATATAAAAAGGATTAGAAAAGATTAACACTACAGCACGTGACGGCAATGCTTTGTTATAGGTGATGGTTACCACTTAACATCAAAAAAGCCATCAGATCATCTAGACAGCTTTCACAGCTCAGTTGATAGTAGCTCAGCATTCTGCGCTGTGAGATGTTTCTTCTCTGACTGGTTATTATAAGGTTATGATTAGTATATCGGCTATCTGGTTCCCATTGTACAAGCTCTGGCGTAGTTCGGGGGGTTTTTTTTTATACTACTAGTTGATGGAACAAGCACATAGCCCACCTGATGTTAAGTGGTAACCATCACCTATAACAAAGAATTACCTCGTAAGTCACGCACTTTAGGAACGTGCCTTACGATGCACTGCCCTGCGTCCATCAACTTGAGGCATACAGATGTTAAGCCTCATGTGCTCATGTGTTAGATAGAGCTGTGTGGAATATCCATCAAAATTATTTATTTATTATTCTGTTGTTCCATCAGCAGTAGAATAAAATGATGAAATATAAAGGTACATCCACACTGTCCGTGTCAAGAGCGTCATTGGCATCAGGCCTCGTCCGTAATCGATAGGGTGTCATCAATCACCCTTGTCGCCGAGCTCTGTTGCCGATCGGCGGCTTTGTGCGTTTTATTGCCGACTGTACGTACAGTTACGTTGAACAGTGGAACAGTACTTAGTTCCTTGTCCAATAGTTAGTACTCAATTCATTTATTGTTTACAAATAGTTAAGTTTAAATAAATAAATAATCAATTTAAATAATAAATTCCACACAGCACTATCTGGTCCCAAACTAAGCAAAGCTTTTAATACGGGAACCAGATACTTGATATAATACTTATACACTTTTTTTATAAATACATAGTTATATATACAATATAATAACCCCACAGACAGAGAACAAACATCTATGTTAGACACACAAATTTTTCTTCTCGGTGGGGAGCGAACCCACGGCTTACGGCGCAGAAGGCAGATATACTACCAACTGAGTTGTGAAGGCTGTATTAATTCAATAAATAGATAAATACATATAAATTTTAGTGATTTTTACACACTGCACTATGTAGCCCCAAATTAAGCAAAGCTTTTAATATGGGAACCAGATAGAGATATAATACTTAATGTATATGTATATTTTTTATACGACTAGTTGATGGAACAAGCAGATGGCCAAACTGGTGTTAAGTGCTTTACCTCGTACGTCACGCACGATAAGAACGTGCCCTACGTTGCACTGCCCTGCATCCATAAACTTGAGGCATACAGATGCTAAGCCTCATGTGCCTGTAATTACACCAGCAACCACACTCTTCAAACCGAAACACAGCAACGCTGCTTGGCGGCAGACAAAAACGTGGTGGTAGTACTTCCTCGGACGAGCCCTTCACAAGAGCTCTACTACTCTTAAATTTTTATTTTTTATTATCTTGCTTAATATAATTAATTTTTCATATACTATGTTTGTGAAGCACTGTTGGCTGTTGTTTTGTGCATTTTATTGATAACTATACCAAGTCTTTGTCACTTCGAACTGAATTTTAAAGTAAAATAAACTGTATTTCACCATCCATAAGTTTCAATTTTCGCTTGTAAAGCTCCGATTCCGTACGCTTTGTGCGTTTTATAGCTTACTGTAATAGCTTTATTAGTAGTCATAAAATAGACTTTATTGCTATGTCGACTTAAAGTTTCAATACTCGTGAGCTTATCTATTATAACAAATCAGTCGCAATTAATGGTCATTCTATAACTTGAATTAAAATTTACTTTCTACTTAATTTTTCAGTGTCTTGGGGAAGCTTCCGATTGGCACTGATTTGGATCAGTTGATCTCTAGATCGTTTACAACGGTCTGCAGATAGCTCAACTGTTGAATATGTATTTTGTACATTTTGTAAATACTTGTATTCATTGTAATTTTCGTTGTAAATAAATTTTTATTGTGTAAATAAAATATGTGATTCAAAAATTACCCATTACACACGGTACTTCTGAGGTCCAATTTTAGTAGCCTTATAAGTTGTAAGCATTTTATTGGTAACAGCTTTATTGCATATAAAGCCAAATTTATGTCATTATGTATCATTAATTTATTTTACCATGTCTTTTTCTGCCGCCAAACAGCAACGCTGTGTTTTGGTTACCGGTGTAATTACAGGCACATGAGGCATCTGTACCATCTGTACCATCGTACCATCTGTATGCCTCAAGTTGATGGACGCAGGGCAGTGCATCGTAGGCCACGTTCGTATCGCGCGTGACTTACGAAGCAATGCTTTGTTATAGGTGATTGTTACCACTTAACATCAGTTGGGCCATCTGCTTGTTCCATCAGCTAGTGGTTAAAAAAAAAAAAAAAAACCTACGAGTACGTTGTACTACTCAAATTCAGTAAATACTATGAATACGGTACAGCCTGAATATGATATTACGAACACAATTCGAACAAAAGGCTCTTCTAACAATTAGAGCGAATATTATTGGATACAAAGCACGTACAGTCGACGTTATAAGTTGATTAACAATTTGAAAATTATTTCGAACTGTTCGCAGAATTTGTTTTAGTGTACTTTGTTAGCTGATTTACAAACAGACAGGGCACACTTATATAAAATTTTTAAAATTAAAAATCCAGATGGGGATGTTTATGATTTAATATTTACTGGCAGAGTGGATTTGCATAAATTTTTTGAATCGGATAGTTTCATGTAATTATTTTTAGATTTGTTATTTGTAATATTAGTTATTTGTAACCATAATAGTTATATTACTGATAGTAGGTACCTATCAGAAAGAACGCTAGTTCATTACAACAGTGTTGGATGAACGATGTATGAATTATTAATGATTATTCTTAATTTTTCATTCATTGCAGTGCAGTATACAGAGAGTTGGTTGAATGATGTAAGAACGAATGAATGAATGTTTTTAATTTTTTATTCATTCTTACATCATATAAGCAACTTTCTGTAGACTGAAATGAAAAAAAATCTAAGAAAATTTATTCAACTTGTCTGTTATCGGCTCAGTAACGTGATACGGTTATTAAGAGTTTTTTATGTTTTTCATTAATACTGTCCTTTGTAAGGGTAAAGTATTTTTTTTTACATATTAAGCTTTATTTTCTCTTTATAAACTGACATTTAGTAAATAAATACTTCCAGTACTCTCAAACGTTGAAGGAAAGCATCGTGAGGAAACCGGCATGTCGTAGAACCTAAAAAGTTCTGTAACAAGTGCCAAGTGCTCGAAAGAAGCCTCTTGAGGCGCACTTAAAAATCCTTTCACCACACTGTTTTGAAAGAAACAAGTGACATGACAAGAGAGAGAGAGAGAGTAAAGAAAGACATCGGGGAATCCAGAATAGTTTTTTTTTTAATAATAATTCTTTCCTCTTTGGCATTGCGCAACCCTAGTCAGACATGGAAGCAGTGTAGTTGCCTGGCAACCGTTACCTGCAGCAATAGCTTGTATTATGTTGTATAATTTAATTAAAACTAGTTCTATCTATATTTTTAAAGCTGATGAAAAATAAGGCAAAACATCAAATAAAGAAAAGCAATTTCCTTGCTGTCTATGTTGGATTATATAATTCAAATTTCATTTATTTTTTATTCAGTAACTGTTTACATTTTCTGTTTTTTTTTAAGATAAAGATATTTATTGTTTATGGAATACTAGGTACAAATTTGATGTTAGGGGTTAGAAATTTTTGTTTCACTAGTCCAGCCTGACGGCATATAAACATTCAGAAAAAAAATTAACATTACCTACAATAAATAAATTAGCATTACAAAAGTACAATAATCAAATTCAAGTCAAAAAATAATCAGGTTTGAGATCTCCTTTTAAGTATATTATATATCTGTGTTAGGAGATCCCGCTCTTCCGTAACAATTATATTAGAGACTACCACTAAGTTATGTTATTTCTAAATTGAAAATAAATGATAAAAGCTGTAGCTATTTTCTTAAAATACAAAATTAACTAATCTTATAAGATTGGGATATGAGTGAGTAAGGATGTGTCAATGTGTGTATATGTGGGTGAAGGTTGTATGTGTAGAAAGTCGTGAGTGTGTGTATTTTTTTTATGTTTTGAGTGTTTTCCTGTTACGCCAGTCTCTTATGAGTCTGGCGCGGTCTCATTATATACACACATACTTAATGATATTATATTTTTATAATAGGTACCCATTATATTTTTTTCTTTTAGTTATGTAAGATTTTACTTACGCACACCGGCAAATTTCCAATGTCCGTTAATATTTTAATACTATTGGGTTTTCATTAATGTACAATAAAGTATATAACTATAGTCAAAATCAAATTCAAAGTCAAAAGGTATTTATTCAATAAAATCACAAGGATCACTTTGAAACGTCTTATGCACTAGGTGAATCTACCGCCGGTTCCTCGCGACCAAAGCCTAGAAGAACAGGCAAGAAACTTACGGCTTGGTAGCATTTTATTGAATGATCCTTTTACAATTTTATGGTACGCGGTATTTTTATAAGCGCAAAGCATTTACCAACTGAGCCGCGAGGCTATATAAATAAATACCTAAATGAATATTTATATAAATACCGCAATAAAGCTGAATGTTTGAATTTGGTTACAATATACAGTACAGAAACACATTAATTCGGCGTTTAGTGGCCAACTGCCTTTCATAAAGCTACCAGGAGCTCATAAACGCATAGGCGTTTACCGCTCATGTTAATAACCACTGCGTGAACTTGTAACTGATGAAAGGTAGGAAAACTGAAAGTGTGACACGCACAGGCGCGAACGTTAACACTGAGTATATTTTACTTACTGGATTTACTTAACTTTTAAGAGTAGTAGAGTTCTATGTGAAGGGCTCGTCCGGGGAAGTACTAGCACCTCGCCTTTTTCTGCGCCACCAAGCAGCGTTGTGGTGTTTCGGTTAGAAGAGCGTGGTTGCCGGTGAAATTACAGGCACATGAGGCTTAACATCTGTATGCCTTAAGTTGATGGACGCAGGGCAGTGCATCGTAGGGCACGTTCCTATCGTGCGTGACTTACGAGGCAATGCTTTATTATGGGTGCGATGAGAATTATCATTGGTTCTGTGTTTGGACAGAAAAAAAAAAATCTCATCGCACTATATAATAGAAGGGAATAGAACCTACAATCTACAGCTTATATGTATGGCAAAGAGAGTAGATGACAAATTTCAGTAGCCCATTGCCGTTCCAAAATCTGGCAACATTTCGCCCTCATGTTCAAAGTAGACTGTACTGATGTATAGGAAATTTCTGTATCCATTCTGTACGTAACTACTATTGCCTACGACAAATACGCTAGTTTCACCGTACATTGCTCGCTTGCGTCAAGCATCAGGTGCACCGAGTCTCAGCTGCCGTGGAAACGCGGCAATGAATAATATATGATTTGTATCGGTCGAGGTCAGCACCTTCCGACTCCCAACCTTATTATCAAGTCGGTAAGGTTGAAAATAAACTATCTGTTAGGGCATATTGGTTAGATAAGTTCAGTGTATTATTGGTTACGATACTCTTATGTTATTAATACTTAACAGTACATTGTGGGTGATATTGTCCGTTGTTGTTTTACTCCGGCGGGACTTTGATCTAAAAACAAGATGTAGCGACTACAGATAGCAGTTATAGTGAAAAAAGTCGTTGATTTTTTGTTAAACAAATCTTTGAACAGAAAGATATTCATTTGATGTCATGACCATTTGGGCTTAGAGTAAAATGTTCAAGGTTTGTGAAAGATAAGTCTTTTTAGGCTCATCTTTTTACACACTCTTTAGAGTAGTAGAACTCTTTGTGAAGGTCTCGTTCGGGGAAGTACTACCACCACGCCTTTTTCTGCCGCCAAGCAGCGTTGCTGTGTTTCGGTTTGAAGAGTGTGGTTGCCGGTGTAATTACTGGCACATGAGATTTAAAATCTGTATGCCTCAAGTTGATGAACGCAGGGTAGTGCATCGTAGGGCACGTAAGTACATATCGTGCGTGACTTACGAGGCAATGCTTTATTATAGGTGATGGTTACCACTTTACATCAGGTGGGCCATCTGCTTGTTCCATCAGCTAGTTATATCTGCTACCTTATTCCCATAGTACAAGTTTTGCTTAGTTTGGGACTACTTGGAATATTTATTTTTATTTATAAATAAAAATAAAAAAAAATTGGTGGACTATCCACACAGCACTATTTAGCCCAAACTAAGCCAAAGCTTGTAATATGGGAACCAGATAGCTTATATAATACATATATACTTTTTTTTTGTAAAATCATACTTATAATATTATATAACACCCAGACAGAGAACAAACATCTATGTTCATCCCACAAATGTTTGTTCTCGGTGGGGATCGAACCAACGGCCTACGGCGCAGAAGGCAGAGCTACTACCAACTGAGCTGCGAAGGCTGTCAAATAATGTAAATGTTGTAATGTAAATGTTTATTTTCCGTGACACGTTAATATTTAATTTTATATTCAGAACTCTAATTAGTCAATATGCAGTTTATATCATTAAACGACCTTCGACGAATTTCAAACGAATATCTACCGTAAAAGCATAGAATTACAGGTGTTATTGCCAAACACTTTATTTTACTAGTACGCGCAGAAATACTCTTGTCTGTAGCTAAAATTAAAACTACTGGTAAATTAATAGAATTACGACGAATAAATGGAAGTAGATACACGAAATTTATAATTTAGTAAAAAAATAAGCCTTAGAAGTGATAAAATCGCACCATTAGTATCTATACAATAATAATGATTTTAGGAGTTGTATACAAAAGGTACGTACGAAGCTACATGCTCACTACTTTCCGTTTTTTTTAATGACTCCAGCTTATGGCAAAGGTTATAGCTCATGTTCAGTGATAACCTTTGCCGAAAGCAATTCCATGGTCTCTAGTTTTTTTCAATAAATCTTGTTGATGGAACAAGCTGAGAGCCCACCTGATGTTAAGTGTTAACCATCAGCAATTTGTTATTGCTGATAACCATACCGATGCACTGCTTTGCGTCCATCAACTTGAGGCATACAAATGTTAAGCCTCATGTGCCTGTTATTTCACCGGCAACCACACTCTTCTAACCAAAACACAGCAACGCTGCTTGGTGGCAAAAAAATGCGTGGTGCTAGTACTTCCCCGGACGAGCCCTTCGCAAAGAGCTCTTCTTCCTGGTACCTACTCTAGTTTACCTAATATGTGCCCTCGCGGAAATGCACTCTGTGTCCATCACTTAGAGTCTGCGCGTAATTACAGCATCAATAAACCAAATATACCAAAGAGACATCATTTTACTTCTGTATATACTTTAGCCGCAATATCATGAACTCTGAAAATGGCGAAATAACGGAACGACAGGATCGTTAATCAATTAACCGTTCGGTTATTTTATTAAAATTTTGGGAAAATTTCGCCCAAATTATTGGCCGAAATATTGGCCGAAATATGCTACGCTACGGTTCACATGACCGGTGATAAAATTAGGCAATTATGCTGATAAGTGGCGCTGCGTCAATAATTGCGTGATTTAATTGCAATGACTAATTTGGATTATGAAACCAACATTGTTTTTTATTAGTTTTTTTTTATTTGAGCGTAAATGGGAATGTCGGGAGGGGAAGACCTAGGCGAACGTATCTCGATCAGATAGCAGACGTTCTAGAGAAGGGCCAGGTCAAGAGTACCCTAAACCGACGAGAATGTATGAAGAATGTTATGAGAGTGAATGAAGCGAAAGAGGTATGTAAGGACCGTAGCAAGTGGAAATCCGTGATCTCTGCCTACCCCTATGGGAAACAGGCGTGATTTTATGTGTGTATGTATGTATGTTTTTTATTTTTTATTATTTGTTGCACTAAACAAGTTTGTATAAAACAGTGGTTCCCAAGCTTTTCTTGACCAAGGACCACATTGATTTCTTTGCAGTTCGCAGGGACCACGATGTACAAGAAAAATAAACTAATGTTTTCTTGTATGTTTGCCCTTTTGGCGACATTTTCGTCCTCCACAAGTGCTTTAAACATCGCGAACGCAAAATAATTGTTTCCCCAATTTTACCTAACCTTATCTGAAGTTTGCAAACAAAGGTGCGAAATTTGAAATCGTTCGCGAACCATATTTTGACTCCTGCGGACCACTGGTTGGGAACCACTGGTATAAAAGGAAAGCTTAATGCTAGACTGCACTTTCTACCAACCAACTTTGACAGGTGAAGATCAACAAGGAAAGAACAAGGGGTTGGCGTGCTTGAACTAAAAGAGACAATTTTGTAGCCAGACACAATTCATTCCTTATACAGGATCACTCTTGACAGCCTCAGCAGCTCAGTTGGTAGTAGTTCTGCTTTCTGCGCCGTAGGCCGTGGGTTCGAGCCCCCTCGAGAACAAACATTTGTGTGATGAACGTAGATGTTCTCTGTCTGGGTGTTATTATTATATTATTAGTACATATTTACAAAAAAAAGGAAGTAATATATATCAGTTATCTGGTTCCCATATTACAAGCTGTGCTTAGTTTGGGGCTAGATAGAGCTGTGTGGAAAGTCCACCAATATATTTTTTTTTATTTATTCTACTTTATTTTAAATAGGTAAACTATGACCCAATTCCGCAGACATCGTAGATCTGTGTCTCATTTATTTATTTATACAACTAGAACGGTTTTAATAACCAATTACTCAAATTATTAATTATACCTAATTTAAATTAAATTCTTACAACTAATTGACTTAAAAAAAACACTGAAAAACAAATTAAAAATAAAGTATGTCAAACTACACATTGTCAAAGAAAATAATAAGTCAGTAAATTAAACTTACTAATCATTCAAACTCTTTTTATAATCATTATCAGACTGAAGAAATCCACCGCTGTCACATTACCCGTTACATTTCCAGTAAGAACGCCATCCACCGACTTTCGATCCTTACAATGTCTTTGGTCCATGGGGCATCTCATATTTCGCCTCCCTGATCATTCGAGAACATTTATTCCCCAGCGGTAATAATAAGCTTAATAATAATATATATAGCTTTTAATATTATTAACTAGCAATTAATAGATATTCCCATAGCGCGACCCCAAACTTAGCAAGGCATGTTGCTATGGGAACCAAATAGCTGACAAAATGTTATAATCTACATCAAAACTGTGGTGAAAACTGAAGGTCTTCCTGTTTTAGAAAAATCATCAATTAAAATATTCCTCGCTGACATTGTAAGTTCAAAATTGTAAGCTTCCTGTGAAATTAATTTCATGGAAGCCTTTAAATGAATGAGACTTCTGTAGATAAGCAGCTAAGTTATTGATTGACAGATAATTTATCTTTAACAATAAAATATTGTTTTTGCCTGTAAAAGAAAAAAAACCATATATTTTTCAGATTTTGCGTATAATAAAATATCATACATTCATTCAAACATAATACTACTCTTAGTAAGAAATAAGATATAATTGCATCACAAAAATAATACAAGTTAATTCAAATTACGAACAGTAAAAAGCTTCGTCCACATTAATGAGAAATTGTCACTGTCAATACCGTATTGATAAAGTCGGGTTCACACGCGAGATTTGTTTAACAGACGCCCGGTGCACGACAGGGAAACAAAGGACCGGTAGGGCGGGCGGGGGCCATGGGCGGGCGGCAGTACCAGCCGAGCTCTCGGCCCGAACGGACGTCCACATACCCTGTCCCTTCCCGGTACGAGATCGCGAACCTGTGATTTTGTGTAATCTACAAAATATCAATAGTAAAATTATTGTATCTAGTGGTGTATCGTTGCGAAGTTGAGCGTTTTGTTGGTGGATGTGTTGGTTGCTATGACCCGCGTGACAGTTATGCTCAATGGTGAGTACAGCCTTTTGTAATTTGCTAAAATACGCAGGTATAGGTTTCAGGACTTATATCGATTCAGTGTGCTGGTCGAGATTTCAGCTTGAATTATTTCGTAACACGATTACAAAAGTGAACGAACTTGGAATTGTATCTATCACATTACATAAATATATTCGTTTTGTTCTTTACAATATGCTTAGTGACTTGTTTGGTGATTCAAAGTTTATTATCAATCGCAATACTTCGAACTATCAGAATGTTTTTACATTTATGCATGAGTATAGTATGATCATTGATCATACACAATGTCAATAAGAATATCCCTCCACCCGATGGATCGACAAAACAATATCTTGCTGTTTATCTAGGCTCGATATTATGATAACATTAAACACGACAACATTGAATTGCCAATTGAAGAAGCCTTAAAAACATTTTTCCTGAAAGTAGACTATGTCACATCAATATATTTTATTTTTTCAGGCTGAGGCAATAAAAATTGAAATTTTGTGAAATTGTGAATAGTTTAGACAAATTACGACGCCAATAGACAATTTAGTAACGTAGGAAAGGTGCAACAAAAATATTGTACTATCTATTACATTTCCAAAACGTTAGCATAATTAACTGCAGAGCTTGTACTACTTGAGTTTAGTCATCATCAGCATCAACCTGAAGAAGTCCACTGCTGGATTGCCCCCCTATAAATTTCCAGGAATAACGATTCTAAAGCTAATCGAGCCACCTACTTCCCGCGATACAATGTCGTCAGTATACTTCGGTATAAGATAGTTTTATTTATCATAAGAATAAATTCACTTATCATGTAAATGAATTTATTCTAAAGAAAGTACTAACATTAACTTATGTTTAAAGTGGGGCAGTATCGTACAGTAATATATATACATATATATATATTTTTAAGTAGGCTGGGTATAAAATAAGTAACCTAATTATTCTATTCAATAAAATTATGTGACGGTAGAATCGAAAAATAAGCTAGCTATGTTCCGTGCGTTGGCGTTACTTGAGTTTCGTAAACTTAACTATTTGCTTCCCAAGCTATAATCATAACTTTTAGTACCTCTGTGCGTTGATCTAGTGGCGAAGACGCAGCAGGTGTAAGTACTGTTCCCGTGCCGGGGCATGAAAAACCAAAAAAGTCTTTATAGACTAACAAGGATCGATTTAGAACGTCCCAATCCAAGCGCCAATTTCTCGGATAAATATTTTGTTTCGTATTTTTTTTTTGGTCAGTCATTACACCAAAGTCCCAACTAAGTATAAGTTTAATTCTAGTTTTGCCGTCCCATCTGTAGTGAAATATAATCACACGTTTTATTTCTATGTCCTTGCCAATGTCAGCACAATTCCTAATTTGAAATTCCTATGCACAGTAGAATAGAAGCTGCTTGTACCTACAACATTTGGCACATCGCTAATGAAAATCGTTTTCTATCCACAACGCTCTGACCGTTTGTTTTTATCTTTATGTCAAGCGATTCTTAGATAGACAGTGAGCAGGTAAGCGGGATTTAATTTTAAGCTAAGGTACGTTCTGGCTGATAAGTGTTAATAGTGTTAGTGTTAGTACTACACTAATAGTAGTTCAGTAGTAGCAGAGCTCTTTGTGAGTGGTGTATATCTGACGCCAAGCGTCGTTGCTGTGTTCTGGTTTGAAGGATGTCGGTGAAATTGCAGACACATGAAGCTTAGCATCTGTAAACCTCAATACACACACAACACAGGACTATGAATCGTATTGTATTGTATTATATTACATTGTAAAAGGATCATACAAAAGAACGGTAGGAACCAAGCCGTAAGTTTGTTACCTGTTCTTCTAGGCTTTGGTCGCGTGGAACTGGCACCTAGAGTCACCTAGCTTTAAGACGTTTCAAAGTGATTCTTGTGATTTTATTGAATAAATACCTTTTGACTTTGACTTTGACATCGTAAGGTACGTTTCTAACGTGCGTGACCTGCAATGTCACTAAACCATAGGAATCAAAAAATATCAAAATTAATAAGAGGTACGTGTATAATATGAGTGTTGCAAAAATAATATTAAAACTGCTTTATTAATTAATAATATTATTATATCAGTTATAATATTATTATTCATCATAATTAATATTAAACTTAAATGACCCCTGTCAACGAACAAGTAAACAAAAGAAATGAAATAAAATGCACAGCGGGATATGAAGTGACATTTTATAGTCAAGGGTCGTAAATTTTCTATGGTGTTTGTTTATTTCTACTGTGTGAAATATTCTCTAGAATTTCAGAAGTTTTCTACCACTACACTACACTTAAAATACAAAGTTCGCTAATAACAATAATATTATATAAAAATAGTACAATTCTGGGCGTCTTATCGAGGCAACGCGTGACCCAAGGGCAGATTACTATCTGGCTCAGCGCATCAGCTTTGCCATTCAGCATGACAATGCAGCCAGTATCTTGGAGACGCTTCCGATTGGCACTGATTTAGATCAGTTGAGCTATCTCTAGATCGTCTGCAACGGTCTGCAGATGGCTCAACCGTTTCATGTGTTTTGTAGTACTTTTCGTAAATACCTAAATGCATTGTATATTTGAGAGTAGTAGAGCTTTTTGTGAAGAGCTTGTCCGGGATAGTACTAACACCACGCCGTTTTCTGCCGCCAAGCAGCGTAGCTGTGTTTCGGTTTGGAGAGTGTGGTTACCGGTGTAATTACAGGCACATGAAGCTTAACATCTGTTTGCCTCAAGTTGATGGACGCAGGGCAGTTCATCGTAGGGTACGTTCCTATCTTACGAGGCAATGCTTGTTATAGGTGATGGTTACCACTTAACATCAGGTGAGCCATCTGCTTGTTTCATCAGCCAGTTGTTTAAAAAATAAAGATGGTAATCAATGATCCTAAGAAAACATTTAATTTTAAGCTAAGGTACGTTCTGGCTGATAAGTGTTAATAGTGTTAGTGTTAGTACTACACTAATAGTAGTTCAGTAGTAGCAGAGCTCTTTGTGAGTGGTGTATATCTGACGCCAAGCGTCGTTGCTGTGTTCTGGTTTGAAGGATGTCGGTGAAATTGCAGACACATGAAGCTTAGCATCTGTAAACCTCAATACACACACAACACAGGACTATGAATCGTATTGTATTGTATTATATTACATTGTAAAAGGATCATACAAAAGAACGGTAGGAACCAAGCCGTAAGTTTGTTACCTGTTCTTCTAGGCTTTGGTCGCGTGGAACTGGCACCTAGAGTCACCTAGCTTTAAGACGTTTCAAAGTGATTCTTGTGATTTTATTGAATAAATACCTTTTGACTTTGACTTTGACATCGTAAGGTACGTTTCTAACGTGCGTGACCTGCAATGTCACTAAACCATAGGAATCAAAAAATATCAAAATTAATAAGAGGTACGTGTATAATATGAGTGTTGCAAAAATAATATTAAAACTGCTTTATTAATTAATAATATTATTATATCAGTTATAATATTATTATTCATCATAATTAATATTAAACTTAAATGACCCCTGTCAACGAACAAGTAAACAAAAGAAATGAAATAAAATGCACAGCGGGATATGAAGTGACATTTTATAGTCAAGGGTCGTAAATTTTCTATGGTGTTTGTTTATTTCTACTGTGTGAAATATTCTCTAGAATTTCAGAAGTTTTCTACCACTACACTACACTTAAAATACAAAGTTCGCTAATAACAATAATATTATATAAAAATAGTACAATTCTGGGCGTCTTATCGAGGCAACGCGTGACCCAAGGGCAGATTACTATCTGGCTCAGCGCATCAGCTTTGCCATTCAGCATGACAATGCAGCCAGTATCTTGGAGACGCTTCCGATTGGCACTGATTTAGATCAGTTGAGCTATCTCTAGATCGTCTGCAACGGTCTGCAGATGGCTCAACCGTTTCATGTGTTTTGTAGTACTTTTCGTAAATACCTAAATGCATTGTATATTTGAGAGTAGTAGAGCTTTTTGTGAAGAGCTTGTCCGGGATAGTACTAACACCACGCCGTTTTCTGCCGCCAAGCAGCGTAGCTGTGTTTCGGTTTGGAGAGTGTGGTTACCGGTGTAATTACAGGCACATGAAGCTTAACATCTGTTTGCCTCAAGTTGATGGACGCAGGGCAGTTCATCGTAGGGTACGTTCCTATCTTACGAGGCAATGCTTGTTATAGGTGATGGTTACCACTTAACATCAGGTGAGCCATCTGCTTGTTTCATCAGCCAGTTGTTTAAAAAATAAAGATGGTAATCAATGATCCTAAGAAAACATTACTATTAAACATTTTTCAATGCTTTTCATATAGGTTCCAATAATGCTTAAGAAAGTTATCACTATGCTAGTTTTCTCAAAAACCTACATTTACTTAGAGCATGACTATTTATTAAATGCTTTTTGACTTTGACCTCCCAAAAATAAACAGCAAATGAAAGCGTACATATCAAAGGTTCTTTGCAAGAGATCGCTTTCAGCGATAAGATAGCCCTTTGTACAGTTTAAGTGTGAGCACTGGTGGTCTAGTGGTAGCGGCCGCGCCTTCCACTGAGATTGCTTCACGAGTTTGATATTCCACGGTAGATATTCCGTCAGATCTCTTAGTACCAAGTACGGACTCCCGATTCTTGAAGGATGTATTTTTTAATAATAATCATGATTTCAATTTAAACTTAATTAAAAAACTTAACAGCCCTCACAGCATAGTTGGTAGTAGCCTTCTGCGCTGTAGGCCGTGGGTACGATTCCCACCGAGAACAAACTTTTGTGTTGTGAACGTAGATGTTTGTTCACTGTCAGCGTGTTAATTTATATCATAAATATGTATTTACAAAAAGTATGGCATGAGGCTTAACATCTGTATGCCTCAAGTTGATGGACGCAATGCAGTGAATCATAGGGCACGTTCCTATCGTGCGTGACTTACGAGGTAATGCTTTGTTATAGGTGATGGTTACCACTTAACATTGGGTAGGCCTTAAGCTTGTTCCATCAGCAAGTTGTTTATAAAAAAAAGTATATAACTATTATATCAGCTATCTGGTGCCCATATTAAGATTTGCTTAGTTTGGGGCTTAATAGTGCTGTGTGGAAAGTCCACCAATATTTATTTTATTTATTTTTACTGTTTCGTAAAAGCGGTAAACCACATTAAATTTTTCCGTTCTACTGCTCAACGAAAATAAAATAAAACCTAATGCTGTCACAACCACGCTGCCGCTACCGTGCCTGTGACTCGACTTAAAACAAGCTTACTTCCTTTTCTTTACTAAGAAGACTTTGCCAAGTTAATTTGTGGACAAATACACAGAGTTCAAAACTTGGTACTGTTTCTAAGAGTACAAGTTTACCTACATTGTTGCCGATACGTGCTCTTTGAGGCAATTCAACTGTTGCAGAGGTAGCCGCTCAATATCAGGTGGTGATTCAGATTTTTTCCATCTCTTTAAGTACTTAAAGGATTTGTTCTCAAAGCTAAGATTTTATTTGACCATTGAAGATTAAAAATAAAAGTAAAAGATCTAAACTACTCAAAACAAAATAGGGCCCACCAAATAAAAAATAATTAAATTAAAATAATAAGAAATAGTACAATTTATTTCAGGTTTAATATTAGGAATAGATTACCGCATTCAGGATCATTAAAAAAAACATTACAGTACCTTATTTTTGCCAAAAAATCAAAAATTTAAAAATTCAATAACTAGCTGGTTACCCGCGACTTCGTTTGCGTGAAATTGGTGTAGGTACCCGTACTACCCCTGTTACTGAGATATTCTCCCCTGAGGTTCCACTGGGGAAGGAAAGGTTGACCTTGAAAATAGTTATTACTTAATTACTTATTTACAAAGTACACCTACCACTTTTGTAAATAAGTAACAAGTAGGTAATAATATTTTGTAAATCCTATCATACTAATATTATAAACGCGAAAGTTTGGGAGTATGGATGTTTGTTACTCTTTCACGTAAAAACTAATGAATGGATTTTAATGAAACCTTACTATAATATAGCTTATACACTAGAATAACACATAGGCTACAATTAATAAAGATATTGTGTGAATTTTCCAAAATATGACGATAAGTGTCAAGTGGTAAATTTTACCATCTGCGTGCTATTCTGGCGTGCGCTGCCAACACCGCTAGAATTACACATATGTACTACGCCACGCTAATATAAGCTACTCGAAATACTAATCCTGCGCAGATGAAGTCGCGGGCACCAGCTAGTAAGCTATAATATTATATCAGCTATCCGGTTCCCATAGTATAAGCTTTGCTTAGTTTAAGTCTAGATAGTGCTGAGTGGAATGTCACGCTGTGAATAAAAAAAAAAGAATCCAAGCCCCAAGTACTAACGAGACAATGACTTATCAATGTCCCAAGGGATTTGAGCGACCTCCCCTGTCCAAATTCGATTTCGTCGGGATAAGGAATGATGAATATTTTCATAATTTTACTGGTGCTATTGAGATAGGTAGGCTGACGCGCATTTTTTTGACAACATTTACATTTTAAGGGGTGGCTTGATAGATACGAGGTGATAATATTTTGAATTCATTACGAAATAACGACGCTGCAGTGTAATCTGGTTCCGCTGATTGAAATTTCAAAAAAATACAAAATACAATTTTCGTAGATTGAAAATGGAAACTTTAAGCTGTCGGTCGTGGGTTTAGCGGTCGTTTAAGCATAGCGGAGGTCTTGGGGCGGCCTTACGGTTTTTGTCATCGTCACAATAGTTTACTTGCTTACCTATACGAAATTACACTGGAGAGCAATGAATTCGGCTCACCAACACAGACCCCAACAACCTCAAAACTTAGAATGCCATTTAATTTTATATGTACCTACCCTACTTGTAATACTTAATTTAAGTACCTACTAGTATTTGATTGTATCAGCACTTTTTGGTTTAATTGTCTCATGTAAAATTGTCATCAAATAAACAATAAATAAAATAAATAAAAAATAAATAAATATTACTTTACTTTTGCTAGATGTTGGTATGCGTCTAATGTAATGTAATACTTGGCCTTACTTCTGACTAACCCCTGCCCTCAACTTACTTGGTAATGGAAGATCTGTAAGGATGCCAACCGTGGGATCAAAATCTTTAAGACTGTTTCTGTTTACTTCTTTTCTTTTTATAAAAAAAAATATTAACCTTATTGAATGATGGTATTAAACATCTAGCCCCCTAGCACTTCTAACCGATATATCAAGGTTACAGATCCAGTGGCCCGAATTTTGTGCACTCGAGTGGACATGCTTACTATTTCACACGAAATTTTCTGAGTAGCTCCTCTGTATCGGCAGCTCTAAGAAGCCGATTGCCAGTTAGCCTTTATTAAATGAAAAGTTTGAACCTAGTTTACCAAAGGAAACAACGGTCTCAACTTACATTGTTTATCAAGTTACATTATCAAGTTACTTGAAGTTTTAACAAGTTATAGTTATAACAAGTTAGGTCTCAATTCTGACAACCTGATTAGTTTGAACAATAATAATTTATGGATACTAGTTTTCCAACAGGCCGCTTATTGCCGCTGGAAATAATCAATAAGTAGGTAAAGCTCTTTATGAAAGAGTTGGTCGGGGAAGTACTCACAGTACCGATTTCTGCAACTGTCTTACTTTCGCCTCAATAAGTTAAATTGGCATCAATATCATGCCTGATAATGTAATTTTTTTAAGAGTAGTCGAGCTCTTTGTGAAGTGCTCGTCCGGGGAAGTACTACCAGCACGCCTTTTTCTGCCGCCAATCAGCGTTGCTGTATTTCGGTTTGAAGAGTGTCGTTGCCGGTGTAATTACAGGCACATGAGGCTTAACATATGTATGCCTCAAGTTGGTGGACGCAGGGCAGTGCATCGTGGGGCACGTTCCTATCGTGCGTGACTTGCGAGGCAATGCTTTGTTATAAGTCATAGTGACCACTTAACATCAGGTGTGCCATCTGCTTGATCCATCAGCTTATTGTATAAAAAAAACTACTTACTTAGGAACTAGCAGATGGCTCACCTGATGTTAAGTGGTAAACATCACCTATAACAAAGCATTGCCTCGTAAGTCACGCACGATAGGAACGTGCCCTACGATGCACTGCCCTGCGTCCATTAACTTGAGGTATACAGATATTAAGAATCATTGCCTGTCGTTTTAACGGCATCCATCCTTCAAACCGAAACGCAGCAAAATGCTGCATGGTTATGCTGTTTTATGAAAAGGATCTTGCAAAAACGGTATTAAGCAAATGATAGTAGAAATGAGAGAGTGTTCCTGTTTCAGAGAGTGTTAGCCATGCCAACACCTGACGTGGCTAACAGGCTCTACCGGTCCATTTAAGAGTTATTGATTGAGCCTTGAGACAAAACGAAGATACGATGGAACTGACATGATATTTAAAAGACGCAAAGTCCCTTAAAAATAGATTAAAAAAAAAAGGTTTTTACCTGTTCTTCTAGGCTAGGTTGCATTAATTTAGTGCTTGATTCACCTAGCTATAAGACAATTTTTTTTTTAAGTTATCGTTATAAAATATACATAATATTAAATTAAATAGCACTAAGAAAACCACTAAGGTTTGTAAAAGAAATGCTACTAAAGAGTCTTGTCGATAGCTTAATTAAAATGATTTATGATTTATTTAATTCAAATGATCCTTGTGATACAACTGAATAAGGGACTTTTGACTTAAAAATAAAAGCAAAATACTACTGTTTCAATATGATAGTGACAGAACTTAACTTAACCCCCTCTTCACATTACTTACGCGTTACCTGAAATTGAACATTAAAGAGTAAGCTGCTGGCATCAGCCGCTGGAACGACTTGTGTTGTTTCACTACCTGATAAAACCAGGAATGAGGAAATCTGTAGAAGAAATAGAGTTCCGACTTAGCTCTCAGAATTATTATTCACACACCTTTATTTGCGAAATTATCACTATTTTAACAAAATAATTCCCTGTTTCATCATCATCATCAGCCTAAAAAAGTACACTGCTGGACATAGGCCTCCCCTATACATCTCCAGGAAGAACGATTCCGAGCCCTCTCCATCCACCGACTTCTCACGATCCTGACAATGTCGTCAGTCCATCGGGTAGGAGGGCGTCCCACGCTTCGTTTTCCTGTTCGTGGTCGCCATTCGAGAACCTTTATTCCCCAACGGTTATCAGTCCTTCGAGCTATACGACCTGCCCATTGCCACTTCAACTTGCTGATTCTGCGAGCTATGTCGGCTAACTTGGTTCTCCTACGGATTTCCTCATTTCTGATTCTATCCCGTAGTGAAACTCCCAGCATAGCTCTCTCCATAGCCCGTTGAGCGACTTTGAGCTTGTTGATGAGGCCAATAGTAAGCGACCACGTCTCAGCTCCATACGTCATCACTGGCAACACACACTGGTTAAAGACTTTCGTCTTGAGGCTCTGTGGTATCTGTGACGAGAAGATGTGGCGTAACTTCCCGAACGCTGCCCATCCGAGTTGGATTCGTCGGCTGACCTCTTTATCGAAGTTGGACCTACCTAGTTGGATCGTCTGACCCAGATACACATAGTGGTCTACAATTTTCCTGTTTAATAATACTCAATTCAACAATATTGTTTAAATCTCATCACATCTGTTCTTTAAAGACCTACTGCTAATTCCAAAACACCCAGCATTATCGACAGTAATCGACATCACACTGTTTCACTCTTAACTAGCGTAACTGCACACACTTTATAGACATTTTATGGACGAAAGAGGCTAGCTACCCACAACACAGGTTCTCCTAGGGAGCTAGCGTACTTGCGCATTTTGTTTTCTGTACCTACCCTACTTGTAATACTTAATTTAAATTAGCAATCTGAAATGGTTATAAGCAGTTTTATTTTTTGTGTGTCCCCTTAAAACCCCATATCTCAGTAACCTCTTGTTGGATTAAACTCATATGCTTACCAGTAAGTTCTAGCAGTTTAGTACAAAATAATCATCTACCAAATCTCATGCAGATAGGAATAACGGCTTGAAAGTTATGCTCCAACAAACATACAATGCTACATCGCCCAAGTTGTCGATAAGATCATCGTTCCACCTATCCTGACCTTTGGAAATTTCTGTTTTATGAATGTTAAGATCATTTCGCCAAAGTCTTTTGGCCGTTCGCTTCTCGTACTCGCTCATTTCTCAGGTCTCAATTAAGCTGGGTGTTGGTACCCAGCTAGATTGACCCACCCAATTCCACTTGAGCTTTGCTATTTTGTCGGCAATACCAGTCATCGGACTCAGCATTGTACCTATTCCGCACCCGGTCGATGCATTTAAGGGCAAGAATATTGCGTTCCATTGCCCTCTGGCGAATCTTGAGTCTGGACTTCTGTGACTCAGTCAATGACCGAGCCTGAGCACCCTAGGCTATGATACACATGTCTATAAAATAAAAATGGTACTGAAGTGACAAAAAAAGCTCGCTTCATGTGCTCTCTCAAAAACCAGTAGCTAATAAATAAATATATATTTTAAAGAAAAATGGGAAAGTCCTGATTGTTTTTGGGAAAGAAGATGGGACAGTTTCGTTTTTTTTTCATAGATAAAACATTTATTTTGGACACAACACATATACAAACATTCATACAGCACAAAAAGATAAACGAGGTAGAAGTATTAGGAACAGTATTAAAATAAAATAAACTAGAACAAAATAAGAAACAGTAGGTAGGTACCGTTTTTTGTGCTTGCGACTCAATCACGCCGTAACGGCTAATCCAATTTCAATGTTTTTTTTATTTTTTATACAACTAGCTGATAGAACAAGCAGATGGCCCACCTGATATTATGATATTAAGTGGTAACCATAACCTATAACAAAGCAATGCCTCGTAAGTCACGCACGATAGGAACGTGCCTTACGCCATCAACATAAGGCATGCATAATATGTTAAGCCTCATACGCCTGTAATTACACCGGCAACCACACTCTTCAAACTGAAACACAGCAACGCTGCTTGGCGGCAGAAAAACGTGTGGTGGTAGTTCTTCCCTGGACGAGCCCTTCACAAAGAGCTCTACTACTCTTAAGTACTCTTACTACTCTACAGTCAGCTGTCTGCAGTCGCGCGTACTGCACGCATATCGGTACAATGATACGCTCGCCGCCGCCTCCTTTGGGCGTTACGGTTACTACAAATAATAATGGAAACAATCCAAAGTGTAGCATAAGATGTGAACAATGCAAGGTTGTTATTAATGAGCTATTGACCTTTATAAGCCATAAGGTCGATACTCTGCCTGAATCCGGAATAATACAAATATGTCTCAGTAGCTATTCCATGGAAGAAATAGAAACCGCGAGATCCATAGCTTACAAGCTAATGGCCCCTACTAAAAGGATAACTAGAAGGAAAGAAGGCGCTGAACAAAAAAGCATACAAGAGATTATTAAGTTAATAAAAGAATTTGAACCGGACTGCTTGCCAATTTTTGTGGCTCAAAATTTGAACAAAATTCCAGCAGTCTCATTTGACTATATAGACGTAACGAGCTTTCTTAAAGAAATGGCATTACTGAGAACTGACGTAGCTTCCATTAAAGCTAAAACACCCATTCAGACAGAGCACTCTGCATTGACATTGGATATTGAGGCGGTAAAAAATGAGATAATGAATGTGAAGAGAATGGTATTGGAAATTCAGTGTACTACACGGTTACCTGATGCAAGTGATTCGACCTCGTTTCTTAGATCTTATCATAATGATAAAAATACTGGAAACGAACCTAAAAATGTATTATTTACAACGAAAAATGTGGGTACCGAATACACTGACGAAGCACCTCTCGCAAGTGTGGAAGGTAGTGGTAAATCAGATGCGCCCGCACCACAGTGCGTAAACACATGCATACCTATAGTACATGCGCGCGTTAACACTGATGCTACACAGCGGCGCCAGGCGTCAACCCCCGTAGAAGCCACTAGGTCTGCGTCATCGAAAAAACAGCTGACTACAAACGATGTACCAACAGAGTATAAACCTACCTATAGACAAATTACAGTTACACCACGAGAGAACTCTAACACACTAACTGATAATGATGGATTTACGACAGTCTCGAGGAAAAAATATACCTATAGGTATAGAAATACTCGAGGGACATTACAAAACAGTTGTAAACTACAAGCAGCAGAGTCCTTTGGGTTTATATACTTATCACGTACCAAAAAATCCATCACAGAAAATGATATCACAGAATACGTGAAAGATATGAAAGAAGAATGCCAGAATGTTGAGTTACTAAAGCAAAATAAGGAAACAAATTTTAACTCGTTTAAAATAACAGTAAATTTATCTAAATTATCCAAATTTCTACAAAATGATTTTTGGCCAGAAGGATTGGTGTTTCGCTGATATAGGCAACAACAGCGCTCAGTGAGGAGCGTAACTGAGACTTCTAACAAACAATTATGATTGCACAACCTCAAGATAGATCTATAACCTTTGCCTCGTTTAACTGTAAATCCATAAAACGATCTGTGGATCAGTTGAGGGACATGTGTAAGTATGCGGATGTGATAGCTTTGCAGGAAACCTGGCTATTGCCTCACGAACTGGGCTTTGTGAACGCAATAGATAGTGCGTTTGTCTGCTGTGCTAAGTCTTCCGTTGACACGTCTGCTGGAGTTCTACGAGGGCGTCCTTATGGCGGGATTGCATTGATGTGGAGGTCCAGTTTGTTCACGAGTGCGTGCGTTGTACAGTGTGACAGCGACCGATTAGTGGCCGTGCGCTTAGGCATAGGCGATAAGAGTATTCTTATTTTTAGTGTCTACATGCCAACTAACTGCGAGGATAATCTACCAGAATACACAGGGTGTTTAGCGCAAATAAGTGCTGTTATTGAACAGGCAGATCTAGAATGTGTTTTAGCGTTGGGCGACTTCAATGCACACCCTGGTACTCTTTTTGAAAAAGAGCTGATTGATTATTGTGTCGAGCAGTCACTACAGTGTGTGGATCTAGATCGACTCGCGCCTGATACCTACAGTTTCGTAAGCGAGGCGCACGGGACGTGTCGCTGGCTCGATCATTGCGTAGCGACTGCGGCGGCCGCTTCGCTTGTCACTGATATACGCATACAATACGATTCGTACTGGTCAGACCACTTTCCACTAATTTTAACATGCAATTTTAACCAAATTAGATCCAAAATTATGAGTAATGAGGATAGTAAAACCTTGAAGCATGTGTGGGGAGTGAGAGACCAACCACAGATTGAATTTTATCGTAAATTATGTTCGGATAAACTTTCTAGTCTTATACATCAATTTAATAATTTTAAATGCCTAGACGTAAGTAGTAATTGTACAAACTGTGATCACTTAAAATTAATTGACTCTTTTTATACTGATATTATACAAATTTTACAAGTTTCAGCTCAACAGAGTAATAATTTTAAAAAGTTTAAGAGAAAAATAATAGGATGGAATTATCACGTACGGGATTTACATGTAAAAGCGCGAAGTAACTTTTTACAGTGGGTTTTATATGGTAGGCCACGTTCGGGAGTATATTACGACACGATGACATCGACGCGAAGAGAGTTTAAAGCTGCTGTGAAGTTTGTACAAAATAATCAACAAAAGATAAAAATGGATATGTTGGCCCGCCAACATTCAGCTGGCAATTTTGTGCAATTTTGGAAGGAAACTAAAAAGTTAGATAGTAAAATCAGCATGCCGATTAATATTGAAGGTGAAGAAAATAAGAAAAATATATGTAATTTATTCAGTAAACATTTTAACGTAGACAGTAGCTCTAATTCAGCAAACAAATTACCTACTTGTAACAGTGGTAGTCGTGGTGGCCCGGGTACTCATCCTCACGTTACAGTCACAGCTAGTGATATCGAGAAAATACTTAGAAATATGAAACGTGGCAAGTCCCCGGGCCACGACGGCCTTAGTATTGAACATTTACTGTATGCGGGCCAGCATGTTTGTCTAATACTCGCAGGGCTTTTTAATCTCTTCCTGCGACATTGCTACCTACCGAAGGAGATGATGCGCACACTCGTCGTACCCATTTTGAAGAACAAAACAGGAGACGTCTCGAGCGTGGCTAACTATAGGCCCATATCGCTCGCCACGATCATGGCCAAGATACTTGAAAGAGTTATACAAAACTGTATAACACCGTCACTATCTATCGACGATGGACAGTTTGGCTTTAGACCCCATGTATCAACGGATATGGCAATTTTTTCCTTAAAACAAGTGGTTGAATACTACAGGGAAGGTAAGACAAGCGTGTATGCGTGCTTTCTAGATCTAAGCCGAGCATTTGACACCCTCAACCATGACTTACTATGGGAAAAGTTGCATCGCACAAGTGCCCCGGGTGATGTTGTTGGTCTGCTTAGATATTGGTATCGTAACCAGACCAACAACATCAGGTGGGGCATTGAACTTTCCGACAGTTACAGACTGTCCTGCGGCGTGAGGCAGGGGGGGGTCACCTCTCCGGATCTATTCAACACCTACGTTAACGATCTGATCGTGGAGCTAAGCAGCACCCCGGTCGGGCTCAGATTAGACAACAGATATGTTAATAATTTGAGTTACGCTGATGATATGGTGCTGCTTAGCCCCTCGATCAAGGGTTTGAGAAAATTATTAAACATCTGTGAAAGGTATGGTAAAGAACATGATCTTATTTATAATGTTAAAAAGACAGAGATGGTAGTGTTTAGATCCGGAAAGGGACCTGAGACAGTACCCAGTATTTTTCTTAACGGACAACCTGTAAATATCGCGGCTAGTTTTAAGTATCTTGGCCATATCGTAACTTCAAGCCTTAAAGACGACGACGATATTGAACGTCAACGGCGAGCGTTATGCGTAGTCGGAAATATGATTATTAGAAAATTTTGCAAATCATCGTATGACGTGAGACTGACTCTGTTCAGGTCCTTCTGCCAGACTTTTTACACTTGTCAACTCTGGACGAATTACACAAAAAAAGCGCACGATGGCATCCGAGTTGCCTATAATAATATCTTTAGGCAACTTATGGGGTTAGAACGATACTGTAGCGCCTCTGGAATGTTCCTGGAGGCGCGTATTAACTCCTTTAACGCCATACAAAGGAATCGCATCGCTAAATTTATGTCCAGAGTCGGCAAGTGTAAAAATACTATTATAGCAAGTCTGTCAGATAGGCTCCCGCTGACAGGCGCCTATAGACGGTGGGTGCAACTTGCATCCTAAGTAGGTACACATTATGTGTCACCTACCGAACTTCCTTCCTTCCTTTTTTTTTTTTTTTTTTTTTTAGGTTACCTATTTATTATTTAATTTTTTGTGTAACATTTTTTTAGATTTTAAGTAATTTGTAATGGATCTCGTGTCTGAAATAAAGATATATTATTATTATTATTATTATTATTATTAAAAAAATGAAGCTTGATATAGTTTGTGATCTGGAATAAAAGTATAGGTGACTTTGACTAGCCTACTTTTATTCAAGCGTGTAAGTGAAGCCACTAGTGAACGCTAGTTTAGTAGCTATATCTGTTTATTGGATTTGTGCCAACTCAATCTATCAAATTCATAGCCAGTCAAAGTAATTTAGATGGAGCCAACGAGCGATTGTGAGTTCTAAAACCTGTTTTCAAATGAGTCCATTAGCTTATAAACTATAGTTTTGACGTCTATATTGGTAATCATAATCAATAATCACAAAATACGGCGAACAGAAATAGCCCACTGCGTAGCAATATATTTACAAAATATACATGAAACAGTTTGAGCTGAGTACTATACATTGTAACAATGATCATAC
Source organism: Chloroclysta siterata (assembly GCA_932294275.1). Classification (NCBI taxonomy): domain Eukaryota; kingdom Metazoa; phylum Arthropoda; class Insecta; order Lepidoptera; family Geometridae; genus Chloroclysta; species Chloroclysta siterata. Next base: position 3,223,836 of record OW028604.1, on the reverse strand, counting down.
AAAAGAGCGGTAGGAACCAAGCCGTAAGTTTGTTGCCTGTTCTTCTAGGCTTTGGTCGCGTGGAACTGGCACTTAGAGTCACCTAGCTTTAAAACGTTTCAAAGTCATCCTTGTGATTTTATTGAATAAATACCTTTTGACTTTGACTTTGACTTTATCTGCGGACCGTTGCGAGTGACGTAGAGATTGCTCAATAGATCCAAATTAGTGCCAAAAGAAATATTATCATCAGCCTGCAGATTTGTACCACTGGACAGACTGCTGGCCTCCCTATACATTTCCAGGATCTCCGAGATCTCTTCATCCACGGACTTCCCGCGATTCTCAAATGGCCTATGTCGTTTGCTCCGTCGGGTAGGAGGGCATTTCCACGCTTCGTCTTCCAGTTCGTAATAGCCACTCGAGAACCTTTATTCCCCAGCGGAGCCAAAAAGAATATGAAATCGATTTTGGTACAACTATTATTTTTGAACCCTACCTTCCCAGCCGCAGTCCATCCATTCATTACGCCCCGGTTATTACTGGGTGTGTTTCACACGTCCACACACCGGAAAATATTGAAGGCGCAAACTACATTGCCGAATTTCCTTGTAACCGCCCGCGGTCATGTAGAGGCGAGCCGGTAATGTGTTATTATTTTGCGATGTTATTGCGACGCCGCCGAATCACCGCCATAGCTAGAGTAACTACTGTACAGAGATTTTACTGTTGGAAACAAATCAGCTTTATTTTTCAATGAGTAATTTTAATTATTTTTTTAAAATTGCATGTTAAAATAATGTTATATATGTGTATATTCATGATGTAGCAGCCAATTTTATCCCAACTTTTTATGGTCATTATTAATATTTCTTCTGTGGCATAGTAATGTTGTATTGTTTTTATTTTATTTATTGTATTTTAATCATTCAGCATGATTAAGCAATACAACACATCGCTTATTCATAATAAGGGCTTTGTAAGTACTTAGCATAGGAATACCTAATAGGATTCACATCGCTTATTCACAATAAGGGCTTATCTTTTATCTTTCTCTCTTTCTGTTCTCAATGGTTAGAAAGGCCCAGTGATTTTAGAATCTACGAGCCATAATATGGCTTGCCTATTTCTTATTCAGCTTGCTAATTCTGCGAGCTACCGTGCCGGTACGTAGTACTTATTTCTATTCTGGGGTGTTAGATAGAAACCGTTTCGTGCTCAACCACCTTAAATCTCTATGTAGCACCTACACTATGCCAAGACCGAGCCAGGGCTGGCGAAAGTTGGGGTTATTTTATTTATTACGGTGGCTTTAGAGGGTTTCTTATCTTTACGATCTTTGTACAGATTTGAATATAATAATAAGCGATATAAAAGAACGTTTGACTAGTTTTTTTTTATACGACATTTTTTTAATTTTTTTTTATACTACTAGCTGATGGAACAAGCAGATGGCCCACCTGATGTTAAGTGGTAACCATCACCTATAGCAAAGCATTATCTCGTAAGTCACGCACGATAGAAACGTGCCCTACCATGCACTGCCATGCTTCCATCAACTTGAGGCATATATATGTTAAGCCTCATGTGCCTGTAATTACACCGGCAACCACACTCTTCAAACCGAAACACAGCAACGCTGCTTGGCGGCAGAAAAAGGCGTGGTGGTAGTACTTCGCCGGACGAGCCCTTCACAAAGAGCTCTACTACTCTTAAAACTACTAGTACTACTAGACTAGTTTTTGTTATTGAATGGTTTTTTTTATCCCTGTTTCAAATGGTTAAAATGTTATATTAGATGTACCCATAAACAAATTAATAAATAAACAAATAAACCTCTTCAGAAACAGCCATATGGATATTTAATTTTAAACCATCTGAGAGGATAACTACCGTGCATAGGATACCTATCTCTTGTCATGTCACTAATTTCTTTGCGCCTCAAGAGGCTTTTTTGAGCACTCGACACATGTTAAAGAACTTTTTAGGTTCTACGACATGCCGGTTTCCTCACTATGTTTTACTTCACCGTTTGAGAGTAACTAGGAATCACTGTCGTAAGCTTTCACAGTTTGGGTGACGTGACCGCCAAAAAGATACTACTTTTTAAAGAACCGATGTTTTTGAACCCTGTCAATAAACCAAATTTTCTCTTGGCAAAACTGAATAAAACTCGGCAAATTTAATTTAAAACCGTTCAACAAACTTATCGAGTCACTAAATTGACGTACAAATACAAACATCACAACGCTCACATCAATGTCAACTGATTGAACTGAAAATATTGTTTCGCCAATTTGACAACCCTAATTGCATCACACGGTAAAAGACCAATGTTCACCAATACATTAACCCGTGGTAACTGAATTTTTATTGCAACGTAAAATCTGATGGCGCACTTGATGTTTTAGTCTTCTTTTTGTCTTGTCGCTAAATCTTTCAGTGTGGTGAAAGGATTTTAAGTCAAAGAGGCTCTTTTCGAGTACTTATTACATGATTTAGAACTTTTATTTAGTTTCCACGAGATCCCGGTTTCCTCACGGTGTTTTCCTCCACCGTTTGAGAGTTCTGGCACAGTGGGCGTACATTTTTGAACAGAAAAACTCATTGGTGCACGCCCAGTTCTGAAACCACGACCTTCGGATCGGAAGGCGGGGCTGCTACAACTACAGATGTTTAGTTCAACTTAGCTATAATTACTGCATTTCCTCAAAAAGCACGTCCACGTCAGAACTCTACAATGCAAGCTTGGGGGCAGAAATAAATAAGAAGTTTTAATACCCAGGAAGAACTCGTATTATAAAAAAACAGAAAAAAAACACTCGAAAAAACTATTTTGGTGACCAGGCATTTTGAGAAAAAAATTACTGCAATCAAAAGACACAAATGTACAATGGGCGCTCTTATCGCTAAAAAGAGACCTCTTCCAAGCTGTAGTTGTTATTCCATACGTGGTGTCCTCACAATGTTTTCCGTCAACGTTTGAAAGTACTGGCATTTTGCGTATAAATTTATTCTCTTACTATGATAATTTCAAGGCTTCCTCCAACATTTTTGCTTCTTTGAAAATCTTGCGGTTACTACCCCCCAACGCAATAAACATTTTCAACCCCATTGTTCCGTGCTTTAGAGCAATGACAATAATACATTCACGCGACTATAAAAAAAGAATAAAGATAATGTCGGCTAAACAAGGAAACTGGAAATTTCTTAGGGTTGGTGCAGACCTGATTCAAGACTACCTTAATTAGATTCGCTCAAGAACCTTTTTTTTAAAATCTTTATTATAATGAGAGTTTTTCAAAATAACTATTTAACGTACAGACTATACACAAAAAAAAACAAAAAAAATTATAAAACTACCCGCAAATAACTCAAAAACCTTAAGTCAGATTGTTTTTTATTCTTAACTTGAGTCAACACTACCATAAATCCAGACTAGCTTGTGAACCTTAAGCCAGATTATTTTTATTCTTACCTATATATTGCCCCACTTTTGGACAAAGCTTTACTTCATGGCTTTCCAAGCTTAAGAGTTAGTAGTAGAGCTCTTTTTGAAGAGCTTGTCCGGGGAAGTACCTCCATGCCCATTTCTTCCGCCAAGCAACGTTGTTGTGTTTCGGTTTGAAGGTTGTGAGTGCTGATGAAATTGAAGATTCATGGGGATTGTACTGTACAGGTTGCTTGGGTACCAAATAAAACACTTAGATCGAGTAACGTCCGCCTGGGTTGGCCGGCTGGAATCGAGTGCCCCCGATCCGATCGCTTCCCGCCTTTGCTTGCCTACCCAGTTAGCACGCATAGTATAATGTTATACACTACAGGGATATTATTCTTCAAGAAGATGGATACAAGGCATTGCATCTTCGGGTACGATTCAGAAAGAAGTCATATCTCGTTTCGTCAAAAATCACTGAAACTTATTTCTGAAAAATCACAATGATAAATAAGTTCAGTGATTTTGTATCTTTCAAAATGTTGAAATGTTCGCACATTTACTTAAGTTTAAAAATGGCCTGAACGTTGTAAAAAAAACACTGAACGTAGACGCGCGCATTCCATTAGTTTCATAAAACAGTCTTCAATAAAGCTCCGTGTACACGGACAACGCTCTGAGCATCGCATTAATTAAATTCCTTCAGAAAAAACAATTTGCTGGAATAAAATTAAGGCATTCGATTTCAATTAAGCCCGAGAGTTTGCTTGCTTGTTTCGCAGTCCTTAGAGAACGGTTCTTAAAGTCACGTAGCTTTTTAAAGGACCCTTATGATTTAGAGTAGTAGAGCTCTTTGTGAAGGGCTCGTCCGGGGAAGTACTACCACCACGCCTTTTTCTGCCGCCAAGCAGCGTTGCTGTGTTTCGGTTTGAAGAGTGTTGTTGCCGGTGTAATTACAGGCACATGAGGCTTAACATCTGTATGCCGCGAGTTGATGGACGCAGAGCAGTGCATCGTAGGGCACGTTCCTATCGTGCGTGACTTTCGAGGCAATGCTTTGTCATAGGTGATGGTTACCACATAATATCAGGTAGGCCATCTGCTTGTTACATCAGCTAGTTGTATAAAAAAAGAACATTATTATTGTGTCTCGACCAGATCTGTGATGTAGATAAAAAGTTACTATGTCGATGCAGGTGGCGTATTGGTGACTGAAACCCATAAGATGTGTGTTCAATTACCACAGCAGGGCAAATATCTACTTGGGGTACTTGGTTGTACAAATAAATACAGAAAAACTTACTAACGATTACGTTCAGTGAACAAAGATTACATTTAAATCTACAGACAAGATACGAAACATAACACCATTTTAGAAAAAGGCCAGGTCAAGAGTACCCTAAACCGACGAGCATGTATGAATAATGTTATGAGAGTGAATGAAGCGAAAGAGGTATATCAGGATCGTAGCAAGTGGAAATCCGTGGGCTCTGCCAACCCCTATGGGAAACATGCGTGATTTTATGTATGTATGTATGTAGATACGAAAACTTAAGTGTATGATTAAAAATATAGTGTGATAGCCTTATATGAGATCACGAGATCAATTAATAAATAATTACTTATAGACATTCTAGATAACACTATTTATCCGATAAGCAAGCAAAACTTGTATGGGAACCAGATAACTGATATAATATTTTTTTATGCAAATCAAATCAAAAGTTTTTTATTTTGGACAAGAATGTTAAAGTTTTATTGGTACACCCAATAATATTTATTTCTCAGTGTACAATCCATTTTATTTCTAACTTAACAATAAGTGACATCTTAAACCTAAATTTTTATTAAAAGAACTGCAAGGTTAGTTAAACGGTAGGTTATTTTATTTTTATTATTTATTTATTTACTTGATTACAATTTAATTATAAAATACTAGTAGGTACTTAATTTAAGTATTACAAGTAGGGTAGGTACAGAAAACAAAATGCGCAAGTACGCTAGCTCCCACCCTAGGAGAACCTGTGGTACAATCACATTATGTTATAAATACATCATCATTCCGCTTCACGCTACAACTTTGATGTTCCCAAGCATTTTCAGTCGTTTTGATGTTAGCGATTTGAATGGATTTGCGGCGGTTTTACGCGGATTAGTCTATTGGTGTCATTGCCGAGGTGCTTAGTTCAAACGGCTCGTTTTGTCGAGACGTGTAATACATTGAGCAATTCTAAGAGTACTGATTTTTTTAAACGTGGCTACGTTAAAGTTAAGGGGTTTTTTATGGCACTACTGAGCAAAAGCGGACGAACTCATGCCATAAGTTTTTGGTCTGTTCTAATAAAACTTAGCACAGTTTTAAAACACTTCACATGTGTTGCTATGTAACTGTAACCTGCTACTATTATTAAACATTTTGTGGCTTTTAATTAGTAATCGCTGTTGTATACGGTCTACCGCGTTACTGGCTTGTTTTTAGTGCGGAGGGCGCTGATACGAATTGTAATAACCTTCAGGCAAAAAGATAAAAATATAAAGCGATCCTTGTGATATTTATGAATACAATTATACTTTACACGTATTTTAAAGGCTACGGAAATGAGACGATAGCTACACAGTCGCCTCAAAACTAGCCCACATCCAAGCACCATTAGCTTTTCAAACGCACGAGCGTCTACGCGAAAAATACTTTTATTTTCATCGGCGTCCTTAATGTGAAAGTCACATAACAACGACTGGGATGATTTCATTTTCTAACGGGCGGAGAAAAAAAACCAGCCCTAAAAATTGGCCTGAATGTTACTTGTAGCAATCTCCGCCATCATGCGTTTAAGAGTAGTCAAGCTCTTTGCGAAGGGCTCGTCCGGAGAAGTAATACACAACACCTTTTTCTGTCGCCAAACAGCGTTGCTGTGTTTCAGTTTGAAGAGTGTGGTTGCCGGTGTAATTACAGACACATGAGGTTTAACATCTGCCTCAAGTTGATGGACGCAGGGCAGTTCATCGTGGGGCACATTCCTATCGTGCGTGGCTTGCGAGGCAATGCTTTGTTATAGGTGATGGTTACCACTTAACGTCAGGTGGGCTATCAGCTTGTTACTTCTGCTAGTTGTTTAAAAAAAATGCGATACGAGTGGCCGCTAGTATTAAATAAAGAACAATAGATATCAACTTCTTTTGCTTGTCATGCCACTAGTTCTTTTGAAACAGTGTGGTGAAAGGATTTTAAGTGCGCCTCAAAGAGGCTTCTTTCAAGCACTTGGCACATGTTTTAGAACCTTATAGGTTCTACGATATGCCAGTTTCCTCACGATATTTTCCTTCACCGTTTGAGAATACTGGCACTGTGGTGCACGACCAGCTACTAAATAAACTATACAACATATAAAATAACCGTTTTTGAATAATAGTCAATATTTTCATATTAAATTAAATATTATATTAATTCAACTCCAAATTATGTTAACTTACACACAAGCTAATGGCAAATCCTTTGCAGCTAATGATTTATATAGCATTCCTCATTTTATTCAATTATAAACCTATCATTTTAGTAATATAAATTAAATTCTAACAGAAATTTTGACTAGCAAAATACGATGGGTAAGTTTATTGAATGTGAGTCAAATAGTAAACCTGAAATGGACAAACATTAATAGCTTTACTGCAAAAAAAAACAGACTTTAAATACAATTAGATTTTCTTAAATGACATAACTTCTTCCTCTTATTTTGATTTAACACCCGATTTTGATGATTTTTTATTTGGACTAATTTAAAAGTATATCTTCTCAAATATATCGGTTCATAAATGAAGAATTATGCGGTAACAAACATTAAAATAAAATACAGCCGAATGGAGAATCTCATCTTTTTTTTTTAAGTTTATCATTAATTCCAATGATTTATAATTTAATAAATAATTATGTTGTTATTTGCTTCGTACTTATTTTTTTTATACAACTAGCTGATGGAACAAGCAGATGGCCCACCTGATGTTAAGTAGTAACCATCACCTATAACAAAGTATAACCTCGTAAATCACGCACGATAGGAACGTGCCCTACGATGCACTGCCCTGCGTCCATCAACTTGAGGCATACAGATGTTAAGCCTCATGTGTCTGTAATTACACCGGCAACCACACTCTTCAAACCGAAACACAGCAACGCTGCTTGGCGGCAGAAAAGGCGTGCTGGTAGTACTTCCCTGGACGAGCCCTTTACGTTTATGTTTTATTTTAATTTTTAGTCTTATTTAATTCGTAAGGGAAATTATGGTTCTGTGCACTGCAGTTGCTGCCATTATAATTTGGAGTCACGGAAGACCAGCGTTATTAGTAGTGCATCTAACTCTATTATAGCAAAAAGCTGTGTGACGACCAATTTTGTTGTCCTAACCAATATTATTTTTCATAATCATAATCATAATAATTTTATTGCGAATATACCTCTAGGGAAGTAGGTACATACAGATGTCAGGTTTTATAATAATTGATCCTCCATATTCAACTTATTTATTTATTTATTTATTTAACACTTTATTGCACAAAAAATAAAAAATTAAGTGTACAAAAGGTGGGCTTAATGCTATAAGCATTTTCTACCAGCCAACCTTAAAGGTAGAAAATGATGTTGGCGTGCTATTATTAAAAATAAACAGTTACAAATTAACAAACACAAAGTTACACGGTGAAGAGAAGAAAAAAAAAAAGAAGACTCTTAAAAGAATTACACCTAACACAAACATATACCTGCAAATACATTTCAATAGTACATGACTTACTAATAGCATGAGTACTAACATGAGTACTAACTTAATAATAGCATGCAATAATTTAGGTAAATAGGTAGTATTAGGTAGTAGTAGTAATTTAGGTTTTGTAGTTCGCCTTAGTTTTTGTAATACAAAACGTTTTTTTTATTTGTTTTGATTTGATTTGGTCAATAAAATACTTTTCTTTCAGTGTGAACCATTTTCGGCGTAGACGTAGCAAGCCGATAGTAATCGTAGCACACACCACATCACTAGTTATTACTATTGATCAGTGTTAGTCTCACCACAGGGTCAGCTCGGTTCGATCACATGAATATTCTAAACGGTGGATTACATTAGCGGTTGCCGCGATTTCCACTAATAAATGAGATTGGTTTTCATTAATTCTCTCTTGTGGTGTCACTAGTTTTTTTCGAAATAGTGTGGAGAGGCCCCTTTCGAACACTTGTTATAGAACTTTAGGTTCTACGACATGCCGGTTTCCACACTATGTTTTCCTTTACTGATTGTACTGTGTGTAATATCTAATACCTATATAACTATATTTTTTTCGTTTTAAATTCCTGTTCAATATTTCACATTCTTTACTGGGAATACAGAATTCACCCTCTTAACCTTTGCTATACTTGAATAGGACATGCAACGTATAGTCCAGACTCCCCTACTACTCGTTCCATACGATGGCAATCACAGAGAGCCAAATTAAAAAAGTTGAAAAGCTCGGAAACAGTATGTAAAAAAAGTTGTGGGGGGGTGTACGGTAAAGTTTGCGGAATTAATGATTGGAAATATTTTACGCTGAGTTGCTGGATTAGCTCGTGTGTTTTCAATTCGGTGGTTGTTTTTTTTTCGATGTCGTACTTTTTCCTGCAGGTATTATGTAATGTAATGTTTTATTGTTTTTTTTTTACCTCTCTCTCTTTTGTCGTGACAGCCTTCACAGCTCAGTTGGTAGTAGCTCTGCCTTGAAATGAAATGTTTATTTGCGAGAAATATGGTTAGAAGTTAGTTCTTAGAAGGTAAGTAGTAGGTATCACATATTTCACCAAATCATTGGCATGCAAATTTTTACTTGGTACAATTAAATAATATTATCATTAAATTAAATTAAGTACATTATAATAAAGAAGTCCATAATAAATTGTCAATGAATCAATCAATTAGTAAGTCAGTGTACAAGTTCAATTATTCAAAAAATCATTAATATTATAAAAACTTTTTTCAGTTAGCCATAATTTTAACTTTTTTATAAATTGTCTCGTTGGTAAGTTTTTTATTTCAGTGGGCACTTTATTAAATATTTGTCCACACATAGCAAAAGAGTTTTTTTTATACAAAGTAGTTCTGGGTACTCTAGAAAGAACAATTCTGTCAGGGTTCCTTACACATCTTGAATAGATATCTCGCGCCTTTGTAAATAAGCTAGAGTTATCTTTGGCAAATTTAGCAGCTTCTAAAATGTACATGCTAGGCAATGTTAATAGTTTTAACTTAAGGAATACGGGTTTACATGATTCCCAAGGAGGTATGCCGACAATAGCACGTACGCATTTCTTTTGTGCTATAAACGCCTTATTTATATCAGTCGAATTACCCCAGAGAACCAGTCCGTATTTTAAAACAGATGTTACATATCCGTGGTATGCGGTCATAATAGTATTATGATTTGTAGTCTTGCGTAGCTTGTATAGAACGTACACAAATTTATTTAATTTTTGGCTTACTTCATCTATATGGGCTTTCCAATTACAGTGTCGGTCTATAGTAATGCCTAGGAATTTCGTTTTGTCGACTTCATTTAGATTTTGGCCTTTATATGATAATTTAAGATTTTGTCGTTTTTTCCCGTAAGTTCCAAATTGTATAAAGTTTGTTTTTAATAGATTAACATTTAAATTATTGTTACTAAGCCACAAAATTATTGCATCAATGGTATTATCAATGTCAATAGTATAATTATAAATGTCAGAATTAGAAGAAATAATAATAGAAATGTCATCGGCAAATAGTGTGCACGGATTAGACGTAATGTCAGGAAGATCATTTATATAAAGCAAAAATAACAGTGGTCCCAGGACACTGCCTTGAGGTACCCCACAGTTATTTTGCATATATTTTGATCTGACAGGCTTAAAATCTTTATTAATATCAATGTTCGAAATTTCTACACTTTGCATTCTCTTGTCTAGGTAACTTTCCAGCCATTTTAGAGCTGGTCCTCGGATACCATATTTTTCAATTTTTCCTAATAATAATTCATGGGATACAAAGTCAAAAGCTTTTGTCATATCAAAAAATACAGCTGTTACCCATTTACCAGCGTCCAAATCTTCAATAATCCTTTTAGTCAAATTGAAACAGGCTAATGTTGTAGATTTTCCCTTTTGAAAACCGTATTGTTGAATTTTTAAAATGTCATGTTTACCAATGAACGATAGTATACGTTTCTGCATAGCCCGCTCAAATATCTTTGATATGATAGGAATCAATGTTATCGGTCGATAGTTTTCCGGTTTATTCCGGTCGCCTTTTTTATGAAGTGGCTTTACTATTGAATATTTCAATAATTCCGGAAAGCAACCTTCCGCAAAAGACATATTAATCATGTACGTTAATACAGGTACAAGTTCATTTGAACAAGTCTTTAGAATGTTCGTTGCTAAACCGTCGTATCCTACCGCTTTTGTATTTTTAAGGGATTTTATAATATTATGAACTTCCTCATGGTCAAAAGGCCTTATAAACATGCTACTGCAAACATTGCTTTTTTGAGTGATTCGAAGGTCACTGTTTTTTTTATTTGTCAAATTGATCCAGTAATTATTAAATTCCTCAGCAATTTCCTGTGGGCTGTGCAATGTTTTATTCCTATTTTTTATTTCAGTTATGAGAGTCAAGTTTTTTGCACTCTCTGATTCTTGCTTTATCAGCTGCCATGATGTTTTACAAATGTTTTTTGATGTTTTTAGTAAATTCTCTTTAGAAATTTTTACTCCTCTATCTATACAGCCTTTTAGAACTCGGGAGAACTTTTTATAATTAATTTTATTGGCCTTCGATTTATCAGCGTAGTATTTATATCGTAAATGCCTTTTTGTTTTGCAACTAATTTTTAAACCTTTTGTTATCCATTTAAGTTTTTTTGTTTTGTTTGACACGTTAATTTTCATATAAGGAAAACAAAGATTGTAGAATAAGAGCACTACGTTCTGAAATGTTTTATAAGTAGAATTAACATCTGGTTGTTTATACACCTCTGTAATAGATAAGTTGTTTAAACATTCTTTAAATTTAGCGATATTGTTTATACTATAGTCTCTTCTATAAATTGTATATTGCAATGAAATATTTTTATCTTTAATAGGAATACTTAGTAACTGTGCTGTATTATGATCAGATATATCCCAGTGCAAAAGTTCACCTTTAGCTAAGGGAATATTACTAATTATGTGATCAATACAAGTATTCTGCCGTGTGGCCTCTTTTATGTGCATGGTAAGATTGTAGTTCAATAAGAGATCGTTAAACTCATTTTTTCTCGTAGAATGTTTTAGAATGTCTATATTTAAATCACCGGCTAACACAATTTTATTTTTATTCTCAAAACAACTTGAGTGCAATATTTTAGTTAATTTTTTGATAAAAAACTGAAAATCAGAATTCGGCGTTCTGTAAAGACAAATAACAGATAAGTTATGGGATATTAAATCGACCCCACAGCATTCGAAATGATTGTCTCTACAATGCTCTTGGATAAATACGGACTCTTTAAATACTATTCCTGTTTTGACTAGGACGCAAACCCCACCACGTTTTTGTCTTTTATTTCGACAGTAATATGAACCCAGGATATAACCTGAAATGTTTATAAAACTTTCATGACCCTTTTCGATGAATGTTTCGGTTAAGCAAATTATGTCTGGTTCCTTACTTTGTGCACGGAGCTCTGAGATATGGATTTCCAAGAGATTACACTTATGCAAAAATCCTGCCACATTCTGGTGAAGTATCCTCAAATGATTTTTGTTAGACACGAAAAAAATCTTTACTAGTACCTTCTGTTTCAGCGATCGCGCTTACTTGTGTCTGAAATACACTTTCTGTCTGGGTACTCTTATGAGACGTATTGCCGCTTTGCAAGTTAAGTGTTTGCCTTTTGGGGCCATGTGAACCGCTGCTCAAGCCAAAAGCAGATTTTTGCCCAGCGCGTACATTTTTTTTTGTAAAATTCAAAAATTTATCATCATAATCAAACTGATCTAGGACAGAATTAATTCTTTTACACATGTCAAAAGTAGAATAGTAATTTTGATAAGTAGAGTCAAAGTCTACATATGTACATTTTTTATGTTGTCTACTAATCATAATTAACATGTCATTAATTTTTATTTCATTTAAATATGTATTGCCACATACTTTTAAGACGAACACAGGGCATTTTACATATTTCAAAAACTCGCATAGTTCAGACATAATTTTCATCGGATTTTGGTCATGCTGACCAATGCATATTATAATCCGATCCTCAGGGGAAATATCGAACAACTTGGCGCTCTTAAGTATTTCATCCGATGAAGCGTTCTGTTTAATAAAAGCCACTACTTGATAGCGCTCGTATGTACTTCGCATTCGGGATTTGATGAGACCCGACGATAAACTTTTACATTGTGTGCCACCAAACACAAAAAGTCGTTTCCTTGTACTCTTATCGATTGGGGTTACTTTTTTCAACGAGCTTGTAATTTGCTTTTCAGTTTGCTGCTCTACATTGCATGAGTTTTTCTCTTCGATCGGAAGAATGGGTTCGAGATCAACCTGCGGTGCATGCTCATCTGATTCTGTTGCCATCTGTCCCTCGATCGATCCAGCAATCTGAATAGAGCTGGTATTGTCTCGCAGTGTAAGGGGGCTATTTTTGAAGCTATCAGTCAATCGGCGTCTAGCACATTTTTTGCTGGTAGAAGATATGTTTCGTCGTAATGATGACGAGGGACTCCTACAGATTTGTTTCAAGGCATTTACTTCTTGAGCCAGATGAGATATTTGTTTCTTTAGGTCTATATTCTCAAGTATTACGTTTTCTAGTTCATTTTGAGTACTTTGTAAGTTGGATCGCAAATGTGTCATTTCCGATTTCATTTCTTCCATACTGCTAGATAAAATGTGCGTAGACAGATCCAAACTTTTTACCATTAAATCAGCAGATAGGGATGAGTTCAATGAGCTGCTATCATTGATTCCCTCTAGGGATCTTGATTTAATCATTTTGACTTTCCTTTGGGTTACATTATCTATTGCTTCTTCCATTTTCAAAGCTATTAGCGCCCTCTAGTTTTAGTATTAGGATACAAATAAATTGTGTCAGAGGTTTACGTCAAAAGTATCATTAATGAACGAACTTTTTCCACACTCTATGCACTAGGTGTCTCTCGTATAATTTTTTGTAAGATTGCAAATGTGCAAAAATCTTGCTGTTCTAGGATTTGAACCTGGTGCATTACACTCAAGACGCAATTAATTTGTTACTGACTTTCTTACGCCAAACGTTCTTAAATCTTAACGACGAATTTATGATACTGTTGTTAGCAGTGTTTGAGACAATTAGGCGGTTTGAATTTGATGCCAATGACTCAAATTTGAATATTCACACTACCCACTGTACAAAATAACTTTGATATATTGAACGTTTTTTCATTATTATTATCTTTTCCACTGCACAAGCTCTTCCGATTTGCTCCCGTTTAAATGTGTTGGTGTCTGGAATCGTCTATTTTGTAAATCCGTAAGCAGAATAAGCTATGTTGTGTCACTAGGTGTCGATATTTTATCACTGGATTTTTGCATGATATAATGAATGATATGTCTTGAGAACACTCACGCACGTGATTTGTCACTACACAAACAGTTATAGGTAATTTCAAAGACGTATTTTGACTTTTTACTATTATTTTAGATTATAAATTACGGAGCTCATTGTTTACATGGCCACTAGCGCCATCTTAAAGTTCCTTCCTTCCTTCTGCGCCGTAGGCCGTGGGTTCGATCCCCACCGAGAACAAACATTTGTGCGGTGAACATAGAGGTTTGTTCTCTGTCTGGGTGTTATATAATATTATAAGTATGTATTTACAAAAAAAAAAAAAAAAAAGATATATAAGTATTATATCAGCTATCTGGTTCCCATATCACAAGCTTTGGCTTAGTTTGGGGCGCGATAGTGCTGTGTGGAATGTCCACCAATATTTGTTTGTTTCGAAACAGTGTGGGGAAAGGATTTTAGGTGCGCCTCAAAAGGGTCCTTTCGAGTACTTGACACATGTTATAGAACTTTTTAGATTCTACGACATGCCTTTTCCTCACGATGTTTTCCTTCCCTGTTTGAGAGTACTGGCATTGTGCACATACATTTTTGAACAGAAAAACTCATTGGTGCACGACCGGTTTCGAACCCACAACCTTAGGATCGGAAGACGGGGCCGCTACCACTAGACCACCAGGGCTCTCCAGTTTTTACCTCTGACTGTACCCCTACGACATCCTCAAAATAATCTGGAGTTCGTGCTAGGCACTGTAAGATGTGAAAGGATATCTACTGTGCCTGGGGATCAAAGACGTAAAAATATTTCTGATTTTTTTTATTGTTTGAATACATTAAATGTTTTACCCTAAAATAGGTTTTTTTTAGGTGGTTGCCGGTGTAATTACAGGCACACGAGGCTTAACATCTGTATGCCTCAAGTTGATGGACGCAGGGCAGTGCATCGTGGGGCACGGTCCTATCGTGCATGACTTGCAATGGCAAATTGGCTTGAAAGGCAATGCTTTGTTATAGGTGATGATACCACTTAACATCAGGTGGGCCATCTGCTTGTTCCATCAGCTAGTTGTATAAAAAAAATCGTTTCCAATCGTAGGAAGCGTGGATAAAAAGTTATTGATCTTGCCTAAGAATTGATAATGATGTTTCTGTATTTTTTCACTAATAAGAGCAATGAAGAAGCAGCTGATGCTTGCCCAGTCAGTTCATAATATCTACACAATACTTAACAGCTGCTCAAGTAAACATTTCCAGTAATAAACATCGGATATTCGTTCAAATATATAGCCAGGCAATTATACGGGATAAGCGCCAATAAAAGTGTTCGTTGCGAGTTATAAATTGATCAATTTGTGAGATTCGCAGCAGTTCAATGTATCAGACGTGAAGGGGTGGGGGGGTGAAAGGAACTGCGAAGTGGAAAACCTGATGAAAACTATAAATTGGTGCACGACCGAATGAATGAACTGAATGAAAAAATAATGACCTCGTAATCAGGTCAATTCTTCGTTCGCTTTGCTCGCTCGATCAAAAATGTATATTGACATCATAAGCAACATTAAAGGTCATTTTATCCTATCTTACCCAACAGCCCTTAGAATGGACAGATAAACATATAAACGGGCATAGTGAAACTATTAGGAGTAGTAGAGCTCTTTGTGAAGGGCTCGTCCGGGGAAGTACTACCACCACGCCTCTTTCTGCCGGCAAGCAGCGTTGCTGTGTTTCGGTTTGAAGAGTGTGGTTGCCGGTGTAATTACAGGCACATGAGGCTTAACATCTATATGCCTAAAGTTGGTGGACGCAGGGCAGTGCATCGTAGGGCACGTTCCTATCGTGCGTGACTTACGAGGTAATGCTTTTTTATAGGTGATGGTTACCACTTAACATCAGGTGGGCCATCTGCTTGTTCCATTAGCTAGTCCTATCCTACTAATACATGTTACAAATACAAAGTTACGATGTTTGAATCATAGGATGTGTGTGGCTTATCAAGCCTTATCCATTGGCAAGCGCGGATCCACCGTTGTGGGCACAATGGGCATGCCCACAACCTAATAGACTTGTGACGTCACACGCAGTGTTCGCCCCAAGGCTTTGCCCACGTGGAACTGTACACTGTACAAGATCCTGGTCAGGGCGTCATATATTTTGTAAACATCTCCTTTGTAGGAATGCACTATATCGATCATGGGCGATTTCATGCATTGGCCGACTCGCACTTGGCTATTTTCAGGTGGCTGTGACCACAACATATTTTGGGCGATGGAACCGCGCCTGCCCATTCGACTGATTTGGAATGAAATTAATACAGTTTGAATCTGGATAAAGGCTAATTTTTATCCCAAAAAAAAACAGGAAACGTAGTAGAAAATGTGAACCAAATAAATAGAAAATACCTTAGTTATCATGTTAGCAATCACTTCTAATACACAAGGTAAGCCGCCGGCGGCATCTAGTCTTATTTAAAATCCAGTTGAATTTCATGAGGCGTAGGCATAACAGAAACAGGAAAAAGTAATATTTTTTTAATAAAAAAATAATAAAAAACCAATGCAACCGCATCCGTATCTAAGTTGGAGTATACTTTCCGCCGCTGTCTTTCCAGCGGTCACTTAGCACTACCAGAGTGCTTGATTTAGCTGGCTTACTGGTAGCAATGCTTTACTATGTGATATAGATTTTATATTGCAAAATAAGTGCTTATTCTGTTTACGCTAAAGTCCAAGTTAGCAAACTATCTCAAACTGACAACGTTAAAATAAACAATTTACGTGGCTACTAAAATACTCGCAACTGATTAAGAATGCTTATTTTTAGGTTGAGCTAATTATTTTGTTTTTTTTTGTCATAGGCACCTTATATATATAACTAGTGGCTTCCCGCGGCTTCGCACGCGTTGAAGTGGTGAGCCGTAATTGAGCCACAAACATCCAAATATCGTAACTTTCGCATTGATTTGTATATTATTAGGGTAGGATACCTACGTAGGTATATACCTATAGATACCTATAGGCGTACATTACCTATATTAAGCAGGTAGGTAGGTATAGGTACTGAGTTTAGCACAAACATGACAAATACAACAAAGACATTCTTATACGGAAAATATGTACTTATTTGTTCCTAGTTTCTACCCCAAAAACAAACAAAACGAAACAGCTTCACGACTTTGATCCCCAGGCACGGTAGATACCCTAAGATCTCTTCATCGTACCAACTCAAGATTCCCGTTTTAGAATGTTCCTTACAAACATTGACGCCTTGTTGTATCCTTTTAACTTAAGCGCAACGAAGGAGGAGGGAACGTTTTAGGGGTTGTTTTCGAAAAAAGTCTTTTTGTTATTTATCCACAGAACACATTTTCTTTAAGTTTTAAGTTAATTACACTACGCTTTAAAAATCTCCCATATAAACCTTGAAACTTTGTCAGTCTTTTGCACCCTTTGCAGGGGTGGTTTTAAAATATTGAAAACATGATTTTAAATTATTTTACTTCAAGTTTTAAATCAATCGCACCACGCGTTAAAAAACTCCCATACAAACATTGACATCCCTTTGCACACTTATTAAGGGTAGTTTTAAAAAACTAAAAATGCCTTTCCTGTTTTTTAGCCTTGGAGTACATGTACTCTAAGTTTCAAGTTTGTAGGTTCAAGGAATACTATTTTTCATGCAAACGTTTGCAACCCTTTTACACCCTTAGGGGTTGAATTTCCAAAAACCTCTTCTTAGTACACCTCTACGCCATAAGACCTAGAGATATATACTCTCAAGTCCCTAGGACCAGCGGTCAAAAACCTCCCATACAAACTTTTACATCCCTTTGCACACTTATTAAGGGTAGTTCTAAAAAACGAAAAATGCCTTTCCTACTTTTTGCCTTGGAGTACATGTACTCCAAGTTTCAAGTTTGTAGGTTCAAGGAATACTATTTTTCATGCAAACGGTTTCAACCCTTTTATACCCTTAGGGGTTGAATTTCCAAAAGCCTCTTCTTAGTACATCTCTACGCCATAAGACCTATGTACTCTTCAAATTTCAAGTCTCTAGGACCAGCGGTCAAAAAACTCCCATACATACTTTTACATCCCTTAGCACACTTATTAAGGGTAGTTTTACAAAACTAAAAATGTATTTCCTACTTTTTTGTCTTGAAGTATATGTACTCCAAGTTTCAAGTTTGTAGGTTCAAGGAATACAATTTTTCATACAAACGTTTTTATCCCTTTTTACACCCTTAGGGGTTGAATTTCCAAAAATCCCTTCTTAGGACACCTCTACGCCATAAGACCTATGTACTCTTCAAATTTCAAGTCTCTAGGACCAGCGGTCAAAAAACTCCCATACATACTTTTATATCCCTTAGCACACTTATTAAGGGTAATTTTAAAAAACTAAAAATGTATTTCCTATTTTTTTGTCTTGAAGTATATGTATTTCAAGTTTCAAGATTGTAGGTTCAAAGAATACAATTTTTCATACAAACGTTTTCATCCCTTTTTACACCCTTAGGGGTTGAATTTCCAAAAATCCCTTCTTAGTACACCTCTACGCCATAAGACCTATGTACTCCTCAAATTTCAAGTCTCTAGGACCAGTGGTTTAGGCTGTGCGTTGTCTATATGTCAGTCAGTCAGTCAGTCAGTCAGTCAGGACTTTGATTCTTATAGTATTAGAGATAATATATATTTTTATAAAACTAGCAGATGGAACAAGCAGGTGGCGCACCTAATGTTAAGTGGTAACCATCACCTTTATCAAAGCATTGCCTTGTAAGTCACGCAAGATAGGAACGTGCCCTACGATGCACTGCCCTGCGTCCATCAACTCGAGGCATACAGATGTTAAGCCTCATGTGCCTGTAATTACACCGGCAATCTTCACTCTTCAAACCGAAACACAGCAAGCCTTCGTACTGTCCAGGGGATCCTTAGGATTCTCCTCCATCCTTAGGGTCACCTAGTTAACTCCAACTAACTTTGAAACCACACAATCTAGCTCTTTAAATTGTACATTTAAATTATACATTTTAGAGAGGTAGGTATTGAACTTTTGTATGAAACATCTGTTTTTTTTTCGCGTTCACACTGTGGGTTCCTTAGAAAAAGTTATTCATATTGATGGGTACTTTAGCCCCCTGAAGTTTTTAAATACAAGTATTGGAACACCTTGTATAGCTAGTATTTATATTTACATTTATCCAGTTTCTGCTAAACGATTTATTCAAAAAGACTGTATTTTCAGTGTCTAGACAAGGATTTTAGGAAAATCCGCATGTGTTTTCAACTGACGTGTTAGTTGAAGTAATACGTATGCAGTGTCCGCCATCTGTTGCGGGACCTATTGTGTTCCGCCTTAGGCTGGTCGCACACCTGGCAACTATTTGTACAAGTATCTGCACGGTGATTACGTAACTTTATTGCAATCAGTTTCAATCAAAGTCAAAGTCAAAGTCAAAAGGTATTTATTCAATAAAATCACAAGGATCATTTTGAAACTTCTTAAAGCTAGGTGACTCTAGGTGCCAGTTCCACGCGACCAAAGCCTAGAAGAACAGGCAACAAACTTACGGCTTAGTTCCTACCGTTTTTTTGTATGATAATTTTACAATGTAATATAATATATTATTGAAGTTTAGTGAGGCGTAGGCATACAGAAAAAGGTAAACGTAATCAATCAGTTTCTGTTTGCAATAAGCAAACATGACGGCTATACGGTTACATTTTAGCTGCAGTTGCTAACAAAGTTATATTACAACTGGTGTTTCTATAGATGGATAATCGCGAAACTTTTATATATTTATTGGTTTCATAAAGAAACTGATTGCAACAAAGTTACGTATCACCCTGCAGGTCACTAAGAAACGTATAAATACAGATACAGAAAAAAATAAAAGCAGCCTCGCTATTGGATCCCAAGCATCGGAGATAATCTAATATCACCTCAAAACAGTTACCAGCTCAAAATTATACTCATAATACGAGTTCAAGATTATCTTAGGATTTCTAAGGATTTGACATTTGGCGCATACATTTGCAGTATATGGTATTGTATACGTCACAGGTTGCAAGCCATCGCCACTGGCTATAATACTAACTATAGTTTTCTCACAATGTCTTCTTTAACTGTTTTTTTTCTATTACAACTTGCTGATAGAACAAGCAGAACCTGATGTTAAGTGGTAACCATCACCTATAACAAAGCATTGCCTCGTACGATAGGAACGTGCCTTACGTTGCACTGCCCTGCGTCCATCAACTTGAGTCATACAGATGTTAAGCCTCATGTGCCTGTAATTACGAGTACACCGCATGGCGTTGGCATGGCATTGCGCATTATTATAAATATTTCAAAGAGAAACGTACATTGCTGGCCGGCCAGATTGGAACTTACTACCTTACGACCAAAAGGCGGGGTCACTCCCACTAGAACAAACGGTGCTATAAATACATTTCTAAATTATTATCTAGTTACAGTATGAACTGACGGCGTAGTTGGTTAACACATCCCCGTTTCACCCCTTTATGGGATGATGAAACTCGAATGTCCAAATATTTAGCACGCCTACCTTTTGCATAGTAGTGTTTTCCTAAATTGTTTCATTAGGTCAAGTGTAGATACTTCAAAATCGATTAAAGCAACCAGTCACTCGAGCGATGTTAGCCAGTGTACAGCCAGCTTTAGGGGGGGGGGGGAGGCTAAAAGTGCAACGGTACCTCCCCCCTCCCCGGCCCTTATGGCCCATTAGATGCGTCCGCGGGAAATCGCGATTTGCATAAGCGGCTGGGTTCCCTACACATTGTAATTGGGATCACATGGAACCACTCTAAATTGGCACCGAGTGTTTATCGCCGTCGGACAGCGCGGCAGCTCAGCTTTATTCGGTGCGGACAGCGTAGGTTTAAGTTGGCCGGTATGTTTGCGTTGCACTTACTCTCGGAGCTTTTAATCGAAGAGAGGAATTTGAATGTGATTTAAATTCGTATTGTCTTAATGGAAGTAAATGGCTGTTACGAGAGGTAATTTGCATTTCAAACCGGGTGCGTTACGTATTGTTCTTGGATCAACAAAGTTGAGTTGTGATTGTTCGGGGAATTGAATGAGATGCTGATTTTGTGTTAATTCCACTTTGAATTCAACACGTTCTGTTAATAAGTCAAAATGGGAGAGCGAATGAGAAGTACCTACTGGCGTTATCATATTTCAGAGATTAAAGGTACTGTCGCCTATACAAGGTTACAATTGTGTAGGCGATATAAATTGACGGTAAAAATTACTGTTCAAATTCAACCAAAAAGACAGTTAGATTTTGTTTTTTTTTTTTGGTTTCATTTTAAGTTACATCTATCAACTATACAGGATGGAATTTTTTTACGCCACCTGAAGGTAAGGTACTTTAAATACTGGAGATTGAAATTTTTACTCAAAGGCAACATTCCTTTATTTTTAAAAAGAAAGAAAACTGCATTCAATGATTTTCTAAATTTCACTTGCCACACCCGGGAATCGAACCGACTCAAATTTGTAAATTAACATCCTGTGCTTTTATGGCATCATTGTTAGGGTCAATCACTAGGATCAAATCTCTCTGACAAATGTATGAGCCGTAGTTATGGGTATAAAGAGTGTGTAGCCTGATATGTAGCCGAGTGTCCATGTGTCGTCATTGTCCATATCCGGTAGATGTCATTTATTTAATATCACATATGAGAGGGTAAGAACGTTGTGACTACTGAGTACGGATGATGGAGGAAAATGTGGAAAAAAATATATTGCGCCGACCGCACATAAAGTAGGAAAAAATCAGAAAGATGATTATAATGATGAGATCTGTACATTGAATACAAAATTAAGAATAGATGGGGTTGGGTTGGGACAGGGTTTACTAAAAATTACTGCAAAAGCGATAAAGTTTTTTTTTATATAACTAGCTGATGGAACAAGTAGATGGCCCACCTGATGTTAAGTGGTAACCATCACCTATAAGCATTGCCTCGTAAGTCACGCACTATAGGAGCGTGCCCTACGATCCACTGCTCTGCGATCAACTTGAGGCATACAGATGTTAAGCCTCATGTGCCTGTAATTACACCGGCAACCACACTCTTTAAACCGAAACACAGCGTTTCTGCTTGGCGGCAGAAAAAGGCGTGGTGGTAGTAGTTCTCCGGACGAGCCACACACAAAGAGCTCTACCTACTACTCTTCAATAGACCTTATGACACTTAATCAAAAAACCTGGACTGTATAGCTACGGACACTACAAATTCGTGCACCTGGCGTGCACTTTATAGCAAAGGTTATTGATCCTTTTCAACATATACCTGCAGATGAAACAAATAACCAGACTAAGCCTTGATCCCATATGCCCGTATACAATCTATAATGATAGCCTTCATAGCTCAGTTGGTAGTAGCTCTGCCGTAGGCCGTGGGCTCGATTCCCACCGAGAACATATATTTGTGTGATGGACATAGATGTTTGTTCTCTGTTTGTGTTATTATATATTAAAATAAAGTTTAAAAAAAAAACAAATTCATAAGTACTAGTGGTTCGCTCCGAACTGAGATCTCGTGATGCGAGCCGACGAACGCACCAAAACTTTGAGTAGGTGGTAGTCAGAGGCAAGTCCAAACATTATGTTTGGACTTTTTTCTGACTATCGCCTACTAACTTGGTATGGTAACCAAGTTTGAACTCTATTGGCCTATTTATTGAAGAGTTCCGTTGAACAGACGTTGGCTCCATCATCAGACCTGGTCTTTGTCACCATTTTATGAGAACTGAGTACCTCCTTAATTTATTTCAAGAAAAAAAAATAAGAAAAAGCTAAGGAATTGACCAACCAATTGAAAAACCTTGTTTTCAACGAAACTCTTAGAGATGGGAGCTCTTGGATCGTTGGTTATCTTAATTTTACTTTTTTGTTGTATCTCAAAAACCGGGCGTCCTAGAAAAAAAGTAAAAATGGTTTTGGAATGTCCAAAGAAAGCTCTTTCATATGACGTGTAAATTAATTTTTTTATGTGACTTTTTTTAACTTTGCCCCCTTAAAAACCCCATATCTTAATAACCCTTCATCCGATTTTTCTCATATACTTACCAGTAAATTTTTCAAGTACAAGCTATCGACTTATTAAATTTCATGCAGATTGGATCAACGGTTCTAAAGTTATCGCCAGACAAACATACATGCATACATACATACATACATACATAAAATGCCAAATCGCCCAAGTTGAAACTAAGATCTTCGTTCGCTTCGCTCACTCGATCAATTATATCAGCTATCTGGTTCCCATGTTACAAGCTTTGGCTTAGTTTGGGGTGAGATAGAGCTGTGTGGCAAGTCAAAAAAAAACCACTATTTGCTGCTGTCATCCCTAACAGGAGTTAAGAGACATGATGAATTTAAGCCGAATTGACAGCATGATGGAAGATGTGAAGAAGACATGAAAAGTGTGAAAGATGACATGAGTAAGAAAGAAGTGAGCACCGAGATGACGAATGTTAGAGGAGAGTGGAAGAAGAAAACCTGTTGTGCCGACCCCATGCAGCGTAAAATAGGGGCAGAAAAAGCACTATCATTAAAACGAGTCGTTGATTAACAACATCTGTATGCTTCAAGTTGATATCGCAAGGCAGTGCATCGTAGGGCACGTTCCTATCGTGCGTAACTTAAGAGGCAATGCTGTTATAGGTGATGGTTACCACTTAACATCACGTGAGCCATATGCTTATTCCATGAGCAAGTTGCATAAAAAAACACAGAAAGCCAATCGATTGATCGACTGGTCCTGTTAGAAAATCAAGAGCACTGGTGGTCTAGTGGTAGCGGCCTCGCCTTCCGACCTTAAGGACGTGGGTTCGAAACTGGTCGTGCACCAATGAGTTTTTCTGTTCAAAAATTTATTTGCACAATGCCAGTACTCCCAAACGGTGAAGGAAAACATCGTGAGGAAACCGGCATGTCAAGTGCTCGAAAGGAGCCTCTTGAGGCGCACTTAAAATATAAACACTATAAAACAAATAAAATTAAAATTAAGCACGGTGACATCTCTCGTCGATTCAACTGAATGCAACTTCGGTTATCGAGCAGGACTCTTGATAGTTATATGTCAGACCTGTAGATGGAACCACGGTCGCATAAGTACCGAAGTAGCATGTCCCTGAGTTATTCGTCGAGTGTGATTAGAATCCGATGGCGCAGTTGGTTAGCGCGGCCCCGTATCAAGGGGAAGGTCGTGGGTTCAAATCCCACTCGGGTAATAACTTTTGGGACTATATTAAATCTTTGGGGCACTTAAAATATTTCACCACACTGTTTCGAAAGAAAAGTGACACGACAAGAGACTCAGAAAATCGATGCGAATAATAAATAGCGAACGGTTACTTGATAGTGCGGGTGTGACCCACCAAGGCTCCCGTTTGGTATTGCAACCACACTAATGAGCTGGAACATTCATCAATGCTCGACCGCCAGACACAGATTAAAGAGGATTAAAAGCGTTTGGTGACGCGGCAACGTTATAGCACTCGGCATGGAAGTTGAGTGCGTTGAGTGAGGTAGTTTGAAATGATAGAGATAATTGGAGCAATGCTACGAAAGCTGATCTGAGAACTTTAATTTCTTTGCCGAGTACTATCGCATGCCGCCAAGTATGTTTTGTTAAGATTCCAAAGATTTTGTCGTTTAAAAAAAAACGGCCAAGTGCGAGTCAGATTCGCGCACGAAGGGTTTCGTACCATTATCTATAAAAACGGCATAAAATTCACGTTTGTGCTATGGGAGACCCCTTAAATATTTGTTTTGTTCTATTTTTAGTTTTATAGCGGCAACAGAAATACATCATCTGTGAAAATTTCATCTGTCCAATTATCACGGTTATGAGATACAGCCTGCCAGATGGGCAGACAGACGGACGGACAGCGGAGTCTTAGTAATAGGATCCCGTTTAACCCTTTGGGTACGGAACCCTAAAAACAAACGTTAATTAGAATCAATAAACTATTTCAATGAACACTTAATTGAATTGTCTTATTAACAACTAATAAATTTTAAGAGTAGTAGAGCTCTTCGTGAAGAGCTCGTCCGGGGAAGTACTACCACCACGCCTTTTGCTGCCGCCAAGCAGCGTTGCTGTGTTTCGGTTTGAAGAGTGTGGTTGCCGGTGTAATTACAGGCACATGAGGCTTAACATCTGTATGCCTCAAGTTGACGGACCCAGGGCAGTTCATCATAGGGCACGTTCCTATCGTGCGTGACTTACGAGGTAATGCTTTGCTTGTTCCATCAGCATATTAAAAAAAAAACAATTTTTAGCTAGTATCATACGAAAAAACGCAATCTGGCAACAACGGCTTCTATTAATTTTTTTGACAGGACCAATATTCTAACCTTTTCAAAATACCTAACATTTTTTAATGAATATTTGGTTTTGTTTATTAATACTCCTGAGCCCGGAGCCTCCTAAATCTATAGCCAAAATTTAATAAGGCCTAGCGGGGTGGCGTGTATCGTCATTTACATTTAAAGCACCAATTATTTGACGTCATTAGCGCCCTCTGGTGGCCATAAAACGCACCCAACACGCGCAATCCTACCCCCCAAATCACGATTATAAATTCGAAATATTATGGCAATTTTTATTCTACAGAGGGTGTTTGTTTTAGGTATTTTTTTTATTAAAAAGTGCTTTACGATTTTCAAACATGGCGGTTAAAAAACCTAAATCGTATATAGTTTGCATAAATGATACGTAATTGAATTATGAACATAAATTCTTACGGCATTTTTTATGCTGGCAATCTCGATCTAAACTAGATATGCAAGGGTACTTTTTCAGTAGCATATAATTTTATTTAATTCAAATTGTATTGGGTTATACGTTGTCGGTCTAACGGCGCATTTCTGAAAGCTCGATCAAATCTAATCGAATGTCAAGTCACTTGCCATTTCAGCTATTACATCGAATTAGATAGAGATAGCAAGTGACTTGACATGCGATTAGTTTTGATCGGGCTTTCAGATACCGGCCGTAAGTCTGTTTGTTTGTCTGTCATAGCTCTGAGACTGATGCTCCCATTTGAATGATTTTTATAAGAAAGACAATTTTGAATATTTTATTCGCTGTTTTACCAAGTACAACGATTTGTATGATGGCATACCTATATTAAAACTAGTTTTCAAGATGGTTGGGTTTTTGTCAATGTTCTAATTACTTATAATATTTTTTAACACCCATACAAATAACAAATATCTTCGTCTTCAAACGTCGACAAACAAATGTTTGTCCTCGATGGGGACTGAAAACAGATCTACATCGCATAAGGCAGAGCTACTGCCACCACTAAACACAGTCAGTCGTGTGAAGTTTAAGGATTTGTGGAACTATTAAATTACAAATAAATCTGCAAAAAAAAAATTAAAGACATACAGATTATCCAGAATGCACTACAGAAATTAATACTTTAAAAAAACCTGAAAAAAAAGCGGGTTCCAGTTAACCAATAGCATGCGGCCACGTATGACAACCTCAATCACCTGACCTCAGCATCCAATCACGACGACGTTCTGATAGCCAAGCTGCGGTTTACTTGCCAATAATGATTTATTCTAATCAATGTTAAACGCTCGACTAGACATAATCCGCGCCGTATAATTGCACCCTGCGTAGCGTATTCAAAGGTGATTAGGATAATCACTGTGCTATTACATGGGCAGAATGAGAGATTGGTATATAACTGTGTACGCTAATATTATAACGGATCTTGGAATAGTAGCGGGTACAAGATGATTGGTCGCGTGGAACTGGCACCTAGAATCACCTAGTTTAAAGCTGGGTCCACATTTGTAGCATCTTGACGTATCCCGATCAGTCGTATCGTATCGAGTATTTGTATCATAAATATGGACGCTCATTTTGTCCATGTCGTATTAAGGCGTATTTGGTAAAAAACGCGTCCATACTTATCAAATGCTGTATCATGTCAGTGTATCGGCTTTATCTTTACAAATATGGACGCTTCATTTTTCTTCCGATCCTCGTATCTTTTCCTGATACGCGTTTCTTTCAATGCACCTTCTACTTTCATACAGTTCAGTCATGGCTTCGTTCCCAAACGGTTCAGCCATGTTATCGTACGCAATTGCTCAGAGTTTAACGGTGACTTGCGTTTACTCAAATCACGAAATGGCAGGTGGAACACAGGAAATGATCGCGTATCAAATGCATTCACGTACAAACTTGTTCGATACGACGTGTATCCCCTATGATTATCGCAGAAAAACCAACATAGATGGTTCGCGGTGTATCACGTATCGTATCGCGATACAGTATCGTGATACAGTATCAAAATACGTCCATACTACCGATCGTGATACGCGTATCGGATACGGCGTGTATCATTAACGGGTATCATCTTGCGTCCAAACGGAGATACGATACACCGAAATGATACAAATGTGGACCCAGCTTAAGACGTTTCAAATTAATCCTTGTGATTCAACTGAATAAACACTTTTTGACTTTGAGATTGTTGGACAAAACTGAAACTGCTCCACGACTTTGATCCCCAGGCACGGTAGATATCCCTCAGACATCTTAGTACCAAGCATGAACTACAGATTCTTTGAGGATGTCGAAGGGTAGTCAGAGGTGCGTCCAAACATTACGTTTAGCATCATACCCACATTTGCAGTAGTTGGTATTCCACATATGACAGTTTGCAAGCCCATCGCCGCTGTTAGATAGAATACTAACCTTTTTCCTCACAATGTTTTCCTTTTGTCGATTGTCTGATGATAGGTTGTTAACAAGGATTATACAAAAGACAAGTAGGAACCAGGCTGTAATTTAGTTGCTTGTTCTTCTAGGCCCAAGCCTAGAAGAACAAGCAACTACGTGGAAACGTGGAACTGGCACCTAGATTCACATAGCCATAAGACGATTCAAAGTGATCATTGTGATTCATCTGAACAAAAACCTTTTGAATTTTACTTAACTTAGTGGTTAGATTAGACTTACAAACCTTAGAGCCATGTTTATAAAAATAGCAAAAAAAAATGGCAACTCTCGTATAGACTATATTAGAAATTTATGTGAAAAATTCAGGCATTGACAACCTTTTTCTAAATTGTTATACACAGAATAACAAAACTAAGATAAAAATAACAACTCTCCTAAAGTCTATATTATAAAGTTATGTAAAAAATTCAGGCATTGACAACCTTTTTCTAAATTATTCGGCTTACACAGAATATTTTTTTTCATTTTGTCTCTTTCATAATACAAGAATATTCGAACAAAGCACGACAAAAGGGTTTTCACTCAAAAACTTATCACTCCATTGTCGTAACGTAGACCCGACAAAATTGCCTCCAGGCTATAAGTATACCAGGCAGAAAACAAAATATGCCCAAGCCTAGGGTTGCTGCAGGCATTATGGGGAGCGAATAAAAAATGGTATCAGGCCTAGATAAACTTAGTTAGTCGCCAAGACACTTCTGGGTAACCCTAGTGATTTAATGTTTATTGGAAATATATGGTAAATGGTACAAAATAAAAAAAACACTTGAATTTGGATAACTAATAATTCAATTTGATTTATAAAAGGTAAAAACATAGTTACGAAAGTTCACTACACTCAGTTTCATTTTTAACATTTAAATCTACAATCAATAATTTATTAAAACAATTAATTGTATCTTAAATGTATTGCATTGCGAGTAGGCAAGTTAATCGCCCAGTCAAAACCGAAAAAGTGCCATCCCTAGCGTCGGCTGCCCTTCAACCATACACCCTCCTCGGTACGGACTAAGGCACGCATGACGCAGCACTCCCAACCAACCGTAAAAAAGGGAAATCAATTATAACGAAATGGCAACCCGGACGACACCCGTCCAAAATAAAAAGACCCACCAATCCCTATGCATTGTCGAAGGAGACTTTAAAAAAAATCACTGTTCAAGAGCTCCAGTTCAGTTGGTCGTGTATTCGAAATCCCTTTTCAAAGAATACAATCCGACGTCTCGTTCAAATTGATTCCTAATTAGTGTGATAAGCAAATAATTGGTACGCGAGGGGAAGAATTTATGCAAAAAAGATTAACTTTGTAATGAGGTGGGTAAAACCTACGAGGAAATAACAAAAGAAAACGCGGGAGCATAAGATATTCTCTGTCGAAATCGTAAGATGATACTAAGTCAATATTTTATTCATAATATTATATTATTAATGTGGGTAAGTAGATCCTCTACTTACTTTACGAACATGAAAAAGCTTCTTTATTCAGTACCGGAGAGAATAATATTTTTTTCTGAAAACAGGGACTTATTATTTTACACAAATCTTTTTGATTCGGCCACTATCATGTTTAAGTACTACGCTTGTGATGTTAAAAGTAAAACACAAAAAGATATTGTATAAACAAAATACTATAAAACGTCCAAAATATATAAATAAAATACACTAACTAAGACGTATTTTGTAAGTTTTAAAGTATTTTACAAATAACTTATTTATTATTTATTATACTTATTTTATAAATCATTCAATATTGCTGAGAGCACTCTTAAATTGAGTTACTTTACTTTCAAAAGATAAAATCTCCTGTAATACAATTTGTTTGCATAAATCGCAATTTCCTAGTATCTTTGACGATAATATCGTACGGCAATATCAAAGAGTTCAACTTGTCTCTTATTGCCAAAGCAAACATCGAAACTCGCGTTCTCGTGCCGCCGAGTGTACTGTACCAATATAAGTGTGTATACTTTTTCTCGGCATGATGTGCACAAAGTGTTTAGCGAATGTGTTGGGTGTATATCTTGTTTTGCTTGTTTTGTAGCTGAGGGGGGGGGGGTGAGGGGGACGGAGGCACCTGTTGCCTCGAGTTTCGATGGAGCATAATCCTACCCCGAGATGAAATAAATACAACATTGGCTGAGCCCGACGCTCGCGATATGTTTTTCCACGGTATGGTCTGGGTAAATCGGTTTTATTTTTGAATTGGATGGTGTTTGTTTCGCTCAAACAATAGGTATTTTTCATGGTACCTTGGATTTGTGTGGTGGCGTGGAAGAGATATTGAACTGAAGGTTTATTGATTTATTTATAGGTATCTAGTATACATGTAATAATGATGCAAAACATGGATGGTACATGGTTTTATTGGCTAATTTATTTGTTTTTCTGTTTCAGGTAATTATTGTTTGAGAACCACGAGGTATCAATATACGACTTCAAGTAGTGAGTACCTAGGAGTGTTAAGTTTAACATTAACTCTCCCCCCTCTCTTTTTATGTTTAGTCCTGTCCATTCCAAGGTTGCCTGGAAGAGATCGCTGTTAGCGATAAGGCCGCCCATTGTATTACTACAATTGTTAGCTTTTAAGTAAAAATGTGTATATTAATTTGTTGTGGTAATCAATAAAGAGTTATCTATCTATCTATTAACATTCAAAAACGGTATTTAACATTAAAAATCCAAGATGGTACAACAAAACATTCTGAAAATAAAATCAATAATACTGTTATATTTATCTATTGGTTTTGTAGAGTGCTGCGATATCAATTTTTAAATATGAATTTAATAAGCGTATAGATGCGAAATTGCTCAACATTTATTAGCCACTATTTCATACAAAGCAATGAGTAATAGTGAATAATTTGTAAATGGTGGTCTTAGAGCAACACGGGCCACCGGCGGACCGGAGGGGAGTAGCCTTCGAAGGCATTCCCCTCTGTCAAAGTACAAGTCCACGCGGTCCTAGACGTACAATAAAACTAGTTGCAGCCGCACTGCTCACTAGACTAAATCTAGTTGCGGGACAGAATCAATGTCCTTTAAAAAATACCGAATTGTTCTGTTTTATGCTGCAAAAAGACATCTGCCACGTCAAATTTACAAAAAGATGGCGTTACCTTTCATATGTAAGTAATTTTTAATCACATTATTACTTTAAACTTCTTTTAAACTTAAAAATCACAATATTATCGGTCGTGTTGTTTCCGATTTGTTAACAAACACAGGCCGCTCGCCTTCATACAATAAGCGGATCGGTCGAGCAACTGATCCGAGACATTTCCTAGAAGTCGCTGTCGCCGAGCGATAGTGTTGTTACCGGTTTGTTTGTAGATAGTTATCGATAAAAATGGCAAAGGCAAAGGATACAGACATTTTTGTGATTTAAGTTTTCTGATTAATTTAAAATATTATATTGTGAGCTTTATTTTAATTTAAATAGTTTTTTAATAAAATTGCATTACATTAAATATAATACAATACTTACGAGTACAAACACATTTTACTATAATTACTTAGTCTGAACCATAATGTTTTTTATTTATTTATTGCAGGTTTCCTAAAGATCCAAATTTTAGGGATGCATGGAAGAAATTTTGTATTATTAGACTAACCTGGACGCCCACAAGAAATAGTGTAATTTGCTCAAATCATTTCAAGACCTCTGACTTTCAAGTGTTGGCGAACAATAGAAGGAAATTAGTCGAGGGCACCATTAATGGAACTGACAAGATTAGTAATGGAAAAATATACTGGTACAAGCATTTCTTTCTTAATGAAAAAAGAAAACCCACAAAAATGTAATCGTCATATACATATATACCTAAATGTTATGTGTATTTTAAAATATATGTAAACTTGTCTAAAAATGTAAACCTTTTAGAAAATAAATATATATTATTATTATTATTATTATATAGAAAACTAATCCATTTTAAAAACCAGTGAAAGATACAACTACAATTAAAATGATATAAACATTATGTTTATTGTGATAATTATTGTATTACATAATAAATAAAGTCCATTTTTATGATAACATCTTACCTTTCTATCACTTTAAAAACCTAATTTCCCTAACCGAGTTCTTGAATTTATCGATAATGCGTATCGACAGTTGTTACAACTACGGCTGTAAGCAAATTGTCAGTGTCACCTCATACTGTTAGGACACAGAATGTATCTATGTGTGCATGATATTGTTAGTGTATTTTTAATTAGGTATGTGTGAGTTTCGTAGTGACAGACGATTATTTTTGTGTGGGAATTAGTGTGCGTAACACAAATTTCCCCCCGCAAAAAATGGCAGACAGTTTTGTATCGGTAATAAACGCTACGGCCACTCCCCTCCGTGTTGCTCTATGATGGTGGTCGACCTTGTCTGGATCTATATAATACTTACTTAAGTATCTGTCGACTGTCTACGGTCTTGTGACTGTCCAATTAGTAAAGATAAAATTGTTAGTTTTTTTAGATAATTCTCCTACTCTTCTAACACAGGTTTGCAGGTTTTAAGTTTTACTTAAAAGAACTGATCTCAACCCGATTTATAAACACTGTAAAAACAATAAAAAGATTTTTTATTTTGATTTTTCATTTCTACGCGCTCAGGTATCATCCTGTAACATCGGTCCAACCCACAACATGCTGAAAATGAATACATGTCAATGTCTCCAAACGGAAATAGAATCTGGAGCGCCGTTAGGTCGCTTTTCCATTAGACACTTGGACAGGGAGACGGGTACCGTAGTGTACGTGAAGCGGCATTTACTGTTGCGAATGGAACGTCAACGCAGACCACCGCGAATATTTTTCTCGCTCGCACATTCCGTAATTTTTTGAACATAGAAAACCTCTGAAGTTATGAAAAACCAAAACAAACTATAATAAATTAAGTAATTAATATTGCTAGACATTCCACACACTATCTTTATATCTCTCAGTAGCACTATCTCGCCCCAAACTAAGCCAAAGCTTGTAAGAAACTAGATAGCTTAAACATATAGATAACTCGTGAACTACCAAAAATCGCTGAACACAATACATGTTCTTCACCATAACATTAGAGAATGTTATTGATCCAAAAGCATATCTAAAACTTCCGCGTTTCATCAGTTCTTTACCATGTGAATTTATTTTACACTTTTTTTTTGTAAATACTTACTTATAATATTATATATCTATGCTTATCTAGTTATCCTACTTAATCAAACTCTTTGGTAGGAAAACTTGGTGGACTTTCCACACAGCACTATCTAGCCCCAAACTAAGCACAGCTTGTTATATGGAAACCAGATAGCTGATATAATACATACATACA
Organism: Chloroclysta siterata; assembly: GCA_932294275.1. Classification (NCBI taxonomy): domain Eukaryota; kingdom Metazoa; phylum Arthropoda; class Insecta; order Lepidoptera; family Geometridae; genus Chloroclysta; species Chloroclysta siterata. The sequence goes on along the minus strand of OW028604.1, from coordinate 3,190,700 downwards.
TTTTTTTTGTAAATACATACTTAATATATCTATAATAGCACTTACCCTTGTATTATACCCTTGTATTATACCCTTATATTATTACTTATTAACAAACATCTATATTCATTAAAACAAATGTTTGTTCTCGGTGGGGATCGAACCCACGTCCCACGGCGCAAAGAGCTACTACCAACTGAGCTGTGAAGGATATCTTCAAAAATGTTTGAATGTGCGAGCTAGAACTTGTTGGACCAGTGTCAGCTTATTAATAAATACAGCTTGTACCCTAGGGTAACTACTTCGAAATTTTATTAGCTGTGAAAATATAAGTGTGTGTTCCGCCAAAAGTTTGTCTGTCTACTTTGTTTTTTTACAAAAAATTAACTTTTTTGTATACTAAGTGAAATCCCGTGCGACTTTGTCCACGTGAATTTATTTGCACTTCTTTTTTTCGTGTCACTAGTTTTCGAAGCAGTGTGGTGAAATGATTTTAAGTGCGCCCCAAAGAGGCTCCTTTCGAGCACTTGACACGTGTTTTAGAACTTTTAGGTTCTACGACATGCCGGTTTCCTCACGATTCTACTCAAACTTTGACACTCCTTTGCGAATTTTCAAAAATTGTTTAAGAATACAACCTTCTGAAAGTACATAATGTCAAAGTATAATTACCTAATTTGACGGGAGTTATTTTCGTTTCAATTATCTTCGTGTCATTAATATTATTAAATGTATGGAAACACGACCCCATTGAATTTACGAATCTAAAATTAAACTTTATATCACTCATTGCCAGAAAACTGAGCAATATTACATAAATTACGGAGATTGATCTCCAAAAACATGCGTAACTTATACATTAACCACTGACATGTGACCTTTTTGGAAATCTTAATAATTATTTCGTTATCATCTTCTTTTTGACCTCATCCCACGCCAAAGGTTTTCTTGTTCCGCTCTGAAATCTTACTCCATTGTCATCATCATTCTTCTCATCCCACGTTAAGTAACTATAGGTTTCTGTTTCACTCACTCTGATATTCATTCATATTATATCTTATTCTGATTATTCTGATATATTCCTCATTCTAATTATATCTTCAAGCGTGATTATTATATCCTGCTTAGTATCACATTTCTGAACCTGTTTTACAGTGAGTCCATTATGTAGTAAGGAATAATAGGAATTGTATAACAAATTAAAAATATCAGTAGGAATTTGTGTCTGGGATCCTTCGTTTCTAGGACTTACAAAATATTAAAATCCCCTTTCCTCGAAGAGCGCGAAAAAGAAAATAGCGGATGAAAATGTAAACGAACAATTTTCAATGAAATAACAAACAATAAAAAAGAAAACTGATATAAAATTTTACAGTTAAGGGGCTGACAACTATCAAACAACTTCTCGCTCGCACGTTTCGACATGTTGAAAGATATAAAATCACTAAACTAATTTTCGAAAAATCGCAGTCAACCATTTTGTGTGCAATCACATTGCACACAGTTTAGTAAAAATTTCATTTTGATCGATACATGTTTTCCTACTTAAAAGTTTGCCTATGTACGAAAACTAGTAAAGCAAACTTTTGAGTAGGAAAACATGTATCGATCAAAATGAAATTTTAACTAAACTGTGTGCAATGTGATTGCACCCAAGATGGTTGATTGCGATTTTTCGAAAATGAGTTTAGTGATTTTATATCTTTCAACATGTCGAAACGTGCGAGCGAGAGTCACATTAGCTCTTGTCTTCGCCTTAAACTTTGAAGTCAATAAACATTTTAACAAACATAAAAGTTTATTACAGACACTCTGAAGTGTTTTCCATTTTGAGACAATAGTTAATATTAAAAAATAAACAGAACATTTAAGAACGTAATAAGTAGAAACACATAAAAAAAGTTATGATATGGTTTTATAAAAGGTCAGTCGCCAAGATAAAATAGACAGCACAACTACAAAATTGCATTTCTAAACATTTGACTTTGACGACTGGAATTTAGTACAGAGATATCCATCTGATTTAATTAAGACGTTATTATGACTTTTACTGACGTTAATGAAGAACTGCATTACATTTAAATGAATCTATAGTTGAACTTTTATAAAAATAATAGAAACAGCTTCATTTACATCCTCAGGCACGGTAGACGTTCTCTCAGATCTCTCGTCATTTAGCTAGTACCCTAGTCAAGATGCTTTGAAAAAGTCTCAGGAGGTACAAAAATTACCGAAATACAAATTATTCAAAATAACTCCTTTACTTAATTTACTTTACTTTACTCCTACTTTACTCATCTCGTTTTTTTTGTTCGTGTTAGTTATCGTTATAAAATTGAAATTTCATATATTTCATGAATGAGTCAAAATTTCCACTGTTGCATTTGCTTCCGGAACTCCCGGTTCTATTACAGAGCACGTCCACGGAGTAGTGTTAGCACTATAATTGGTGCTCATCGTAACCGTAACGTTAATAATTTGCTGTTAGATCGTGCTTATACTAATTATAACTAGTTATAATATAAAAGTAGTAGAGCTCTTTGTGAGGGGCTCGTCCGGGGAAGTACTACAACCATGCCTATTTCTGGAGCCAAGCAACGAACATCTGTATGCCTTAAGTTGATGGACGCAGGGCACTGCATTTATTAATTATTGTTATATTAGTAAGATCAGTAGAGAGCATTTGTGATCTAGTGATCGTGGGTTCGAAACCTATCGTGTACCAAGGAGTTTTTGTGTTCAAAAATATATGTGCACAACGCCAGTACTTTCAAACGGAAAGGAAACATTGTTAGGAAACTAACATGAAGCGAAAAAGTTTTAAATTATGTGTCAAGTGTCCGAAAGGAGCCTCTTTGAGCCGCACTTAAAATCCTTTCACCACACTGACACCACATGCCACGAAAAGAATAAATTAAATAAAAATAAATATTATTTGCTTTTCACACCGCGCTATCTAGACCCAAACTAAGCCAAATCTTTTAATATGGGAACAATATAGCGGATATAATACATATATACTTTTTTTTTGTAAATACAACATACTTATAATATATAATAACACCCAGACAGAGGACAATCTTCTATGTTCATCACACAAATGTTTGTTCACGGCCTACGGCGCATGGCAGAGCTACTACAAACTGAGCTGTGAAGGCTGTTAAGAAGCAGAAGAAGTAACATTAGGAGGATGGTTTTAAACGTCAGAAGCTCATGCTATAGGTACAGGATACAGGATGCGCGCGCGCTTCCGGCGCGGCCTTGTTACGTGCGCTTTGTGAGCGAACGAGTGACGTCACACCGCTTAGGGCTGCACGTATGAACGCGAGTTGATGTGAATGTATAATTATGTAAGGGATGCTTTAGAAATTGAGTTGGTTGGTTGGAATTTAAATATGTGGAGAAAATATATATATCGTTTACCAATTGTAAGCGAGGTGATACTTTGTTAAAATAATTATAATATTTATATGAGGCCGTTTCACACAAACCATCTTTCCCAAACTAAGTAGAGCTTATTGAAATATTACACGGGTATTTATCGCGTTTACCTTTATTATTTTCCCGACGTTTCTTACTTACTAATACTTAAATATGTGTTATGATCGCGAGAGTCTAAAAAATACTAAGTAGAGCTTGTACTATGGGAACCAGATAATTGATATAATACTCAGATGTACTCTACTTCTGCCTTCAAGCAGCGTTGCTGTGTTTCGGTTTGAAGGTGGTTGCTGGTGGTTGCCGGTGAAATTACCGGCACATAAACTTAACATTTGTCTGCCTCAAGTTGATGGACGCAGGGCAGGGCATCGTAGGGCACGTTTAAACCGTGCGTGACTTATGAGGCAATGATTTTTTATAGGTGGCGATTACTACTTAACCTCAGGCGGCCATCTGCTTGTTCAATCAGCATAAGTGCTATTAGAACAATTGCTATTGAAGGATTTTACCCCTAAATATGCCTATTGTCCTTTAAATTTGAATAAAACACAGTTACAATCAATTTAGACTAAGTAATAGCTATTTGATGGTTTATCGAACGTCCGCCGCTTGTTAAGACGTTCCTATAAATCCCCGCTATGTAAAGCTCGTTAACTATATTTATAGCCTGTGGAAAACTGTTTTCTGTTGAAACTTAAATTGTAGTTCAGACGAAAGCTAGATCTTGTTTTCTTATGTAAAAAATCAAATCAAGAATTTTATTAAGAGTATTATAGCTCTTTGTGAAGGGCTCGTCCGGGGAAGTACTACCACCACGCCTTTTTCTGCCGCCAAGCAGCGTTGCTGTGTTTCGGTTTGAAGTGTGTGGTTGCCGGTGTAATTACAGGCACATGAGGCTTAACATCTGTATGCCTCAAGTTGATGGACGCAGGGCATCGTAGGGCACGTTCCTATCGTGCGTGACTTGCGAGGCTATACTTTGTTATAGGTGATGGTTACCACTTCATCAGGTGGGCTATCTGCTTGTTCCATCAGCTAGTTGTATAAAAAAAAAGTTGTGTCAGTAAGTTATTTAAAAACAAAGCCTTATTTAAAAAAAATAATGTTATTTTTATAGCGCTTACCAACACATAAAAAACTCACGAAGATCAAACCAATATATCTATTTTATTTTGTAGAAATACCACTGATGTGCATACGTGAGTTCATTATTAAATGAATTGATCAATTTCATTGTTTTTTTATTCAGTTTTTTATTCAGATGCATTTACCAACTTATGTTTTATTTATTTAAGTATTTTAATTTAGGCTTATTAAGATTTTTTATTTAAATTCTTATTCACTCAAATTATTATTACCTAACTTAAATCCTAGGTTTACTAAAATATACCCTACACAATATGAGACCCTTTAAATGATTTAGGTCTGTAATTTTTTTTATTAAAATTCTACTTCATTCAAATTTTCACCTAACTAAAAACCCAGGTTTACAAAAATATGCCCCGCACAATGATAGATATTTCACCTTTCGAATGCCATCATCTATATTTTTTATTTTGAATTTTTTCACTGTGAAAAGCCTCTCTCAAATTCGTTTCGAGCGCGTACGCCGTAACGAATTGACTAGTACGGGCTACTGGCGTCGATACGTTAAAAAACTAAAATCGAATCAAACATGTTATAGACATCGAATATTCGGGGGTGGACATCAATTGTTAGGTTTCAACGAATAAAAAATCTAGTGATTTTTATTAAAGTCTGGCAGAACAAGTATTTTTTTTAGATTTAGATTTATTTATTGCCAACATGTAGGTACAGGAACATACATCAGTTGTATACATTAGGACTAAGGTTGCTATTAGGCGAGTAGGGCGCTGCAAATTATATAGATATAAGGTAGGTACAATTCATAGATTTGATTAGATTAGAAAATTCTTTATTGCACAAAAGGAAGTACATAGGCGAACTTAATGCTAGTTATAATTTTCTTCCAGTTAACCTTTGTGTAATGTGGAGTGGTTGGTAGTGCTTTTATCATACAATAATGGGGAGAAGCGTCTAACTATTACATAAATACAACAATACCTAACCTAAATACCTACTCAAATATATATAAATATATATCTACCTACCAATAAACTAATAGTAATACATATTATCTAGTAAACATAAATATATATTATCTATATATACCTACATTATATTTTATTTATACACATTATATTGCTCAATTATGTGGGGACAATAATAACTGTTGTTACAAAAAGTGGTGGTGGAGTTTACTTTTGAAAATGCCTAAAGATGCAGCTTCACGTATGTCTATTGGAAGAGAGTTCCAAAAGCGTATGACACTTACGGTGAAGGAATCGGAGTAGAAGGAAGTTTTATGGACGAGGATTCATACTACTATATATGGGTACAATAATAGGTAAGCTCAATTGGATTTTTGGATCGTCACTTTGTTTAGGCTGATTATTTTATTGATTGATGTGAAGATCCTTACGGCCGGTTTCTGAAAGCCCGATCAAAACTAATCGGATGTCAAGTCACTTGCTATCTCTATCTAATTCAATGTAATAGCTGAAATGGCGAGTGACTTGACATCCGATTAGTTTTGATCGAGCTTTCAGAAAAAGGCCGTTAAAATTATAAGCGCACTATAAAATCATTTTTCTAGAGACACAACACGACGGAAAATTGTTCGATGTAAAGATTTTTTGTTGGTTTTACTCTGATAAATAAAAAAAATAATAATAAATGAGATAAAAACCAGAATCAGCTTCACGACTTTGATCTTGAGGCTGAATAAAATAAAAATGAATTTATAGCCAAAAGACAAGGAAAATTGTGCAGGATATTTATTGCGTTTTTTTTTGCAGTTACTTGATAATTGAACGAGCATATGACCTACCTGACGTTAAGTGGTGACCATCACCTATAAAGCAGTACATGTCACGCATTATATGAACGTGACTTACGATGAACTGCCTTGAGTCCATCAACTTGAAGCATAAAATATGTACCTCATGATGTGCCTGTAATTTCACCGACACTCACACCCTTCAAACCGAAAAACTTTCTTCTTCTATTTCTTATAAAAGAAAGGGTTCTTTCTTTTATAAGAAATATTTCGGATGCTAACAAAAAAATAAGATTCAGAAGTCGTGAAGTTGGTATTTGTCTCACAATGTTCATCTCCCTCTCATCGTGCAAATTTAAAGCTAAAATATATTCAAATCAGTCCATGAGGCGTATGCTTAGCTCCTTATCCCCACGTTTCTTACGAATCCCTTGTATTTTGCATTTTTATCGCGTCACAACGCGAGAGAAATATAACAATCGTCCTAACATCCCTCACTTGTATATTACACCTATAATTTACAAAGCAGAAGAGCAATAAAACTTAATGCAAACTCGTTGAGCCGACGATGTTTGTCGAAATCCAACCTAAAGCAGTAAACACGACCAGATAAGCTGAGCCCCTGAGCTCTCCTAAACAGCTCTTCCTTGTTCGTTATTTATTAGTGTCGCGGGAGGTGGGGTAGGTCTATAATTGCTGGGTGTAAAACCTCTAGATGTAATGGGGTAAACACATTAGCTTGAGACGGCGCGGTGCGGTTGCGTCGTATGAATCACACCTGCTTTGCTCTTTATAGATGATTTTCAGTGTGTACGGTCTTTTTTGTATAAGTAATGCTTTGTGAGGAACTAGCTTAAGCAATAAGTTTCTCGCCATATGATTAGGCACTACCGGCCGCCCACGGTTACGCATTAATATTTAATTTTATATCGCATTTTCAGTAGCGATTACTAACATTAATATTTAAAGCGTTTTCCTTTTATTGGGCTCGTTCATGTTTTCTACCCTTGTCAAAGGCTTGAGGTTGTTTGCCTTTGGTGAATTTAGTGGGTTGGAAGTTGGTTGTTGAAAAAATTTCACTTGTATACCGTATTTCTAATTTATTGCCGGCGCGAGCGCACACACGTCTGCGCACCTTGACGGATTTCGAGAGAGAGAGGGCGAACAACATTTTCAGACACAGATATTTAAACGACCACAGATCTAAAATATTCTTAAGAATAATACTTGACAGATCTTAATGTCTCCGACAACCCAGTTGTCGGTAATTTAAGCATAAAATAAATATCGATACTTTATGTTAATCCAGGTGTACTTTATTTTTTTACAAGATTGATCCTGATAAGTTTAGTGTTTAAGCCACAAACATTCATACATCCAAACATCGTCATATTCTCATTTATATATTAGTAGGGGTAGCTAAGAATATAAAGCAGGTTATCCATATCCATAACATAATTTACATAACTTCTTCGTCTTGTAAAAAATATGAAAATGAATATAAAAAAAAGGATTAATGGGCATAAAAATCATTAATGCCCCAACGGGGCTCATGTCCTGGACATATTGTTACCCCCTAAGAACCTGTAGGTATACATCATGAAGCAATAAATAAATGATTATGATATATTGAGAATTAAAAATTGACAAGCAAAGCAAAATTACCCATCGATGTTATTGGAATGTTTCTCGCATCTCCAAAATTTTTATCTGTTCCTACTTATGACTGGCTATCGGAAGTAAAACACCCCTACGTACATAAGCCGCGCCGGATACAATTATTTTTCGTTCCGTGCTTACTGGGGGGTGGTAACCGTATGGGTCCATGTTATTCAGTGGCGGTTAAGGTCGTACGAATGTGCATACTCATATTTCTTGTGAAATCTGTTTGTGATCAATAAAGGAGAGATGACTTATGTAACGTTTTGTGCTACAGTGTCTACCTATCTAGTTATTTATTTAAATTTATAAAACAGATTACGAATACCTTAGACTTTATTTAAGTATCAGAAATAGAAAGACGTAGCGTCAAGACTCTGATCCCTAGGCACGATATATATTTCCTCAAATACGTACCAAGATTATTTGAGGATAGTCAAAGTCAAAAGGTACCTATTTATTCAATAAAATTACAAGGATCACTTTTAAAAGTCTAAAAACGTGAATGAATCTAGATGCCAGTTCCACGCGACCAGCAGTCAGAGGTATATCATAATTTTCTATTTGGCACTATAACCTCATTTTGCAATAGTTGGTATTATTTTAAGCATTGCCTCGCATTCACGGACAATAGAAACATGCCATACGATGCACTGCCCTGCGTCCACCCACCAACTTAAGGCATTCATATGCTAAACCTCATAATTTCACCGGCAATATTAATATTAATATTGATTGTTGTAAAAAAATACACCCGCATAGGTGAAGGTCACATCGAACAGTCACCCTCAGTGCTAAGATGGGTTTTATTAAATTTAATATGCCCGAGAAGTCGCCTATTTATGCGTCACCACGTTTTACAATGTCCTTAGGGGACATTCTTAAAAATATATCTTACTACAGTTGAGGGTAGAAGTTAATTGAAAAAATATATAATAATATAAAAAAGATTGAATTAATAAGTAAGCGAATCGTCTTACATCTAACGCCAGTTTCTCCGACCAAAACCTAGAAGAATGTCTCAAAAGTTTTTTTATAGTTAAACAATCCTGCACTTTCGAGATGGTCTCGATTATTATGAGAACCAGTTGTTCAGCTATAATAAAACATCAACTAGCCTTTACCACTTATACAAACTGGTGATTATTAAAATAACATAAACAAAACTAGTGACAGCAAACTAAACAGTTTAATTTCTCATATTTCAATCGCACTGACAGAGGAACTTTTGAAATTCGACGATCCATTCAAACGTCCAGCCAGACCACGCTCAACTTAATAACTGCCTATTTTATGAACGCTGCATAACGAGGCCGGCCATCGCAATACCCGCAAAATGTGAAATGGGTGACAATGATTCCTACTCCCACTACACCATTACTATTGTTTAAACTTAAATTGCTTCGGCTAGTTTACTAACGCGTAGATTTAAACTGACGAGCCGAGTTACAACCGCGTGCGATTATAAGCTTTAACTCAAACGCGTATGGTGGAGTGTGTTTCAATGGTAATTTCCAATTTCACCCGCGGGACATGTCAGGGAAAGTTTTAAATGGTCACCCTTGTGCATGTGACGAGGTGTCGGCGGTGTCTGACGGTTCCATTATGTCGGCTACAGTTTGGTTTAGGCCCGTGTCGGCTGGAAAGTTGTGGTTTTGTCCCTACTTTCGTTCAAATGGTTATCAAAGAACTTCTTTGATTTGAGAGTATTTTGACATGTTTGTGTAGGATAAGAAATGTCGACATCAAATTTTAATTCTTAATTGACTACCTACAGCAAAGGTTACTGATCTATCTAACTATCGATTTAAGTTCTGTGTTCTTCAGACATTCTTAAAATAAAAAAGAATTGAAGCTTTTCAGTCTATTCGTTGTAGGTATTCACTTTTATCCTCTCATAAATGTCAATGAATTTGTTAAAAACTTTACAAGCTGAAAAAAAATTCAACGTTTCTCTTTAATTCAACACAAATAGCGCTAATGAGATCCAACACCGAATAATCACCAAACGAAAATTTGCACACGACAACAGTTTTCAAAGCGCAGAAAAAAGCGAATACACTGATTGCCTTCATTTTCTTGGGGCACGTTTCGCTTGGGGTACCGAGGGCACTATTGCACCCCAGCAGAGGGTTGTTTGCACGGCTTTTTAATGCTTTCTCCGGCCACCAAGTTGCTTGGCAAATAGATAACTAATAAAACATAATCTAAAACTACAACATTTTAGGCAATTTAAGGCGAAGACAAGAGCTAATGTGAAAATCGCAATCAACCATTTTGTGTGCAATGTGATTGCAAACAAAATGGTCGATTGCGATTTTTCCAAAATCAGTTTAGTGATTTTATATCTTTCAACACGTCGAAACGTGCAAGCGAGAGTCACATTAGCTCTTGTATTCGCCTTATATAATCCGCGATAAGCAGTTTGTGTACTTATTTGCGACACTGTGATTTACCTAAACTGAACAGTGTCTCTTCAATTGATTCAATTGCTTGCTTTACTTCGTGTTCCCTATTATTTGTAACGCGTAGCACCAAGTATCGCACAATGTGGACATATTTCAAAAAGTAATGTATTGACGGGTTTGTGAGGCCCCATAGATTTCTTCAAAGGATCTTTAAGCAGTAGCAAAAGCTCTAGAAGGATGTCTACTGTGTCTGGGTTCAGCCGAAAGCCTATATTTTACAAAATTAATGTATTGTTGACTTGTCTTTGAGAGCCCCGTAGATATCTTCAAAGGTTCTTGAATAAGTAGCAAAAGTTCTTAAAAGGATGTCTACCTTTTCTTCTTCTTAAAAGGACTTTAGACCAGACGATAGAGCACATCATCTCACGCTACCCAATCCACTCATACCCAGGACCCTGGACCGTCCTAATCGATCTCCCCTTGAAGCATTAGCTTGGCTCGGGAATCTGAACATTGACGTATAAATTAGATTATGTAGTGTAGTTGCTATATTTAGGTTTAGAAGATTTTATTAATTTTGTTTGTGCTTTGTACTTTTTTGTTTCGCCTATTATTCACTGTCATACAATTAAATAAGTAATAAAAGGATTTTTATTGCGTACTTCATGCAACCTTTTCTATTTAACAAAAAACAATTTAAAACAATCAAAACTGATTTTTTTCCGGCTTTTCTATTTCCCGTCTGTCAACACTACGCTACCCTCACGAATTTATTCCTTCTCATCAAAACGTCAACACGTTGACGTGTATTTTAGGGATTTTAATCGGGTGTCCCCTAGCCGCGGGCGAAGCAAGGGTACTGACGCCTCCTATGTAAATTGCGACCAGTTTTCGGTAATTGTTTTCGTTTCGAATTGACACTTCGTATACTGTTTTAGTTCGACCCAATTGATAGTTTCGGATGAAAAAAACATGAACGTTAAAAGGCTTAGAGTATTAAAAAAACAGGTTAACGACTTTGATCTCCAGGTACGGTAGATATCCAATCTGAGTACCAAATGAAATCAAATCAAAACGGTCTTTATTCAGTTCAGTCACAAGGGTTACTTTGTAATACCATGTACCTACTTTTTTGTAGATGTCTTTTGTTTAAGGTGGGTAGTCAGAGGTACATACATATTACATTTGGTGCATTGGCGAGACTATAGCCTTCACCGTTTGAGAGCATTGTGCATAATATTTTTTTGAAGGGAAAAATGTGTCACTATCCGATTCAAACTCACGACCCAAAGATTAGAAGGCGGTATCACTCTTTCTAGACCACCAGTGTCGTCTGATCGTCAGAATAGACTTACTACTATATTTTTCTCATTAGTAATTTGATGTGTATGAACGTAGCAATACTACCTATGCTTTCTCTATCTGTATGTACCTACCTACTCGCTACCCTTCGAACATCTGTAGCTGTCAGTAATAAACTTGGCTTATTACACTAGAAAGGTCGTTTGCTTGCTAATCTACCTACCCGCCGACACACCATTTGACGACGAAGTGGTTTTACCACAATAATAAAAAAAAATTGTTAGCCTTTGTAAGCCTAAGTAATTTTTTCTAAATCATCCATCCAGACATTCAAACTGGTTCTCATAGTCGAGAATAAACGAATCTATTTCAACCATTTCTCGAAACAACAACAGTTGCGCTCATAATTCAACTGAACGCCACTACAAGAACACAAATTGAAATGTTAATGCATTGAAATATTGTAACATGAGCGTCCCACAGTGCTACAAAGCGAAGTTATAATTGCTATGTCATGGCTGAAGCTACATGGTACTTCGGGGAGCAGATCATGAATAATTTGTATACATAAGTTTTAAACTGTAAAAACTGACTTGCATTGCTTTCGGCTTCATCCTCATCATCAGCAGCCATAGAACGTAACTGTCAAAGTCCACAGGTGTTCAGTTGAATCACAAGAATCACTTTGGAACGTCTTAAAAATAGGTGAATCTAGATGCCAGTTTCACGTAACCGAGCCTAGTAGGACAGGCAATAAACTTACAGCTTACTGCCCCCACATTACCCGATTTCTAGAAGCAACAATTTTGTGCATTCTTGCGGATTTAACGCGATCTAGATTTTTACAATGTCGTTGATCCATTGGATGAGGAGCAAAATCCTATCGTGCGTGACTTGCGAGGCAATGCTTTGTTATAGGTGATGATTACCACTTAACATCAGGTGGTCCATCTGCTATTAGTATAAAAAAAATGGTTAAATTCATAACTTGAATTCTATTTCTATAAAATTAAGTCAAAGAAAAATTACTCAATAGCCTACTTGGCTAGATTGTAATGATATTAGGGCACCGCATATCATTCATCAATTCATTACCTGCAGTTTATAAAATCAATAAAAATTAACAAAGAAAGCGCTAGATGGCGTTGTAATATACAGGGTTACAGGAAAAGTCGTGCTAGATCCGTTAAGGGCGTGGAGTACCCATCATTCCTGACATATTTCACTATGAAACACCCTACCCTAAACTAAACCCTTTTCGAGATATTCGACTTTTAATTTTTTTATTGAAAATTGCCGATTTTTAGGCAATTAAATTTATTTTTGGTTGTTTTGTGTATCTTATTATTATTATTATTGCATTTTTACATGTGTAATTAGATGCTTTAGGACGTCAATCATTAAAATAGTGCATAAGTTAATTGAATAGACCGTAGTAGACAAGTGAAAGTTAAGAAATAAAAAAAAAATTAGAAAGTTTATTTTTCTCTAAGGGATATCTAAAAAAAATATTATGGCAATTCTTCGGCAGATGTTTTTAAAAATATCTACGTTTCATCAGCTATCTAACGAGGTATAACAATCTAGGGTTTGTATTACATTTCGTGGAAAAAAAGTAGTTGGGACGCTCCAGGTAGCAGTTCTAACGGTCCCGCGCCTATTGTCCTTCAAGTTCAGACACACCGTGAGAGCGAGACAAGTGACGATTTATGTAGGTATGAATGAAAGAAAAAATGTGTAGAGACCGGTTAGGGCTGGGAATACAACAGGGGGTATTGTTTTGGTTGTCAGTCTGCTTTTGTGCTTCGTACATAGTAGATGTGATATCGTTTTGCTCTTTTTCTCGACTTGGCTGTGATTCTGGACTATTTCTTCTGATTTGTGACTACTATACTTGTTAACCGGACTCTGATTTGTACCTGTGATACGGAAGTGTTGAAGATGACGTCCTACACACCTGAGGAATATGCTGATATGCTTATTTGTTACGGATACTGCGATTGTGTATCTGCGCAAGCTCGCAACGAATACGTAACTCGCTACCCCGGTCGTCGAGTGCCGGATGTGGCCGTTTTTGACAGAGTTTATCGAAGACTTCGAGAATCTGGCTCTGTTTTGAGACGTAATACAGACATGGGTAGACCACGAATTGACGACGAAGAACAGGACAATGAGATAGTGCAACGCTTTCGAGCGGATCCGACTACTTCCACTAATATTGTTGCCCGTGATCTGGGACTTTCGCAATGGAGAGTGTGGTTTACAGTGCATACTGCTGGCCTATACCCATACCATTACACGCCGGTACACGTTATTGAAGAAGGAGACCCCGCGAGAAGATTGGACTTTTGCAGATTTATGCTAAATGCTGACGTAGAAGACCCAGATTTTCTAAGAAATATCTTGTGGACGGATGAGTCCAAATTTGATAAAGATGGCATAACTAACTATCACAACGCCCATTACTGGGCCCCAAAAGCACTAAGGAATCCCAATAAGAAAAGAGTGAAGGGGTCCCAACGAAGATTCAGCGTGAATGTGTGGATGGGCATTATCTCCAATCATTTGATTGGACCTTACTTTCTACCGGATAATTTAAATGGGGAAAGCTACGAAAATTTCCTGAGAGCAGACTTGAGTGATTTGCTGGATGATCTGCCACTCAACCTGATCAGGGACATGTGGTTCCAACACGATGGCTGCCCTGCCCATTTCAGGAGAAGTGTCAGAGACTGGCTGGACACAAATTATCCAAACAAATGGATAGGACGAGGTGGGCCGTTGCCATGGCCAGCAAGAAGTCCGGACCTAACCCCCATGGATTTTCATGTGTGGGGGTGCATGAAAAGTCTTGTGTACAGCGAGCCGAATCCAGTTTCGTCTGTGGAAGACCTAAGAGAAAGGATTGTGGATGCAGCAAATAAAATGAGGACCACGTTGACCACTGGAGTAGTGAAGACTGGTCTCCGTAGAAGGATGCGACAATGTATCAGAAATAGAGGCGGCCATGTTGAACATGAACTGTAGAATAAGAAAAAGTTGTGTGAAAACCTTTAATAAATGACATTTCATGCTTACCTATTGTTTTACTTTTACTTTTTAGGGCTAAGTATAAATTTTCTTCTCCACTGTCGCCTATAAAACTAATTTTTTTTCAATGCAATTGAATAAAACCCTAGATTATTATACCTCGTTAGATAGCTGATGAAACGTAGATATTTTTAAAAACATCTGCCGAAGAATTGCCATAATATTTTTTTTAGATATCCCTTAGAGAAAAATAAACTTTCTAATTTTTTTTTTATTTCTTAACTTTCACTTGTCTACTACGGTCTATTCAATTAACTTATGCACTATTTTAATGATTGACGTCCTAAAGCATCTAATTACACATGTAAAAATGCAATAATAATAATAATAAGATACACAAAACAACCAAAAATAAATTTAATTGCCTAAAAATCGGCAATTTTCAATAAAAAAATTAAAAGTCGAATATCTCGAAAAGGGTTTAGTTTAGGGTAGGGTGTTTCATAGTGAAATATGTCAGGAATGATGGGTACTCCACGCCCTTAACGGATCTAGCACGACTTTTCCTGTAACCCTGTATGTAACATGTAAATTTATGAATTTGCATGTAACAGAAAACTGAAAACTGAAACAGCTTCACGACTTTAATCCCAAGGCACGGTAGATATCCCCTCAGATCTCTTAGTACCAAGTACTAACTCCAGATTCTTTTGAGGGTGTCTAAGGGGGGTAGTCAGAGGTACGTCCAAACATTAAATTTGGCACATACCCACATTTTGCAGTAGTTGGTATTCCATACGTGACAGGTTGCAAGCCCATCGCCGCTGTTAGAGTACTAACTGGTTTCCTCACGATGTTTTCCTTCACCGTTTAAGAGCACTGGCATTGCGCACATAAATTTGTAACATGTAACAGCACTATACTAATTTAGTAAAAAAAAAAACTTGAATTGGTTTTAAACATCTTTGCGGGGAAAATACCAACGTGAATGAGACTCGTATAACCCCGTGATTTAGTTGGTTAGAGAATTTACACGCTGTTCGAGCCTGTTATTCACTTGAAGACTGAACATTAATCTCCTCAGTTACGTAAGCAACTCCACAATCGAATCAGAGACCCTTACATGTGGCCAGCTTAAAAACGTAGTAAGGATAATTATCCCGACCCACAGGCTGTGCATCTATTATTCATAATATTTAGTGGCCGGGACGAGACTAACGAGCAACAAATGGTGATACCGAACCCCGGACAAGTCCCGGCGGGGTTGGAGCCATCTTTGAATTAGGCCAGTGGAATAGGGCTGCGGGTTTTGTCGTCAGGTTAAGACGCAGACAATTGTCATATAACTATTCAATAATAATTGCACATTTTCTCAATAATCATTGCACATTTCTTCACAGATCAGTTGGTAGTAGCAAAAAAAAAGTATTTATGTATTATATCAGCTATCTGGTTTCCATATTACAAGCTCTGGCTTAGTTTGGGGCTAGATAGTGCTGTGTGGAAAGTCCAGTAATATTTATTATTTCTTTATTTTTAAATATCATCTATGAATGTAGTTATGAAAAATGGCAATCAACCAATGCTTGGAAAATAACATTCATCATCATTTCAGCCTGGTATCACCCACTGCTGGGTATAGGCCTCCCTCATGTTTTGCCAGCCTCCTCTGTCCTGTGCGTCTCTGGTCCAGGTGTTTCCCGCGACCATCACGATGTCGTCGACCCATCGCGCTTTCGGACGCCCTAAACTTCTTTGGCCTGACTTTGGCCACCACTCGGTCAAGGCTTTGCTCCACCGGCCATCACCGCGTCTAACCAGAAAATAACATTAGATGAAGTATTTTGAAAATGTCCAAGTATCTGTAAGTTTTTTTTTGTTTTTTTATGAACTTAAGCCGTGTTTACATTAAACGTATTTTCAGCCGCGGATTGTGAGCGGACTGGCAGGGTACTGAATGTTTGATGTGATCGAAAAGTTAAATTTGTATGAATTTGTTTTGTATGAAAAAGCTGCGCGATCATTGTCGGCGACTAATCACTTGGCCTTCAAATAATTTTATTGGCAACCCTGACCACAGTGCAACTCAAGACATCCGTTATTTTCTTTAGTTAGATAAAGTTCTATATGCTAGCGAAAGGATTTAAATATTTAAAAGGTTTATTTAATTTTGAGTTTTCATTTATAATGGCCGCTTAACCTTTAAGCATTTTTTATAAAATTATAATAGTTTTAGATTGTTTTACTGTTATAAGACTCACACGCTACTAAAAAAACCAAATGGTTTCTTTATGTAATGTTCCTTTAAAAAATCGGATTTAATTATACTACTTCCTGATAGCAACCTGTCGTACTGTATGGATCTGAGTGTTGGGCAACCAAAGGGACGGATGAGAGAAGAGTGCATGCAGCAGAAATGCGAATGTTGAGATGGATGTGCGGTGTGACAAGGATGGATAAAATAAGGAATAAGTATATTAGAGGAAGTTTGAAAGTAGCGCCTGTTATGGATAAGTTGAGGAGCAATAGGTTAGCGTGGTATGGCATGTCATGAGGAGGGAAGAAAGTCATATTACGAGAAGAGTGTTGGAAATGGATGTGGATGGTTTTAGAAGGAGAGGCAGGCCAAAGAAAAGATGGATGGACTGTGTGAAAGATGATATGAGTAAGAAAGGTGTGAGCACTGAGATGACGTATGATAGAGGAGAGTGGAAGAAGAAAACCTGTAGTGCCGACCCCACTTAGCGTGGGATAAGGGCAGGAAGATGATGACTTCCTGATAGCACAATCAGATGGCCCTCCTGATGTTAAGTGATAACCATCGCCTATAACAAAGCATTGCCTCGTAAGTCACGCTCGTTATGAACGTGCTATACGATGCAATGTCATGCATCCATAAACTAAAGGCATTCATATTTATTAAAAAAACAAGTTTAAGAGACATTTCATGAATGAAAAACTTCGAGATTTCAAAAGTCTTATAACAACAGTTGTTCGCCATGACCTGTAGAATACCCTGCTTCCGGGGCTATAGGGGTATTATGATACACGTATAAATATAATATCAGGTACCTGGTTCCCATAGCACAAGAGTATTTTTATTACTCTGATGTTTGTTCTCGATGAGGATCGAACCCACGGTCTACAGTGAAGAAACTACTACCAAATGAGATTGCGGACTATCAACTTAAATAAGAATCTTGACAACATCGCTAAATCCACTACTCGCATACTGTCACTGTAGTTACTTACGAATCTATTCTGCATACCCTTTTGCATTGGCTAGTGTGCGTAAAATCAACGTATTTTCTTCTTACTACCAAGTCGTGTCTTCTAAAAATAATACCGAACTTTCTTACTTTCAAAAAACAAACACGCATCGGTCCCTTTTACCCTCGCATTCGAGTAAAAAACCGATAAAACAGACAACAGGAGCAACTTGAGCGTATTTCTTTGACGTCGCAAGACAATCTTTATTTGCGTCGAGTTCATATTTTTCCTCGTTTAAAAAAGTACTATGGGAGCGCGTTCTTTGATCTCATAGGAATCAGGTGCCCTTGTGAGGAAAGCTTTGCAATGTGAGTGAGCAATTCCACCGAACAGTCCACGTGTGCCATTATATGAAGTCGACATTATAACGACGTGGTATAATTCAATACTGAACTCTATATCTATGCAGTAAGGCTTATAACACGAGATACTGTAGCTATTGATTGGTGTTTGAGATATTGTACTTTGATATGTGAATTCCTTTAATTTCTGTGAATATCTTCTTTTTGGATTGATTTCTTTTGGTAGTAGACCTTTCAATCACATATTGTTTGATAAATAAAATATATTTTATCTAAGCGTACAATTCAAACGCGCCTTGACATAGTGTATGAAAATGAGTTTGAATATAATATTTTAAAAGATATGTGACTAAATATAATAAAAATTAAGACAAGTCCCGAAACTTGTAGTTATGGAAATCACTTAACTATATCGCATAGAGTCGTCACAGAAACATTAATTTTTTTGAATCGGTAATGTTATTCAATAAATAACTCGATGTCACACAAATACTATTATCATAATATACCTAGACCTTAAAAAAACAACTCAAATAAAATGTAATAATATGAATCTTAAAAAAATACTAGTATAATAATTATAATCTTTTTTTTGTATTCTGACCAAAATGTCTCACAAAACCGGATTTTTTATTTTTACAAACATCTCAAACAGAATGGTTGTGATCACATGTTTTTTAACAGACTATAGAATGACCCTTGCCCAGTAGTAAAACGACATAGGCTAAGAAAAAAAAGAGTAGTGCATTTTATAGTTTTAATTTACGTTTCTATTTAGTGTAGTTATTCAATAATAATATTGGTAGCACTATCTATCCCCAAACTAAGCATACGCACTATGGTAACATTATGGAAATTATCTCTATTATCTCTACAGCAAAGTTAGTCATCTAATAGGGTTATCTTTGAAATAGTTTAGGAGTCCAGTGAATAGGAACTGATTTACAGAGCACATTTATTTGACGTTTAGAATCGTCAGTGAGTCCAATGTTTCTCAGTATTCTAGCACATTTCCGGTAGTTCTCAGTCTGATTTCACCATGCTGTGTTAGATTAACAAAGGATTATAGGGCCGTTAAATATGTCAAAATGTACGCGTTTGACGTCTAAGATTAGATTTAACGGTCTGTTAATCCTTGATTAGTAACTAACAGAGCATGGTGAAATCAGCTCTTAACCACTTTAAAAAGCTTACAATTTATTTAAAAAAATACATTATATACAATTATATACAATACTAGCGGCCTGTCCCAGCTTCGCATGGGTGGTCATAAATTTTTTGAACATTTTAGGATAAACTTAGACCGTTGGTTCGAGCCTGGCGTCTACTTATTTCATACATTTGCACGCGCTTCTCCTTGAGTGAGTGAAATTGCACCCCGCGCGGGCCCGTGGACCCGTTAACATTTTTAATTTCGTCATATCTTTTGAATGGAATGTCCGATTTGAAAAATTTAAGAAGTAATCTATAGGTATTGAAACCGTCTTAATTATGAAATGATTTATTTGGATAAGGATTAATACCAAGGTACAAATAAAGACCCTTTTCTAGCGGAGGCATTTCAATTAATTTTTTATAATAAAAGAACACTTATTGTGACATAACTATAATAGTTAGACATATGCTGTCGCGACATTTTTTGTAGATAATGACGTGTTCTACAAAATCGTAGTACATTATTTTGTTCTATCTTCAATAGTTTTCGCAGCGCACGCGATGTAAGGTTTTTGTTTTCCACCTTGGGTTACATTATTGAAGTTTTAGTAAGGATCCCTGATTTTTTTGAAAATATAATATAGCCTATGTTACTCAGGGATAATTTAGCATTCTAATGGTGAAAGAATTTTTGAAATCGGACCAGTAGTTTTTGAGCCTATTCGTTACATACAAAAATACAAAAATACAAATGTTACCTCTTTATAATATTAGTGTAGATTAGTGTAGATGTACAAAGTGCACAAGAAACAGTTGAACTGTCTGAAAATAATCTAGAGATATCTCAACTTATTCAGATTAGTGCAAAACTTTGCATATAAATCTTTAAAAAAATTACAAGCGTCAAAAAAAGCGCAATAAATACTTTTTCTACTAAGAATTCCCAAGCTGTTCATTCGTAGAAACTCCTCGTCACATCAGTAGAAAACCTCTCGCATAATGCCGTACAAGTAGGTACAAGTAGGTACGTATAATGAGAGCTAGCAATCATCACAATGAATGGAAAGGCACGGTGCGGTGCGCCCTCCGCTGAATGCGTCCTTGTCGCCTTACGACTGGTGCGGTGACCATGCTTTTGGTATATTCGGAGAATGGTATATTCGTGTGAGAAATCTGATGTTTCGTTCGTTTTTAAATCAACATCAAAACGTCTTAGGTTTACTGGCAAAGTCAAATTGCCAAGAATTCTGAAATCTTCTCAGATTTTTTGTAATTCATAAGAAGTACGTCATTTGAACTAAGTATAATTAAAACTGTTGTAAAAAGAACTTTTATACTGAACAAAATTTCAGTTTGTTTACGGCTACAACAGAATTGCCATCTTTAAAAATAAAATAAAAATTCGATTCCCAATTTTCAAACAATATACCTAGTATTTTGTTAAAAAGATTTGGACATTTTTTTTACATAATAATGTAGTGTAGTGTTTAGTAAGTCCTATTTTATATTTCTGTTTATTTTTAACATAAAAATGTAGTGTAGTGTTTAGTAAGTCGCTCGTAACCTATTTAACTAACTGTAAAAGTTAGTGCAGGGTAAAGATTATCGCTATTATTTTATTATAGCAAGGTAAAAATACAAGTTTTACCCACAGCTTTGTTTTATGTAGTCTCTTGTGAACTATGAACTAAAATAATCTGATTTCGTAAGCCATTAGACGCGATGGAAAAATAAACAAATTTTATTTTATTGTTAGTGTTTTATTTTAGTAGGTACGTAATAAAAGTATTATTTATTTCAATTACTCGGAATCGTTCCTTTAGTATTCGTAAAAACGTCGCGTGTCGCACTGAACTTTCAAAGCTCGCTTATCAATCTATAAAAATAAATTAAAAGTTACTTTGGTATTCGTTTTAGAATCCGATAAATAATTTAACCATTCTTATTTGTGTTTTGCCTTTCAACCACAAAAAGGCCAAGTTCGATATCGATCTTTGTTATAATTTAACGATTGCTTAAAGAATCGACAACTGCTAAAAATGAAGCTGCATTACTTTGAATAGTGACCACGAACCGAAATCCGAAGCGTAAGATGGACTGACGATATTGTAAAGAAAGTTGGATAGATAAGGTTATTTTTTTTTTCTTGAAATACATAGAGGAAGTTTTCAGTAAACTATATTAATATGAAGAACGCTTATTTACTTCTCGCTCCCACATTTTGAAAGATATAAAATCATTAAACTTATATTGACTATGATATATTGACAGCCTGTGGAAAATCGCCTTCAAGGTAAGATTTAAAGAGTATTAGAGCTCTTTGTGAAGGGCTCGTCCAGGGAAGTACTACCACCACGCCTTTTTTCTGCCGCCAAACAGCTTTGTTTCGGTTTGAAGAGTGTGGTTGCCGGTGTAATTGCAGGCACAAGAGGCATAACATCTGTATGCCTCAAGTTGATGGACGCAGGGCAGTGCATCGTGGGGCACGTTCCTATCGTGCGTGGCTTGCGATGCAATGCTTTGTTATAGGTTATGGTTACCACTTAGCATCAGGTGGGCCATCTGCTTGTTCCATCAGCTAGTTGTATAAAAAAAAATTGTTAGGGTCTAAATTATATTTTTGCTGAACTTTGTGCAATGTTATTGCATACAACTTGATTTTCATCGTTATTTTTCTAGCAGTATAGAGATTTCATATCTTTCAACATGTTGAAATCTGCGAGCGAGATAAGCTGATGATGTCTTTATTAGGTGGTAATAACAATAAGATTTCCCGCAAAGTATGGTCACAGTACGATAGGACTTCTGTTTAATTTGTCCCGCTCTCGCCAGACGCTGAAAAGATATGACCCGACGACTCCAAGAATGTTGTGTTTTCGTGTACATACGCTTGATGAAAATCCACTCTTTTTCGGAGTTCTTATTCGCAGCTTTGAATGCAAGGAGACTGCAATGAAAAGTTTTCTTAATAAAAAAGAAAAGAAAAAAAATACATTTTTTTGACGAAAAAGAAAGCACGTTAAAAGTAATAATTATAAAACAGATACTAAGAAAGCATTATACAAATAAAAATAAAATGAAAGAGTTCAAGTAATAATAGTTATTGTATTATAACACGTCGGTACCAAGCTATTTTCCTGATACGTCAAGTCTGCTTTTTTGTTGTTTCTGCGTACGGAATCTATATTACACGAGTCAGGCTTGTACTAATTAGCCTGTTTTTATTTATTTTTGCATTGTTTTTATTTTTAATATCATTTTTTGTTTTAATTTAAGGCGAAGATTACCGCTAATGTTATAATACACGCTCGCACATTTTACAATTTTGAAAGATATAAAATCACGTAACTATTTATGAATACTCGCTATTGATTTTCGTACATAATTATGCAAACTGTTTAATAGGAAAGCTTGTTTGGGAGATCCTTTGATCTTCGGATGGCAGCCGCTTAAAACAGGATAAACACCATAAGTTGGGAATTTGATTGTTTTCCGATATTGTTGTACAGTTCGTGATCATGGCGCATGCAACTGTGCCGAAATATCGGGAAACAAACAAACGTACCAATCATGGTTTATTATTCCGTGATTTTATTTAAAGAGAACCCATTACAGTTTCAAGTTATGTTTACCATATATATTTCTATAAATATTTTCTGCTCATAAACATGATAACAACTAACAAACAGCGTAACTAACAAAAAAATCGTTGTAAAAAACATTATTTTAAGAAAAAAAAATCGTTTTACAAAATAATTTAAAACATGAAACCAAACAAGCAGGGTCCTTTCATATTCTCGGTCAGAATGAGTAAAGATGCGTCCTCCGGAGAAATGTAAATAATTTACAGAGCTATCCACAGCGCTAAGAGAATAGCTGGTACACACCAATTTGTATAAAGACTAACCCCCCAGTAATACGCAACAAATTTGTTTTCTTTCATTTTGGGAAATTCGGGAAGCTTTTTCATAGCCTAACTTGAACTAATGTGACTGACTAGTTACCAATTTTAAATTATTCCTCTAGTATCTTGCAAGTTTGTTTGTCAATATAACGAACACCAATTGTTACCTGGGATGCCAGCTCATGGACGATCTTTAAGAATATCTGAAGGGTAGTGACCCACCGAAATAAAAAAATCATGAAAAAATTTACACAGTGCCATCAAGTTCAAAACGAAGCAGAGATTCTACAATACTTTTTTTTATATAAAAACTGGCACATGCATACATTTTGTAAATAATCATAAGTATTCTTCTAACCGAGACCCTTACATGGCAAGGGCTATAGACCGAAAGACGAAGCGAAAAACGTCTAATCGCCCGATGGCATTGTAAATTCAATGAGTGAAAAAAGCTTAAATAGTTGTTCCCGGAAATGCACCGTCCTTTGTTAACCAGCTTTATTTCAGTTCACTGTGGTTTTTCTTTGAGCCGTACCCCGCGCCATTAAATTTGCTCTGTTTGTTACCCTAATTAGGTGAATTACACTTGGGACCGTTTCCTACGCAGAGAAAAATGATCAAAATTAAAATCTAGGTAAGTAGGTGCAAATTGTTAAAAACACGCAGTCTATTTTAATCTATGTTTGCAATGTAAGCTAATTATATTCTTATATAAATATAAAAAAAAGCTACAACACCTTAGTTCCTAGGCACGGTAGATATCTCTTCATTCTCTTACTGAAAATGAAACAGCTTCAGATCTCTTAGTACCAAGTACTAACTCTACCTCTAGGTTCTTTGAGGACGTCTACGGGGGGTGTCAGAGGTACGTCCAAACATTACATTTGGCACATACCCACATTTTACAGTAGTTGGTATTGCATACGTGACAGGTTGCAAGCCCATCGCCACTCTCTAGATACTATCTAGTTTCCTCACGATGTTTTCTTTCACCGTTTAAGAGCACTGGCATAAATTTTTTTCGATAGGTCAATGCATTGGTGCACGACTGGATACGAACCTACGACCTTACAATTGGGAGGCGGGGGGTCACTCCCACTAGACCACCGGTGCTCTCTCATTCTCTTACTACTCTAGATTATTTGAGGGTGTAAAGAGGGTAGTCAGAGGTAGTCAAAGTTACTTTTGTATTTTGCAGAAGTGACGAAGAAAGTAGCAACGTGCCAGATTATTTAAACTAACTTACTAAAATAAAACGAAAATACGGCGCTGTAAGTAATTATTTTCATCAATAACATATAGTCGGTACCTTTTCAATATTTCCTATATCTGAGTCTGAGCCTTTTTGGCAGACTGACGGGACTGGCTATGACCAACTTTATATTTTAGTGTATTTTTTCTTTTTTATTGTTGTTTTTTATTCTGTTTGTCTGTACCTGTCCGTTCTGCTTTTTTTGTATGTATGTCAAATAAATATATTTTTTTTTTCTTTTTTTCTTTCTTCATATAAATTTTGTCTCAACTGCACCAATTTTTATTACAAAGCATCGTATAACTTTGAGCTCAACCGGGTTCCACAATTACTATTTTAAGTTTTGTTTCTTGTGCAAGTGGGGCTTAGAGTTATTGAAAGTCTGGTCGTAAAAGTTCACAGCACTAGAATATTTATAGCAGTTTCTACTTCTAACAAGAGTAAGGCGATACAATTGTTGCGAGTAGAACAATGTTAGGAGAACAAATACTTGTACAATTTCTCGTAGAAATATGATAAAATACATTGTTTTAAAAACGGGTCCCAGTTTACGCTTGGAATGGGAATTAAACTACGCTACGCCAAAAAAACTTATTTTTGCTATTACGTAAACAACATAATATATGATCAAACGAACTTGCAAAGTGAAGTTCGATCGATATTATATGAGTACGCTTCATTCGAAGTTATGTAGATGGGAAGGTTGCAGTAGCATAAAAGAGGAAACTAATACCATGTTTATAACTGAAGAATGAAGCGACGAATTATATAATTATATGAATTATATTATTATAATGACAGGGAGTATCACCTAGGGGCGCTAGTGACGGGTGAATGTATTACAGAATGCCAAATTGAACATTCACTGCGGATTCCGCCGTCACTTGGGTGATTGTTGTTGACGGAATAGCACTTTGGATTTGGATGATTCTGTTCTGTCTGGGTCGTTACAAAAAAACCACGAAAATATTCTCCCAGTTATCAGGTTCTTTAAGTACAAGATTGGCTTAGTTAGAGGCGAAATAGCGCTGTATGAAAATAACATCAATAATATTAATTTCAAATTCGCAGTACCTTGAATAGTACATTGTATTTGTTAGTAGCAATTTGGATTGTCGTCCGTCGTATAATATTTTATACCATTGCCAAATGTAAGCTGTTTGAGAGCTCAGTACATATAGTATGTAGGTAATGTTAAGCTGCAATACTCTTAAAATGAAGACAGACTAAATCACCATCATAAATTAATTGTAACTTTCATATTTTTTCATCTGTCAACAAATGAATTATTCAACAATAAATTGTTTAATAAAACTTGGTTATTGCAAAAATAATTTCGTAATTTCCATATTATTCGATTCTATTCAAATTCATGAGGACCACTGTTGATTCGTGCGCAAAATATTATGTCAAGATGACATTGACATTTCGATAAATAATTTACACCGCTGACAGGCCGTGAAAGTTTTGACCCGAATGGAACCCCAAATGAATTCATAAAACATAGAGTAGTTTCAAATGTAGAGGCGTCGTAAAGTCTCGTTTTAGTATTCTGTTGCTGTGCGGTCAGTCAAATGCTGGCTTTTAAATACGCTCTCTGCAGGCATCCGTCTCATACATACGGAATAAGTGGTGTGCCAACGGCGACCCACTTCTGTTCCGAATGTCTGGCATTTTGGTTGGAATACCTTGCAAATGCTGTGGCGATTGTTCTCATATTCCCTTTGTGCTGACGTGTGTGGGTATTATGATTGTCGTGCTGGGACAGGTATGCATTACACCATTGAGTACGTATGATACGTAGAAGTATAAGTACATTAAAGCGATATTCAATTTTGAGTGGTACGCTTCACACGGCTTCAGAAATTTGTTACCTGAGTATGTACCTGTTACCTGTAACTGTATACTACTCTTCTCTTATCGAGTCACTAGATTCTTTCGAAACAGTGTGGTGAAAGGATTTAAACTTGCGCCTCAAGAGGCTCCTTTCGAGCACTTGACACGTTATAGAACTTTTTAGGTTCTACGACATGCCGGTTTCCTCACGATGTTTTCCTTCACCGTTTGAGAGTACTGGCATTGTGCACATACATTTTTTGAACAGAAAAACTCATTGGTGCACGACCGGATTCGAACCCACGACCTTAGGATCGGAAGGCGGGGCCGCTACCACTAGACCACCAGTGCTCTCACTGTATACGAATACATATTGGTAGACATTTTATTATCCGAACTTACCTCTATACAAGCATACGTATTTTTTATTTATTAAGTTGTGTAACTACTATTTTGTGTACACAAAAAATAGTCGCAGTTACAAACCGTGACGCATCTCAGCTTGGCGTTTATATAATACCTACTACTCTGTCAAGAAAGTACTGGGAAACGATCAATAATACACAAAATGTTAGTTATTCATCCAAATTTATTTTATCGCCTTTAAAGTATGCTTTTTCAGAAACGATACACTAACGCCAACGATTAATCCAACCATGGAGCCACATCTGGTGAATAAGGTTGCGGGTCGATGGCATTTTTCGAGTTTTTGACAAAAATTCGTTCACAATTATGGCCTTTATCGTGCAAAGGCGCATTATCGTGGTGCAAAATCAAAAAATTTAGTTTTAACAAATCTGGCCTCTTCTCAAAATCTCATAAGCACGTGTTTTTGATAGTTGATTCACCGTAAGCCTTCTTTAACATTTTCAGGGACTCCGAACTCGAAATTCCATTGGCGATGCTAAATTTAAGACAAACTCTTTGTTCGATGTTTTTGTCCGAAATTCACTACACACACACTAAAAACAGCACTGTATTTAATCTAAATAACAGATTCAACTCAAACTTCGCGCCAAAATGGAAAACAGATGTGCCAATCTAACAACAAATCATCCACTCCCGATACTTTTTTGACAGAATGTATGATTTTTTTTTAAAGTTTATATCAACTAAGTATCTAATTCCCATAGTACAAATCTTGGTTAGTTTTGGGGTCAAATAGTGCTTTGCGGGCTGACCATCAATAAAAAGTTATTTATAAAAATAAACTGGTACAAGAGATGTGTATATTTTAGTATTAAAACGTATTCGACTCTATTTGCAAGCAATAAAGCCTAAATTAGTGTATAATTTTCATATAAATAAGCTAGCAACCTTTTGTGATGTACGCGACTTAGTTCAAGTACTTTACTTGTTGGAAATGAAACACAATTTGACATCTTGCGAGTTCTTTCATTCCTTTATGGCATAAAGTGGCTCATTAGCCGTGTTTTGGAAAAGTTGAATGGAAGAGCGTAGATACTTGGTCTAACAGCCAAGCCAGCTGATGTAGAGATTTTAAGAGTAGTAGAGCTTTTTGTGAAGGGCTAGCCCGGGGAAGTACAACCACTACGCCTTTTTCTACCGCCAAGCAGCGTTGCTGTAATTAGGTTTAAAGAGTGTTGTTGCCGGTAAAATTACAGGCACCCCCTGTATGCCTCAAGTTGATGGACGCAGGGCAGTGATTCGTAGGGCACGTTCCTATCGCGCGTGAATTACGAGGCGATGCTTTGTTATAGGTGATGGTTACCACTTAAGATCAGGTGGGCCATATGCTTATTCCATAAGCTAGTTGTATAAAAAAATGTACTTCTTGTACGCACATTTCAACATTGTGAAAAAAAAATTGCTTTGCTAGTTTTCGTTCATAAGCAAACTTTTGAGAAGGAAAACTTGTTACGAACAAAACGATATTTTTGCTGTAAATTTTGGCTGATTGTGATTTTTTCATAGATACGTTCAGGGATTTTACATATTAAAATATATATAGGTTGCTTGAAATTATATACATTATATACGGTGACGTAACCTACATCACTAACAGTCAGTTAATTTAGTTACGTAAACTTTGACAATTGCTAATTTAAATAATAACAATATAAATGCATTGCGTTTGTCACAATGCAATTATTATTTATTTTGCGCTCGATGTGACCAATAACGCGACGATAATTAAACATTTGGATAGATGCCAATTTGTGAGTACGATTAGTCTACGTAATGACAACAAACAAAATGACGGTAGCGATCATACCGTTTTCACATTACTGTGTTGGTTCTATCGTGGTGTGCCAGATATCAAGTTACAAGTCAAGTCAAGTCAAAAGGTACTTATTCAATAAAATCACAAGGATCACTTTGAAACGTCTTAAAGCTAGGTGACTCTAGGTGCCAGTTCTACGCGATCAAAGCCTAGAAGGACAGGCAACAAACTTACAGCTTGGTTCCTACCGTTATTTTGTATGATCCTTGTTACAATGTAATATAATACTACCTCTATATTAAAGCTTCGATTTGGTGCCAATCGAATTTAGTGAGGCGTAGGCATAACAGAAAAAGGTAAACATAATCAAATTTATATACCTATGCGTATTTTGTCCTCGAATTCATTAGGGGTTGCAAGCAAAACCGATACAGCTTCACGACTTTGATCCTCAGGCACGGTAGTTCCTCTCAGAGCTTTTAGATCTGTATGGATATCTAAGAGGCCAAGGGGCAAGGATAATATAATAAACTAGCGGACCCGACCGATGTTGTTCTATTGATATTTCAAGCGACTGTGGCGCCATCTGCCGGGCTGATTTGTGAATCTAAACCATCCAGGGTGGCACCAAAACGCATACAAAAAAATTCATTCAAATCGGTCCAGCCGTTTAGGGAGAGTTCAGTGACATACACCCGTACAGTAGAATTATATATGTAAAGATATAAATAAATTTTGGTGGACATTAGACAACAAGAACGCAAAGCTAAGCAAAGCTTGTGCTATGGAAACCACAAAGCTGTTATAATACTTATATAAAGATTTAATATAATCCTAAAAGTTATTACCCGAGTGGGATTTGAACCCACGACCTTCCCCTTTTATACGGGGCTTGTGATTTTCCTTAAGTGTAGTAAACACTATTAAAACAAATAAAAATTAATACTTATATACTTTTTTTGTAAATACATACTGGTATTCTGGTATCTACGACACAAGTCTAGCACTTAGTGTAGATACTCCAGTGCAACAATTATTTTTAATACAAGCCAAATAAATACAATTAATAACTGATCTTGTATGCATACCCTAATTGTTGTAATTGCTTGATTTCTAAATAAAGTTTATTATTATTATTATAATTTTATTAAATAAAGAAGAAAAGAAAAAAAACTTATTTCGCTGGGCGGGGCACATCAGCAGGATGCCTCTCGATAGGTGGGCGAGAATCAGCACACCATAGGTTCCTGACGGACGGCGGCCTCGTGGTCGACCGAGAAAGCGCTGGCGGGACGATTTGGATGCTTTTGAAGGTAGATGGTGGGAGGAAGCTCGGGATAGGGAGAAATTATATATAAATAATATAGGTAAATCAAAGTACCTAGGTAGGTACTTACCTAAGTCCAGATATCTACTAGGTATCTAACTCATATAAGTAGTCAGTGGAGTGGGGCCCTGGTGTCCTGTAGCACAGGTTTCATTAACCTATTTCAGGCACCAGTCTCTCGCCAAACAGGTTAACTTAAGATACCTACAATTGTTAAAAGAACACCCAACGATCATAAAGCATTTTTTTTTTCTTTTTCGTTATACCTACCTAATTGATTGTATTGCCTACTACCTGTATATTGTTTGTTAGTATTAGGTTTGACTTGTTTTATGAGAGAAAATAAATGATATTTATTATTATTATAATTGAAGTCCTTGGGGGAGGCCTTTGCGCAGCAGTGGGACGAAAGAGGCTAATTAAAAAAAACTTATTTTAAATTATAGTTAAAAGTTACGGGAAGCGGCATCGCGGCCGACTCAGACGGAGGTGACGGGATGACCCCGAAACATTTGCTGAAAATTGGACCTCAAGGGCCCAAGACCGTAAAGAGTGTATGGAAGATAGGGAGGTCTTTGCCCTGCAGTGGGACGATGCAGGCTGAAATAATAATAAAGTAAAAAAAATATATTATTGTTAAAACACCCAAACAAAGAACATACATCTATGTTTATCACACAAATGTTTGTTCTCGGTAGGAATCAAACCCACGGCCAACAGCGTAGAACGTCAAGCCACTAAGTCAAGAACCTAAAGTTATAGAAGAAAAAAAAAACCGAGCTATAAAAATGTCGTATAAATAAAAATCATAATGCCGTTGGCATAGAGTATAAGTTTCGTTGGACGTGCTCTTGACTACTCAAATAGAAACCTTGAATGCCTGAGGTTCTGACAAATAATTGTACTAAATAATTAAATCCACTTTTATTCGCTTCTGTCCGCTGGGGAATAAAGGTTCTCGAATAGCGACCACGAACTGGAACACGAAGCGTGGGCGCGTCTTCCCAATGGGCCGACGACATCGTTAGTAGGTATACATTAAGCCATTAGAATACAAAAAAATAAGTAAATACATAAGTATCCTACTAATATTATAAACGCGTAAGTTTGTAAGTATGGATGGATGTATGTTACTCCTTCAAGTAAAAACTACAAAATGGATTATAATGAAACTTTACAATAATATTGCTTATACATCAGAATAACACATAGGCTACAATTTATAAAGATATTGTGTGACTAATCCTGCGCAGACGAAGTCGCGGGCACCAGCTTGTTTAGTTATATACCTTGAATGAATAATATTTTCTATCTGTACTCGTAGGTGCTACAAGTAAAAAACAGTTTCTTGCAATATTATTTTATTAAATTTATGAGGGAAATATTGTATGCGATAAATAAGAAAGATTCATGTGTTATTTATTCAACATAAGGAATGATAAGCTAGCTTCCGAGTATGTTGATGTGGAACGCATAGTGCGTTGATATTATGCGTAATGTTATATTTTATTCAGCACTAGTTTACTTTCCTTGGCTTTACACATGTATTTGTTTTCAATAATCATTTACGGTTTCTGAAAACTCGATTAAAACAAATCGGATGTCAAGTCACTCGCCATTTCAGCTATTACATCAAATTAGATAGAGACAGCAAGTGACTTGACATGCGATTAGTTTTGATCGGGCTTTCAGAAACCGGCCGTTAGTAGGTCAAATAAGTTTGATATTTTTTACAGTCAGAATCTGAAGTTGGCGACTTTTTCGGACTTCTTAAATTCTTCTTTTGAAATAGTGTGGTGAAAGGATTTGAAGAGACCTCAAAGAGGCTGCTTTCCTATTCTTTCGAGCACTTAAAAATGTATAAAGAAATCATCAGAAGCCAGATTTTGTTTAAAAAACTATAATACAAGATAATATATTCAGAAAAATAAAATCATGTATGTTTCTCGAAGAGGCAAGTAATGAACACAGATTTTTTTACGGTTCTCTTTGGCTTTAGTGTGCTCATAAATGCTCCAAACTTTAAACCAAAACTAAACAGTAGACAAAAGCAGTAAATTTAAACTTCCTGGGTCAAGGAAGAATGAATCTTAAAGTTCACTAGCTAATAATTTCATCAATAGACACAGTAACTTGCCAATGCAGATACACAACTCCGCTCAAAACTTTTTAATTGGAGTGAATCCCGGCACCGAAGGCGCTTTAATTAGTAAAATTTCCTATGAACAGCCGATGGTATAATTTCTATGCAAATCGCGCATTTAACTTTGCATAACTTCAAAGCGGTTCGATGCGGTTTTAGAGACAGGTTTCTCGTCAACTGCTTCTTTGTGACGTCAATTGTCATGTGTCGTTCTTCGCTCTTGTATCATTTTAACGTCCTAACTTACTAGTGATAAATGAATAAAGTTTTAAAGTGTATTAAGTGATATCCTATTTTGACCGAAAATGTTTTTAATGTTTTGAAGAAAACCGCCACCATTTTCTTCAAAACAAATGACGTCCGGCTTGACTATAAAGTATTTTATCGAGATTTTTTTTATGTATATAACTTAACACTGGCAAAATTGTTTGCCGAATGACAGACAGGTGTCATAACCAAAGAAAAGAAGAAGAAGGTTCAATAAGCCTTATACTTAGTATTGAATAATTTCATTTCTACTTCAAATTTAACAAATGATCAAAATATTTTCAGACGCTTTCTCTGCGATGATTAAACCCTTTTTTATTCAAATAGAAAAACATGGTAGAAGTTTTCTCCAAACTCACAGAAAGTATTGTCGTTGAAATCAGAATAACACCAATATTTTCAGTCCTACTCATCGTCGTAGGGCACGTTCCATCGTGCATGACTTGCGAGGCAATGCTGTAACAGGTGATGGTAACCACTGCTTCCATCAGCAATAAATTAAAAAAAAACCTCACAATTTGTGCAAAGTAATCTTGATCAAAATACTACCGAAATTAATTTCAAAGAAAGTCAAAATTCCTCCCTCAATCTCCATTCAAAATTCCTAAAGAGTCAATTGATCAACTTTGCCGATGGATTATTATTTCATTTTGTTTACTTTCGAAATGTTCCCTGAGGGAGTTTTACGTTTCATTTCACTCGGAATCTTAGAAGTTGAATTAATAAATGCGAAAGGACATTAATTATTATGCGAGGAAAGCTTTTACTGTAAACATTAATGGTTACTTACTCGTATCCTTCTCAAAACAAACATGAGTACATACTGTTTTTGATGTCTAGTCGAACCTTTTAGATAGGATGTTTGCACCCATCAAACTACCCACGTAGTCCTGGAATGCGAAGGCGTCGCTACTCAACGACAAGAAATCCTAGGAAACCCCAGGTCACTCCTCCAAGCCTGCGAAGGCCCCGGGAAACGTCTACGCTTTTTAGGGAGGGCGGGAGGAGTTAGGCTGGCTACAAGTGTAGCCAGTTCATCCCTCGCGCATAATGGACCGCCTTATAGTCTAAATGCGGATACATGAGTTCAATACAAGTAGCACACATCATTTTCACTATTGTCAGAAAAACAGAAGGGGTAGTCAGAGGTACGTCCCAAATAACATTTGGCATATACCCACATTTTGCAGTAGTTAGTATTCCAAACGTAACAAGACCATAGACACTTTTAGAATACTAACTGGTTTTCACAGGAGGTTTGTCTTTAGTAAATGCATGCTGATTGCACAAAAAAAAATCAAAGAGACAAAGCCATTGGTACACGACCTGTCATCTATGAAATCTTAATAAAGAAGATTATTAAAAAGATTGTCTGAGACTGTTTTAAAGTATTTTACAAAACTAATTTAGGGTGGTACATTCCGTAAGAGCGTGCTTTAATAGCCATCCACTTTGGCAATAATTTCCAAATTTGCCACTTTTGATCACTTGCCATGTAACATATTTTCCTATAACCTAGGGGTAATCTAGGGTAAATAAACACAACTATATTTACTAAAAATAATACAAGCTTTATTTTTATTGCCTAAGTGTTTTTATGTACAATTCTTGTTATGAAAAGATTATGCATATGATGTTAACATTAATATTAGTGTTCTGAAATCCTAAATACCTGGGGGAACACAAAACTTATAATTATAGTGTGTGTACACAGTAAAATACAAAATATGATATGGATTGGTGAAGCGTTTGGTCAGAGCTAGGCTCGAATTTACTCTCTAGTATTTATCAGAATTGATGGCTCTTATACGAATGATATACCGCAACCAGGCGAGGTAGAACGTCGACGAATTTCACGCGGGCATCGGAATTGCCTCTGACTAACCTTTTGGGGAATATTAAATGGGTCCTCGGAATGAATGTAGCTACGAGGTAACTATGTGTAGTCTACCACGAAGATAGTAAGAACTTGGCGGGAGCAACCACTTCAATCCCGAAGCAGCTCGGCGAAAGGCAACTGCCGGCGTCTGAGGTATCTGAGGTTGGCACCGAAATGCGCCGACACACGACTGGGCAGGAATTCAGCCCCAGGGTACAGCCTCTTCTGATCGACCAAACATAAAACTTGAATTAGAAGACTCGAGAAATACAAAGAGTAACATCCAAATATCACAAAATCTCTTTGCAACTCACCAGGCCTCGAAGTATGATCACTGAATATAATACAACGACGGCGCGTTGTCAGACAATTAAGTCTCGTGCGTCTCGTAATCGACGACGGGTTATTTATTTAGTAAATAACAGAGAATTAAATACTATTCTCTGACCATTCGAATATATCAAAATATAATATCAGTTAACATTTGTCGTGTCATGTCTGCGCCATAGACCACATAGACCATTCTTCCACTCGACTCGATCGTACATGGCCGATTCTATAATTCGGACAATCGAGATACCCGATGAAACAAACGAACAAGATTACGTCAATTCGGTCTTAATGAATCAAATTAAAAATCCTTATAATCCTCCAGGAATGATCCCGAGGAATCCAAAACAAGTTAAAACTGTATCTATCCAATAAAACTGAAAAATAATAAAACGCGATTAATCGACTCGATATAATTGTTCGAAATCGAAGATCACTATCTAAAAAAAAACAACATACCATAGATTTTTCTACACTCTACTTTTTCAATTAGGCTTGCCAGCACCCGAACAGTAATTCGCTCAAATCGGATGATCGATAATCGATCGACCGAGGGAAAAAATGATTTGAATGAATAAAAAACGATATATCTGCCTGACTTGAGTTTCCACAGAGGATCGTGAACAAAATGCAGTGGATTACTTAGTATTACCCTTTAACTTGAGAGAACATATCTAATTATCGATACAATCAATATTCGACGCTCGCTCGTGTAACACGGCAACACCAGCCTATCAGCTGTTTCGTACACAACAAAATTATGACAACCTCGTTAGACAAAATGGTTTTTATAATGGTGATATAACGTTATAAAATGGTGTGTATAAAATTACAATGGCTCGCGACTGAGTTATGTGTCGCGCGAAGCGCGACACATAACGAATTTTCTGTTTAAGGCGCCAAGGTTCACGGATGAGTTCTTATGGTAATAAAACTATCTCAATGAAAGGAGTATTCAAAATACAATGGCGCGTAAGTTGAAAAATCTATGAAATTTTATATCTTCTATATTAATGGTTTTCAGTAAAAAAACGGACGTTACAGCCATTAAAACCATAGCAATAAATAAGTTAGTAAGAAATCTAAAATTTATACAAAATTAAATAGTATATAAATGAAATATTGCATCTTTTATTCAATAATTAATCTTTGATGAGAGGGTGCTCCCAGACTCAAGGTTTTAAGTAGCTTAATTTCAAAAGCCAGTCAGTCCAAATAAACAATTAAAACGAAATACACTGCTGTCGAGGAACGAAGATCACTCTGGCAGTACAAACACGCTGTGTGCACAGAACACTGATTCCCGCTTAGCTCGCTATGTGATTAATTGCAAATGTCCTCGTCACAGGTTGAGTGATGCGCCACGAGACACACGTGACCTTGCTGAACGGCTGGCTCACTTTTGATTATCTATTACATGTGATATCTAATACTTACGACAAAGTGTTTTTCAGATAGATACCTACTGAGGACAGAGGATAAAATATTATAAAGAATTCAACTGTCTCTTAAGAGAATTAGAGCTCGTTGTGTGTGGCTCGTTGTGTGTAGCTCGTCCGGGGAAGTACTACCACCATGCCTATTTCTGCCACCAAGCAGCGTTGCTGTGTTTCGGTTTGAGTGTGGTTGCCGGTGAAATTATAAGCGTATGAGGCTTAACATCTGAGTTGATGGACGCAGGGCAGTGCATCGTGCGTGCCTTAGGGCCGTACGTCATCAGTTTGTTACATCACAGACATAGATATGCATAAACAGAAAATTATTTATCGTACAAAACAAAAATTGTATCGTATAAGCGATCTTAATTCTAAAACTCAAGGAGAATTTTCTCTAAGGTTCTCTTCGTGTCTTCTTCTTAAATGTCGGGATTCTGATGCAGTTTCTTCTCACTCTTGTCGTGTCACTAGTTTCTTTTCAAACAGTGTTGTGAAAGAATTTTAAAAACGCCTCACAGTGGACTTTTGACACAATAAATATCTTTTGACTTTGACTACAAAGTGTTTCAATAACGAAGTGCACCAACTCTTCTGACGGACTGTTATGAGGCGTATAGTTTAGCGAACTGGATAATTTATTTATGTACGTTTACGTAAACAGTTTCGGTTTGCTTAGCTATAAGCATGGCAGATAAATCTGATTTGATACAAACCTTTGAAGATTAGAGTGAGAATACTCAACAGAGCTTAGTAATAGCTTTTTGATAAGCAGATTATTTTCTGTTAGTCAAAGCAAGTTGACGGCTTAGTTCTGATAAGTGGTCTTTTTGAACCTTTTTAGGAAATAAAATATTGGACAGTACTCTATACGAAGCTTTTATTGCTTTGTCTGCTCTCACAGCTCAGTTGGTAGTAGCCTTGTCTTCTGCACTATACACCGTATATAGGTTCGATTCTCACTTAGTAAATAGTTAATGTTTGTTTCCTCACAGGACTACCTAGCTCCAAACTAGACAAATATTGTATGTAGGTGCTTTATAAAATATGGAAAATCGATAAGTGATATAATTTTATCATCAAATATTGCATCAAGTATAGTAAAAAATCATCACATTTAAATCCTTTTTAGACTATTTTAATAAATGTTTAATCATCTGCTACTCAACTTTATCCTCTGCTGGGCATTGGCATTTACTCCTGCAATTTCACTTTATCTTTGGGCTACCTTCATTTATCTGTCTACGACGTTGGCATTGTCATTGACGCATCGTGATACCAAACATCTGACGTCTACGAATGCCTACAGCGTAGACCCAAAGTCTACGCGTGCCTACGGTGTAGACGCTTACGTCATTATGTATTTTCGCTCTAGGAGAATACCTTTGTTGGCATGTCTGCGGTCGTCTTTTCGCTTGACTGATATTTGCGAGCGCCGGCTAATAGATAACGAGGTCTGTCAATATTAATTAACTAGTAGGTTTATTGACATCCATTCCGATCTATAACAAGCTATTTGTTTATCTAATAAAGTGATGGGTCTATCAATTTGAAAAGCCGCTAAGCTATGTAATTTAAACCCACATGACGTATTTTTAGAAATACATATTTTATGGGAATGTATGTAATAATTGGTCGTGTATCCGACAGCTCCTTTATTCAATATCAATGTTTTCGAGTATCAAAAATAATAAAAAAATAATTATCCAATGGTTTTTGGATTATTTTTATAATAGACTTCAAATAAGTAGGACAAACAGAAATAGTATCCGGTATTTACGGCCGTGGGCAGATAGGAAAAAACTCCTATGAAAACAGATGGTGAAAAAAAATATTCACTAGACTTCATTCTCATAGAAAATAAATGTGATAGTGCAATAAACGAATTCACTTAAGTGTGATAGCTATGTATGACATGCAAAGTTATCTAACAAAAAAGCATTTCATCCAAAAATGATACGACAATTCTATTGAAACGTTTTTCCATAAAACTCTGCAGATCTGAAGATCCCCAAATATAAGACATTATTATGACATCTTTTAACATTATTTTTAGTGCGTGCCCGCGTCCGAAGACTTACTATAATCACACAGTGAATTATTACCTTCAACGACACTGTACATGCATCTGTAGAACTCATGCGAGCGATATTGAAACCAAACTCTGGTAATTACAGTTCATTTTCCATTCGACAAAAGATTTTTTTCTTGACAACATACTGCTGATATGGAAGCCATTTTGAATCTTGAGGCTGTGTTATAAAGTTTAATTTAGAAAAGAATGGTGGTTGTGGTAGAAGGCTTTGCTGTAATGAATTTATTATATAAAAGGTTATCTCTGGAGTGCCGTAACGCACTATACGATAAGTTTTGGAGGTACGCAAGGGTACCGAAATGATAATTTAGAAACTTTTTCAGTGTGTTTCGGTGTTTTTATGTTATTGTCTTCTGGTTTCGAGGCTCTTACTTTTCAGATTATTTTATATAAGAAAAAGAAAAAAATAACAGCTTCACGACTTTAATCCCCAGACTCGATAGATATCCTCTCAAATATTTTAGTACAAAATACTGTTATTTTATCATTTTTATTTACTTTGGCGTACAACTGACGCATGTTAAAATAATGGTACTAAAAGCTTGCTTAGTTTGGCTTTTTGTGAAAAAGTCTGACAAAGTTTGACAGCCTTCACAGCTCAGTTGATAGTAGCTCTGCCTTCTGTGCCGTAAGCCCTGGGTTCGATCCCCACCTAG
Organism: Chloroclysta siterata; assembly: GCA_932294275.1. Taxonomy (NCBI): domain Eukaryota; kingdom Metazoa; phylum Arthropoda; class Insecta; order Lepidoptera; family Geometridae; genus Chloroclysta; species Chloroclysta siterata. Next base: position 3,151,987 of record OW028604.1, on the reverse strand, counting down.
AACAAACATTTGTGTGATGAACATAATGTTTGTTCTCTGTCTGGGTGATATCAGCTTTCTGGTTCCTATATCACAAGCTTTGGCTTAGTTTGGGGCGAGATAGTGATGTGTGGAAAGCGACTTTGTTTTTTTTTTTTTTTTTTTCGTAGAACACAGGTAGAACAATTTCACTTTTATTCTTCGCACTTTTAATGTGACTCTCGCTCGCACGTTTCGACATATTGAAAGATATAAAATCACAAAACTTGTTTTCGAAATCAACCAATTTGTGTGCAATCACATTGCACACAGTTTAGTAAAAAAATCATTTTGATCGGTACAAGTTTTCCTACTTAAAAGTTTGCTTATGTACGAAAACTAGAAAGGCAAACTTTTGAGTAGGAAAACATGTACAGATCAAAATGAAATTTTTACTAAACTGTGTGCAATGTGATTGCACACAAAATGGTTGATTGCGATTTTTCGAAAATGTCTTTAGTTATTTTATATATTTCAACATGTCGAAACGTGCGAGCGAGAAGTTGTTTGATAGTTGTCAGCCCCTTAACAATTCTACCAACCTATCCGACCAAGCTAGGACTTGGCTGTCAATTGACTGACTAAAATACAGAAAGATATAAAATAAATTATCCTACTTCAATTTCAATCTAAAAAAACAAGCTTAATATTACAAAATAAATTATAAAATTCGAGAAATCATTACACTTGTATCTTGAATATCGAAATCAGAAACTACGTGACTACGAAAACCTAGATAGAACTTTTTAATTTAATTGACAAATAAACTAACCAAAGAGAAATATCTTCACAAAAAAATATCATTGCCTTTTTTCCAAAAAATGTGCTGAATTAAATTCTAATTTTCCTTTCAAAGAAGTAAAAAATACAATAAGTATTAGTTGGATTATTCTGACCTCGCCCAGTGAATTAGCAAGACTAACTCAATACCGTTCAACATTCAATTTCCGTTTGCATATTCATCCGCGCGACTCAGGGTGTCAATTACAATAAATTTTCTAATTGAATATCTTTGAGATCCAGTTTCGAAGTTTAATTGAGCGTTAAACGGAAACTTTTACAGCCATTTGTCACAAGCTTAGGAATGAGATCGATCAATATTCAAAGTTTCTTTGTTGAGTTTTCTTGAGTTCAATTGGAAAATTGGAAGATATATTTTTTCGTTATAATATTATGAGACTGACAAGCAATTACTATTTTGTTTAACATATATAAATAATCTAAAGTAAAATTTGTTAATTAGTTTGTAAAGAAATGTTTTGTATGCCTAAAGGCAGAATCTAGTATTCATCTCTGACCATGACATCTGTTTTTATAAACTTACCTAGATTAACAGAGAATAAATGATTTATGATTTAGCAATGGTATAAAGGTTCTTGAATGACGACCACGATTAGGAAGAAGCGTATTAGGACTTTGTGACGTCAGGTTGGAAGAGGAGTTTCAAAATAGTATTTCATAATAGATCTGATAAGCCTGTTTTTAGCCATGTTTTTTTTTAACAAATGATCAAATACAAGAAACTAGATTCATGAATAAAGTTGCATAACAAATGCAGGTTTAGAAGAAATTTTAAGTTTTGTTAATATTAATTCATCAAATTATATATATACCTACGATATTGTAGTTTGGAGCAGTAGGTACCTAGTACCCACAATCAGCAGGCTACTTCTCTCCTACTTCTTACGTCACCTCAAATAAACTGCGGTTTTTATACAGCCAGAAATACATCAATCATAGTATATTGAAAGAACATGACACGTGACGTCGTAATCTAAGAGCCTATCACTTTAGAAAAGAATGAGTCTTTTTCAACTTTTTTTTATTATTTTTTCATCCTGTGTTCACTTCAACTAGTCTAGTTATAATTTCTCTTCCAATTTTGAGCAAATCGACGTTCAAACATGAACCGGTACTTCTCGTTCGCACATTAAAAAAATATTAAGATACATATAAAACTATTGTAAACTACCAAGGTTTGGAAAAAAACGTAAGAAAATAAATGTCCAGCATTTATAGATTGATCCAAACAAGTATTCGTATTAAAAAAAAAACATTGTTTTTATTGCAATGAATACAATAGAATAATAGAAAATACAATAAATACAAGTATTTACAAAATTAAACTTAAAATGTTAGTACAAAATTAAACTGAAAATGTTAGTACAAAATTAATATACAAAATTAAACTTAAAATTTTAGTACGAAACATGGTTGTTTAGAGTAGCATGATACGTATGTGTTGTATACCCTACCTACCACTGTAATTGGTCGGTTGGTTGAACGCGCGGCGTCGCTCGCTCAGCGTCTAAGGACGCCACTCGCCCTAATTGTATTTTATGCGCACGCGACATAGCTGTGGCTTGATCTGATTCCGTCGCTTTGCGTTTATTGTGTACTAGCTTCTGCCCATGGCTTCACTTGCGTATTACTAATAATTGCTAATAAATAGTCATAGTAGTAAGACGTTTGTATATTATGTCGAGACATGATAAGGTAACAAATTATGGATGTTTGTTACTCCTTCACGTAAAAACTACTGAATGGATTTTAATGAAACTTTACAATAATATAGCTTACACATCAGAATAATACATAGGCTACAATTTTTAAAGATATTGTGTGACTAATCCTGTGCAGACGAAGTCGCGGGCACCAACTTGTATTAAATAAAACATAACCTACATATATAGATAATAGAAACTTTTTCATAAGTTTTATATAGTTTTAGTTTCTTCAGTTTTTACGTTGGAGCGCTTCAGTACTCATGCAGAGAGTACTTATGATAATAATATACTTTCTACTAAAATAATATAAAATGATGAAAAAAGCATTTGCTCGCCAGAAAATCAAGACCAGAGCAAACTAACTCCATTATCAAACATCTCAAACGTCCGACGAACAATCTTCGAGTTGTTAGCTCCCACAGAATCAACAATAGTTACTATTACGATGTAAACAGCTTGCTAAAGAGTTTTTACCGACTCTTTACTGCGGCGCGACGCAGACTGTGCAATAGTTAGTACGCCATTGGAATATGCAGTCTTTTAGATAAGATCGAGTGGCCCGTAGCCGATATCAGGAACTAATTGAATAAAGCGCTGTGTGGGGGCGGCTCCATGAATATGGAATCGTGTTGAAGTGGTCTTTGGCTTTGTAAAAAGTTCGAGTAAGTCTGCCATTGGGGGTCAATGTGCGTTCGAGTGCTCAAATGGCTGGAGAATTAAATTATAGATTGCGAGTTTCTGTTTTAATTTCTTAAGACAGGTTATAGTTTAGTAGAACGCCTATGTTGTGTAGCTGGCAAGCATTTTTAGAGTATTTAGTAGAGCTGTTTGTGTTCTTTTTTATACAACTAGCTGATGGAACAAGCAGATGGCCCATCTGATGTTAAGTGGTAACCATCATCTATAACAAAGCATTGCTTCGTAAGTCAAGCAGCGGTTCTATGTTTCGGTTTGAAGAGTGGGTGGCGATGAAATTACATGCAGGCACATGAGGCTTAACATCTGTATACCACAAGTTGATGGATGTAGCAATGCATCGCAGGGCACGTTTCTATAGTACGTGACTTGCGAGGCAATGCTTTGTTATAGGTGATGGTTACCACTTAACATCTGGTTCATCTATCAGCAAGTAGTATAAAAAATAGTCATATCATACAAAGTTCATTACATAGTTTTGAGACTCAATCTTCTATACTGTAGAAATCTTCTTTGGATTTCATAAAATTATAATCATTTTATTGCCTGTTTCATTGCGTAGTTCAAAATGAACATATTTTTTTCTCTTTATATTAAACTTAATGAACACTTTTATACCTAACTAGTGACCCGCCCCGGCTTCGCACGGTTATTGTGGGTATAAACCTTCCTCTTGAATCACTCTTTCTATAAAAAAAACCGCATCAAAATCCGTTGCGTAGTTTTAAAGATTTAAGCATAGATAGGGATATAGGGACAGAGAAAGCGACTTTGTTTTATACTATGTAGTGATGATTATTGTTTCTTTCTTTAGTCTATAAATTTATATATGCATAACTTTACTACCTTGCGCGCTCGCTTCCGCTCACTCACCAGGCCCGAAGCCAAATCCGCTTACATAATTTCCACGAGACAGCTTTATGATGTAGAAACAAAGATTCGAACCAAACCCCAGAGTGGGGGATGGCTTGGAGCTGCGCCAGACGTTATCGAATTCGTGTAAAAGATGGAAATTGAGGTGAGAAACGACGCCTATATTTACGTCTGTCGAATGTTGGATAGCATTTTGGATCTGTAGGGCCGCTTGCACAACGTGTCAAAAAGTTGAATATTTTGACATGTTTCAAAACATTCAACTGTTTTTTTTTTCAACAAACAACATTTTTTTTTTCAAATTGATGTGTACAATTCCCGCACATTCGTCATTGCTGTCAATTTTACTGTTATATCATTATAATGTTAGTCTGTAAGGTAGGTATATTTTTTATGACCAGAAATGTCATTTCGTAGGTGTCTGAAATAAAGTTAATTATTATTTATACGCATAGAAGAAAATATAATATAAACTTTACCAGGGTCTTAGGATTTTCCTAAATCAATTACCTCCGGATAAAATAAATTGGACAAATTGGTTTAAATGGGTATAAAAAAAACATGTCTTGTTTATGTTTCGTTCTTTTTAAATACAACGCTCTGGCTGGAAAAAATCAGATAAAAATACTTCTAAAACATTTTATCAAATCTAAAACGGTTTTGTTTTTCAAACGGATTACTTCGAATTGTCGAACCTTCCGATAATCGGTTACAAACAATTGAATAAACGCTGCAAATGCTTTAGCTGGTTCAAAATGTTTGGCCACAACATCACTGTGGCGTTAAAATGACCATTTATATGCGCTGAGTACAACGCGTTCAATCTGCGTTCTCATACGCGTGCACGATAGCGATCAGTTGTTTTGTAATTGGAGGCAGAATAAGAGACGTACCTAAAAAATACTGTATTGCTATTCCGTAAGCAACATTCACCCATGTGACATTGTGAGTTTTCTATTTGGCCTCCTGCAATATATTCACCCATAACTAGCGCCACCTGCGTGAATGGTGTGTGGCGAGTGTTAATGCCAGCGTGAGTGAGACAAAGCTCGTGACCAAAGAGAGCGTGGATCTACTAGGTGACTCCCTTTCATTTTGCTGTTTGGAGAATCGTAACGCTGTACGCGCCACTGCGGACGCTAGCTAAATGCGTTATTAATTTTTTATTTATTTATTATTCTTCCTGAAAAATAAACTGAACGAACTCCAGATTCTTTGAGGACTTCTAAGGAACGTCTAAGTCACTGACTTAGACGTCCAAACATTACATTTGGCACATACCTACCCACATTTTCTTCTTCAGCCTCTTTATTGAAAAGTTTTTTTTTAATATATACTTTATTTTTTATATTACTAGTTGACGGAACAAACAGATGGCCCACCTGATGTTAGTGGTAACCATCACCTATAACAAAGCATTGCCTCGTAAGTCACGTACGATAGGATCGTGCCCTACGATGCACTGCCCTGCGTCCATCAACTTGAGGCATACAGATGTTAAGCCTCTTGTGCCTGTAATTACACAGACAACCACACCCAAACCGAAGCACAGCAACGCTGCTTGGCGGCAGAAAAAGGCGTAGTGGTAGTACTTCCCCGGACGAGCCCTTCACAAAGAGCTCTACTACTCTTAAAACAAACAGTTATAAACAATAATAAGCGTAACGATCGAAATTCAAATTAATCTCGCCAGCCCGTTCAATTGGATGGAGCACATTTTCACAGCCATTACAGGCTTTTACGTTCGCTTTCAAAAATGTATAATTTTTTAGTAGCAGACTTTTCACATTCACAGGCAGTTAGGCAACTTTTAAACAGAGTAAATGGACTCGTTAATCCATTTTAGTGGCCCCCCAAGATGGGGGAATCGAGAGGGCACAACCTTGGAGTATAAATATTGTGTATGGTAAACGTATGGGTGAGTTTGTGTGAGGTAGTGGCCAAAAAGTCATAGGTAGAAAATGAAAGAAACAGCTTCTTGAGATTTATTCCCACGCGGTACACATCCCCTCAGACCTATTAGTCTCTTCTCTCATAACGCGTCACTAGTTTCTTTCGAAACAGTGTGGTGAAAGGATTTTAAGTGCGCCTCAAGAGGCTCCTTTCGAGCACTTGACACATGTTATAGAACTTTTTAGGTTCAATGACATGCCTGTTTCTTCACGATGTTTTCCTTCACCGTTTGAGAGTACTGGCATTGTTTACATAAATTCTCATTGGTGCACGACCGGTTTCTATACAACCCACGACCTTAGGATCGGAAGGCGGGGCGGCTACCACTAGACTACCAGTGCTCTGAGATCTATTAGTAAAAATTTGTGGATTTCTATGGGGGGTAGCCAGGGGAGTAGCCAGAGTAACGTCCAATTACAATTTAGTCCAAGCCTTATACTCAGTCATAGTTCAAAGGTATTTATTTAATAAAATCATAAGGACCACTTTGAAACGTCTCATAGCTAGCTAAATGTATGCTTACGGCATTGCGTCCTACCGTTTTTTGCTTAATAATTTATATTATCAAGCTTATGAGGCAATCCAACTTAGTAGCAAAAGATCTGAGAGTTTGTATCGTAACTAAGGATCACAGCTGGGGGCAAAATGTTATTTAAAAAAAATACTTAAATGTTTGGCTAAAAGTTTTGAAACTGACATTCCTATGAACATAATTTTCATGAGATATCGGGAAAAAATTTAACTCACAAGGAATTTTAAATATCCCGTTTTTAATTATTTTTAAAGTAATGCCTTACACAGTCCTTAGTATTTTTACTCTTAGGAACCGTAAGACGTCCTCTTGTCTAAAATGTTTTGATATTTTGAAGGCTTATCAAAATTCGCAAAAACTTTACAAATTAAATTATACCTGGTAGGAAATTTTTGACGAAGCTTATTTATCTTTTAATATAATATACTTTGTGGCATGTGTTTTTTCAGTCACTTTCGTGTTGAATGAACTATTAGGTTATTTAAGGTATTTTCCATGGAGGAACTATATACTGGAGGGAGCCATAAGACTTACATCCTTTTACAACTGTGTATCAAACAGTGATCATCTATCTTTGTTCTTCCCGTGTAGCCTAGCTACGAGTAAAAGAAAGAAGATGTAACTTCACTCACTCCAACTCACTCACTCACTGTCTGAGTAAGGGCCGGTTTCACCATGCTCTGTTAGTTACTAATCAAGGATTAAAAGACCGTTAAATCTAACCTTAGCTATCAAACGCGTACATTTTGACATATTTAACGGCCCTTTAATCCTTTGTTAATCTAACAGAGCATGGTGAAACCGGCCCTAAATCGTGTCCGTCAGTTGATGCAATGTTTTGATCTTATTTTGACGTTCTAGAAAAAGTCGGTAGCAACATTGCGATGTAGCGAAAGAAATTGTGAAATATCTAAAGAATTATTATTGTCTGGGCAAAATATATTTGAAAAGGTGAAAGTATGTCTTGTGAAGCTGTGGTTTGTGTATCAAAAACAACAAAAGGAGGAGTTAAATACCCGGAATTTTCATTTGATACGTAATATTCTTTTTCTATTTTCATGCTAAATAAAATACGTTTTTTCTCCCATAAAGACTGTAGGAATTACATTTTATTAGTACTAGTCATATTTTCCTATGTGAAAATGATGTTAACCCATTAATTATTGCAAAATAAAAATTATTGTTATAGTCATCTGTTCTAGTGATGTACTTCCACCGACCAATTTAGCTTTATCGATAATATTTTATTTTCCGTTTTTGATATGAAACATCTAATGCAGTGGGTCAGACCAGCTGTTCTGTTGTAGTTTAAATTTTTCACACCTTATAGGCGTCTCGCGACAGCTCAATTTTTGTTAAATTTTACATTATTTTTTTAGGTTCTTATAAATGCCCAGAATGAAGACGGGAGTGGATAAAAGCTGTTAGGCGTGAAAACTGATAGACTACAAAATTTTCTTATGCATGGACGAAATGGCCATAAGAAAGTGTATCGAGTGGGATGGACATCGCTCTCACGGTTAGGTCAATGTGGGAAACATTATTGACGATGATAGTATTTCAGTGGGTATAATGGTTTTGGGCTTTCGCAATAAAAGTCAGCAACCAGCTAAAATTAAAAAGTTGAATTCCAATTAAAACGCCTTTTTCATCCATTTCTTATTCTATCGATAGGTTAGTCAATGTTGTCCCTTCTCTAGTCACTCACGCGAATACATACAAACTAACAAAAAACGGACACGCCAAAAACCGAAACACTCCGTCTATATGATACTTAGTCTAAGGTATTTTCAGTGACCAAAAGGATCCTCTTTCGTTGACATGATAGTGACATTGACAAGAATCCTACTAATAATATGTAATGATTTCTCGAATTTTATAATTCATTTTGTAAATATTAAGCTTGTTTTTTTAGATTAAAATTGAAGTAGCATAATTAATTTTATATCTTCCTGTCTTTTAGTCAGTCAATTGACCGCCAAGTCGCAGCTTTGGTCCGATAGGCGGGTAGGATTGATAGCGTTGGTAGGTTGCCGAACAGAAAAAAAAAGGTAAGGGGAAGATGGTAAAAATGTGGCATTCTGGAAAGAGACTTGGTGGAGTAAACTTGACTGGCTAACATACTGACATCTGTAACAAGTGCGAAGAATAAAAGTGAAATTGTTTTACCTGTGTTCTACGAATAAATAAGAGGTGTTAAAGTGTTCATCTGCGTCAGTTCATTTCATCTCAGAAGTGCGATTGAACCAAGGTATGTAAAATGTTACCTATTCTGCCCACATAATATTATTTTATTGCCGCTTGGAAGATTGGTACAATATTTTATTCCATTTAAGTATAATGGAGATACAGATTTCACTAGCATGTATCGGTCGGGATTGACCCGAGACTATCCGATCGTGCCAGTTTTGTTCAGTTGAAAGCATAGGTACTTAGCGGCTTTATTTCTACTGAATCTTTGTTGGCGTGGTCTAGTCGGCATTGCCCCGAGACTATCTGGCCATGCTAGCACTATTCGGTTTATGGAGCTGTTGGTACTTGTGCTTACCCATTAAACATAAAATTTACAAAAGTCTGGATAGATTTTCTAGCAAAAGCTGATAGAAATCGACAAAGAATACCAATCTACTAAACGTGTAAGTGACTGTGTGTGATCATGAGTTGCTTTTCTGTACCATATCTAAGAAAATATTTTTGTTAATACCGTCACAAAAGTTTTTGTGATAACAATTTTTGCTAAAATTATATTTTTTTTAACAATGTGGAGTCTAACGAATACTAGGAATAAAATTCATGCTGTTTCACTCAAAGTATTAAGTTTGAAACTTATTGATGTCTTTCATCAAATTTTTACCGCAGTTACTTGATAGAATTATTACTGGTGAAACTTTTTGCCACCATAGCATGTTGCTAATTGAAAGAATATTTTACGATTAAAAGTCTACCTACATAAAAAAAAAACATGGGGTTATATAAGCCATAACAATAAGTAGGGTATGCTGTGATGAACCAAGTGAGTTCAGGGGGCTATGTATGCCATAACAATAAGTAGGGTATGCTGTGATGGACCAAGTGAGTTCAGGGGGCTATGTATGCCATAACAATAAGTAGGGTATGCTGTGATGGACCAAGTGAGTTCAGGGGGCTATGTATGCCATAACAAATTTTTTTTATAAGCAAGGTGAGGAACTAAGTGGGTCTATGTACCTATGTCACAGTGAAAAAATTTTGTACAGATAATGCTAACAATTTTGCTACGTACACAATGCACTGATATTTGCCAAATAATTACCTACTTGGTAACTGTAGCTGTGATTAAAATTTATTTCATCCACATCATGATATTTTTATTTCGAGTAAAAGGTTATTAAATTCGACTTAAGTGTAACGGTATGAAACATTTTGTTAGCATGTATCGGTCGAGATTGCCCCGATACGGCCGTACCTACTAGCACTATTCGGTTTTTAAAAATTGTCAGGGCCTTTACCCATGAACATTCAAGTTGAATACATATCGAGCAAATTTTTCTAGAATAAAGTAGGTGAAATCTTACAAATTTTTATATTATCCGATAATTTTAACATTGAAGGGTAGGTTATTTTATATTTTTATCTTATTTTATATTCGCATTTTGAATTGTTCCTCACACGAACTGGTCTGTACTGAACAGAGACTATCCGGTAGTGTTAGCACCTTTCAATTCGTGGATTACCTACCTACTATTATATATTTTTTTTATTATTCTATTTCACATTACTGCTATTATCAATATTCCAATAGCAATAAAAATTGGCTTACCTATATCAAGCAGAAATTAACTATACTTGCCGTTGTCACCTGATAAACTGTCGTAAAATTATAAATATCGATGATCAAGCCTACCCTCTGATGCGAGTCTCTGAAGCAAAGTGTACTAAATTAAATATCTATAAAGTTAAAATTTATAGATATATAGGTAGGTAGTAGGTACATGCTATGTATGCAGGTACAGGCTATGTATGCCAGAGTTTAGCCATGTGCGCTATTAGCAGGCTATGTATGCCAGAGTTTAGCCATGTGCGCTATTAGCAGGCTATGTATGCCAGAGTTTAGCCAGGTGCGCTATTAGTGAATTTCTTAGTGAAAAATGGGGTAGGTATAAATGTAAGTTCAAAACTAACCAAATAATTAGTATAATGGTGCAAAAAAAATATATATATATTAGCATTTAAGCACTGGACCTGTAAGTGGCTAAGTACGTCGCAAAATTACATGGACAGCTGTTATGCTAAGCCAAGTAAACCATATGAAAAATTAAAAAAATAAATAAAACATGAATATAAATTTAAAAAAAAAGTTACAAACTTAGAAATTAGTTTTATCTGGTGAATATGATAACTACAGTATTTTTTTTCTCTTTCTATGAACTCTGACGGTGCGATGACTCCTGAGGAGAAACCTCTTGTTACACACACGCATTCTAAACGAAAGCGAAAGTCTTCAATCTGCAGGAGATTTGGCGTCAACTTCAAACAACAGTTTAGCGCTTGGACAAAGTATCAGGTACTGCACGGAGCCTTTCGGTTTTTGGCGTGTCCGTTTTTTTTTGTTAGTGTGCAGTTGTCGATTTTGTATTCGTGTGAGTTACTAGAGAAGGGACTGCATTGACTAACCTATCGATGGAATAAGAGATGGATGAAAAAGGCGTTTTAATTGGAAATCAACTTTTTAATTTTAACTGGTTGCTGACTTTTATTGCGACAACCCAAAACCAATATAGATACTGGAACACTATTATCGTCAATATTATTTCCCATATTGACCTGGCTGTGAGAGCGATGTCCATCCCACTCGATACTTTCTTATGGCCATTTCGTCCATGCATAGGAAAATTTTGTGGACTCCCAGTTTTCACGCCTAACAGCTTTTATCCACACCCGTCTTCATTCTGGGCATTTTGGGAACCTAAAAAAATAATAATGTAAAATTTAACGAAAATTGAGCCGGCGCGAGACGCCTAGAAGGTGTGAAATATAAAGCTAAATTAGTCTGTGTATGTAAATCACTAGAACAGATGATCAAAACAATAAATTTTATTTTATGGGTATATTTTATTAATGGGTTTACATCGTTTTCATATTGGAAAATATGACTAGTACTAATAAAATGTAATTACAGTCTGTAAATTGAAAAAGAATATTACGTATCAAATGACAATTCCGGGTCTTTAACCTCCTTTTGTTTTATTGTTTTTTTTCGTTTTGTTTTTCTTGATGCACAAGACACAGCTGCACGGGATATACTTTCGCCTTTTCAAATATATTTTGCTTAAACAATAATGATTCTTTTGATTTTTCACTATTTATTTCGCTTCACCGCATATTTCAACCGACTCCAACTAGAACATCAAAGCATTGCATCAACTGACGGACACTATTTACACAGACAGTGAGTGAGTTGGAGTGAGTGAACTTACATCTTCTTTTCTTTTACTTGTAGCTAGGCTGCGTGGGAGGTACAAAGATAGAAGATCACTGTTTGATACACAGTTGTAAAAGGTTGTGGATCTTATGACACTCCATTATGATATTACCTCCATGATTTAGCGACTTTTTTTTAAATGTCGCGCAACAGGTCTCTCTTACTTTAAATGCCCTAAGCCATTAGTAAAATGCCAAAAGTGTCAAAGGGTTGATCACGACAATAAAAACTGTAAACTTCTACCAATGATACCGCGTTTCGCGTACGGACGTTGAAGAACGGAAAACTTTGACTATTTCCACGACTGGTAATACTAACAGTAAATTTTTCAAATAAATCGAAGTTCGTGAATCTGATGCTCAAGACCTAAACTTCTTAAAAAGATAGACACAATTGCCTATCATCAAAGGTTTCGGTAACTCTGTAGTTACACCTGTCTATAGGAGCTTTGAAATCCATGATGTTGAGGCGACGATCGAAGTTCTTGTAGTTACTGATGAGTTTGTGACAACAGCATTGCTTATAGGGCAAAACTTTATAGAGTTTTTTTTCTGTGTCTGTGTTCAAAGACAATTGCAAACTATTCTTCTACAAAAGTCCTGCTCTTAACGCAAACGTTGACATTGAAAATAGCTTAAACTTGACTACATTAAATTCTACCTAAGTTCCTTTGTCAGGGTTAGTTGAAGTTATAGCGCAGGGATCAACTAACTTTTCAGGGGATGTGTATGTGGAAGGTTACAGTAGTATTGAACCGGGTAAAGAAAATCAATCGATCAAAATTGCACCAAGGTGCTTATCACGTAGTTAATGGAAAATGTCATCTTACAATACAATACAAAATAATTTATTTATGCCACACGTAAATGCAGTTTATAAAAAAAAAATACAAGAAAAGACAATAAAAGTAAGTAAGTGATATAAATTGGCAGTCACTCTGCATAAATGCAATAGCAGCATACGCTACTATAACGCTGGTCTTCCGACACCCATGTCATTGTTACAGTTACAGTAAATAATAATAATATTCTAATTTATTTCTAATAAAAAAAAAACGAGCAACAATTTTAACAATAAAGACAATAGAACTGAGCTCTTATCAAAATTTATAGGCCTCTTTAAAATCACAGAAGTATATATAATGATCGATATAAAATTTCTGAACTTACTGGATTTAGTACTCCTAAAAGTAAATACGATAGCGTAGTTGCTTTTGATCGGATTTGACCTTGGATCAATGCTAACCTTTCTCATGACTACGATACTAATATCTAACAAAAGTAATACTTCATCCGAAAGCGAGGATAATGATGACGAAAATATGCCTACAAAAGGTCGGCAACAAAATAATACAAGCAGATCTGATACTAAATAAATGCCAAATGTAATGATTAATAATTTAAAGTAATATTGTTAGTATAATAATGTAGCGAAACACTGGGAGTTATTGTTTTTTTTGTTATTCACATGTTGTTTTTATAATTACTGAAAATGTAATTGTGTTAAAATCGTAAATTCAATTTATTTGAGTATTTCCTATAATTATTTAATAAAATTAATTTGATGAAGAAATTGAAGTTGATAAGGACTAAAATAATAAAATGAATTTGTATGTAAGCTATTACAATGAAAAATAAGTTTTTTTTTGTTCTTTAAAATTAAAATAATATAAATATTCTTAATTGATTAGTACGTTCAGTTTATTTATTTGATCATGCGTCAGGAGATCGCATGATGGCGGATGGCCGAATGTAATGATTTCTCGAATTTTATAATTCATTTTGTAAATATTAAGCTTGTTTTTTTAGATTAAAATTGAAGTAGCATAATTAATTTTATATCTTCCTGTCTTTTAGTCAGTCAATTGACCGCCAAGTCGCAGCTTTGGTCCGATAGGCGGGTAGGATTGATAGCGTTGGTAGGTTGCCGAACAGAAAAAAAAAGGTAAGGGGAAGATGGTAAAAATGTGGCATTCTGGAAAGAGACTTGGTGGAGTAAACTTGACTGGCTAACATACTGACATCTGTAACAAGTGCGAAGAATAAAAGTGAAATTGTTTTACCTGTGTTCTACGAATAAATAAGAGGTGTTAAAGTGTTCATCTGCTGCAGTTCATTTCAAATACTAGTTTGTAAGTATGGATGGATGGATGGATGGATGGATAGATGTTTGTTACTCTTTCACGTAAAAACTACAGGATGGATTTTAATGAAACTTTACAATAATATAGCTTATACATCAGAATAACACATAAGCTACAATTTATAAAGATATTGTGTGAATTTTCCAAAATATGACTATAAATGTCAAGTAAGTAGGAAAAAATCTACAATCTGCGAGCTATTCTGGCGTGCGCTGCCAAAACCGCTAGAGTTACTTATGTACTACACCACGCTAATATAAGCTACTCGATATACTAATCCTGCGCAGACGAAGTCGCGGGCACCAGCTAGTACTTCATAAAGCCGCGATACAATGGTATGGCAGGGAAAGTGAATAAGGGTTAAGTGTTTAACATCATTATGGTTTTTCATGGACTATTACCTACTGAAATGAACTGCAGCAGATGAACACTTTAACACCCCTTATTTATTCGTAGAACAGCAGTAAAACAATTTCCTTTTTATTCTTCGCACTTGTTACAGATGACAGTATGTTAGCCAGTCAAGTTTACTCCACTCAGTCTCTTTCTAGAATCCCACATTTTTACAATCTTCTCCTTTCCCACTTTTTACAGTTCAGTAACCTACCCACGTTAACCATTCTACCCACCTATTCGACCAAAGCTGGGACTTGGCGGTCAATTGACTGACTAAAAGACAGGAAGATATAACATTAATTATGCTACTTCAATTTTAATCTTATAAAATAAGCTTAATATTTACAAAATGAATTATAAAATTCGAGAAATCATTACACTATTAATCTCTGAAAAGCCCTGTGATTGTTTTGTATATTATATTATATTGTATATTTACTACACGTATCATTTACATTTCAGTGGTATTCAAATATGAATTACTTTAAATTATTTTGTGAGGAACAATAAATATCAGTGTCCGTCGCCAGAAAGGTCGCCGTACATTAATCTCACTTCAACAAAACTGGTCAGTCACGTTCTCCCAGTAATTAGCGCTCCTCCCTTAGGGCTGATTCAGACGATGCCAGTAGTGTCAGTCGAGTTTGGGAATCCTCCGCGTCGAGCGTAAAATCTTTTGACAGCGCTCACAGTTTGTGGCTTCTGCGCTGCAGGCTATATGGGTTCGACCTCCACCGAGAACAATTTTTTTACTAAATACAGATTTTGGTTCTCAGTCTGGGTGTTATAATAAAATACAAGTATTTATTTACAAAAAAGTATGATATCAGCTCTTTTGTTTTTTTAATACCTCCAACTGATGGAACAAGCAGATGGCCCACCTGATGTTAAGTGGTAACCATCACCTATAACAAAGCATTGCCTCGTAAGTCACGAACGATAGGAACGTGCCCTACGATGCACTGCCCTGCGTCCATCAGCTTGAGGCATACAGATGCTAAGCCTCATGTGCCTGTAATTACACCGGCAACCACACTCTTCAAACCGAAACACAGCAACGCTGCTTGGCGGCAGAAAAAGGCGTGGTGGTAGTACTTCCCCGGACGAGCCCTTCACAAAGAGCTCTACTACTCTTCAAACTAAGCTTTCTTTAGTTTGGGGTTATGTAGTCTTAAGGGAAATGTTCGCAAAAGTTGATAGCAATGAGATTTCATGCTACAGCCCCTGGCATAAATAAACATTATTCAAGTTTTATAAAGTCTACTCGCTACTCGACTGAAATACTACAGCAGTCTGAAACCAGCCTTGAAATCTAAAAGTGGGACGATTTAACTTAATTTTGTAAATTTGTCATCGCCCAGGGATTACAAACCGCCGGCCCGCTGCTCCGTCGCGGCCCGTGTTATTACACGACGTGTATATTAATTTATCAAGGATTTATTTATTACATTTGAAAACAGTTGTAATTTAAAGTGTCAACTGAACTAAGACTTATAGATACTTCCAGTAATTCAGTAGTAGGTAAGAAACAAAAAAATACAGAAAGAGCTTCGAGACTTTAAGTGTATTTTGGAACTTAAAGTGTCAACTGAATATAGGCAGAACAAAGACTAATAGATATTTTTGGTAACTCAGTAGGAAATAGAAAAAAAACATAAACAGCTTCATGACTTTTTTCCCGGGCACGGTAGATATCTTTTATATTAAAGATAAGATATTATTTACAAAACATGAGTAGAATAGTTAAATTCAGGCGTTAAAGTAGGTTATATAGATTTCATTATATTTTGCCTGCTAATTCTTATTTATTAAAGATGAATTATACAAATTTTCATTATTACTCATTATTTAACACAAAAGGTACAGTTACATTATTATAGTTACATAAAACTCATGGGTGCACGACCGGTTTCGAACCCACGACCTTAGGATGGGGGGGCGGGGCCGCTACCACTAGACCACCAGTGCTCTCAAAAGACCGGAAACGCTCGGTGGGGATCGAACCCACGGCCTACATTACACAAGGCGGAGCTGCTACTAACTGAGCTGTGAGGGATGTCTAGATTATTTAGTATACCTTATTAAAATAAACAAAGTTATTTTCTTCTCGTTATAAATTATTTGAGTAGGATAAATAATTAAACTTCGTATTCCACTTTAGGAAAATCCCCAAACCTACTAAAACTCTCATAAAGTAAGCAAAACGCCCTGATTTACGCTCTGCGGATTAAAATTACGATTCAACTCCTCCCGATACGTTACTAACTAACATCCAATCTGTGGCCGATGCCGTACTAACTGCTACTCCATCTGTGTCAAATTACATAGTAACTGCTGTCGAAGCTGCGTCCGATGGAGTATAATGAGAGAACAAAAGACGAATTAGTTTAAAATCCTTTTATCCTCAGAAACTGAGCCTTGTAATGTCTTTCGTCTTTCTTCGTAGGAAATTGGTTTTTAATACCTTGTTTGCGTTTACCAAGCAAGAAGTATTAAGAAACAAAAAAGTTATTTAGTTAGTAGTTAGTTGGGTCTCATTTTAGTAAGAAGGGCGAATGGTTTCTATAGCATTAAAAATGAACACGACCCAGATTCATTCAAAGAATAGTCGACAGTAGACAGCGGGACTACAATGGAGCCTTTGAAAAAGAACCCTCGTAGATGTCAGTTTTATGTTGAGTGATACATTGTCACTTCAGCATCGGTCAACAGTATTATTCCAAACGTCATGCTCTCAAAATTGGACGTATGTTCTTTTTTTTATAAAAGCAGCTGATGGAACAAGTGGAAGGCCCACCTGATGTTAAGTGGTAACCATCACCTATAACAAAACATTGCCGTGTAACAACATCTGTATGCCTCAAGTTGATAGACGCAGGGCAGTGCATCGTAGGGCACGTTCCTATCGTGCGTGACTTACGAAGCAATGCTTTGTTATAGGTGATGGTTGCCACTTACCATTAGGTGGGCAATATGCTTGTTTCATCTGCTAGTTGTGTAAAAAAATGTCACGTCTTGCAAGTGTTGTCACGCGAGTGTTGTCACGTACGTTTCGAACGCCGGATTTGCGTCGCCTTCGCAGCTATCTGCCAGCGTGTCGCCTCCGATACTAATTAGATAACGTTTAAGGGCCGGTTCTGACATACGCGATAGGAACGAGCTAGTCCTGTTTGTAAAGCAATTGCCATACAAACGTTGACACTCCTTTTCAACACCTTGAGGAGCGTATTTTCAAAAAAACGTTTGTGAGAGAGCGCCTACAACTAATGAAGCCAGGTCCAAAACTGGACTGCAGAAGCTGATCGGGTCCTTCTCATCTGCATCCAATCACCACATGGGATGCTTAAACATTGCTGCCACCAACCGAAGGTCCTTCTCCGCTATTTTAAGGAGTTGGCCTGGCTGAAGGGAGGTTAACAGGGGACAATGCTCAATACACCCCACTGCGGGACGTCCATGCAGATCTCATTCCTCCACCACGAATTAGAACTAGAATTAGAGCGCCTACATCCCGCAAAAAGTGACTGTGCCATATCACACCTTGTGATGAGTGAGTGAATCGACTTCTTATCTTTTACCAAACCATGAAAACCCACAAATTTTACAAGGGTGGCTTTTAACATTTTAGAGTAACGTTATCCGTCAAAAAAGAATATTTCAGCCTTTGTTTTGTGACAATAATTATAATTTTTATTTGCGTTACTTTGAGATCGTAAAAGTAGAATGATCACTAATTAAATCACTATAACACACACACACACACACACATACACTCACACAGCATGATGCTCTCTCACAGCCACACAAACACATACACGGCAACATATTTCCACACAGCCACACACTACATATAGACACCACACACTACACATAGAGACCTTTCACATACCTACACATACTTAAACTACTGATACCACAAAACTTTAGCTTAGGAAACCTAAAACTCTAGCATTAGAAAACTAACAACCTTAGTTATAATTTCCTTATATGTCATTATTCACCACAAATTGTGTCAGGGCATAAAACGTAAGCAAAGAGAGAGTCCGTTTTGGTGAGTCCTTGTGACCCCGCTCCACAGGCTTTTCTAAGACCTAGTGCGGGGAACAGAGCTAACCTTGTGGTGCTGTCCTCATTTTGTACTACCTACCTACCTAACAAATAGGTTTTTGTATGATTCAGATATGCACCAGTTTCACTTTTTTTTGGGAAATAAACGATTATTTATTATATTATTAATTGTGTTAAGCGAGCTACTCGCATTAGAAAATGAATCACTATTAATATTGTCCGTGAAAAAAAGGCCGCAAAACTTGATTAGCGAATTTTCAGTCAATGGAAATGAATTTTGATTTATAAGCTAGTTCTGTTTAGTTCAGTAAACGTGTTTAACTAAATACAATTAAGTGCAAGCGGCTCTGACCGTAAAGCCTAAGTCGCATAACTCAGTCGCTCAATTGAGACTCCGCCTTATGTCCCTTTAGTTTATGACCCGAGAATTATGGCCGTAATAAGTTTGGTCCCGTAGTTTTGGAACAAGCAATTTTGATGTTAATCAAACTTTTGATCTGTCCCACTTTGGGAGTAGTTTTTATTGCAGGCTATCAGTTTGTTTCGGTTTGCTATAAAGTTTTATAGAGCTAATTGTAAATAGTTTGGTAATAACTTTGTTTACCGATACCTTTAGTGGTTTTTGTGTTGCGTTTGTCGAAATGACAATCAATACAACTAACTTTTTTATTGGAGTGCGCAATTCGAAAATTAAAACTAAAGAAAAATAAATGGTGGACATTTTTACACAGAAAAAGTATGGACACAAACCTAACCCCACAGTCACCATTTTCTAGCCTCAAAGATTTGCTGGAAGAAAACTCTTGTAGGTTAAGCTCGCCTTTGTACATGAACTTAATTTATCATTTATCATTTATCATTTTTGTCTATTTACTATGTATTATAGAGGTATTGTGTGCAATGAAGAATTTAGAAATGCATTTCTTGCAAACTTAACAAAGCATTATATGAACCGGATCTTCTTCTTCGTCGTATCACTAGTTTCTTTTGAAACAGTGTGCTGAAAGGATTTTAAGTGCGCTTCCATTTGTGCACTTGACACATGTTATAGAACTTTTTAGGTTCTACGACATGCCGGTTTCCTCACGATGTTTTTCTTTACCGTTTGAATAACTAGGTGAGTGATAAAATACTTAATACTTATAATTGGACAGCCTTCACAGCTCAGTTGGTAGTAGCTCTGCCTTCTGCGCCGTAGGCCGTGGGTTCGATCCCCACCGAGAACAAACATTTGTGTGGTGAACATAGATGTTTGTTCTCTGTCTGGGTGTTATACCTCTATAATATTATAAGTATGTATTTACAAATAAAAAGAGTATACAGGGTGTCCCAGAAATCAACGTCAAGCCGAAAACGGGCGATGGGCCAAGTCATGACAGTTATGAGAAAAATATAAAAAAATATATTTGTCATGTACTTTTCGAATTATAGGTATTACAAAAAATACAGAAATGGTATGATACTTGCTAGAGTACTCTATAATTTTGGAAAAATAAATTGTTATCTTAACTAAACCCGATTTCTTGACAATTTTATTTAATGAGATAAAATGTTTGTAACCTTTAAATTATGGACTTAAAAATGCCTACGCTGCGTTTTTAAGTTGCTACCAATTCACAGGTACAAGTACATACCATTTCGACAATGTAAGTGAAACAGATAGAGCCGCCACCTTGTCGAAAGAGTAATAACCATTTGTTAGTTTTAGGAGCAAGTTTGAAATAAAATTCAGTCATTGGATTTCTTCAGTCATGATTTTAATTTAATTACATCAAGGATTTACAGCAAATGTTCAACCTGTTTGTCTTCAGCTGTAATGCAAGCTCTACATCTCCTTAAAAATGACCGTGTAATAAGACGGGCGTATCTTCTCGAGTTAATTTAGAGCTTGCAGTAAAGCTGAAGGCAAACAGTTTGAACATTTGCTGTAAATCCTTGATGTATTTAAATTAAAATCAATCAACTAACAAATTACTTGATAACCCATGGTTATTACTCTTTCGACAAGATGGTTGCTCAATCTGTTTCACTTACATTGTCGAAATGGTATGTACTTGTACCTGTGAATTGTGAGCGACTTAAAAACGCAGCATAGGCATTTTTAAGTCCATAATTTAAAGGTTACAAACAGTTTATCTTTTTAAATAAAATTGTCATGAAATCCGGCTTAGTTAAGAAAACCAGTTTTTTTTTCCAAAATTAAAGAGTACTCTAGCAAGTGTTATACTATTTTGGAATCCTGACTAAATGCGCCATCTTTTAAAGTTACTTGCCAAAATAGTGTAGTACATTTTTTTTACGGTACAGTCGGTTAAAGTTGGGTGATGTAATTATTTTAAATTAAATGTTGGCCAAAAATCAACATTTTATTTAAAACTGAGGCAGTTATGATTTAATTTTGAATTGTATTTTACAGGAGGGTTATTCATGGTTACATTACAGAAAAAAGTTTCACGAATAGTTAATATTTGTAG
Source organism: Chloroclysta siterata (assembly GCA_932294275.1). Taxonomy (NCBI): domain Eukaryota; kingdom Metazoa; phylum Arthropoda; class Insecta; order Lepidoptera; family Geometridae; genus Chloroclysta; species Chloroclysta siterata. The sequence continues at coordinate 3,130,866 of OW028604.1, read as the reverse complement.
TCACAGGACTTAAAAGATCATCACAGGGTGTCAGTTTTTCTGTATTTTTTGTAATACCTATAATTCGAAAAGTACATGACAATTTTTTTTTTTATATTTTTCTCATAACTGTCATGACTTGGCCCATCGCCCGTTTTCGGCTTGACGTTGATTTCTGGGACACCCTGTATATGTATTATATCAGCTATCTGGTTCCCATATTACAAGCTTTGGCTTAGTTTGGGACTAGATAGTGCTGTGTGGAAAGTCCTCAATATTTATTATTATTATTATTAATTGATAACATTTAGACAGAGAACAAACATCTATGTTCATCACACAAATATTGGTTCTCGGTGGGGATCAAACCGACAACCAACATTGCAGGCGGCAGAGCTACTACCAACTGAGATGTGAGGCCAGTTGAGAAATAATGAGAAATTATCTGACAATAGCCAAACAAAACATTTAGGAGTTTTATTTCGTTTAACATCTTGTAGATGGTATGATTACTTCCAAGAAAATAGGCTATTGAATTGGCAGTTTACTTTTATGGTCTAGAACGATATTGGGATAGGCTATATTTTCTACATTCGATTTCATTTTGAGAATTCCAATATTCCTTAATACCTACTTAGTAAGCAGTAAAAAGGATGCTAAAATTATTTTTAGCTTTTTTTACACACATGCTTATAGAACAAACTTATGACCCACTTATTGGTAAGTAGTAACCATCACCCCAAAAAGCATTGCTTCGCAAGTCACGCACGATAGAAACGTGCCCTACGATGCACTGCCAACTTCAGAAGCATAAAGATGCTATCCCTCGTGTGCCTGTAATTTCACCAGCAACCACACTCTTTGAAACGAAAGACAGCAACGTTGCTTGACAATAGAAATCGGCATGGTAAGTACTTCCCGGATAAGCCCTTCACAAAGAGTTCTACTTCTCTTCAGTGTTCTTCAAATTGGGTTTTAGTTAATGAAACTTACAATGAGTAATACAATTCGCAGATTGAACTATATTTTTACAATTAATTTTTTCTTAAGCAGTCTTCTCATGTTTTTGTTATTAAGAAAACTTAATGAAAGCTTAAAGTAGCAAGATGTGAGCCTGGATAAAGATAATGATCATTAGTTTATGCTGAACTCTTTGAACTTCTGCCATAACCCTGTTTTCGGAGCCAAAATCCCTATAATGTAGCTTAAATAATGCACTTTTTATGTTAATACTTTTATATCTTTTACTTTGGCTTAAAAACTTGAAACTTGAGTTTTGTAGTTTAAATGTGTCAATTTTATAAGAAAAAAGTATAAAATAAATATAATATCAGCTCTGCCATTTTTTTCATCTGTTTATCAAGTACCCATAAAATATTATTTGTAGATGTCTAAGGGAGTACTCAGAGGTACTCCAGATATTATATTTGGCACATAGTTTTCGTTAGTTGATATTCCAATAGATATGATTCCATATTGATATTCCATAAGCCTGTTGTCACTTGTATAACCATAACTGTTTTGATCTTTTTATTCACTGCTTAAGAGCACTGGCATTGTGCTCTTAAGAGAAAAATCCATTGTTGCACTACCAGTTCACAGCCCATGACCTTGCATTCGGAAGGCGAACTCGTTCCCACTAGACCACTGGTGTACCGTGGTCATTAGTTGGTGGGCCTCGGAAAACTCCAAATTAAGACCGTCTATGCTGAATTAAACAGGCTCATGTTTCGCATTAAATACTTCTTCTGCAATTTAAAATTTTCGTTTGTTGATTAATAATAAATATTGTTTTGTTGATTAATAATAAATATTGTTTTTTTGATTAATAGTAAATATTGTTTTGTTCATTAATAATAATATTACTTATAAACAACCAAAAGTTTTCCTAGATGTACCTTGAACACAAAAAGTTTGCGGAACACTGCACTAGACCACGTGCTTTCCATTGTCGTCAGAGATAGGGAGCCTGAAGCTGCCATCTTGGTTATGTAGAGAATGCCCGGTTATTAAGCGACAGCGAACAGATAAAAAGACCGCCATCTTTAAATCGGGGATCGGAAATGTAGAAACGGAGAGATGTGAAAGTTTTACGGTATTATAATGAGAGAATTATGACATATGTGATTGAATCAGAATGAAGGTCGTAGCTCAACTTATCACGACACTTTTTTGACTAAGCCCATTAAAGGGGAAATGCTTTAAATATCTATAATAGGTTTTTTTACATCATGAATACGAGGAAAATTGTAATAGTCGTGTAATCAGGTGGGAGGATTTTTTTTTATGAGAGAAAAAATCTCTTTTTTCCATTTATAACTAATAATATTAGAAATTTATAATTAGAATCAAGCTGATCATTTTACGCTATTTCCGAGTCATTAGTTACACACAGACTTTACCGACCACTCTACAATACTATTAGTGGCCCATTCACTACCACTGAATGTTACTTATAACTATGTATATATTTTATTTCCAACTTTTTTGTTTGTATACTGGTTTGTTTTATTTATGGTAATTTTGAAAAAACGGGTTTTCTTTATTTCTTTTTTTCTTCCATTCATAGAGGTTTCATTCCCCATCTTTTGTGTGTGCCTTTCCTTCCCCCGAACATTTTCTTTTTCTCCCCCTTCGCGGGTAAGATGAGCTAGGCTCGAGTACAAATTAATATTTCCAAGCATTGCTATACGGCGAAAAACAATAGAAAAAAGAAAAAAGCCACTTCAGATAGCTTGCATTGTTATACTAGTTTTACGCTAGTATCAAGAAATAAATTAAGATTTTGTATTTTTGTCTACATTTTTTTACACTAAAACATAAATTCACAATTCACATACGTATAAAAAATCGCAAACCACCAAATTTCGGAGATTATCGTGGCAAAGGTTAAGAAAAATATATAATATTGATTGAATTTTATCCAAACAATTTTCTCTATCATAAAATGGATTAATGAACGTAAACTAACAGAACTAATTTTACAAGCTTTGCTTCGTTTATAATCAGATGAAGTTTTGTAAAAAAAGACCCCTAACAGTTTTTTTTTATTATATTTTTACTTTGAACATGGGCATTTCAATAAACTCCTGGCTTTTTATTTGGACAAATCTATAGCGACATATTTCAATAGGTATCCATTGTAATCAATCACAATACCGCTCACAGGAACGATGTTATTTACATACAGAATCGAATATTTTCAGTAATCCTCTGACAGAGTACCTGTTATGTTAAGCTTTTATTTCTTTAGAATCGGCCACCGTTTCAATCTGACGGCCGTCATATTTCAACGGTAAAATCAGACGGCTGATGATTATACAAAATTAACATGAGTATATAACATACCTAGAAAATAAGTTTATATCCTTAATTTTTTTTTATACAAGCTTATGGTACCCAATCACCTATAACAAAGCATTGCTTCGCAAGTCACGCACGATATAAACGCGCCCCATGATGCACTACCCTGCGACCATCAACTTGAGGCATACAGATGTTAAACCTCATGTGCCTGTTATTACACCGGCAACCACACCCTTCAAACTGAAACGCAGCTACATGGCGGCAGAAAAATGCGTGGTGGTAGTACTTCCCCGGACGAGCCCTTCACAAAGAGTTCTACTGCTCTATAATAATTGATAAGTACAAGTATATAGGTGCGCACGTAACCAGGTGGACATGGGCTATCCCATTAATGAGCAATGATGCCAGGGTGTTATTGGGACTTCCACGGACTCTCGTATCAGCGACATAATTTTAATCCGCATGCGGGTAGTGAAAATAGCCAGCAATATATAGAACCGCACAAATTGGAGAGAATGGGGAAGGAAAAAGGCCTTTGCCAATCAGTGGGACATAGGTTATTTATAATAATAATGCTGTACTGCTACTGTAAATATTATTATCTGACGAATAGTGTTATTTTGTGTTGATCACACCCAAACACCAGACAGTGAACACTGTTTTAGTATAGAATTAAAACTTTTGCGCTCGAAAAATATTTTCTGTGAATATTGAGTACACTACAAAATTACTGCCGTAATTTTTTGCCTCAACACATCAGTCAAAATTGACAGCAAGACAGCAATGGTAAAAATAATCAGCCTTTACATGCATATAAATTGTTTAACAATCACCACTATAGTTATCCTATAGGTAACAACAAGTCCCACTTTGATAATTACTTTCGGGATATTATAAAACCTTTTTATCAACAAAATTGTTAAAAGACGCAATGCATCCTTGAATCAAAAAATTGCATTTCTAATACTAACAGCCGGTTTCTGAAAGCCCGATCAAAACTAATCGGATGTCAAGTCACTTGCTATTTCTATCTAAATCGATGTAATAGCTGAAATGGCGAGTGACTTGACATCCGATTAGTTTTGATCGAGCTTTCAGAAACCAGCCGGAAGCAATGCAAAGTTAGATTTTGATGTTTGTTCTACGGAATAGTGACGCCTATAAAATACGGCCGTCAACTGTCATGTTAATTAAAGGTCATGACGGTCGTCGCTTTTGAGAAATCTAAAGCTTTAATTCTGAATTCCGAGGAATATTGATAGGTATGTAACGTGGGCTATGTCATTACAGGACGGTAAAATGTTCAGTTTTAGTGCAAAAAAGTCCCCGTGACGCGTTTACCATTTACGTCAACTAGTTGATGGGAGCACGCCAGTGCATCGTAGGGCACGAGCGTGACTTGCGAGGCAATGCTTTATTATAGGTGATGGTTACCACTTAACATCAGATGAGCCATATGCATGTTTCATCAGCGAGTATCAGAAAAACACACATGTCGTAAAACCTAAAAAGTTGTAAAAACATGTGTCAAGAGCTCAAAAGTGCGCAAAAGTGCTGTGTGAGAGCAATGACTTTAAGAGTAGTAGAGCTCTGTGTGAAGGGCTTGTCCGGGGAAGTACTACCACCACGCCTTTTTCTGCCGTCAAGCAGCGTTGCTGTGTTTCGGTTTGAAGAGTGTGGTTGCCGGTGTAATTACAGGCACTTGAGGCATAACATGTGTATGCCTCAAATTGATGGACGCAGGGCAGTGCATCGTAGGGCACGTTCCTAACGTAAGTGACTTTCGAGGTAATGCTTTGTTATAGATGATGGTTACCTTTTAACATCAGGTGGGCCATCTGATTGTTCCATCAGCTAGTTGTATAAAAAAAATGGCGGCATAGGTACGTAATTTTTTATCGGTGTGCCTGTACCAATCAACCTAACATAGTTTTTAAGTTTGAACTTAGTAACAATTTATGGATGTAAGTTATCTGAAATCAAATTTATTATAAAATTTATAAATACTGGTTGTAATAATATTATATCTTCCATTCAGTATTTTAATAGCAGCTGAAAAACAATACTAGCTTCCAGTGGATTCATATTTCTAGGAATGTGTCGATTGGTCCGTCCCGCTCGTTATCAGTGTATCGGCCGATCCAACGGGATCAAGCGTGTTGATTGTGCCCGGACGTTGCTGTTCCGGGCTGTGTGAACCGTTCCTTTTTCCTGTGTTCTATTTTCATGTTGTGTGAACCGATACCCTTTTGTTGTTTTACTAGGGTTTCGTGCCTCGAAATTAATAGACAACCCTTGTGGGATGATTTTTGTTCATCAAGACCCTTTTATTGGGAATGGTCTGTTCGTGCTTCTTCGTTTATTGACCTTAAATATCAGCTTGAAACTGAAAATTGAATGACGTCCATCTTATGTAATGTTTTACCAAGAGATTTGAGTGGATCAGCCTGTGAACATCACACATCTACAATGTTTATAATATCCCAATTTTTTTTTTAATAATAAAAATCGAAAAAAAATCACACGCTTCCCTTATACACTTCCAGGAAGAACGATTTGAAGTCCTCTCCATCCACAACTACCCACGACAGCAATAGAATTAAATGAAGTTCTGTAACTAAATGGGCTTCGTGAAAACAGCATTTTGTCACCCAACTAATAGACAAATAAGCCTGGAGCCATTCGGTTTCTTAATTTAACTTGAAACAGAACGCGCCGCTTCGGATTAGGTACCTAGCACACATACGCTTTAAAATTCCCCTGGGCGACACCAGCTTACCTCGGTAGGTTGTGGTCTTACTGTCAGCGAGTAGCGGCAACTTTTTCTTACTTACTTACGGCTTATGTACTCTGTCTTACTTGAAATTGTACGGACATCGTGCTTGGATTGCACATTGAACTTTAATTTTGCTTTGTTAGTTAGACTTGGATATCCGAGAAAATCAAACCTATCTATCTAGTGCAAACTGCCAAGGAGTGGAACTCTCTACCGTCGTCGGTATTTCCGGAACATTATAACTTAGGAATATTCAAGACAAGAGTGAACAAGTGGATTATAGCTAAGCGTGCTCCACCTTAGACTGACTCTTCACTTTCCATCAGGTGAGATGGCAGTCAAACGTCTAGCTATCAAACAATTAAAAAAAAAAATAACATAGGTTGTTGAGAGATGGCTACAATCAGGTTTGGTTTTAAATAGTGCTTTTGAAAGTACAGTCAAGGAATAAAAAGATTCGTCACCTTAGAGTCAGTTTTCGCTTGCACCAAATTGCAACAATAAATTTTATTATACCAACCAGTAAAGTAACATATAAATAAATGTGACGTTTGCTATTGAATAAGGTTTTTCTTATTTTTACGTCACGTCCAGCACAAGCAATGACAACTAACTCAGTTTGTTTTGTCTATTCAGTTAAAAAACGTAATTTATGCTCTTGACACGTTGAATGAATCAAGTAAAAAACTGACGAACCTTTTCATTATATCACTGTATATTGGTTCTTTGAATCCTTTGCCAAACGTTAAAGATAATAATTAATGCAGACATGTATTAATTACACTAATAAAATACCAATAGGCATAAATTAAAGCTGTGATAACGATAATGATGTGAATTAAATAAAATGTTTATGAAAGCCGTCGCCTTTAGGTTATATAAGCAGTTAGGTACTGAGTATTGGTACCTGCTTCACCAATATTGAGTAACACTATCCGTCAAACAAAAATATTTCCATCCGTACTAAAAACAAAGATGGCAGTTTAATATCTGATGCATTACTTGAAGGCTATGAAGTTATGATACTATAAGTTTGCCAAGACTACACTTGCTAGCGGCTGTAGTAAAATAGTATGAAAACTCAAATCTTGACAAGTTTTCATACGTTTTTTTTACGTAAGCGCTTAGAGTGATGAGGAATAGCAGTCAGTTCTTGATTAATCGCTACCCGCTTGCACTTTGAACCCAAACCTTTCCCCTTTTCTTATCACTCGGCTGTGTTCGCTCGGGGGCGTATTTGAGCGTGTAGGAGCGCGCTTACTAATTGAGTCGCGCGAACTTCTTAGGTGATTCGAGACGCGAAACAAACCTAATTTCACGCATATTTTGTCGCCTTCATTCGGCCTATGAGGCACGGGTAAGTGCTGAATTGTCTTTACTTTTGTTAATACCGGTCGGTGAGAGTAAGAGAGTTTGTATAGGGGTAGGCTCTTTGGATGGTTTATTTAGAGTTTTGCTTGGTACCATGGAGATTCTGTCTAGTTGAATTTGTACTGCATAAATATTCGCACACATTTTTTGTTACAGTTATACAAATTTAATCTACGTGTCATAAAAAAAGGTGTGTTTCAGAATTCATATCTTTGGTATTTTAGGGTCAGTAAAACCTACGGCCCATCACAAAATACCATACTAATATTTTAGTATGGTATTTTTTGATGGGCCTATTATTGACCTATCTTAATGCAAATATATCCTAATAAAAATAATCTTTATGACTTAGTAGAATAAAAAAGTATATAATATGTAAAAGTATATATCAGCCACCTGGTTACCATATTACAAGCTTTGGCTTAGTTTGGGGCTAGAAAGTGCTGTGTGGAAAGTCCACCAATATTTATTTATTTATTTATAACCGTGACTTTGCTTCGCACTTTGCCGACTTTTGTTGTATTCAATACAGATAAAAGCGGAGTGACGACTTTAGGAAATGTATATGCAATTAATCGCTTATCGTTTTGTTCCTGTTTACCTCTGACTTAAATTTATACATTTATGATAGTAATTAAACATACAAAACTAAAAATTCGTAAGGTGATTCGAAATCCGGTCATGCACCAATAGATACAACGCAATGCCAGTGCACTTAACGGTGTAGGAAAACATCGTTACGAATCCAATTAGTATTCTAACAGCGGCCACGGGCTTGCAACCTGTCACGTATACCAACTATTACAAAATGTGGCAGTTCCGTTACCTACTCTTAGTCACTATTTTCTTGAGTGAACACATAAAGTATTTTTAAATCTAAGCTAGTGAGTAACACGAAGGTTAGGATTATACTAAACAAGATCGGCGGAATAGATTTTGACCTTTAGCAAAATCTATTCCGCCGATCTTGTTCAGTGTAACTTGCCCCAGTCAGTACCCATCTCGAAGAACGAGTTCCGAATCGCGATAAACAAATTCAAAAGCCTGTAGACAACCGCGATATGTGCCCGTATGCAATCGCTTTTTTGGTTATCTAAATATTAAAATGATTGCGTGTCTGATGCCGGGTAAAGGCCGACCCAGCGAAAGTATGTGAACGATAGTAAGCGAAAGCAAGCGAAAGAGTACGGACGTATTAGCGAGAATGAGTGAAGGCACCTTCGTTTGTCTTCGTTGTTTTTTTTTTCGAATGGACTAAATGCTGGTGATCGTCTGACGATTCTTACAGCGCTACCGAACAATGGCGAGCGCGGAATGCGCTCAACCGGTAAAGTTAGGATGCGGCAACAAACGCAAGGGCACCGCTATGGTATGGCTGTTGGTAACACTCGGGGCCTAAACTAGATTTAAACCCCCAGGTTTAAATCTAGTTTAGGCCCCGAGTGGGCGGGCGCTAAGAGACGTCTTCTATCTGCATAATGTTTGCTCTGACCGAATTGGATGTTAATCTCATCATCATCATCATCATGGATCACCAAGGATATGCCTTGGTCAACGGAGGGAACGTTTGTCTTCGATCGTGCTCTCTCTTTTTTATGGCAAACTTTCACTCGGCATAAGCAAAGCGGTGAGGGTGAACTAAAATGCGGTATCCAATAACAGGGCCGCTCGCTAGCCTTCGTTTGCTTTCGCTCGGTCGATCTGTAACAGCAAGACTGCAAGTCATGTCACGGTTTAAAACACATATCTCAAAAGAAATCAGGTGATCCAAAGACGAACTCTCAAAATTCACTTTTTAAAAAGTGTAGTGATAAGTTTTAAATTATAAAAGAACCACACGAAATTGAAGTTACAGGTTACAGGCTTTTTACATTCCAATATTGATTTCACACACGATGGGGTACGGGCACATTCCAAATAAACTTTTTTTTTTTTATGTATGAATACTTTAAGTATTCATACATTCTTTTATTCTATTGTGAGATTTCTAGCAGGATTTTCTATTGTGGCATTTAAGTCGTTTTTGTGAACAGACAACCACAAATGGTGGTAGGATACTCTAAACTATAGGCGGACCTTATTGAGCGACGGAGGGTTGTGGGTCGCGGGTCTTCCTTCCAATTTGTAAGAATCCTTTATGTCCAGCCATGTCACCACAATTCATGTAATGGATTTTTTTTTTAATTTTCCATTAGAGCTTTCTTTTAAATAATTAATTAATAACTTAATTCATCTGTATGCCTCAAGTTGATGGACGCAAGGCAGTGAATCGTAGGGCACGTTACTATCATGCGTGACTTACGAAGCAATGTTTTGTTATAAGTGATGGTCCACCTATTTGTTCCATCAGCAGTATTATAAAAAAAAAAAAAAGTTACATTTGAAATATGTCCTTAAGGCGAGGATTCCCGACACAGTTTTACGTATATTATTCCATAGAGAATTAAATGAACTATAACAAATATTTTAGGATTTTGTTATTTAAACAATATTGATTTTGTTTCTTAGTATCTAAATCAAACGGAAAAATTCGACGTAACTTAGCATTTTTTTTATATCTATAGTGTAAGTCAGATAATTATAATCTCTTCAACATGCTGATCCATCCTTGAAACCCTTGATCCGTCCATATCCTTGAAAATGTAGTGGTTTTTTATGGTAAAAAAACAACTCAAACAAAACACGGTATCAACGTAATGTGTTTTTTTAGAACTAGATTGAGAGGCATGGAAGGGCTCGTCCGGGGAAGTACTACCACCACGCCTTTTTCTGCCGCCAAGCAGCGTTGCTGTGTTTCGGTTTGAAGAGTGTGGTTGCCGGTGTGATTACAGGCACATGAGGCTTAACATCACTGTATGCCTCAAGTTGATGGACGCAGGGCTATGCATTACGATGCACAGCCCTGCGTCCATCAACTTGAGGGCACGTTCCCTTCGAGGGTGACTTACGAGGCAATGCTAAGTTTTAGGTGATGATTACCACTTAACATCAGGTGGGCCATCTGCTTATTCCATTAGGTAGTAGAATAAAAAAAAATGGAATTGCCCAACTTTAAAGTTTTATATAAAATTATAAACTTAAAAATATTAATTTGTCAACCACTTTATACTTGAAGGTTAGAAACAGCCGCCACTAACCATTGCCATTTATATTGCTCTAGATATTAAACCACCAAATTTTAAGAAACGACCAGTCTTAGGTATCTTTACACGAAGATAGTTATGCATATAACATCCCAGCAATATAAAACAATTGGCTATAAATAATAAGCTCATACATTTCAGTAATTATATACAAGGTGTTCCATAAGTTGTGTATATAAACTTCAGGGGGCTAAAGTACCCATCAATATGAACAACTTTTTCTAAGGAACCAACACTGTGAACGCGAAAAAAAAAACAGCTGTTTCATACAAAAGTTCAATACCTACCAGGCTAAAATGTATGAAACAGCTGTTTTTTTTTCGCGTTTACAGTGTTGGTTTCTTAGAAAAAGTTGTTCATATTGATGGGTAATTTAGCCCCCTGAAGTTTATATACACAACTTATGGAACACCTTGTGTATTAATATTAAGCTAGTAAATTATTATTATTAAAAGAACCTAAAACGTTCTAGAACTTTAGTAAACTGCTCGAAACGAGCCTCTTTAAGACGCACTTAAAGTCCTTTCAATATACTGTTTCGAAAGAACGAGTAACACGACAAGAAGAAGACTGTAAGAGCCTATTTTTTTGTTCATTTACTTATAATTATGATTGATTGCTCACAGCTACAGAGGTATGCGAGGATATTTACCGTGCATTGATTCTATTCAGTATGTTCTTTTTTGCAAACAAGTTTTTAATCAGCTGTCTTCGTGTAAACAGCGCCTACAGAAAAGCGTCGACGCGCTAATATAATAAAGTCAGTATAAACCGCACTAACCCGGTTTAATATCAAGAGGGGCGTGGGATCAGTAAGCTCAACTTTTCAGCGCGTGGGGCGCATTACGACTTACAACCAGGCTCGGATTAGCCTCGTGTGTACTCAGCTTTATGTTGGTTTCTGTGTTTGCGAAGTTTTAACTATACTAATCACTTTAAGCTTATTAACGGAATGATATTTTGATTCTTTTTACTGCTACCTGGGGTCTAATGTTTTGAACATGATTACAAATCGCATTACCTCACTATTCTACTAGGGTTTACACTCGTAGCACGTTCTACGTTGTCCCCAATTGGATGGGTGACTGCTACCGCCATTTACATCTGAGCGTTTCCGTTCTCGTGTTGTGAACATACATTGCCGGCGGAGGTTCTTCTAAACGTTACCAATAACGCTATACCAACGTAACGTTAACCAACTAAAAAATGTACACATTGGTTTGTTTACCAATTTACCAAGCTGAACCCATAAAACAAAATGTTCTCCTGTAAAAAATCAGAGTCTAGAATCGTTCAACAAAAAGTATCGTAAATATAAAAAATAAAAGCAAAGTCAAACGATGCTATAACTTCCTAAACAAACAAAACTCCCAATCAACCCCAACTTTATCTTCGTGATGTAAACAAGTTGAATACCAAAATAAAAATATCTGCAAACACTAATTTGCGTGCACGAAAGTTTTTTCGTGGCAACTAACAATTTTGAATGTTTACGTCTACATAATGAGGCAAACAAATCTCAGGCAGCGTTATGAAAACTTATTTTTTAGCTAGTTGTTTTTTTTACCTAGACTTAGACTGGCCTGCAAAAGGAGCTGTTTCATCCATATATGGAGCCGGGTACGGGTCTGAGTACAGTATACAAGGTGTTCCATAAGTTGTGTATATAAACTTCAGGGGGCTAAAGTACCCATCAATATGAACAACTTTTTCTAAGGAACCAACACTGTGAACGCGAAAAAAAAAACAGCTGTTTCATACAAAAGTTCAATACCTACCAGGCTAACAGCTGTTTTTTTTTCGCGTTCACAGTGTTGGTTCCTTAGAAAAAGTTGTTCATATTGATGGGTACTTTAGCCCCCTGAAGTTTATATACACAACTTATGGAACACCTTGTATATAATATCGCTTAGCAATATAGCAACTGTTTTAACTGTTATTTGCTTTATCTTTACTTCGTTTTCTTGCTCATCAAGATTTTCTTGGTCAAGAAGAGCAACAAAATTCACTAAAAATATGGCGGACTACGTCATGTGAAATGTAAAAATTTCATTTTGACAACAGTATCAATTCCAGTACCAGTGCCAAGTCTGAGTTTTGTTTTTAGTTTTTCGTTACGTCAGGCCTTTTTTGTAACGAGACTTTGCGAGTTCGTTTAAAAAAGGTCCGACGTTACGAAAAACGCGCAAGCAACGACAGCAACAACAATAACATAAAACTGTCTAAGCGATGCAACATTCAACGCGTCATGCCAAACGTCCATCTTATCTGTCATGGCGTCTCCAAAAGTTTACACAAATTGAAAAATTCGATCAGATAGACATTTAGGTGACAACTTTATTTGCCTACAAATTAAAGAGTTTGCACTAATATGGAAATCTCTTATTTTTTTCCAATTTTTCTATGTGACGTACATAGACCAGACCCACAATAAAATAGGTCCTTTACTACCAAATTTAGAACTGAATTTAGGCATAAGGAACTCTAACTCCCATGCACTGTACTTATCTCCTGTGATTACACTGCGGGGGCTCTTAATATGACATTATTTAGTTGCCATTGATAATATACTATGTTATCCATATCTATACGTATAATATAAATAAAATAATTCTATATTTATTATATACAGGTAAAACGTAGTATTACAAAATATCACTATAAAATTATATAAATATATTATGATAGGCATGTTGTGATTTTGTCTCTTAATTAATAGACACAATCAAAATATGTCGATTACGATATTATTATTTGTACATCGTATCAAATTCAAAACACGTAAACAAAAACGTGAGTAGGTATCTTTTGTTTTTTCAATCTTGTTTCAGCGCAAAGCAAGTAGGTAAGGTAATGTAGGTATTTGTTTGATCTTCATGTTTATTCTATCCGCAATTCGCAGACAGATGACGGAGTTCACATGAAGCCTTTTAATATAATTTACAAGTTTTCCCCAAAAGGTTTAAGTGCTCCGAGAGCTTGTACGTTTCTTGGGTTATTCGCGAAAAGGTGTTTTTCAATGGGCGATTTAAAAGGACTTAACTTACTCTGACTTTCAATACATCCCTTTCATTAATTCTGAAAGGGAATTTTGACTCGCTTCAATCTTGCGCTCAGATGAATGGTTAACGTGCTTAGAATTTGATTATTGAACATTTAGATTTTTCATTTATTTATTGCACCAAACAAAGTTAAAACATGAGCTTATCTTTTTGAGTCTAGTGTTTTGTCACACGATGTTAAGCCGTTCTGTCGACTTTAGAAATTGATGATTTTTTTCTAGAACCATCTTTTTCTTCTTGTTGTGGCACTAGCGTGATGAAAGGATTTTAAGTGCACCTCAAGGAAAAAAAAGAGCTATAATATCAATCATATTTTTAGCTTCAGTCTGATGATGATGATGTATACGCCTAGACGAAATTTTTTAAAGATTATTATGTGTTTGATTGAGTGCTCGAAAGGAGCCTCTTGAGGCGCACTTAAAATCCTTTCACCACACTGTTTCGAAAGAAACTAGTGACACGACAAGAAGAAGAAAGATTCATATGAAAAAAAACAATGTTATAGTTGTTTTTTCGCTTATTTTTTTTTTAATAATAATAGAAAAAAATTAACGTGGTTCTTGAAGGTTTACTTTTTAATAAATTACCTAAACAATTTTTTTATTAACTGAACTACTTATTTCTCATAATTTCTTGGAGTTCTTAAAGTCGGAGGAGCGCGTTAATATTCGCGACACAGTTTTTGAAACTTCTGCGTATGTTATCGTTTTCTACATTATATTGTGCCTTGTTTTTGTTCCAAAATAAACTTATTCTGATTTTTATTTTGAAAATCACACGTGTTTTACTATCGTCCACATTATTCACTCGGTGTGTGCATGTGTGTAGTAATGGGTACTCACAGTAGATTAAAATGTTCCTCTATCCTAAGCATTTAGTTTTAGTATCTATGAGAAACCTCACACATTTACGACTTTGTTTTGTTTCAGGTACTTATTCCGACAGTGAGGACTCAAACGACCGCATTTTATTATCCCAGTAAATTAGCAGAGCTTTATGACGTCATATAATATCTATTGGTACTCAGTTTTTGTTTAAGAGCAGTAAAAGAACTGAAGGACAGATTAGGCTACTATGAATACCGAAGTTGCCAGATTGCTCTTGATGTTCTTAATAAAATCGGCGATAAAAATATAGGCTTGATATTGGAAGGCAAAAAGTATTAATAACTTTGATAATGAGAAAATGTTTTAGTATCGATAGAAATTTGATGAGATATTTTTATGTAAACGTTTCGATTATAACAGAGTTTGATTCAAATCTTTGTTCGGAAAGTTTAGTGGATATTTTTTTAGCTTGCACGTTATAACAAAAAGTAATACATGGTCAGACCTGACCACAGTAAAAGATACACTCGAAAAAGTATTGCATACTTTTTTGTCAAGTCAGTTCATAGTAAAGTCAGCCGTCATTTGTTTTGAAGAGGTAGCGGTGGCTGTTATGCTTGTACCTCAAGATTTAAAATACCACCGAAATATACAACCCAAAAAAACTTAAAAAAAACAATTAAAATGAAAAAATGATGCATGTTGCTTCGCAAGATGCAATTTTAAAAGTAGTAGAGCTCTTTGTGAAGGGCTCGTCCGGGGAAGTACCACCACGCCTTTTTCTGCTGCCAAAAAGAGTTGAAAAGTGTGGTTGCCGGTGTAATTACAGGCAGGACAGTGAATCGTGGGGCACGTTCCTTTCGTGCGTGACTTACGAGGCAATATTTTTTTATCGGTGATGGTTACCACTTAACATCAGGTGGGCCACCTGCATGTTCCAACAGTATTTTAAAAAAAATCAGAAAAAGAATCCATTTTCCCCAAGTACCACACAAAAAAGTACATTTCAAAATGTGTCACTATAGTTCACCTTAAATATTGTCAAAGCTCACATTGTCTAACTTACTCGTCGCTAACTATGAACGAGTAGGTAAGCCACGCGCGCTAATTATTTAATTAAATGACAAGGTGTTTATTTCACACTGAAATCCGTTGTTTGTAGTTTTTGCTGAACCACAATACACGTAAGTTTGTGTTTACTTTATATTAATTATTTTCACCAGCCTTTGTACATAATTGCTTAGGTCGTGACTTGGCATGAACTGAGCGTATAGCTGACATCCGGCGGCGATGTGGGTAAGGGAAACAATACACAAATTAAGTTGATGGATGTGTGAGCATCTAATCGTTAAAATAGCGAGTAAAATGTGAAGACAGAGAGATAAAATGATAACATTAAATGGAATGTGTAAAAGATTCACACATTCAAAATGTACAATCTCTAGTCATACAATGATATGTTTTCTAAATTCTTCAAGTAGCATACAGATGGTCGTGCCAGTGACATGACAGACAATTTTCCTGCCTTCTCCTGCTCCGAGTATCACAGAGGTTTTTATTATTTATCTTAACCACAACAGATTGGACGCTTAAAAACGGAAAACGACCTCGCGGCAGACCGCGGCGGAGATGGAGGGACGAAATAGATGCCTACTTAAAGAACTGGTCCACAGTAGCCCAAAGTAGAAGCGACTGGAGAGAAGAAAGGGAGGCCTTTGCGCTGCAGTGGGCCACTACAGGCTCCTAATAATAATAATAATCTTGATGGTGGTGGCAAATTTTCTGTCATGACACTGACACGACCATCTGTATGATACTTGAAGAATTTAGAAAACATATTATCATTATACGACTAGAAATTGTACCTACATACCGAATGGGTGGTCATTGTTTTTACTTAAATAAATCTAATTGACGTTACGCTCATGCGATAGCCTGGCCTTATTCAAGCACAACCAAGCAGGTACAACGCTCAGTTAATTAAAACTGGACACCCATTACACGTAGAAAGTTCTACAAACACCAGGGAGCAATAGCTCTTATACCCGGGGAATAAGGTTCAGATTTATGAGTCATTTACTAATTAGGGTGACTAAGGTTAGGGCGTAATAAGAATGGATGGTGTGCGGGCGGTTGAAGGAATTCTCGAGGCACAGCGGGTGTTATTAATTTGTACGTGTAGAAGATGTTGCAGGATATTGTAGATGATACAAGGGTCAAAGTGCAGTACTGCATGCATCAGCACTGCACATTGGAAAGTTGATGACCAGCTTTTGTTTATGGCTTCATCCGTGTTTCTATTTTTCGCGGATTAAAGATATTTTTGCGCTTCGTCGCAATCGAACGTAAAATCAAACGTATCGCAATGACGTTCTGCCCTTAAGCCATAAGAGGCTTATAATTTAATACACTACCAATTACCAATATTTATTATTATATTTATTCATATTCAATATTTATTTTTCCTCAAATTTTTTCCTCAATCCAAGGCATCTTGCTCTTTCTTAGTCTTCAAGATTGTAGTAGCTATTCAAGAATCATCATACAGTTTTTGGCCAATAGATATCAAAAACAAAACAATATCGCTCCTCGTTCCAAATTCAAAATAAACACAAAGACAAGCACCCCACAATTTGCGCAGAACAAAAAGAAGAGGAGAAACAGCTTGATATGAGCACGACCATAAAGGTTGTTGAGCAAAACGGCCAGCGCTCACAACAAATGGCGAGCAAACACATTTACATTAGTTGCCGTAATGGCCCGCATTAGGGACCATTACTTCGAACAAGATAATATAGGAGCCCGACAATGGTCAATTTAAGTCCTAGTGCTTGTTTACAACCTGTTTTTTGGCTTAAACCAATGGACTGGAACCGAGGTTCAAATTGCGAGGAAAATTGGGCGCTGTTGTATGAAATAGATGCTGGCTCCTTGTAATAGATAGGCCATGTTTTATTTATGAGTTTTACGTCTCACTGCTCGAGAGATACTTGAACAATAAAAATATACAATTATGGAGGCTTGTTTAGTGCTCCGATTTTAACTAAACCTTTGATCTGTTATTTTGAATAGATATTGATCTGAAAATATAGAATTGATTTAATACTCGTAAATTCATACAAATACGCCTTTTTTAAAAACGGTAATAATTTACGTCCCAATCATTATTATAAAAATAATTCCTTCTTTTCATAAGAGTTTTTTTACTTTAACTAATAGATTTTTCTGAAAATACGCCACACCATTTATTTGCACGACTGGAAAACTTATTTTAAATAAATAAATAAATATTGGTGGATTTTCCACACAGCACTATCTAGCCCCAAACTAAGCCAAAGCTTGTAATATGGGAACTAGATAGCTGATATAATACATATATACTTTTTTTTGTAAATGCATACTTATAATATATAATAACACCCAGACAGAGAACAAACATCTATGTTCATCACACAAATGTTTGTTCTCGGTGGGGATCAAACACACGGCCTACGGCGCAGAAGGCAAAGCTACTACCAACTGAGCTGTGAAGGCTGTCTTCTTTTGGTAGTATAAAGTCAAAGTTCAAATAGGTACTATTCAATTCATGTGATTGGAGATCACTTTGAATCATCTTAAAGCTAATAGGTTAATCTCTAGGTACCAGTTCTAGGCAACCAAGTCTAGAAATATACTTGCACCCCTGTGCATGTATACATATAAGGGTGTACTAGGAAAGGAGTTCTTCAAAACTGAAGTTAAAAATCAAATCAAAGGTATTTATTCAGTTGAAATACAAAGATCAATTTGAAACGACTTAAAGCTAGGTGAATCTAGGTGCCAGTTCCACGCGACCAAGCCTAGACGAACAGGCAACAAACAAAGGGTGTAGTAGGGGTTGATATTCGACTCAAAATCGAGGGCGGGATTCCGTCAGTTAATAAATAAGTATAGTTAAATTCTCTACCCAACAAAACAGTAAGTATTCGTCTCACAGCCGTTCCCAGCCCGTTGTGGTAGGCCCTATCCCTCTGGCGGTATTTGGTTACGCAATTAGAGTGGTTCGCTGGTAATTTAATTTGACGCGAGTATCGTGTTGATTCCCTGAAATTCGGAGAAACTAATATTGTTAGCTCGAGTGTCAAACGGGAAGCGTAACTCAATATCTTAAGTAACTCTGTAACAGGTACGGTGGCTTCATAAGTGGATTTTCAAATTGACGGTTCAGATGACGAATTAGATAAAAATATGAATTAATTAATAGCATTAGTATACAGTCAAGTATGAAATCTACTCTACTATAAACCTACCTATTTATCTACCTAGGTAGCTTTTCTTATTTGTTCATTTCATTTTAGTTTTTATCTAATACTGCATGAGACTTTATTCAACGTTCCCGGACTCAAGAGTTTTGGATGACGTGTTATTCTTCAAAACCTATTTTTGAACACCAAAATCATTTTATTTCACCACGCGTTTGCCAGGTGTTTGCCATAATTATTTACGTATTCCATATCCACCGGAAAATACGCTATATTTCCGCTATAATTTCCTTATCAGTATAAATGAACATGGCATTAATTGGCGCCATCTCATGTGTCACCAACCGACGCGACATTCGTCAGATTGCGCGATAACAAACTGAACTATTCGTAAACTTATCAACACTGGCACAGTGCAGAAAGAACAGCCAGGTTATTCAAAACAGAGAGAAAATTAAGACGAGAAGCTCTTACTGACTTACTTGATGACTGGACTTGTTTTTGCCGCGTTGCTAAGGCGACTATAAGTTGAGCACTGACCGAGTTCGCAGCGAGAGTTTAACGCGACTATAGTCCAACTAATTGAGCTTGAAATACTACTTACTTTATTTACACTTGATGTTACGCAATGTCTCGATAAGTTGGTGTCTCGCAGACAGCCATGGAAAAGTCTATAGACGACGTTTTTTTGCTAAAGCTCTGCATACATAAAGGAGGTCAAAAGTCGAGCTGTTCGCACTCTCACCAAATATGACTTGACGCTCTCAGAAAGAAATTCTCAGTCTTTTATGGTTCTTACCATAAAAGACTTAGACACTTAGTCTTTTATAGTTCTTAGCTTAAGAGACTGAGAATTTCATTCTGAGAGCGCCAAGTCATATTTGGTGAGAGTGCGAACAGTTCGACATCTGACCTCCTTTATGTATGCAGAGCTTTAGCCAAAAATTCGCTCTTGCGAATATGAGTAAACTGCCAACTGTCCAGCAGCAACTGTCATGGTGTCATGCTTTAGGTACTCCACAACCTATTTTGATTACTTGGTAGTCTGTAGTATACCTGTGACAGACCCGGAATACGTTGAGCCGAGTTGTTATATCAAAGTGATCAACCAGTTGTAAAGTGAATCAGCTGTTTCATAGCACTGTGTTATGATGAAAGGCCGTGATAACATGCAGTATGGAGGCAATTAAGGCCCCCGTTGTTAGTTAGTATTTATGGGGTTCGGTGCTGAGACATAGACAAGTAAAACGAAACATTCGTATTTCATTTATTTTTAGTAGGTACCTGTAAAACTTTGATATCTTCGAACCGCTACACTTTATGAGCTTTGGTCATAATGTCAGCTATCAGTGAGCACTATCATGTCAGTACCTAATTTAGCTCATTTAAAAGAAGTGCAAACAGGATCAAAGATTTTGGCATTTCATTTAAAAGAATAAAAATTATTAATAAAACCAACGATTTGGCGCGTACATGCAACAAAAATACACAGCAAAACTGTAAAAAGTTGGATTGACAACCAAAAATTTATATTGGAATTAAAAAAGGCATAATGAGAGTAGGACATTATCCTAAAGTAGCGTTTTGTTAAATAAGCCTATTTGAAATGGTGTACATTCGTGGAGTTGGCGTTCCGCGTCTGAGCCCAACAATCTGCTAAACAGTCAGCTAAGTGCAACAACCAACTGCTATTTTCTTTTTATTTCTTCTACAAAAAAAGAGTATTTATTACCTAACAACCGTGAACGCAAAGACCGCGTAACTGCAATCAAATAACTCGGAATGACATAAAGCGGGCGCACGCGCGGTCACACGCGCGGTCGCCGGAATTTATTAACACGACCACTTGAAATGGAACACACCGCAAAAATACACTTCTACTTTATTAAATGGGGATGGTATTATGCAACTGTTCAGCGGTGGCTTTATAGATGTGCGTGATATAGTGGGTGGCTTTATTTTCGGTAATTCGGCGCCGAAATGAAACGTCGCACTGAAAACTAATAATTTTAATGCAGTAATTTTGATATTTTAAATTAAAAATGAAATGTTAGTTTATTTAATATCCACATTAGGAACACAGAACAGAGAAAAATACTAAGTGCAAATCAAAAAGAGGAAGAGAGTATTTACAAATATAATCAAAATATGTCAATTAGGCCTACTCTTAATTCTGCTCTTAACTCAAACTCGAAAAAAAAATTATTTTACTTTTTAAGAGCATTCGAAAAAATCATCAGCCCGATTTTTATAGCCCCGCGAGTTTTATGAGCAAAAGCTTCCAATAAAACGTAAAAAGAAGTATAACGCTTCACGTGGAAATAAATCCTCGTAAAATTAAATGTACCGAGACGTTTTAAGACTGAGGCAATCGACGAACACATTTGTAAAACGAGAGACGGAATTCTCACTACCGTTGCGTTTTACGCAACGCCACAGGGCGAATTTAATAGTAGGATAACATACATAAAGCTTATACAAATTAGTATTGGTATCTAATCGCGCCCAAATAAAAAATAGATCTTAAATAGGTAGTCATACACAACTCAATCGCCAGCGAGTCATTTATAAATAGGTATATAAACCAGTCGTAGCCTCGCTGCTACGTCGTAGCGATTTCATATGCATCGTAAAAAAGCGTAGCACTTCTACGAGTGTTGTTGAACAAAGTATTTTACCCATTTGCATAATGCGTTCCTATCGACTTTCGTATTCAACGTTCACGGACCATTGTTTATAAACGGTATTCCATAAAACAACTTGGTAAGTCAACAACATAAAACACGTGTTTTCCTTCAGCACCTCATATTTCTATCCGAAGTCAAGCGGAGTTGACCCACTGTCAGTGCTTCGTTACTACATGTCCCGCAATAAATTTGAGGCCGGGCCGTCGTTTCACCGACGATAAATCTAACCATTCACTAATATACCACATTCAAATGTACCAAAGGCAGGGTGGGGTTAATCTCGTATGCTGCTCGAGATTTCACCCCTAAAGGGGGGATTTTCACCTTAAAAGCGGTGCGTAACTTATGACTGTGTCTCGCGCGATATTTGAAGTAAGGCGGTGGCCAGCATAGATTTGATTGTAAAACATTTATTTTGGTCATAAATTTATATGTACTATAGAGGATAAAACTTCGTAGGTTTCAAGGGTTACTCTAGAGGTTGTCTGGTGGCAAAGTCTTTGGCTTGAACCTTATTTCTTAAGATGATTTTGTAAAGAATTGATTATAATTTTCATCTGCAAAATACAACTTACCTACATTAAAAACTTCACAAAATAAATCAAGTTTCTTCAGAATAATTAGGCGATACCCAGAGTGCGCATTAAAATTCCAGACGGCTTTATCTTCTTCATAAAAAGATATAGCTCAAGACAAGAAAGAAATGAATTAATGCATAAGAAATATACTGTAGAAATTCTGCCATAAGGCTCTCACGTCGCAGAAAATATAAATATCTATTGTATATGCAAGGTGTTCCTATACTTGTATTTAAAACTTCGGGGGGTACATTTTAGCCAGGTAGGTATTGAACTTTTGCATGAAACATCTGTAATTTTCTTCGCGTTCACAATGTTGCGTCCTTAGAAAAAGTTATTCATATTGATGGGTATTTTAACCCCCTGTAGTTTTAAATACAAGTATTAGAACACCTTGCATAAATAAATATACGTTGACTTTGACCAAACTAAGCAAAGCTATATGGGGCCAGATAGCTGTTATAATACTTTTGTAGGTACCTTTCTTTTCGTTAATAAACCTTTAATAACAACCCGACAGAGAACAGACATATATGTATAATATACAAATTTGGTTCTCGGTTAGGATTGAACCCACGGCCTACGGCGTAGAAGGCAGAGCTACTAACAACTGAGCTGTGAAGGCTGTCTTCTTTTGGTAGTATAAAGTCAAAGTTAAAAATACTAATCAATTCAATTACAAGGATCACTTTCAATCATTTTAAAGCTAGGTTAATCTCTAGGTACCAGTTCTAGGCAACCAAGTTAAGAAGAACACCTACGTGCACCACTGTGTATGTATATAAAGGTCTACTAGGAAAGGAGTTGAAAACTGAAGTTAAAAGGTAAGGTTAAGTTACAAAGTCAAAAGGTATTTATTCAGTTATAACAAAGATCATTTTGAAACGACTGTAGTAAGCTAAGGTGAATCTAGGTGCCAGTTCCACGCGACCAAGTGAGGACTGTAGTATGTGGGAAGTAAACATACTGCCTGTATATTATATATTTATTTGTAGTACAAACACAAGGTGCAATAACAAGACATTAATACTTTTAAGGTTTAGTGATGGACACAGTACACTTAAAGATCTCCATAATCGCCCCTTGCCGATTTAGACAAAAAATTGCAATTTTCAAATGAAAAGCAAAAAATTTCAAACAGTTTTATCAAAGGAATAAATTCAACCGCGCGAAAGGTGTAATCTATTTATACAAAAGTTTTTGCATATGGCCGCCTCTTAACCGTACCGTGGCGTGACAATATTCGGCATCCCGTATTCCGTGGACGTTGCCTATATTTCTTAAGCGTCAAGATTCGGGGAATAAAATAACAATATTTTACGCTTTTGATTTTCAATCACCTTTTTATTGGAGTATGTAGTAAAGTATGTGGAAAAGAAGGTGCGTGGTTTGAAAATAATGTTTTCTATGTTTGTTTTAAGTTATTCTCTAAAGATCAATTGAACTCCGACCGAGCAATATAAAAAAAAACTGGAACAGTTTGTACGTAATTATTTTATAGGAAAAAATGACATCTTTAGAATTTAAGTTTAGTAAGCTTTACATAAACATGTTGAATTTCAACTTTTTTTTTCAAGCTGGTCTAGTCATTTCTTAATTCTAATTAGATGGTTATGGTCTTATGTGTCACACGGATGCGCTTCTGAATAAACATGCTTCAGGTTAATAAGCGTCTTTTTTGCCTGCGTGTAGCTTGATCTGTGTCCGTGTGTACCTGAACTGCCAACCAAAGTCGTAAGCCCTCAAACAATCAATCTTAAACCTCGCGAGGTAAGGCTCAACGCGCCGCGTTAAAATTTGACAAGTAAAATGGAAACTTTTTATTGGCCCTCTCATTTTGAGAAGTTGCCCAACTCTCTCGTAATATTTAAGAGGCAAGTTTCGAAGCAAATAGGGTGTAAAAAGGCAGCTCCTGAAAACTGACCCCACCCCTGGCCCATCTTCCAGTTTTCGACATATAGTCAATATTTAGTAAATTGTCTTTACACTAACGGATATGTAGTTAATGAATATTCAAATTTGTTTGTTTTTTAGAAAAGAATTTTGTTTGCTTATGCAAGTTATTAAAAACTTTAATTTAACTTAAAACTACAAAAAACAAGACAAGTCTTTTTCTTTTAGAATATTTTATCGGTAGTTAATAATGCATGCATATTACGAGAAGAGTGTTAGATATGGATGTGGATGGTTTTAGAAAGAGAGACCAAAGAAAAAATGGATGGACTGTGTGAAAGATGACCAAGATGGCGAATTATAGAGGAGAGTGGAAGAAGACAACCAGTTGTGCCGACCCGTGCGTGCGTAGCGTGTGATAAGGGCAGGAAGATGATAGATAGATAACACATTTATTTGCCTAACTAAAACACAAAGACACAAAAATACAAAATCAAACTATAAATTACTATATAAATTAGAACAAATAATAAAATGTGAAATAACAAAAATAAAAAAACATCCATAAGTAAAAAAGAGATTAAACAAACATTTTAAATAATAAATATTAAGATCCGTGTGTGTTGTAGCTACACAAAAAGGTATCAGCGCATTTCTCTAGAGCAAAACACTGATGATGATGATGGTCTAATTGATCCATTTTGTTTTTAAAGAGTAGTCTTTTACGCCTTGCATCAAAAAAGCTGGCAGGCCGACTTATCAAGTTTCTCTTTTTTAGAAACTTTTCGTAAGGGATAAACAAGTGTTGTGGCTTAAGTTACCTTAAGGGGGGAACGTGGAGCTAAAATGCGAGTACAAGGTGATGTTTGCGGGTTCCTTGAAATTCGGGTTTTTATTTCGAAACTTTTCAACATTGGAATAAAAAGAGCCTTTCTATTTTTCATTCGAAATGCGAAGCGAGTAGTTTAACAATTTTTATCTTTTATATGCTATACAGGACGTCCCAAGAATATGCGACTTGAAGGGAAGGTACCTTTAATATTGTAGATAGGAAATTTTGCTGAAAGGAGACTTTATTTTATTTTTAAAAGTTAGTAATACTGCATTCTACGTAACTTAAGGCGAAGACAAGAGCTAATGTGACTCTCGCTCGCACGTTTCGACATGTTGAAAGATATAAAATCGCTAAACTGTTTTTCGAAAAATCGCAATCAACCATCTTGTGTGCAATCACTTTGCACAATTTTTGTAAATATTTCATTTTGATCGATGCATGTTTTCGTACTCAAAAGTTTGCTTTACTAGTTTTCGTATAAAAGCAAACTTTTAAGTAAGAAAACTTGTATTGATCAAAATGGAATTTATACTAATAGTAGGGGAGCCCAAGAGGGGATTTCGGGATTTCCTCGAGCGCATCAGATTAATATACAGGGGGATACCTTGTACCTGGTTAAGAACCCCCACCAAATATGAACCCCATATATAAAGCCGCCCGTCTAGGATAAAGAATCAGATTAGTAAAAAAAAAATGATCATCAGAAAATCTCGAGCGCGTCAGATTAAGTTAGGGTGAGTTAATTACATGCTAAAAAGTGTATATTCCACTAATCTGACAATTGGAGAGTGACGTAAAGAAACGGGAGGGCTACAAAGTTGTAAAGAAAAAACGTCATCTCGACATTCTCGGGCGTGGCTGATTTTTTTTTTATTTTGAAGTAAATAATTCAAGGATAACGAAAAATATATAATCTGACGATTTCCACAAGCCGAAGTAACAAATATTCGTCGATAAAGTTTAGCTGCGTGGTGCCTATATTCCCCTCTGCGCGCTTCTATTTCGTGCCATGAAATCGAGCCAGAAGAAGAAGATGATTCTACTAATGAAGATGATGACTAATTAATCAATTACTTGTACATAACAAAATATTTTTTTGCATATTTTTTTAAATTATTTTCTTATAAATACAAGTATTCTACTTAACAAACTTATACTTTTTATTTGCATGCTATTTCCTGAGCTTTTCAATTAATTAAGTTGAATGGTTTAAAAAAATCAAAATAAAAAATTTTTTTTTTTCTGATTAGGCGAATCCCTCTAGATAATCGTCAGATTATGAGACAGCACGTCTAGGACATAAAGATGAACCATATATATCTTAATCTGACGCGCTTGAGTATTTCAAAATGGCGATTTTTTTTTGCATATTAAAATAATGGCTGCGAGTTTGCGTCACATCGAAATCGTCAGATTATTGAATGAGATATTTTTTTTAGGTTCACATAACACCCCCTTAAAAAATCTGACGCGCTCGATCAATTTTTTTTTTTTTTCATTTTCAACCCTTAAGTACGACCACCCCCATCATGCAAACGATCAGATTAACATACGTACATGATTAAAAATACGTAGGACATTGGTGCTATCAATATCTGACGCGCTCGAGTATGTCCATGCAACAGTTTTTTTTTACATTTTTGAAAATCTATAGCCGCTCCCCCCACCGATGAAAAGGTATACTTATATAACATTTTTTTCTTCTTATCATCTAAGCTTTGCAACCCAATAGGTCTCTATGACGCTCGAGGAAATCCCCATTTAGCATCATGGCCTCCCCTACTATAAACTGTGTGCAATGTGATTGCACACAAAATGGTTGATTGCGATTTTTCGAAAATGAGTTTAGTGATTTTATATCTTTCAACATGTCGAAACGTGCGAGCGAGAAGTTGTTTGATAGTTGTCAGCCCCTTAAGAGGATTTTTTTTTATCCATTCTTTCGATCGGCATCATAAAAAATGGTTGGTTATTTTAACTCAAAAAAAATATTTTACTACGTTTTTTGACATCAATGGGAAATTACAAGCATTTTGTTATTATGTCGGCTGGATTGGATTAAAAGCCATTTAGTAATTTATTTATTTAAATTCCTAAAACTAATAAAATAAAGTGGAGAATGCAAAAATTTAAAATTGCCCAAAAACTAGAAAAACTGAAAAATTCAAATAATTTTTGTTTTAATATGTTAACAAACCGAGAACCTTATCAAGAAGAAGATTGTGGGTTCCAGTTCAAGCTTATTAACTTAGAGAAATAGTTTCTAACTGCGACCTAAGTACCTAGTAGTTGAATTTGAGAACGTCTGAGTACATTACTCTTAGTTTTAAACCTTAAATTTGTTACTAGGAGTTTGCTAGGGGTAACTTACAGATCCCAAATCTCAGATATATTTTTCGTCTAGAATTTTCATCTTCATCCTTACTTTGCCTTTTTGACTTTCGAAAAGTTCAAGGTAGCAGATTTTGAATTATGTTGTTTTATTTAACATAACATAACATAATAACATAACATAACATAACAAAATGAAGAGTGAGCTAATTTTAAATGAAGTAGATAGACTTTATCCGACATTTGCATAAATGTACCTTTATTTTAATAAAAGTTGGTGCTCAGCGACCAGTACTAATAAGGGCCCTAGTTTTTTTTATATAACTAGCTAATGGAACAAACAGATGGCCCACCTGATGTTAAGTGTTAGCCATCACCTATAACAAAGCATTGCCTCGTAAGTCACGCACGATAGAAACGTGCCCTAAGATGCACTGCCCTGCGTCCATCAACTTGAGGCATACAGATATTAAGCCTCATGTGCCTGCGATTTAACCGGCAACTACACCCTTCAACCCGAAACACAGCAACGCTGCTTGGAGGCAGAAACAGGCATGGTGGTAGTATTTCCCTGGACGAACCCTTCACAAAGAGCTCTACTACTCTTATATTTATTTGAAGCATACTTAGTACCTAGGTACAAACCGTGTATAACTACTGAAATATAAATAAAATTGAAAGTATTTTCCTATTTTCTATAAACATACTCGTAGCAGCGGTTCTAGGATAATCAGTATTTGTAACAAAATACGTCGAAATATTTCGCAATTAGCTTAGTTACTGTTGTTGAAATACAAATTTGAAATATTTCAGCATTCCTTTCACAACTTTCGATTGTATCAAGTTTCAGAGGATGCCTGAAGCTGTTTCAGCGCCGAAGTCAAAAGTTACTGAAACACAGTTACAGGTGCTCTCAACGATAAAGATATCAAAAGGCTTTGGTTACTCAAATATTTCATCTCACTTTCCGAGTTAAGACGCTGACAACTGCTGGGTACTTCTCGTTCGTTCTTTTCAACATTTTCGAGGATATAAAATTACTCAAGGTATGTATGTATGTAGTTAAAATATCAAACCACCAAG
Organism: Chloroclysta siterata; assembly: GCA_932294275.1. Taxonomy (NCBI): domain Eukaryota; kingdom Metazoa; phylum Arthropoda; class Insecta; order Lepidoptera; family Geometridae; genus Chloroclysta; species Chloroclysta siterata. The sequence goes on along the minus strand of OW028604.1, from coordinate 3,102,754 downwards.
TTTCTAAAATTTACATTGCATCGGTTCAACAAAGATATAATTTTGATCCAAACCAGTTTTTCTACCCAAAAATGTTTGTACTTGTTTTCGTACTTAATCAAACTTTGGTAGGTGACCTTGACAATACTCAATACTCAATATATTTACTACTTACACATGGTTTACTTTAGGTACCTACACACATAGTTGTTGGGTGTGGTATGACAACATGGAGGCAGGCCGAGGTTTTCAATTTAATAGTAGGTTCAAAAGTGTAGTCTTGCTTAATAACTACCGTTTATGTCAAAATCTTCTTACTCACCCAATACGCGAGTGTGATTTGAATATAAAAAACTTTTTTTTGCATTAGAATTTAGAATAGAACAAGCATTAGTTTACAACACACAAAAAAATAATAAACATTTTTTTTTACTTTTTTTTTTTAGCTGTATCATAGAAAAAAAGAGAAATGAACTTAACACAAACCAAACCCCAGTAAGACGATAAACCACCTAATTTAGAAAGTTTTGCAATTTGTAAAGCAATTTACAATATTAACTGAATTCAGACTGTTTTGTAAGTTTTACGAATTATCCAGTAAAAGTCTGTATTTGCAAGTCAGATTGAAAAGGCGAACCGGCAATGCTCACGCGTGATCGCTATACAAACAAATGCAAAAATCCCAATGCCAACATTGAAAAATAATATCCGCCACATTTCCGTCATCATCATCAACATCAGCCTGAAGAAGTTCACTGCTGGATATAGGCCTCCCCTACACATTTACAGGAAAAACGATTCTGAGCCCTCTCCATTAAACTTCCCGGCGATCCTCAAAATGTCGTCAATCCATTGGTCCGTCGGTTTTTCTGTTCATGGTCGCTATTCGAAAACCTCAATTAGCCAGCGGTTGTCAATGTTTCAAGCTGTATAACCTAGGTATAAATAAGTGTGGGGGGCATCCCACACTTATTTTTTCGGTTCGTGGTCGCCATCCGAGAACCTATATATCCACGCGGTTGTCAGTGCTTTGAGCTATATGACCTATAAGTATAATGTATATATCAGCTATTTGGTTTCCATATTGCTTTCCTTAGTTTGGGGCTAGATGATAGATGACGTCATGAGGAGGGAAGAAAGTTATATTACGAGAAGAGTGTTGGAAATGGATGTGGATGGTTTTAGAAGGAGAGGCAGGCCAAAGAAAAGATGGATGGATTGTGTGAAAGATGACATGAGTACGAAAGGAGTGAGCACTGAGATGACGAATGATAGAGGAGAGTGGAAGAAGACAACCTGTTGTGCCGACCCCATGCAGCGTGGGATAAGTGCAGGAAGAAGAAGAAGAAGCTTAGTTTGGGGATAGTGTTGTGTGGTGTTATACTTAATAAATAATAACAGTCAGACAGACACATGGTCATGTCAACTTATGGCATATTACACAATATAATGTTAAGCCATAAGCGCTTGTTTATATAAGGTATGAATTAAAAATAGTACTAAAATACCATAATGAGCCAGAAAGGGTTGATAATTCAATTTATTGTTCAGACAACAAGTTCTTTGTTTCATTAGACGTTTTCGTTGAATATTTTGTTAAGCAATTTATTGAAATAAAGGTAAATGAGATGCTTTGTATATATTGTAGCCCACTTTTGTGTGGAGGATAAAAATGTCACCTTGGTGTGTTTATTTTTTAGAAAGCGAGACAATTGAGTGTCTCCGATGCCTTGTTATGATGCCAATCAATTCTCATTTTATTGAAAAAGACTCGAATGTTTCCAATATTATATATATTGGAAATGTTAAAGCCATTTTTAATAAGAGTATTAGTGCTTTTCAGAGTAGTAGAGCTCTTAGTGAAGGGCTCGTCCGGAGAAGTATTACCACCATGCCTTTTTCTGCCGCCAAGCAGCGTTGCTGTGTTTCGGTTTGAAGAGTGTGATTGCCGGTGTAATTACAGGCACATGAAGCTTAACATCTGTATGCCTCAAGTTGATGGACGCAGGGCAGTACATCGTAGGGCACGTTCCTATCGTGCGTGACTTACGAGGCAATGCTTTGTTATAGGTGATGGTTACCACTTAACGTCAGGTGGGCCATCTGCTTGTCCATCAGCTAATTGTATAAAAAAAATAAGATGAAGAATAAATCTGCAATAGCTTCACGACTTAGATCCCCAGGCACGGTAGATATCCCCTCAGATCTCTTAGTACCAAGTCGTCTAAGGGGGGTAGTCAGATAGCAATATCATGATCTATGAAACATGTTATCATATTGGGCCATCAGCTTGTTCCATCAGTTAGTTGTATAATATATATATATATATATATATATATATATATAAACTAGTGGCTATTTCTGGCGATGCTAATCCAGTTTACGAACGATCTTTTTTTAAGTGACATCCCGATCTGTTCAATGGTTAGGGTTGGAATTAGATGGCCCACCTGCTGTTAAGAGGTCACCATCACCTATATCAAAGCATTGTCTCGCTAGTCACGCACGATAGGAACGTGCCTCACGATGCACTGCCCTGCGTCCATCAACATTCTGATCGAGCCACCAATATCCAAACATGTAACTTTAGTATTTATATATTACCTTGCCAGACGTGGTGATGGCCGGTGGAGAAAAGCCTTGACCGAATGGTGGCCGAAATCGGGCCGACGAAATCTGGGCCGACCGAAAGCGCGATGGGTCGACGACATCGTAAAGGTCACAGGACAGAGGAGGCTGACAGAAAATGAAGGAGGCCTATACCCAGCAGTGGGTGATAACGGGCTGAGATGATGATGATGATGTTTTTTTTAATACAACTAGCTGATGGAATAACCGGATGGCCCACCTGATGTTAAGTGGTAACCATCACCTATAACAAAAGCATTGCCTCGTAAGTCACGCACTATAGGAACGTTCCCTATTATGCATTGTCCAGCGTCCATCAACTTGAGGCATACAGATGTTAAGCCTCATGTGCCTGTAATTACACCGGCATCCACACTCTTCAAACAGAAACACAGCAACGCTGCTTGGCGGCAGAAAAAGGCATGCTGGTAGTACTTCCCCTGACGAGCTCTTCACAAAGAGCTCTACTACTCTTAATGATGATGATGATGATATTAGTAGGAAGGATTGGATTCGCATTTGATTCTTCAAATGAACAATCTTGTAGGTACAAAAATGTAACCCCATTAAACCCGCGTAAATGGTAAATCGTTGGTTTATTCTCCAAATCCGAGTAAAAACGGCGCACGCAACAATCCAAGGACGCGGTACGCAAGCATCGGGGGAAAAGTATTTATTGCTGCAAATAAAGCACGCTATAATAAATACTCTATAGTGTTGCTGGATAGCCGTCCTTTGATCCGGCAACATTGGAATTTTATTGATAAAGATATGTAGGTATTCGGTTTTACAAAGCTGAAAAATATATACCTAAATAACTGTACCGCCAATGACGGAAACACTTAAAAAGCCCTTTACGTCGGTGTATTAAGTCTAAAATACTGACATTCGATTGTTCAGTTTCATTTTATTTATTTATTTTATACTAGCTGGTGCCCGTGACTTCGTCTGCGCAGGATTAGTATTTTGAGTAGCATATATTAGCGTGGCGTAGTATATATTGTGTAACTCTAGCGGTTTTGGCAGCGCACGCCAAAACAGCTCGCAGATGGTAGATTTTTTCCACTTATCGTCATATTTTGGACATTTCACACAATATCTTTATAAATTGTAGCCAATGTGTTATTCTGATGTATATGCTATATTATTGTAAAGTTTCATTAAAATCCTTTCAGTAGTTTTTACATGAAAGAGTAACAAACATCCATCCATCCATACTTACAAACTTTCGCGTTTATAATATTAGTAGGATATAGTAGGATTTACCGGCTTTTTTGTTACATGGCAACACTATCTAAAGTACGAACAGACATCATTCTCGGTACATTATTGGCGATCGGGTACAAGTTTATTACGTAACATGACTAAATAAATTTTGATACACGTACTCGTAATGTGTATTGTTGTTATGTTTCTTGATAATAATTTAATGACATACTTCAGTAGTACAATATTTATTTCTTTGGGACGCTTCCGATTGGCACTGATTTGGATCAGTTAAGCTGCTATCTTTAGATAGCTCAACTGTTTCATATGTATTTTGTACATTTTGTAAATACTTGTATTCATTGTAATTTTCTTTGTAAATAAATGCTCGAATTGGTAGTAAAATTTGAAATAAAATTTAGTAAATTTAACTTTGGGAGATTTTCAAAAATAAATAAGTAACGGTGTGATGCCAATCATAGTTACTGAGGCGTAGGCAATAAATAAATTTGTGAGTGCAAAGCCGATGCTATAAGACAACACACACAAGTCCATGGGAGGCTGTTTCTTCGCGTTATCTTCTAGTCCTTTGTCGAGACTTTTCTTATAGACTTATATGGAAAGTACCTACTAAGTTTATGCTTAGTCGATCCCACAGCCTACAGCTCAGAAGGCAAAGCTACTACCAACTGAGCTGTGAAAGCTGTCAATAAATGCCAATGATTTTTTTTATTTTTTTTATTTTTTTTATTGTTAATAGCTAGATTTTTGACTGCCATCTCACCTGATGGTAAGTGAAGATGTAGTCTAAGGTGGAGCACGCTTAGCTATAATCCACTTGTTCACTCTTGTCTTAAATATTCCTTATTATTATTGAGATAAATATTTACAGCGCAAATACTATAAAATAAGTAAATTCATCATATGATTTCGAATATTTTCAGTTTTCCTCCTGTATTTCAAATACAACCCGGCTCAGATCTAGAATTTTGGCTTGGCTTGTTTACAAAAGCTATGCGACCTCAGTGATCCTGGCGGAGCATAAACACATAAATGCAAATAAGTACGGAGCACCAGATCCGTAAACACGGACCCCAGGTATCCGCAGATCCGGACAACGTAGCGCCTACACACATGGTGCGAACAGCTAGCACACAACCACACTGCCGCCGACTCGAAAAAAAATGGGAGTGTTAGGCCGCGTGCATATGACGCGATTACAACGCGCGCTGGTCGCGTTCGTGTAGCTTTTCATCAGCGCACGCGTTGAAATCGCGTCGAAATCACGTCACATGAACGGGCTCTTATTGTATTTACATGTTTAACTCAGTCAGGGATTGTAAAATTAGCATAAAGATCAGTCAATTCATATTTTTTTTTAAATGTCTAGTCCTCAGTATGTAGTAAAGTACATCAACACAAATACATAAACCTGTAGCGTCATAATTTGGTCTTCATTCAATTTCAAAATCTAGTTAATCTGTGGCATTAGGAAATTAGTACAAATCATTATGCAACTGATAGTCGTGAGCCCATTTTCAATTTGACAGCAGTTGTTGCACAATTTGCGTTCGTCGCCAGATACGTAATTAGTAGACAGTTATTATTTTCGCGTGGAGATACCTAGATTCCCCTAGTTTAAAAGATATTTTAAAGGGATCTTTATGATTTCATATAGCGACATAGGCAATCGTTTATTTGCTACATAGCACACAACATAGAAAACATAATTATTGAATGGATACACATTAAAATATAAAATAATTCTTATTTAATTCTAATTTAATATACTGCTACAGAAATGTTTAATATAATATTATAAAGAGGTAAACTTTGTATTTTTGTATTTTTGTATTTTTGTATGTAACGAATAGGCTCAAAAACTACTAGTCCGATTTCAAAAATTCTTTCACCATTAGAATGCTACATTATCCTTGAGTAACATAGGCTATATTATATTTTCAAAAAAATCAGGGATCCTTACTAAAACTTCAATAATGTAACCCAAGGTGGAAAACAAAAAACCTTACATCGCGTGCGCTGCGAAAACTATTGAAGATAGAACAAAATAATGTACTACGATTTTGTAGAACACGTTATCATCTACAAAAAATGTCGCGACAGCATATGTCTAACTATTATAGTTATGTCACAATAAGTGTTCTTTTATTATAAAAAATTAATTGAAATGCCTCCGCTAGAAAAGGGTCTTTATTTGTACCTTGGTATTAATCCTTATCCAAATAAATCATTTCATAATTAAGACGGTTTCAATACCTATAGATTACTTCTTAAATTTTTCAAATCGGACATTCCATTCAAAAGATATGACGAAATTAAAAATGTTTACGGGTCCACGGGTCATGCGCGTGGTGCGATTTCACTCAATCAAGGAGAAGCGCGTGCAAATGTATGAAATAAGTAGACGCGAGGCTCGAACCCACGGTCTAAGTTTATCCTAAAATGTTCAAAAAATTTATGACCACCCATGCGAAGCTGGGACAGGCCGCTAGTGTTTAATATTTTTCAAGGTTTTTCAAGTAACGACCATTCCTTTTTCATAAAAATTGGTGTTGATGTGCCTAAGGGTTAATTTAGCTTGCGGGATTGTATGTTGATTAAAACCACGATACGTGTGCACTGTGTGAAATTTATTTGCGACTAGCCTACCTACCTTAAATCACCTGCTAATAAAGAGACGAGAATAACAAAAAAAACATCTTAGTACCTATTTACACAGCAAATGGAGTGAGCTAGCTCTTCCCTAGCTGTGACCGCTGTCCATAAATAATACAGCGTCACCGTCGGATTTGCGATCGTCACCGTGACAAAGGAAAATGCGCCTCGAGTTATGACACTCTGGGCTCCCTTTTGTTTGGTTAATGCTGTCGTTTTTTATACTTTTTTTACGTATTTTTTCACTGCGTCGCCGAAAGTTTTTTTACGTGTTTTTCTTGCACAAAGGCAGGTTGTGATTTTATATGAAATCACGTTTATTATCGAAATTGTATTTTGAAGTTTTTGTTTTTGCGCTGATGGGTACGTATTTATCTTTTTCTCCTTAACGTGACACTAGTTTCTTTCGAAACAGTCTGCTGAAAGTACACTCATGGGCTCTGAAACAAACTTTCATTTACAAATTTATGAATCTTACGGTTGGTTTCTGAAAGCTCGATCAAAACTGATCGGATATCAAGTCACTCGTCATTTCAGCTATTACATCGAAGTAGATAGAGATAGCAAGTGACTTGACATTCGATTAGCTTTGATCGGGCTTTCAGAAACTGGCCATATGACTAGCATCATCGTAACAGTGGATAACGATCCTTAGGCACAATTAATAAGTGGGGTAGTCTGAGGCAATTCAATCTGAGAAAATATTTACTTTGCTATCCTTGTTCCTTGTCTGTTTCTCACTCACCTGTTTCATGGCTGTTCTTCTAGACTTGGTCCCGTGCCGCCTAGATTGACCTAGTTTATAAGACTTTTTTTATACAACCATTGAAGGAACAAGCAGATGGATCACCTAATGTTAAGTGGTAACCATCACCTTTAACAAAGCATTGCCTCGTAAGTCACGCACGCTAGGAACGTGTCCTACGATACACTGCCTTGCGTTCATCAACTCGAGACATACAGATGTTAAACCTCATGTGCCTGTAATTACACCGGCAACCACACTCTTCAAACCGAAACACAGCAACGCTGCTTGGCGGCAGAAAAAGGCGTGGTGGTAGTCCTTCCCCGACCGAGCCCTTCACAAAGAGCTCTACTACTCTAAAACGTAGTTAGACGTCTTTAAGTGAATGATTTATTCACATCCACACCCAGCTATGAATAGCATCGTCAAGTAAAGTTATTTTAGTCACTGTAGGCTGTTCATTTATAGCCACGTGCTGTGAGTACACGCCTGTCTCTCGAGGTTTCTATGACGCCCCGTGACAAGTTCAGGTGTCGAGTTTTGTGACGCTACCGTTTTGTTTACGCCCGAGATGTATTTTAAGAGTAAGGGGATTTTGTTTGTGCGCTCTAGTACGCTGTTATTTATGCTGCGAAGTAACCCGTTTTGTGAGTTTTATGCTAGAATATAAAAGGTGTGTCTATGACGGAGAGTGTAGACTACTAGAAGATCTCGAGCTAAGTGTCAAAGTCAAAGTCAAAAGGTATTTATTCAATAAAATCACTTAAAGTCTTGAATCTAGGTGCCAGTTCCACGCGACCAAAGCCTAGAAGAATAGGCAACAAACTTACGGCTGTACATACGGCTTATAGAAATGTGCAGGGGCATGGGCAATGCGAGAATGTAAACAGGCCACTTCCATGTCCGCTCGCGTTGCCGCTCGCGTTGACGTTCGCGTTGCCGGCGCTCCCCAAGTGTCAGGGCTAAATGTGAACACGCGTGGCCGGCTACTCTACCGCGGACATATGGCCGGCCACATTTCCGAATAGCAGCGCGAATGTCTGAATGTAAACGCGGTAATAAGACGCTGACAACGTCATACAATTTTTCGCTCGCAGATTTCAACATATTTGAAGATCTAAATTTATTGAATTAAGTTTAAAAAAAAATCTGGCCGTTGTGCCTGCTAGAACAAGTACCGACGACAACAAACTAATCTGAAGCACGAAAGCGTATACAATTACCGGTCACCCATCCAAATTGTAACGTAAATTACGTTACTTAGACAAAGTAAATTAAAATTAAATTTAACTAAATTGTTCTTAACCAAAGTAAAAGTGGTTAAGAACAATTTAGACTCTCTCTATCTTGTCGTATCACTAGTTTCTTTCGAAACAGTATGGTGAAAGGGTTTTTAAGTGCGCCTCAAGAGGCTCCTTTCGAGCACTTGACAGTCTTGACACATGTTATAGAACTTTTTAGGTTTTACGACATGCCGGTTTCCTCACGATGTTTTCTTTCACCGTTTGAGAGTACTGGCATTATGCTCATACATTTTTGAACAGAAAAACTCATTGGTGTATGACCAGTTTTGAACCCATGCCCTTAGGATCGGAAGGCTACCATTAGACCACCAGTGTTCTTATCAAATCTAATATAAGCTAATCTAATTCAGACTAAGAACCACAGTTGTTTTAGTCAAATTTTTCTCAACTATAAATATTTAAGATTTCTATCTTTAATATTTATAGTCGTTCTATGTTATTCAATTAATTATTTAACTTCGAAGTTTGCCTTTCACAAAACTTCACAGAGATTTAAGATAACTTCTTACTTTTGATTGTAAAGTTGATGGACTTTAGAAATGTTAATACTTCGTAAGAAAAATATTTATGTACAGTTTTCTTATTAAAAAATATTGGCTATTTTTCTTAACTAAGCTATTATTTACTACTATTATAAATATGGGAACCAGATAATCAAATTTATAAGACAGCACACGCTACGCTTCAAACTAATAATACCTGGGTGGGTGTTATATAATATTATAAGTATGTATTTACAAAAAAAAAAAAAAAAAAAGTAAATAAGTAGTATATCAGCTATCTGGTTCCCATATCACAAGCTTTGGCTTAGTTTGGGGCGAGATAGTGCTGTGTGGAATGTCCACCAATATTTATTTATTTATTTATTATTTACCTAATGCATACATACAATATATTAAAGTAGAGGAAAATAAAAATAAAACACACAATAGTAGGTATTTAATAAGCTTGTAATTATACAAAATGGGTTCAAAAATGATTTAATGTAGATGCGGAAAGCACTTCATTCGAGATCCTATCTTCTTCTTCGTGATTGTTTGGTGTTGTGACGATAATTCGCTTTTAGAGTTGCCGCAACATCAATACAAAAACTGATGATAACTAAATTTTTTGTGTATACATCGAACCGTGTCTGCACTGTCGCACAACTTATTGTTGCAAAACATGTCTGATGTTACATATACTTTTCAAACAAATCAAATAGAAGCTATACAATTTCTTGCAGTAAGCACCAACAAAAAAGTTGTGCGATTTGTTTCATTTACAAGTTGCGAATCATTTACATGTATGATTGTTTGGGAGCAAACTAACTGTAACACCAATACAAAAAATAAAAAAAATAATAGATAAATTATAGTTATAACAAAATTATACTAATAGAATACAAAATTATGCTTAGTTGAACGCTATATTACGTATAAATGTGGAATGACATGACAGGTAACATTAAAAAAACACAATTAAAATGCCATGTTTTATTCCATTGTGATTCTGCATAGCCGTTATAAAAAGCCATTTCTGTTAAATTATTTAATAATAATTTAAAAGCATTGCAGTTTTCGGGGAATAAGTTCCACTCAGCACACTGCGAAATTCAGGATATTCCGAAGCAATTTAAATTATTTCCCGTAGCACAACCAACCGTCAGTTCTGCTGCTATTAAAATATGCTCAGTATTCAGAAGCGGGTCGAGTTGTTACAAAAATTTTCATAAAACAACATTTAGGGAGCAACTATAGAACGCTTCGCGAAAGGGTTGCCAGTTTCGGGTGAATTTCGCTAGATGTATCCTGTTAAATGTGCCTGTGGTTATTAGATACACTGCATGTTATTATGCATTACTCCTTGTTTAAACGCAAAATGAAATATTTACTATTCTTAAAAAAACAGTCCATGAAAAGTTTCTTTAGCTCGTTTTAAAAACCTAAACACACACATAAACATGCCAACCACGCTGAGAAAAATAATCTGTTTTTATCTACTTTTTAAACAATGCTACAAGAAAAAATATTGCGAAATTAGAAAAGAAAAAAATCTTGATTAAATCGTCAGACCTTACAAAACCACAGAGCATTTTATCCATCAACAGACCCCTACAAGATTGTTCCAGTAAATAATATAATAAAGGAATGCAGCAGCAGTGGAATTTAATTATTTCCAGTAAGTCGGCGGCGGTGGCGCGGGTGGGTGGATTGAGAGAAATAAATTTGAGCCGGTTCCCGCAACTAAACAGCGTTATTTAGTGGCCGTCGAACGGGACGGCTAATAAGCACTGTCTGAGAGCGAATGTACAGATTGTACAGTGGCCTGCACTAAGATAGGTACGCTTCATGATTGAGTTATTTTTTAAGATATAGGTAGTTTTTTTTTAATTATAATAGATATAGTTGGCGGAACGTTATTGATATTTTCCTGGTAGATTGGGTAAACATAGACCAGTATCGCGATGTGTGGTAAGAATGATGATGAGACCCGGAGGGCTCACAATAACAAAAATAATGAAACAGAAAAAAAATTGATTGAACCCTTTAAAAAGGAATCCGATTAACATTTAGTTCGGGTTTCAAATGTACAGTTTTATTAATATGTTTCGATTTGAAACTCCAATATTAAAGAAAGCTTATTGAGTTGTACAACCATTCAAATAAAGGTACTCAAGTGTTAAAACTCATTTTACTGGTACCTTCAACTGAAACATAGTAACGCAAAATATTGGTAGCACTTCCCTGGACGAGCCAAACTCAAAAATTCTCTAGTTCTACTTACATAAATAGATTATTGTTTATCCGTGTCTAAACATCATTCAATACTTACTTTTAGTTATTTTTTTGGTTGAAAACCACTGCACAACAAAACAAAAACAAACTATTCTAACAAGCAGCTACAGTTAGACATAAAAACTCCCATACCCGTAAAACAAATTCTTATTTTTCACATTCAAAAATACCTATTCTCAGTGACTTTAGTCGTCGACTACGCTTTGTTTGTTCGTACTAAAACCTGAGCATAATGCCTTTGTAAATAATAAAAACCAGTGTCTAGCCAAGGGTTATTTAATTTAGTTTAGTTTGTTTGAAGTTCTGAATTTAGATTTACGATGAGAATTGGTACCGGCGTTTTGATGTATGATTTCTGTTGATTGAATAATTTTATGAATGTATTGTTTGTGCGCTCGTTTTATAATTAAAATATATATTTTATATTTAATAAAATATATATATCATATTTGATTAAATATAAAATATGGAAATATGGAATATTTAATCAAATATATATTATATTTCATTATTATATTTTATTATAATATTCCAATTTGTTGTTGGACGTTTTTTGTTATTGACTACCGACCGACCGCAATCTCACCTGATGTTAAGTGATAATGCGGTCGACTCTTAAACATCCAAATTATGGGTATTTGGAAAAGCAGACGCCAGTAAGGAGCTCCACTGTTTGGCTGTCCGCATTATAAAAGTTGAAGCAAAGCGTAGGTTGGTAGGTACAGATAGGAGGTACCATTTATGGATGTCTTTTTTTTATACAACTAGCTGATGGAACAAGCAGATGGCCCACCTGATGTTAAATAATAACCATCACCTATAAAAAAGCATTTCTTCGTAAGTCACGCACAATAAGAACGTGCCCTACGATGCACTGCCCTGCGTCCATCAACTTGAGGCATACAGATGTTAAACCTCATGTGCATGTATTTACACCGACAACCACACTCTTCAAACTGAAACACAGCAACGCTGCTGGGTGGCAGAAAAAGGCGTGGTGGTAGTACTTCCCCGGACGAGCCCTTCACTAAGAGCTCTTCTACTCATAAGACTCGTTTCCGTACGTCTGGTTAGACGATGGTAGAATGGGGTTGAGGGAACAAAGTTATTGTACACGCTCCGAAATTATCTCCGAGGATTTTAATGTAACAACTTTTTGATAAACTTGCCTATTTGATAACTTGGGGTTCTTGACCCTGGTAATTTTATAACATTACCCACAACATTAGGTTTCAAACTTTTCTCCCAACAAAAAACTTGGCCCATAACTTATGCACCCCCTCAGGTAAACAGATGTAGGTATCTATATAAGGCACTGATTTATTATTCCCATTGATTTTCCTCCGTTCTTCTTTAAAAGCTTATGTTCGGGAAAGTTTGCACGATTCCTAGAAATTTTGTCGCGTCTATAATAATTAAAATTGTTTTATAAAGCTCTGGATTGTAGTCATGAAGATTAGTATTATATAATTAAGATGGTAGGTAATTAACTAAGTGAGCTAGTTGTCACAGAGCTTTTAGGCTACTCAAAGGAGCAATCTTATATTTTATGCAAGGGGCTATTATTTTAACAGACGTTTGGTTATAAATAAATGTTTCATTTAAAAAAAAACATCATAAATTACTTTTACGCGTAAAACATAAACGGTATGAGTAATCATTTTCTTTTTTTTTTTCTTTTTTATTATTTAATAGCTAGACGTTTGACTGCCATCTCACCTGATGGAAAGTTAAAATGCAATCTAAGATGGAGCACGCTTAATCCACTTGTTCACTCTTGTCTTAAATATTTCTAAGTTATATCGTTCCGGAAATACCGACGACGGTGAAGAGTTCCACTCCTTGGCAGTTTGCACTAGGAAAGTGGAAGCAAAGCGCTGAGATTGAATCCTAACAAGTAAAGATTTTTTTTGTTGATACACACACACATACACACGGCAGGAGGACTTGAGTGACCTTTATTACTATTGTTTTATTTAAATATTGCATAAAATTCTATCATCGACACACAAGAAGAAGTATGAACTCGAAAAAAGAATGAATCAAATAAAATCATGACCGCACTTACAAGGAATTAGAGGAAGTTTGAAAGTAGCGCCTGTGACGGATAAGTTGATGAGCAATAGTTTAGCGTGGTATGGGCATGTCATTAGGACGGAAGAAAGTCATATTACGAGAAGAGTGTTAGATATGGATATGAATGGTTTTAGAAAGAGAGGTAGGCCAAAGAAAAGATGGATGGACTGTGTGAAAGATGACATGAGTAAGAAAGGAATGAGCACCGAGATGACGAATGATAGAGGAGAGTGGAAGAAGAAAACCTGTTATGCCGACCCCAAGCATCGTGGGATAAGGGCAGGAAGATGATGACTTCCAAGGCACCGTAGTTACACCCTCTAATATCTTGGTACCTATTAAACAAAGAACATGCAAAGGTTGAAATCACCCAATTAGAAAAACACAACGATTATAGGTGAAGGTTACCATTTAACATAAGGTGGGCTATCTGCTTGCTTCCATCAACAAGTAGAATTAGTAAAAAACTATGAACTCTAGCGGTCATCAGGAAAAATATCCTCTGATTTTTTAACGTAATAACAAAAGTATGGCGTGAGTGAAAAGTTTTGGCATACGAGAAAATATTCCATGAATTCAGTAAGTTTACAATTTCAGTTTTATTTCGCTTTCGCAAAACTCATATCTTAGTTTTATGTTTAGATGTAATGTATGTTGGAAAGCGGTACCGTTTCGAGTCAAATTGACAACAGGCAGGTTGAAAGGTTCATTAAAAAATGTTTACTACCTCTGAGTGAATACTTGCAAAGCTAGTACCTTTTTGTATAATTGCAACACACACATGGATCCAAATGTTTATTATTTAAAATGTTTGTTTTACTTTTTATTTGCTTTTGGTTGTTTTTATTGTTGTTATTCTTATTTTATTTGTTGTTTTAATTCTATTTTTTATTAGTTTAATAATCTTATTTTGTATTATTGTGTCTGTGTAGTTAGGCAATTTTTTTTTTATAATTTTTTTTAAATCAATGTGTTATCTATCTACTTCCTGCACTGATGTTAGCCAAATTGTTTTATAATTAGATAGTGATTTTTGCAGATTACGGGAAAAAAATTAAGAGTAGAAGAGCTCTTTGTGAAGGGCTCGTCCGGCGAAGTATTACCACCACGCCCTTTTCTGCCGCCAAGCAGCGTTGCTGTGTTTCGGTTTGAAGAGTGTGGTTGCCGGTGTGATTACAGGCACATGAGGCTTAGCATCTGTATGCCTCAGGTTGATAGACGCAGGGCAGTGCATCGTAGGGCACGTTCCTATCGTGCGTGACTTACGAGGCAATTCTTTGTTATAGGTGATGGTTACCACTTATCATCAGGTGGGACATCTGCTGGTTCCATCAGCTAGTTGTATAAAAAAAAACAATTATATTTTTGGTTTCAAGGTATTTTTATAAGACTGGAGATTGTGTAGAACTAAGACCAACCTCCGGTGATTGAGCTATTTAATACCACCCGAAAGCTTACCCATCAAGGCTTAACGACTACTATTCGAAAAGAGTTATCTTACCCACTTTACGACTATGCATTTCCTCGGCAAACAATAAAACCTGTTTCACTCTTTCATTATCAGAGTACTTTCGCAATCGTACAAAATAAAATACGGTAAAGGTGGAAAATTCCAGCCGGGGAAGAGATTGTACGTCACAAATCTCTAAAAAGGAACGTTGCAACCAAAACTCCAACGTGACAAATGGGAGCACTTTACGAATAAATTTAAATTCATCGACCTTACACTCATAATGCCGCCACACATCTTCGTGATAGTGAATTATGCTTCTCTCCGACAATTTTTACTCCTTCCGTATTCCCACAGGCTCAAGGGGTGGGGGAAAGAACAGGTGGGGAGATAGTCGGCTAGCCAGTTGAATTATATTGTTATTTCAGAGCGATTGGGAATCGATCTTGCGTCCCGGCGGTGTTTCTTGCGGTATACCAACTACGCTGAGCCTTTAGACAAATTGCAATTCATGCAACTGAAATTAAATCAATAATATCTTTATTCTGTATAATCACAAGGATCAGGATTTGAAACGTCTTTTAAACCTGGTTACAAGTTATTCGATTAAAGCCTTGATAAGTTTTGATCATTATTGTATCAAAAGTATTTGTCATCATAAGTATCGATCATAAGTAGCTATTGGTCATTTTGCGCCTGTTCTTCTAGAACAGATTATTCAAGAATGATCGATACTTTTTACTCTAGAATCGAAATATCACCCAAGCTGCCAGCGCGGCGTTTGTAACAGCGCTTTTCGATTGTAGAGAGTATTTATTTATTTAATTAGAACGGTACGCAGACCATTTAAACTAACTAATGACAAGAATATAACTAAAATTAAAGTACAATATTTCAGTCAAGCTTACAAATAGTGTCAGAGAAGTTACTAAAATATAATAAAATATAAACGTAAATTAAAAATTAAATAATATTCTATGTAATATGCAATTAAATACGGAGGTCAACATTCAAATCCGATTTAATTATTCTATTTCACAAAACCTTAAACATTCTAACATAATTTTTTTCCAGTCATCTGCAACTATATCACAGTTTGGGTTGCTTTTCAGTACCTTGTTGAGTATGTCGTCTGAGTAAAATTTCTTAGCGATTTCTTACGACGCTTGGATTAGAACTTGTCTGGGGAATTCGGGTGTGTTTTGGACCGTCATAATGGAATATCGAAGCGGTCATTGGTCAAATTACGGATATGTATTTGTGTGACAGAACGCTATTGGTTGAGTTACTGGAATGGGTTTCTGTTTCTGACTGTTATTTTATTGCAAATTTAGTGGTTCAGTTCGTTATATAAGAAGATTAATATATGGTGGTAGTATTAGACAAATTCCGTAGTGTATTAAAAGTTGGTGTGAAGGTGCTAGTTTGACTCCCATAGTGGGGCAAATGTTTTCAAAAGTAGTAGTATTATATATTTATATATATTGTAAGATTTGAAGGATGTCGCTATTTAGTGAAAAGACTCAAACATATGAGATAAACAAATTAACGATCTGCACGTATAGGTACAAAGTGGATTAGAAATATGCGCAAACAAACATTTACGGCGCCATATTTACCAGTGTTTCAACTACTGCTGTATTGTACCTATGTTAGAGTTTAACTTTTGTTTGTTTTTAAGTATTTATTTTAAGAGAAAGGCAAGAGTCGTTACTAAATCAGTAAGAAGTAATAGAGAGAGAGTTTTTTTAGAGCAGTAGAGGTCTGTGTGAAGGGCTCGTCCGGGGAAGTACCACCACCGCGCCTTTTTCTGCCGCCAAGCAGCAACGCTGGGTTTCGGTTTGAAGAGTGTGGTTGCCGGTGTAAATACAGGCACATGAGGCTTAACATCTGTATGCCTCAAGTTGATGGACGCAGGGCAGTGCATCGTAGAGCACGTTCCTATTATGCGTGACTTACGAGGTAATGCTTTGTTATAGGTGATGATAACCACTTATTATCAGGTGGGCCATCTACTTGTTACATCAGCAAGTAGTACAAAAAAAAATTATGAAAGTGAAAGAAGCATGATCGTAGCAAGTAGATATCTTTGATTTTTGTCAACTCATATGAGAAAAAGGCGTGATTTATACGTTTTTATATAAAAGTATGCAATCAAATGAATACTTTTCAGTATTTATTGCATAATATTCAAAATCATTTTATGCTATATTTAATTGTGTAGTACTAAATGTATCACCTGTGATTATCACCTAATTTGTTTTTATAATTTTTTCATAATATTCTTGACTATTTCAATATTGAGCGTATTCAAATGAACGAATAATTTACTGCTCTGAATCAAACACCAAATACGTTTTTGTGTACACAACACTTCAAACTCGAAGCAGATCTCATCAAGTCGAGCTCAATGCGAACATAGCCAAATGAAAACTACAGTACGCGGCGCTTGCTTACACTCTCTAGAAAGCAGTTAAAACCTTTTTTTTTTTTTTTTTTTTTTTTTTTTTTTTGACGCTGGGAAAAATGCGTTACGCATTCCCCCCCATTGGAGGATGGAGGGGATATGTGGGACTCCCCGGTTTTCCGCTCCCGGTATACCCACTAAACAACCCAGCGACACTCCCGCGTCGCCTATATGGAGGGGAACTGGGAAACTGGCAGAGCCTTTTCATCCAGTCCCCCGCCGGCGATTGGCCCGCCATGACAGCGGGGCCCCCGCAACGCCCCCGCCTTTACGGCGGGGCCCGCACGCCCCCCCTTTGCAGAGGGGGGGCCCGGGAACGACCGTGAGTGCCCGGCCGTTCCCGCCCGACGGGGTGGTGAATAAGTGCAATGCGGGAGAAGGCCCCTCCAGGTCTTCTCCCGCTGTTCACCACCATGAGCGGCGCGAGAAGTTCCGCGTCTCTCGCGCGCGCTCTACCGCCTGGGTAGACCCGTAGGTCTACCCTGCCTCATCACGCTGTGCCCTCTGCTAGTCAGAGGGACACGCGGAGAGGCCCACCGTGTCGGGTTATCGGCCACCATGAAACACGTCCGCAGTACTCTGCAGGCGTGTTTCATGGTGTTACCAGGGTGCACCACGAGGAGGTTACCCGACCTAGCACCCCAAGCAGTTAAAACCTGTTATAACCCCCAAATCTGAGTTAATTTTTCGTTTCCGTTTTTGTTTTTTGTATCGTCAGGCCGGTTTAGTTCAGTTTTTTGTATATCATTTGTATGGAAATTCGATAAGTGACTCGTCTCGTCGCTCTATACAAAACTCAGGCTTGCAATACGAAAAATCAAATACCACAACCGAAAAAAAATATCGGACTCTAAGTAAAGTGCAGTATCCGTAGAACTGAGAGGGATATTTTTTTTTTTTTTTTATACTACCAAGTAAGCAAACAAGCGTACGGCCCACCTGATGGGAAGCGGTTACCGTAGCCTATGGACACTTGCAACACCAGAGGTGTCACACGCGCGTTGCTGACCCTTATATCTTTATATCCCTCTCAGCTCTTTTTGAATGGGAAACAGGAGCCCCATTCAAAAACATCTTTTTTTTAATATAGTGGCTACAATATCATTTTATGGTAAGTGACGGTGAAACCAACGATGCAGCAGAACGGGCTAGAAGATACTTATTCACTCTTGCCTTGACGAGACACAAATTGTAGTGAAAGGCGATCACCTCTGCCTATGGGCCGTTAGTAACGTGCCCTTTGTGGCATGCACTGCGTTTATTAATCTGAGAAGTAAAAAAGATGCTATCCCCGTAATTGCACCGGCATATACTCCCTTTGAAAGGGAACACGACTATCATAACTAAAATTAAGACTAAGTAAACAATAAATAAACATACTCGTATATTTGTGGATATTTCAAACGCTTTTTTTTTTTAAATATTGCATTCGGTTTGTCATCGTTGATATACGACCTGCTTTTTTTTCTTCTTGTTGTATCACAATTTTTTTCAAAAAAATTTGGTGAAATTATTTTTAGTGCGCCTCTAAGAGCGTCCTTTCGAGCTTTGGCACAAGTTTGACGGCCCACTACAGCGCCAGGTGGACATTTTTGCCAGTTTTAATAATAATACCTATAATAACAATAATAGTCTTTATTCGGAAGTAGGTAGGTACAATAGTTTATTAATGCTAATTTAAACTTATACGCTTTATTACGCTAATTCTTCCATATCCCCCATTTGCCCTAGTTTGGCATGGACCTCTTCTAACTTCTTCCATTTGTCTCTATCCCTCTCTCAACCATAGTTTCCCAGCAATAGCTTTTAAATCGTCTTCCCACCTTTTAAATGGTCCACCAAATTTATTCTTTTGGTTTCTAGGTATCCAGTTTGTTATAGTTTTGCTCCACCTCTCGGTTCCTCTTAGAGTGTGATCTGTCCATCTCCATTTTGCCAGTTTTAATGCTATTTAAATAGCGGTGTACTGTAATCGTCGTATATCCCGAGTCAACATGACGACTTATCATTAATTATTCATTAATCCCGCGATGCCGACTTGATGATAGCAAAACAATCGCACTGTTTGAAATGCTGCGATTTCGTTGCGAGTACTGATTTGTAGCCTTTGGGAGTAGACGATCCCACTGTACAGTCAGCTACTGAAATTAGAGACATGAGGACACAAATATGACATATGACACCTGTATGCTTCGAGTTGATAGAAGTAGGGCTGTGCGTGACCTGTGAGGCTTTGGTGATGGTTACCACTTAACATCTGGATCATCTTCTTGTCCATAACCCGAGCAAGTAGTTCAACATTTTTTTTCGTTACACACATGAAACGATTAATATTCCTCCCAGGCACGTTTTTAGGTTTCCAGGGTAATTTACCCTTTAGATTCGTGATACTGAGAATGAAGTTAAACAAAGAATCTAGTTCAAATAAGAAAATGAATATAACAAACAAAAATGTTGAAATGTGCGTGTGATGTTGTTTGACTGTTGGCAGCCTCTTAGCCCATGTTTTAACTTTTTTTTTCCAACAGAATTGTCTAACTAATGCTTTATTTTGTTACAGGTGGATTAACTATACGATAGAGCACACACCACTTAAAACACCGATAAGTATGAAAACTGCTTTTATAAAAAAGAACTATTTTTATCAAAAATAAAACAACCTTTTGTGAGTTTACTCACAGAAAAGAATTTGAAACTTACTTAGGTTAGTTTGAATTAAATAATTTTAAATATTTAAAACCAGTCTACTTACGTTTTTGAATAAAAAAGCCCTTATAAGATATATCTAAGCTTACGACTACATCTCGCAACGCGACGTTTTAAAATACAAATGATGACATTTCTTGTTTATATCTAAGAGTACTATCGACAGATAGAATAAGGTTTTTTTGCCAGTTTTTACGGCTCTAAAACTTAAAACTATTTAAATTTTTAAGGTAGGAAGAGCCACAAAGTGTGGGTACAAAGAGCTCTTGACTAAGGTCTCCCCCAAAGATTTCAATTCTTCTCTTTCTTGAGCTTTCTCCCACCAACTCTCAGTGGCAATTGTCAAGGACCCAAGATGCTGATGTTTGCCCATCTTTTGGTTGGGATTTCAATAAAAAATCCCTCCCAAAAGATGGGAGAAGGGAAGTGTAACACTTTGTTTACCGAACAAAGATACCGAAACAAACGCTCGAGCCAAGCGCAAAAAACCCTTGTCCGATTAGCCAAAAAAAGTACCAGAGTAAAGTTTAGAGTCAGTACCGCATTGTCTGTGTGTGTATGCGCGTTAAATGGCACTCATTATGGCTAAATTAGTTTTATGGGCGCCTGTAAACACGATCGAGATAATGCCGGCACCGGAGTGGCGGTCGTTAAAAGTTGACCGTGTAATAATTTAAAAGTTATGCGGTCGTATTTCGACGGAGTTCATACACTGTTTGTGCAATTATTTCAGCGTGTAATGTGTTTAAGGGATAAGGTAGCGTTTTAGTGGTTAAAATATTTACTATTTGTTTTTTTTTAAGTTATATAAATAAAAAAAGCTTTACCATTAAACACTAGCTACTAGTACTAATAATATTTATTCTAGTTTTACCTACATTTATATGTTAAATATTAATAAGTTTATCCCGTCTCTGTGTAAGTACCGTCTAGAGCGGTAAAAGCCTCCATTTTCCTCCATTCCTTTCTCTAGCCACTCTACTCCAAGCAAATCCCGTAAAAGCCAAAATAAATATATAGCAACTATTAATGTAACATACCAAGCTTACCTATGAAAATACATTATTATGTATATTATTTAAATCCTTTGGTAGATGGAAAAGTCCAGAATTCGTTCTTCCTGAAAATTTTATAATGGAG
This sequence comes from Chloroclysta siterata, assembly GCA_932294275.1. Taxonomy (NCBI): domain Eukaryota; kingdom Metazoa; phylum Arthropoda; class Insecta; order Lepidoptera; family Geometridae; genus Chloroclysta; species Chloroclysta siterata. The sequence continues at coordinate 3,081,600 of OW028604.1, read as the reverse complement.
GTCCATGATGATGATTTTTTATATAAATAGGTAAATCTATTATCATCAAAAATATCTAAAGATTCTACTGATTTATATTCAACGAATAACTTATCCAGAAATGTATCGGTTCGAGTAGGGTTGGTTCAATATTTGCTTTGTTTGTAGGGTATTGAGAGTATGTTGTAATAATTAATAAAGTGATACAAACTATCCTTTGTCTGTATCACTATTAATTATTACAACTGTTAAGCGGTTACTATGGGTATAGAATTTATACCTAAAATCGGCCATTTTAACCCTTGCGGCCATATGTTAAAACTATGTCGTTTTTCTAGGCTAACTAAATAAATATTGGTGGACATTTTACACAGCACTACCAAGCTTATACAATACGAACATATTTTTTCTTCGAATTCATATTAAAATAAGCTTAACTACCTTAAATAATGTAAACAATTTACTATCTAGATATACATGTAAAAATAATCCTTTCAACCCTTGGGGCCATGTTAAAACAACGTCATTTTTCTAAGCTTAAAAAATAAATATTGGTGGACTTTCCACACAGCACTATCTGGCCCCAAACTAAGCCGAAGCTTGTAATATGGAAACCAGATAGCTGATAAATTACATATATACTTTTTTTTGTAAATAAATACTTATAATATTATATAACACCCAGACAGAGAACAAACATCTATGTTCATCACACAAATGTTTGTTCTCGGTGGGGATCGAACCCACGGCCTACGGCGCAGAAGGCAGAGCTACTACTAACTGAGCTGTGAAGGCTGTCCGAAAAATAAACTCAACATTTATGAAATAATATTAAAAATACCCCATGTAGTCATTTTATTTAATAACTAGCGGCCTGTCCCAGCTTCGCATGGGTGGTCATAAATTTTTTGAACATTTTGGATAAACTTAGACCGTGGGTTCGAGCCTCGCGTCTACTTATTTCATACATTTGCACGCGCTTCTCCTTGAGTGAGTGAAATCGCACCCCGCGCGTGACCGGTGGACCCGTAAACATTTTTAATTTCGTCATATCTTTTGAATGGAATGTCCGATTTGAAAAATTTAAGAAGTAATCTATAGGTATTGAAACCGTCTTAATTATGAAATGATTTATTTGGATAAGGATTAATACCAAGGTACAAATAAAGACCCTTTTCTAGCGGAGGCATTTCAATTAATTTTTTATAATAAAAGAACACTTATTGTGACATAACTATAATAGTTAGACATATGCTGTCGCGACATTTTTTGTAGATGATAACGTGTTCTACAAAATCGTAGTACATTATTTTGTTCTATCTTCAATAGTTTTCGCAGCGCACGCGATGTAAGGTTTTTTGTTTTCCACCTTGGGTTACATTATTGAAGTTTTAGTAAGGATCCCTAATTTTTTTGAAAATATAATATAGCCTATATTACTCAGGGATAATGTAGCATTCTAATGGTGAAAGAATTTTTGAAATCGGACCAGTAGTTTTTGAGCCTATTCGTTACATACAAAAATACAAAAATACAAAAATACAAAGTTTACTTCTTTATAATATTAGTGTAGATGTCTATATTTATTGTGTTTTATTTATTACTTATTATTCTTATTTAATGTGCCTGTTCTTGAATAACTTTTCCATTTCAGTGAATAAAACAAATAGAAAAAACCCTCTGCATTTTACTCATAAAGATTGTTTAATACCAGAATACAAAATTGTTTACACTAATCCTCGATATACGTTTTAAGCCCTTAAGCTCTCCTAACATCTGTTATTTTATATGACCACATAACCAAAAATTATTTTGTTCTCACAAAAAATCAATACCCTAATATTTAGAATTGAATTTTCCGATACAAAAATGCATCCCTCGCTCGCCCGCTGGGGGTTAACCCCCCCGTTGCTATCCCGGTGTTACATTTCGCAAGGGTCCGAAACCGACAAATTATTCCCTGGGGCCTCGCGAACATAATTACTGTAATTCGCCCGCGTTGTTACTGACACGGAATCAGATTGGGATAGAGCGTATGTGATTTGTATGCCGGTGGACAGTTTTATGAACGCTCAGGGTATTTATATCGGATAGTTTTAATGTAGGTTTTATCATTTTACTTCACGAAAAAAAGTTAATAAACTACAAATACTATAAACACTTAATAAAACTAATTAATATCAGGTGGGCCATCTGCTTGTTCCATCAAAAGTAGAAGATTTCAATAGAATAGAATTTGACAGACAAACACGGGTACAGTTTGTAATAGGTATAGGTTGGGTATAGGTATTTAGTGCTCGAAAGGAGCCTCTTGAGGCGCACTTAAAATCCTTTCAACACACAGTTTCGAAAGAAACTAGTGACACGCCAAGAGAGAGAGAGAGGTACTTAGTGGATGAAACATTCAAACATAAATTATCTTTCTAGGTTTCCTATATTGAGGGCCGGTTTCACCATGCTCTGTTAGATTAACAAAGGATTAAAGGGCCGTTAAATATGTCAAAATGTACGCGTTTGACATCTAAGGTTAGATTTAACAGCCTGTTAATCCTTGATTAGTAACTAACAGAGTATGGTGAAACCGGCCCTAGTCCAATATTATAGATGTTTACCAGCATTCTGTGAGCTGAGGCGACCGATGGCGATGCAGCGCTGGTTTTCAGTTATGTTAATCTATTTAAAAATATAAGCAGTAGTCACGCACAGTATATACGCAGGACTATTCCATTCAATCTATTTCCGTGACGCACTGTGTGCTCTCCGCTCACAAAGTGGGGTGCACGATTAGGGATAAGCTTCGCTTGATTTAATTCGAGCCGGTGAAAAAATAATTGCGATAATCTGATTACATCGGCCATTTTAGGGTTAACATCTGTGCCCGAGTTTATTACGTTTCGAATGTGCAAACATGTAGAATGGGAAGAGATAATAAGGTAAAAAAAAAAACAATTTGTGAACCGAGAGACATAAAAAAGAAGAAAAGTTACGTATGCCTTGAATGAAATATTTTTTTTTAAATGAATCAAAACAAATCTTCAAATATTAATAAATAAATAAATAAATATTGGTGGACATTCCACACAGCACTATCTCGCCCCAAACTAAGCCAAAGCTTGTGATATGGGAACCAGATAGCTGATATACTACTTATATACTTTTTTTTGTAAATACATACTTATAATATTATATAACACCCAGACAGAGAACAAACATTTATGTTCATCACACAAATGTTTGTTCTCGGTGGGGATCGAACCCACGGCCTACGGCGCAGAAGGCAGAGCTACTACCAACTGAGCTGTGAAGGCTGTCTGTTCTGTTATTCAAGAGTTTAAATCAACAATAGTTTCTGACTGTTCAAACGAATACGCATCAGGCTTACGCTGCTCGCTTTTATGATTTTACAGCAAGCGTCACTTTTCTTTAGCTTTGTGAAACTTGATTTGTACTTGTTATTTTACTGTTTTTTTGTTGTTTTGTTTGGACAGCCTTCACAGCTCAGTCGGTAGTAGCTCTGCCTTCTGCGCCGTAGGCCGTGGGTTCGATCCCCACCGAGAACAAACATTTGTGTGATGAACATAGATGTTTGTTCTCCGTCTGGGTTTTATATAATATTATAAGTATGTATTTACAAAAAAAAAGTATATAATTATATCAGCCCTCTGGTTCCCATATTACAGCTATCTAGCTCCAAACAGCTTTGGCTTAGTTTGGGGCTAGAAAGTGATGTGTGGATAGTCCACCAATATTTATTTACTGTGTGTTATTGCTTCTGCTCAAAAACTTTTCTTCAAATATTATTGGCAGCGATGACGCTATTTTAAATCATCAAATTTTAGTTGCATTTTTTTCCGGAAAAAGAGATTGTAAATTATAATTCCCTACCTGATGTTAAGCTTTATTAGTTTACCAAAAAGTATGGCAGCTCACAGATACACATCGTTTTTGACGTAATATTTCTCTTAACATAAAGTCCCAGGTCATTCACCTTAACATAGGACTTATAACAACAACCGCCGCATCCCAACGACGTTGCCATTACAAAATAACCTTTTTAAAATTTTAATATAAGTTCATTACGCTACATTTTATAACGGAGAAGCTTAACTTCACCTCCCGGGGGTTCATAGAAGTGTAATATCGAACACTTGACTATATCAAGCGTCTTAAATTTAATACTTGAGTCGACCGTATCATTACTTTACAGTGCACCCTGTGTAATCTCATACAGGGTGTCCAATAACTCCATTTTTATTAGATTTACTACACTTAACCTCAAAAGTTTGTTGGGAGAAAACTCTTCTTATGTTTTAACTCGCCTCTGTCTGTGTACATTAATGAATTAAAGGAAATCACAAAAAAATTGTATAATTTCCCAAAAATTATAATATCCCACTCGGATATTAATTTTTGAAACATTGTTCTATAACTATTACATAATCCCGTGGAGGAGGAGAGGGGAGTAGGGTTGTTTCTTTGACTGGTGGGAACAACAAATAATTTCTATGACTTTTGTAAATTTGCTCATTTTTTTTATGAAATACAATGACAAGCGAACAAAGTCACGTGGGCCAAGTCACAATTAGCTGAATTTATATAAACATTATTTTACGTGTTACCGATATTCAACTAAGGTGTATTGTCAATAGTAGGCTTACTAGCAACATTTTCAACTTAGCGGTTAAATAAATTATTCATCCAATACACGCATATTCTAGCTTTTGTCCTGACGCACACATAAAAACACAACTTACAAGCATTAAAAGTAATGAGCATTCACCGATGCTACGATTTCGTAGCCCTCGTAGCACTATGCTACGAATTAAAATTACTGGCTCTACGAAAGCGATATTATTTCGCGGTATGCGACAAATCTAAAACGCAAATAAAGGAATCTTTTGAATATTCTCTTTCATCGCAGTAATGAGTTCAAGTGGTATGAAATGTCAGCTTGCTGTAGAGCGGAGAAGTTTGAATAACGAACACGGTATAAAGAGGCTGACAACCGTCGAATAACTTCTCGCTCTCATATTGCAAAATTTCTGAATGTACAATGTTTTGAAACATGAAGAACAACAAAGTTTTGGATGATACCAAAATAAACAAAGGTCCAACAGAAATATAATTTTGATCCGAACAAGTTTCCTACCTAAAAGTTTGATTGATTACGAAAACTAGTTACGAATTGTTTATAGTTGGTTGTTTATAATCAATCTTTAACTAAGCAACCAAACCACTAACTTTAGTTTATCAACAGAATCGCGTCCGTTGATAAACTAAAGTCCGCGAAAAATATAAATGAGAAAGTTACAATGTTTGTATGTTTGTGGCTTAATCAAGCCCCAAAACACTGAACCGAGACTTGCTTATAGGTAGAGTAGTAACTTACAGAGTAGTAGAGCTCTTTGTCTAGGGCTGATCCGGGGAAGTACTACCACCACGCTGTTTTCTGCCGCCAAGCAGCAACGCTTTGTTTCGGTTTGAAGAGTGTGGTTGCCGGTGTAATTACAGGCATATGAGGCTTAACATCTATGTGCCTCAAGTTGATGGACGCAGGTCAGTGCATCGTAGGGCACGTTCTTATCGTGCGTGACTTACGAGGTAATGCTTTGGATGGTTACCACTTAACATCAAGTGGGCCATCTGCTTGTTCCATCAGCTAGTTGTATAAAAAAAACCGATCGAGATGAAGCTTAGAAAAAATATAGTACGAACTATATTTTTTATGTTTTTTTATACATCTTGTTGATGGAAGAAGCAAATGGCCTACTTGATGTACCTATCGATACCTACCTTGATAAAAATCACCTATAACAGCATTGCCTTGCCTACGAGGCACGCACGATATGAATAGGCCCTACAATGCACTGCCTTGCGTCCAACAACTTGAGGTATACAGATGTTAAAATTCTTGTGCCTGTAATTTCTCCGACAACCACATTCTTGAAACCGAAACACAGCGTTGCTGCTTGGCGGCAGAAAACATCGTGGTGATTATGCTTCCCCGGAGCCCTCAAAGAATTTTACCACTTTTTATTTATTAAATTATTATAAAGATAACTTTTTATCCCTAAAAATTACCGGGAACAAGTCAATTCAAGAAAATATGATCGAAACGCCTTAAATATTAATTTTAGCTTTCAATTCGTAACACGTGAGCAAAGCCGCGAGCGATAGCTAATAATCAATATTGCACGCAAACGACTCCAGCCAATATTATCTTAAAATATATTCGAAATGGTGGTGCATCTTCCAAAATGGCTATTTAAATAGCATTTCCTCACCCCGGGCGAGCCCCGAGCAGAGAGCGTCTATCGCATCGAATGTGTACAGAAACAATATTTCTAAATAAAATACTTCCTTTGGGGACTTAAATTGAGGTGGCACATGTCACAAGACGATGTTCCACTTCGCTTTCTATTATCTTGTGCATTCTGAAATAATAGAAACAGCTTTACTACTATGGTCCTCAGGCAAGGCACAGTAGTGTCTACAGATCTATTAATATAAAAGTACTAATTCAAGTACTTACTTGAATTAGTACTTTTATATTAATGTAGATTGAGTAGTACTTACTACTCAATCTACAAGTATCACATTTGGCATACACCCACACTTTGCAAAAGTTGGTATTTCATACGTGACACGTGACAAGCCTAGCGACGCTATTAGAATACTAACTGGTTACCTTAAATGTTGTACAATACAAACGGTACTTAGTAGATAACATAATTCGTGTACCTACTCGGTATCATTTATTTGTCTCTGTCCTTTTTTGGCAATAACATGTTTTACTTTCTTTCTTTCTATTAATGCTATTCATATTGACATGACAGATGACAGCCTTCACAGCTCAGTTGGTAGTAGCTCTGCCTTCCGCGCCGTAGGCCGTGGGTTCGATCCCCACCGAGAACAAACATTTGTGTGATGAACATAGATGTTTGTTCTCTGTCTGGGTGTTGTTATATAATATTATAAGTATGTATTTACAAAAAAAAAAAAATTAAGTAGTTTATCAGCTATCTGGTTCCCATATCACAAGCTTTGGCTTAGTTTGGGGCGAGATAGTGATGTGTGGAATGTCCGCCAATATTTATTTATTTATTTATTTATATTGGACGAAATTCATATTGGACAAAATTCGTGTTGAACCAAATCGTGATAAACAAAAATCGTGTTATACATTAATCGTAGTTGAACATAATGTATTTTGGACATTAGTAATACCTAATTAGCAATAATATCCATCAACAAATATTCGCTTCCGCTCGTATTTAACACCAAACCACCGCGCGAGAATAAAAACAGCGTATCGCGCCGGTATCGCCGCATTATATTTAAGTGGGTAGTTTGAAAGAAAAACGCCGTATTGTTGTTGGAATTGAAAATATACTCGCGCCCCACTATGCCCCTAGTTTCTAAATATACGGCCCGCTACAGTGATGACACGAGAGCACGTGGACAGTTTGTTACGATATTATCGCAGGTAGGAGTAGTAGAGCTCTTTGTGAAGGGCTCGTCCGGGGAAGAACTACCACCATGCCTTTTTCTGCCGCCAAGCAGCGTTGCTGTGTTTCGGTTTGAAGAGTGTGGTTGCCGGTGAAATTACAGGCACATGAGGCTTAACATCTGTAAGCCTCAAGTTGATGGACGCAGGGCAGTGCAGGGCAGTTCCCTTCGAGCGTGACTTACGAGCCAATCCTTTGTTTTAGGTGATGGTTACCACTTAACATCAGGTGGGCAATCTGCTTGTTCCATTAGCTAGTAGTATAAAAAATTTAAAAAAAAGGATCGCGTCGACTAGATCAAAAGGTGCCAGTTACTTTTACTAGGAGGATTATGGTGTCTTCTGTTTTTTTCTATCTTTCTATTTCTATGATGTTTCAAAGTGATCGTTGTAATTCAATTGGTTAAATACCTTTTTACTTTGACTTTGTTTTGTTGCATTTCTTGAAAGCTCTAAAGTTAAAACTGATCAAACATGATTCTGACTAATACATATTAGACTCTCTCAATGATTTTATGTTTTAGGCTTTTTTTTGTTATACACTTTTTTTATAATTTTTTACAGTCACCATAGTATAGAAAACTTCTTAACTTCAGGTCTGTATATTTAGTTACTTAGAGCAAGTATGTATATTTATACAGTGCATGGTTACATTACATTATATTATTACATTGTAACAAGGATCATACAAAAGAACGCTAGGAACCAAGCCGTAAGTTTGTTGCCTGTTCTTCTAGGCTTTGGTCGCGTGGAACTGGCACCTAGAGTCACCTAGCTTTAAGACGTTTCAAAGTCATCCTTGCGATTTTATTGAATAAATACCTTTTGACTTTGACTTTGACATGGGCACTGTAGAGCTTTGGCATAGTACTTTTTGACGATCGGCTCCCAGTCTACAAATACGGCCCACTACAGAGTAATATTAGGTGCGATTGTGTTTTGTTCGGCCTTTATATCTCCGCCGTGTCGCCGTATATCTACCGGGGGCACTTTAGGGTCTCGGGCGCGGTGCCTCCGAGAAGAATAGGTAATTTATGAGGTTCTTAATTTTGTTTGCCATTTTCAGCGAGGTCTGACAATGGCGGGCCTCTTGGTCCCTTTATGGCTAAGCTTTAGGCCATATTTTAAAGCGGACCTTTTTATCTGATGAAAAGATAATCGAAAAGAAGAATATCTTTGGTTATTCAGTATGGAAATGGATTTTATAGTTCATTTTATTTTCTAGTTCATTGTCTGTACCTGTCCGTTCTCTTTTTTTTGTGTGTATGTCAAATAAATGTATTTTCATTCTTTCTATTTCAATTGCCTTGGTTTGTCTCTTTAATCGCTTATTAAACTGAAGCCACCAAGCAAAGCTTGTACTATGGAAACCATATGGTTTTCTTTCGTAATAACTTAACAACTAATCTACACTAATATTATAAGGAGGTAAGATTTGTATTTTTGTATGTAACGAATAGGCTCGAAAACTACTGGTCCGATTTCAAAAATTCTTTCACCATTAGAATGCTACATTATCCCTGAGTAACATAGGCTATATTATATTTTCAAAAAATCAGGGATCCTTACTAAAACTCCAATAATGTAACCCAAGGTGGAAAACAAAAACCTTACATTGCGTGCGCTGCGAAAACTATTGATGATAGAACAAAATAATGTACTACGATTTTGTAGAACACGTCATCATCTACAAAAAATGTCGCGACAGCATATGTCTAACTATTATAGTTATGTCACAAAAAGTGTTCTTTTATTATAAAAAATTAATTGAAATGCCGCCGCTAAAAAAGGGTTTTTATTTATACCTTGGTATTAATCCTTATCCAAATAAATCATTTCATAATTAAGTCGGTTTCAATACCTATAGATTACTTCTTAAATTTTTCAAATCGGACATTCCATTCAAAAGATATGACGAAATTAAAAATGTTAACGGGTCCACGGGTCACGCACGGGGTGCGACACTCAAGGAGAAGGGCGTATGAAATAAGTAGACACGAGGCTCGAACCCACGGTCTAAGTTTATCCTAAAATGTTCAAAAAATTTATGACCACCCATGCGAAGCTGGGACAGGCCGTTAGTTTTATTATAAACAGAGATCGGAATATCTATGAAATTACGAAAAAAATGTCTTGATAATTTTAAAATACCGAAATTCCGGAGGCATATCCATACTAGCTTATCATTTGAGGTCATTGATCCTAAATCATTCTATGTACTCCGATCTCTGATATATATATATTTTTTATAATGACTAAACCGTCCTTTGACTACAATCTCACCTGATGGTAAGCGACGATGTAGTCGACGTTGGAGCAGAACGGTCTAGAAGCTATTCACTCTAGCCTTGAAGAGATTTAGATTATAGTGGTCAGGAAAAACAGACGACGGTAATGAGTTTCACTCCTTAGCAGTTCGCATAATGTAGCTAAAAGCAAAACGCTTAGTGCGAAAAGGTGGTATGCTAACCAGATATGGATGATACCCGGCCGTGTCTACTAGTCCTGTGGTGGAATGGTGATGGCGGTATAGTATCGTGAAGTTCCTAGGCACATTCCCCGAAATGTAACCTATAGAAGATCGATAGGCAAGCAACTTATATATAACATGATTATAACATCCCGACAGAGAGCAAACATCTTTGTTACACAAATGTTTGTTCTCGATGGGGATCGAACCCTCAGCCTACAGCGCAGAAGGCAGAGCTACTACCAACTTAGCTGTGAGTTCTGAAAAGTAATTACTAGCAAATATCTACTCAGTGTCAGCAGCAGTTTTCCATAATCTGCTGGTTAATTGGCAATAGATTCTTGGAAACTTGAAAGCTTAAGCTGCGTTTCTACCAGAGCTGAGTGAGTTGGCTAAGTGGTGCGCGGGGAAAATGCCAACAAGTAGATTAAGCACATCATTTTCCTCCTAATTAAATACCCTCACGACTTTAATCCCCAGGCACGGTAGATATTCTCTTAGATTGCTTTGGTTTCGAGTATCCGCATAATCTTTCCACCAAACAGTTTCGAAAGAAAGTAGTTACAAGACAAGAAGAAGAAGATAGAATAGAAGAGGATAGAAGGTAGTCACTATGAACAATGTATTTCGATGTTTTTATATACCAGCTATGGCATATAAAAACATACTTAGAAAACCACCCAGACAGTGAACCAACATCAACGTTCATAACACAAATTTCTGTCTCCAGCGGGGATCGAACCGACAACTTACAGCTTAAGGCAGAGCTACTACCAGCGCTGCTCTCCACGTATGTGTCGAGCAGCAATTATGCTGAGACTGGACCTGTTTGGCCCACACAACACAGAGGAGACTCTTTTTTTGGCCTCTAACATGATCTCTGTATTTTTCTCCTTTTTTTCCTTTTCTGTATTGTTTTCTCTATTGTTATTTTTGTGTTCTCTGTGTGTTGACAGCCTTCACAGCTCAGTTGGTAGTAGCTCTGCCTTCTGTGCGGTAGGCCGTGGGTTCGATCCCCACCGAGAATAAACATTTGTGCGATGAACATTGATGTTTGTTCTCTGGCTGGGTGTTATATAATATTATAAGTATGTATTTACAAAAAAAAAGTATAAAAGTAGTATATCAACTATTTGGTTCCCATATTACAAGCTTTGGCTTAGTTTGGGGCTAGATAGTGCTGTGTGAAAAGTCCACCAATATTTATTTATTTATTTTATTGTTTGTCAAAAAAGATTCTTTCTTTCTTTACTACCACTACTGACTGAGCCGTCTCAGTCAATATTGTATAGTATGTCGATATCATAAATCAGCCCCTTAAAACTTTTGAATCGTTAGCTTTACAATTAAGATCATCCAGTTCACCCTAGAAACTAGAAGTCAAGTTTAATTACTAAAGTTAGGAGTGAATTAATGAATGTGAATCCCTATTAGAAGCAGCTGATTTATTTTTCCTGATAATTGCCGAATAAACTTTTGTTGAGCCGTCAGAGCTCAATTGGTAACAGCTCTGTCTTCTGCGCTGTAGGCCGTGGGTTCGACCCCCACAAACAAACGTTTGTAAGATGAACATGGATGTATGTTCTATGTTAAGAGTAGTAAGAGCTCTTTGTGAAGGGCTCATCCAGGGAAGTACTACCACCACGCCTTTTTCCGCCGCCAAGCAGCGTTGCTGTGTTTCGGTTTGAAGAGTGTGGTTGCCGGTGTAATTACAGGCACATGAGGCTTAACATCTGTATGCCTCAAGTTGATGGCCGCAGGGCAGTGCATCGTACGGCACGTTTCTATCGTGCGTGACTTACGAGGCAATGCTCTGTTATATTTGATGGTTACTTAACATCAGATGGTGACTTTTTTTTTCGTCAGCTAAAAAGTCAAAAAGTCAAAAAGAATTATATCAGCTTTATGGTTCCCATAATACAAGGTTTACTAAGTTTCAGGCTAGATACAAGCAGATGCTTGTTTTGTCAGCTAAAAAGTAAAAAAGTCAAAAAAAAAGTCAAAAAGAATTATATCAGCTTTCTGGTTCCCATAATACAAGGTTTACTTAGTTTGAGGCTAGATAGTGTTGTGCGAATATCCACCAATATTTATTAATTTTGCAAATATATTTATTTCAAAATATCATTTACCTTATACAGATCAAAAACAGGTTTTCCTACAATAAAAGTGATCTTCCAATTTTCGAGCTAAAACATTTTTTTTGGTAGGAAAGCTTATTGTTAGAATCAATATTATATTCACCTTCAGCGGACGGTGTTTTTTTACTAATATTACAGTACAAATCTATTTCTTTATGCCACAGATACATAAAATAAAAAACACAAAAATTTACATAAAAATTAAGTAATAAAAATGGCTGGCCGCCACTCAGCATGAATGCTATAGCTATGTATCTCTCTCACAGAAACAAAGTAAACAATCAAGTATCAGCCAAATACAAAGGTAGCGGTCACATTGCTTAGCACTTAGGCATCAAGCCGTAAGTTTGTTGCCTGTTCTTCTAGGCTTTGGTCGCGTGGAACTGGCACCTAAATTCACCTAGCTTTAAGACGTTTCAAAGTGATCCTTGTGATTTTAATGAACCTTTTGACTTTGACTTATTTCATAGTCAGTTCAACTCTGGCTGCGGTCGATATCGCTTAGCACTTTTATCTCATAGCCCGCTCAACTCTAGCTGGCGGTCGATACCCAGAATAAAGCTGTAGCCTCCCGCTTCGCCAATTTGCCATATCGCTGTGAGAGCATGTCACTCGGCCTGTCAATTAGTATGTCGCGGCCGCGGGCTGCGCTACACCGAGACTTGCCCGTACTTCGAGTACTTTGCTTTTAAGAGTCCCCGCAGACTATCGGCCAATAGTTTGGTCGAGTTCGACAAGGCATATCGCGTCTGATAGTGAATCACTTTTTTTTTTTATATCACCCGTGTTTCAGTTCATGTGAGGCTTAGAGCTGATCTCACCATGCTCTGTTAGTTACTAATGAAGTATTAACAGGCCGTTAAATCTAACCATAGATGTCAAACGCGTACATTTTGTCATATTTAACGGCCCTTTAATCCTTTGTTAATCTAACACAGCATGGTGAAATTAGAGCTTAACATCTCTATGCCTCAAGTTGATGGACACAGGGTAGTGCATCGTAGAAAACGTTCGTATCGTCGTTACTTACCAGGCAATACTTTGTTATAGGAGATGGTCACCACTAAACATCAGGTGGGCTATCTGCTTGCTCCATCAGAAGGTGATAAAAAGAAAAAAATTGCTAAAAAATCTCCATACTCTTTCTATCGGCCAATAATAGCTTGCTTGGGTTGGGCATATTGTGGCCTATAATTATATGTTGTTGTTTTAGTATTCTAAAGCCCCGTATTCATGGTAAACATTTGTTTAGCAACAAAGTTGAATCAACGTGTTGCGGAGTTGCTGTCAAGATGTTGCTGGCAGCACTGCGTGTTGCAGAGTTGATAGCGTCATGTTGACAAGCTCTCGCCCGACAAGCGTAAACATCAGTTTTGCGAAAATTGTTGACGTGTGTGAACGTGTTTGCAACAAATCCTATACATCAGATACAGAGAACACAACAACACTACCTCCTCGGGCAACATTTTAACGCAGACTGGCGTGTGGACAACCTGTATTGATTTAAACATAGTTGCTAGCAACATTCTCGCCGCTCACCAACAATGTTGATCAACTGTTCCTAAACAAATGTTTACCATGAATACGGGGCTTATGGCAATGAGCTTGCAACCTGTCACGTATGGTAACTAACTACTGCAAAATATGGGTATGTGCCAAATGTAATGTTACAATGTAATGTTAGGGCATACCTCTGACTACCCCCCTTAGACACCCTTAAAGAATCTGAAAGTCGTATTTAGGTACCAAGAGATCTGAGGGGATATCTACCGTGCTTGGTGATCAAAGTCGTGAAGCTGTTTCAGTTTCAAAGATTTAATATAGTCCCAAAAGTTATTACCCGAGTGGGATTTGAACCCACGACCTTCCCTCTTCGTCCGATCCGATGGCGCAGTTGGTTAGCGCGGCCCCGTATCAAGAGAGAAGGTCGTGGGTTCAAATCCCACACGGGTAATAACTTTTGGGACTATATTAAATCTTTGTGATTTTCCTTAAGTGTAGGTAAACACTATAAAACAAATAAAACTGTTTCAGTTTTTTTATTATGCGCACTTGCATATAATATCTTCATACTGATTAAGGGCCCGGCCAAACTATCGGCCGATTGAAAGTAAGTAGTCTACAGGGGCTCCAAATATTTCAGTTATCAAAAGATTCAGTATAGTGAGAGAAGCGATGGCGATTGTTTGCCCGGTAGTATTTGGAAATAGAAATATAATTATTTATTCAAAACCAAACGTCAGTTACAAAGCTAAGTATAGACTATGCTTCAATGTATTAACTTATTAGGTAGGCACTATTTCTATTTAGTGGTATTATATAATAATTTTGTGGTAAGGTAAGAGAGATATAAACATACAATATAATTGTATTATAATACATTTGTTTAATCCATGATTAAAAGAGGTTTAGAAACGGAACCTTTACGTTTCAGATTCTATCAACATATACGGGAACCAGATAACTGATAATATAATACTAAAACGCTTTTTTTGTTTACATAATATACCTTAAATATCCATCATCCACTCACAGAACAACATCGATGTTTACCACATAAATATTTGTTCTCGGCGGGGATCGAACCCACAGCCTACAGCGTGAAGCGTAGAGCTACTACTAACTGAGCTGTAAGGGCTTTGAATATTCGGTTGCAAGCCACAATAGAAAGGGCACTGAGCTGTGAGGCTAAAAACCTTCGGTTTGAAGAGTGTGGTTGCCGGTGTAATCACAGGCACATGAGGCTTAACATCTGTATGCCTCAAGTTGATGGACGCAGGGCAGTGCATCGTAGGGCCCGTTCCTATCGTGCGTGACTTACGAGGCAATGCTTTGTTATAGGTGATGGTTACCACTTAACATTACGTGGGTCATCTGCTTGTTCCATCAGCTAGTTGTATAAAAAAAAACTACCAACCCCGGTTGGGTAAAAAAAACTCCATGTTTAGTAAAAATTAAATAAAAAATGTTGAAAACAAACAAACGGATACCCAAATTACTTACGAGGCGGGAATTTTGATGGACCTTAAACTCCGAAACGAACAAATGTAAGGGCAAAAGTAAAAAAACTCATTAGTGAAACCTCCTTTGGACGAAATCGACTTCCTACGTTTACATTAAAAACACTGCTTTTATAGTACTTGCGAGGTCTTAGGGCTGTCGGTCCAAAGTTCAGCATTAAACTAAAAAAATCGTGGCAAATAATAAATAACTCAATAATATTATAACACAACACTAAAGAGACTTATGTCCAGTCCGCTGCATTAAGGCGTATACCACATTTCATATAACCTTGAAAAAGTAACCACTGCATGACAATAAACTCTTACAGTGCTAAACTCAAAAATTATGAAATCTGGGAGTTCCCTAATATTTTTAGTATAAAAACAGATTCATGAATTTTATCCCAATTTACGGTATATATTCATTGGATCTCTGATCGCAAGTGTCGTGGATTAAAATACGGTCTTGACCGTAGATTTTTCTCTTTCAAAAATGTGCGCACTGCCTGTGCTTTCAATCGGTGAAGGGAAACATCGAGAGTAAACCAGCTAATCTAACCAAACAACTTGCTAACCAACCAACCATAACTACAAATGGTATGTGACTATTTTAACTATTTTTTTTAATTTTATAATCAATTCTCGCGCCCAACCCTAGCTCGCAGCCTTCCGGTATTTGTAAACCGCCTCCGGTGGCGGCGGCGGTACGTAGATAATTAATTTGCTTAGCTCTGGTGCTAAAGTGGGAGTGGGAGGTCCATCCATTTGTTTCATCAATTATTCGTTTAGCGTTTTAGCGTGCAACAATTTATTGCGGTGTGCGCTCCACCTTATTAATCTCAGTTAGACCGATTGTTTTGATGATTTGAATTAATTGTGGCGTAACCAGCGTGAGTGGTGGCCGTTTGTTCTAATTATAATGGTTGGATGTATTAGTTTTGTCACCAGTAAAATGTTGTTTTGTTTTTGTAAATGAACTTTTTCTTTGATTTGTTTTTTCAGATTAGCATTTACACACTTTTTTTGTCTTATAACTGGGTGCTATAAATAGGGTACATTAAGCCTTGATTTCACCATGCTGTGTTAGATTAACAAAGGATTAAGGGGCCCTTAAAATGTCCAAAAGTACGCGTTTGATATCTGAGGTTAAATTTAACGGCTTGATAATCCTTTAGTAACTAACAGAGCATGGTGAAATCAGCTCTTAGTAAAATGACATTAACAGAAAGTTATATTATAGTAATAATATCAGTCATCAGTTTGCTACAGTAAAAGTTTGCTCTTGCGCACTTGATGCACATCTGTGAAATTCTTGAATGAATGAATGAAAATGCTTTATTGTACACCTTATAAACGAATAAAATAGGAAACAAATACAGCCCTACTTATATTTTATTATGTATGAACTATATGGTTACCCCAACATCGAATTTAAGAGTAGTAGAGCTCTTTGTGAAGAGCTCGTCCGGGGAAGTACTACCACCACGCCTTTTCTGCCGCCAAGCAGCGTTGCTGTGTTTCGGTTTGAAGAGTGTGGTTGCCGGTTTAATTACAGGCACGTGAGGCTTACCGTCTGTATGCTTCAAGTTGATGGACTTGAAGCAGTGCTTCTTGGGCACGTTACTATCGTACGTAACTTACGAGGTGCTTTGTTATAGGTGATGGTTACCACTAAACAACTGGTGGGCTATCTGCTTGTTCCATCAGCGAGTTGTATAAAAAAAATTATGATTAAAGGTTTTCGAAGGGTGACAAAGCGTGGGACTCCCTCCTACCCGATGGACCGACAATATAGTTTGGCTTGCGGGAAGTCGGTGGAGGAGAGGGCTCAGAATTGTTATTTTTTAAAATGCCTAGGGGAGGCCTATGTCCACTGCTAGTGGACTTCTTCAGGCTGAATATGATAATCAAAAAT
The DNA here is from genome assembly GCA_932294275.1 of Chloroclysta siterata. NCBI lineage: Eukaryota > Metazoa > Arthropoda > Insecta > Lepidoptera > Geometridae > Chloroclysta > Chloroclysta siterata. Next base: position 3,064,586 of record OW028604.1, on the reverse strand, counting down.
GAACTCTATGTAACGTTTGTTTATGCTTTGTATTCTTACAGCTTTAATTAAATTTTTTAAACATTCACGTTCATGACACATATTGTATATTTCATAAAATAAGGTAATACGCGCCGATATATACATCGGTGGTATAAATTATCGGTGCGTATTCAATATGCCATATCAAATGTTATATTAAATATTTGTAAATGTCATAAAAATGTTTAAAATTAAATATCTTTACCATTATTCAATTTGCCTATTTACTTTACGTCATTATTAATGAACGCAGCGAGGCTAGCAAGTTCCGGCGGACGCACTCGTCTGTGCTCGCAAGATAACAACTCAAATTGAGCACTTTACTAACAATGTACGTACATTTGTCTCTTTTTATCTATTTGCCTCTCTTTTACTCTTACACTGAATATTTTCTATTCATCCTCTCGTACACTTTACTACACTCGTAAGGACTACTACTTACTCTTACGTGATACTGAATATTTTCTCGTCATTCAATGTTGAGAGCAACTAAAACTATAAAAAAACATAGATAGATAGATAATTTTTGCACGGAACAAAGTATGTTGTATATAGCCTAACTTAATGCTAGAGAGCAATTTCTTCCAGTTAACCTTTGCTATTTTTGAAAAAACCGAAAGAGTAGTGCACAAATAAATATTGGTGGACTTTCCACACAGCACTATCTAACCCAAAACTAAGGTAAAGCTTGTAATATGGGAACCAGATAGCTGATATAATACATAATATATACTTTTTTTTTGTAAATACATACCTATAATATTATATAACACCCAGACAGAGTACAAACATCAATGTTCATCACACAAATGTTTGTTTTCGGTGGGGATCGAACTCACGGCCTACTACGCAAAAGGCAAAGCTACTACTAACTGAGCTGTGAAGGCTGTGTGGAAAGTCCACCAATATTTATTTTTATTTATTTTCTACAAATACACAAACATATAATATAGGCTCATCCAAAAAAATGCAAGGAACCAAGCTGCAGGTTTGTTGTCAGGTCTTCTCGACTTTGGTCGCGCGGAACTGGCGAAATTATTGTCATTGAAATGAATAAAATCCATTTTCATTTAATTTCAATCAATCACATCAAAACGGTGTTTTATTTCATTGCTTATTTAATGAATTTATGAATAAATTTTCGATCGTTTTGATACGTTGCAAAAATTGTAACGAGAAGGATTATTTGATTTTGAACAGAATTTATAAATTGAAACTTTGATTTACATGCAGCACATGAAATTGCTTCATAAAACAAAGCTTAAAAGCAGCACCTCCAAGAGGAATTTCAGCAAAAAATAAATTATTCTCAATTCTTAAATCGACTTTATTACCTGCCCATTGGCTACGTTGCGCCGTAACGCCGCTCGTAGAGGCGGCCAACCGTTAAACGGAGCGTCGTCGTAAATAACGCTCGGGCAACGATAAATGAATAATTAACGGACGTTAAACGCTTAACGGCGCCTCTAGAGCGGTTGATGCGTAGTTTTGATACGCTATCGCGATGAAGCTATCTGTCATTTTATGTTCGCTAAGAGAATAAACAAGAAATTAAAATTAGAACAATGGCGTACATTGAATCTTTTGATCTTACAATTGCTTGAATGGAGGCTTATATAAATAATAAATAAATAAATAAATATTTGTGGACATTCCACACAGCACTATCTCACCGCAAACTAAGCCAAAGGTTGTGATATGGGAACCAGATAGCTGATATACTACTTAAATACTTTTTTTTGTAAATACATACTTATAATATTACATAACACCCAGACACAGACAGAGAACAAACATCTATGTTCATCATCATGACACAAATGTTTTTTCTCGGTGGGGATCGAACCCACGGCCTACGGCACAGAAGGCAGAGGTACTACCAACTGAGCTGTTTAGGCTGTCTGTAATATTCCGAGCCCTTGCTGCTCAGTTGGTAACAGCTCTGTCTTTTGCGCTGTAGGCCGTGCGTTCAACCCCCACCAGGAACCACAATTTGTGTGAAAAACGTTGATGTTTGTTCTCTGTCCGTGTGTTACAATTTGGGTATGTATTTTCATAGTACAAGCTCTCCTTAGTTTGGGGCTTAATATTGCTGTGTGGAATTTCCACCGATAAAATAAGTAATGCCTGCAATGTAAACTTGTAACTTAATCAAATACTTCTGAGTGCTGTTAAAAAAGCCGTCACATATATTCATAGGGAGAACGATTTCGAGCCTTTTCCATGCACCTCACACTGTGGTACTGCACTGCTCCGCAACTAACATAGCCAGGTCCAAAATTGGACTGCGGAAGCTGACCGGGTCCTTCTCATCTGCATTCAAATCACCACCAGGGATGCTTGAACATTGCTGCCACCAGCCCAAGGTCCTTCGCCGCTATTTTAAGGAGTTGGGCTGGCTGGGGTGAGGTTAGCAGGGGGACAATGCACAATACACCCCATTGTGGGACGTCCGTGCAGATCTCATTCCCCCACCACGAATTAGAATTAGATGCACCTCCCGTGATTGGTGTTGCATTTATTATTTTTTATACCATCCTGTTCATTTCAACCATGACAAAGGCTTTAAAGTGGCCTAAATACTCAAACGAATTCTTTTTCGATTCACAAACGCTGAAACCTGAATCGAAGCTGTTAGTTTGAAACGTCATTCAGCTATTCTATAGTAATAGCAATTGCTATAACGAAGGCTTTCAAGCGGTGGTCACGTGACGCGAACGTGGCATTATACCGAGCTCGATACTCCATTCAGAAGCTCTCATTCACACACAAATTTCATTTAAATTGAGTCGTGACTACGTACCAATACGTGTACAGCGAACTGAGCTGAGTTTCGAACAAGCAAAGACATAGGCTTATGTTTTCACCTATACAAGGTGTTCCAATACTTGTGTTTAAAAACTTCAGGGGCTAATGTACCCATCAATATGAATAACTTTTTCTAATGAACCAACGTTAGCTTTAAGACGTTTCATAGTGATCTTTGTTTTTTTATTGAATAAATACCTTTTGAATTTGAATTTGAACAAAAGCGGTCTTCAACAATGTTGATGCAAAAAACTTATTAACATGAAAGCTTCTAATGTAAATCAGTTTGCATGCTAACAAATCAAAACTACTAAGAACTACCGTCAGTGCGCCATTTAATAAACCAAACCACTAGTCTTTTTTGTCTGCGGTCGATAAGAGACATCGAGTGGCTAGCAGTCAGCTATAGAGAGGTATGAACAAGATGCTGCTATAAATACATTTTTTTAATACAACTAGCTGCTGGAACTAGCTTTTCGCTTTCGCTGTAGGCTGCAATGGCGTGATAATAATAAATATATTTTAAGAGTAGTAGAGCTCTTTGTGAAGGTCCGTCGTCGGGGAAGTACTACCACCACACCTTTTTCTGCTGCCATCAGCGTTGCTGTGTTTCGGTTTGAAGAGTGTGGTTGCCGGTGTAATTACAGGCACATGAGGCTTAACATCTGTATGCCTCTAGTTCATGGATGCAGGGCAGTGCATCGTGGGGCACGTTCCTATCGTGCGTGACTTACGAGGCAGAGCTTTGTTATAGGTGATGGTTACCACTTAACATCAGGTGGGTCATCTGCTTGTTCCATCAGCTAATTGTATAAAAAAAAATGATAAAAAAACATCTCTTGTAAGTATTACATTGATTTAATCCCTTTTCTTCGTTCCATGGTTTGCTTATTACAACTCTCACGGGATGATAAATTGAAATGAAAATGATAGCACTCGTAAATTATGAAAAGAACGATGTAATGTCAAGGGGTTTTTTTTGAACCGGCAAGTAAAAGTTAGTACTGGGTTATGAATATTAAAAGGTTTAACGTTATTATTCGGTTTGTTGAAGGAAAACGTTATTTTACTCGTAGGAGCTGACACAGACAATTTATTTTTATAGGTTTAGAGTCGAGCAGCTCATCGTTGCATGTTTCAGCTACGTGTCTTAGGTTTGTGTCCTAAGTGTGTGTATTTTTTTTATACAACTAGCTGATGAAACAAGCAGATGGCCTACCTGATGTTAAGTGGTAACCATCACCTATAACAAAGCATTGCCTCGTAAGTCACGCACGATAGGAACGTGCCGTAAGATGCACTGCCCTGCATCCATCAACTAGAGGCATACAGATGTTGAGCCTCATGTGCCTGTAATTACACCGGCAACAACACTCTTCAAACCGAAACACAGCAACGCAGCTTGGCGGCAGGAAAAGGCGTGGTGGTAGTACTTCCCCGGACGAGCCCTTCACAAAGAGCTCTACTACTCTTAAAGAGATTGTAAATTGTAAAGAATTGTATGGAAAGAAAAACTGCTACGATACGATGAGATATTGAGCAATGTAGGAACTAAGGAAGCCAGTTAGTCTTTGGTATTATAATTAATTTTAAATTAGATAAACCCCACTATTTTTTCCCTAAAAAAAATTGACAAAGTCGTAGACTAGGTGTTAGTTTTATTTTGAGATGCAATTTCATTTTGTTGTTATTACATTAGATGCTATTTATAATTTCCCTTTCTAATTACCATGCAATAAATAAAGACTCTTCTTTAAACTTGTCAAAACCAGGGATGATTTTTTATCGGACGGATAGCATTACTCCGAGATGGTAAAACCGCCCTTACTTGTATTCAGTGGGCAAACTTTGACCTTAATATGACTCGAGTTGATTGCGTGACTTGAAACCTTAGGCTGTCTTTGTAGATAATAAAATCCGCTCAGAGATTCCAACTTTATGCCGCAGGTCATAAAGCTCAAGTTAGGATATTTTAAACTTCTAATGTTTTGGTTTACATCAAAAGGAATTGTGGAAAAATGTAAATTACATCAACTGTTTCATAGGCAAGATTTTTGTCGCATTTTTGATGGATAGTTAAGATTTTGATTACACGGTTACTATAGAAAACTGGTTTTAAAAGGTGAATGCTCATTAGTTGGATTTTTTTTGTTTCGTAAGTATATCTGCTGGTTGATCACATAACTTTGTTGCAATAAGTTTCAATCAGTTTCTGTTTGTAATAAGTAAATATGACGGCTATGCGGTTACATTTTAGCTGCAGTTGCTAACAAAGTTAGATTACGACTGGTGTTTCTATTCATGGATGATCGCAAAACTCTCATATTGTTTTATATACTTATTGGTTTCATATAGAAACTGATTGTAACAAAGTTACGTAATCACCCTGCTGGTGACCGACTCCGGTGAGAAATTCTTTGGTCATTCAAAGCCTCTGTCAGATCTTGCTTACTGTATATACTGAATTGAATATAAAATATTCTCTCTGTTCTACTTCTCTTTGTTTTTCGTTGTACTCATTCTCTTTTTGTCTTTTTACAAACATCTTCCGATGATTTCAATGGTTCATATTGGACTATTAGGACTTCTGCTTTAAAATGTTATTGACTTGATTTTTTAAACATTTTTTTCCTTTGCATTCATGCCAAAGTAATTTGTAATGGCATCACACTTTAAATTCTGTAAGCATATAGCTTCTAATGAAGCGTATTCTTATAATACATATTGAGCTTAACTCAGGAAATTCATTTGATCAAAATCAAAAATCCAAAACGGTCTTTATTCAGTACAATCACAAGTATCACTATGAAACGTTTTATATACTAGGTGAATCTATCGCCAGTTCCTCGCGACCAAAGCCTAGAAGAACAGACAAGAAACTTACGGCTTGGTTCCTAGCGTTTTTTTGTATGATCCTTTTTATAATTTTATTATGGTACCTACTTAATTGTTTAGTGTTTATGATCTCGTCAGTTGTAAAAAATTCATACAGAAACCAAGTCATCAGTTACTTGTCTGTTTATCTCGGTTTTGTTCGTTTGATAACGTCGTCTTAGTAAAGCCTGTTTATAAGATATCTCAAAGTGGTTTTTATTTTTATTCTACTAATATTATAAACGCGAAAGTTTATAAGTATGGATGGATGGATGGATGTTTGTTACTCTTTCACGTAAAAACTACTGAATGGATTTTAATGAAACTTTAAAATAATATAGCTTATACATCAGAATAAGACATAGGCTACAATTCATAAAGATATTGTGTGACTAATCCTGCGCAGACGAGGTCGCGGGCATCAGCAAATTAAATAAATTTGACTATGGCTTGACATTAGTTTGCTCGTCAGAAACTCCACGTCATATTATTAATGCCGATATTTAGCCAAACGTTTCATAACATTAAGTATAGTGTGTATTGTTATACTATTTGGCAACTGCACAACTAGATGCAAACAGTCGTAATTCTAAAGCGCACTGAATAGCTTCGATAAGCACCCAGCGACAATCTATTACAGGAAGATAAGTACCCTATATTCACTATTGTGGGCTGTTTTGTGTACACGGTGTAAAAAAACACTCACCCTTACCACTATTGACTTTCACAATATAATATCACAGTCAATATTCATGATAATAAGTCAAATCGGTTAGAACATTCTGTCGGTTTTAATTCATCAAGTTCACTCAGCTGTCATTTTGTTTCGATGAATATAGTGGTGGATTTTTTTCATATATCAAAATAATTAGGATTATTTTAAAACTTCTGATAAGTCGTTAAAACTGATGAGTTTCATCAAGAGTGTAAAAAAATACCTATACCTGAAGGTTCCCCTACTTTATTCCTTACACTTAGATCAAGGTGTAGAGGTCGATACCTCTACGTGTGCTGAAAGAAACCTAGGTGGTAGTGTGGCTGCGATGTGGTTGCGATGTTATTGCCTAGCCTAACCAGTCTACTCTGCCTGCCTACTACTGATTCCTAGCTAAGGGTCTGTACGGGGATTTCAAGTTAAAAGCGCGATTACTGAACACAACATGTTTTATTAACAAAATGACTAGAATATATTACACAATTAAACTATACACTTGGCTTGCTGCGCAGAGGTGGGCTGCGCGCGCGCACGTTGTACACGTTGCTGGCGGCGTGCTCTTCATGTTCCCACAAAGGCAAAACCGAAGTAAAAAATGAAGAAAATATAAACTGAAAAACGATACACATTACGAACCAAGATTTAAAAATATGTTTCAAAAATTTTACAAATAAACTCATAGAAGTTATACGCTCTGTAAGTCTGATTTGAGCTTACAAGAGTAATAGTTTTACACCCTGTTTTATAGAGTTTAGTTAAGGGGGAGAGAGCCATAAATCCTGGCATGACCCAGGGCCGCGGGCATAGACAAAACACCAATTAATTCTGCCATTAAACTAACGACAGGCCATTTATTATGTAGGTATTGATTACAGAAGTAGGTATGATTATACCAAATAATATACTGACCCTGCTATTACTCGTATATACAGGGGATTTATTTAAGAGGTTCTCTCGCCAAAAGTATATCACTTTTGGTGTAAATCAAGATTTTCACCTTAAAAAATTTTTTATTGAAAGAATAACCAACCTGCGCAGTAAAAAATCAGCCTACACTGACTGCCTCCTATGTTTTTTTGCATCATGTGCTTCCTGTGATCTTTATTTATTTCATTATTTATTGCACCAAACAAAGGAGGTTAATGCTAGATAGTATTTTCTACCGCCTTCTTTGCAGGCGAAAAACAAAGAGGTTGGCGTGCTTAGGCTAAAAGACAATTTGGTATGGTTCTAGAGGTATAATATAGTGTAGTAATAATGATACCTACTTAATGAGTAATACTTATTCCAGGAGAGAGACATAATATATTTTATATATGTCTCTCTCCTGGTATATATATTTTTTATTAATACCAAATATTTAATATTATTATAATTATATTTGTATATTGCAATATTTAATGCAATATACAAATTAACTAACAAAAACATGGCACCTCCTTTTTTGGATGTTGTTCAAACACAGCTTTATTCCATCCCACCGCATCATTATGACAACACATAAACAGGCGGTCTATTAAAGAGTTGTTTAAATTGATTACCAGCCGTGTAGTGTGGAGTTGAAAGGTGAGTGAGGGCGGGCGGGCACGCGATTATAATAATTTATTTCATGTTAAAATCCATTAACGAACTTTGCTAATGGTTATCATGGCATCTAGTTTGCAAGCACGTTATTTCATTATACTGTGTTGTGGTGCATATTTAATTAGTGTTTGGAAAGGCTGTGTTGAAAATCACGAAAGCCCTTTACTAGAATCTAGGTAGTAAAAAAACAAACTGTGAAAAAAACAATCATTTAGTTAACTTTTTTTAAATATTTAAAGTGATTTTTATACTGGGTTCGTTTCTGTTTTCTACCCCTTTTCTTTTTTTTTGGTATTAAAAGTAGCTTAATATATGCACGATATAGCCACTACACTTTAGCCTATAAGTTTCAACTCGATCTGTTCAATGGTTAGGGCGGGATTGAGCTACAAACAACCAAATACCCAAACATAAGAGTAGTACAGATTTTTGTGAAGGGCTCGTCCGGGGAAGTACTACCACCACGCCTTTTTCTGCCGCCATGCAGCGTTCCTGTGTTTCGGTTTCAAGAGTGTGGTTGCCGGTGTAATTACAGGCACATGAGGCTTAACATCTGTATGCCTCAAGTTGTTGGTCGCAGGGCAGTATATTGGGCACGTTCCTATCGTTCGTGACTTACGAGGTAATGCTTTGTTATAGATGAACGGTTACCACTTAACATCAGGTCACCATCGGGCCACCTGCTTGTTCCATCAGCTAGTAGTATAAAAAAAAGAAATCGTAATACATTTCGTTTTTTTTTTGTATTTATATATTTATATTATTAGGAAGGAAGTGGGATAGAATGAATTCGTTTCACCAGGTACAAGTCCCGTTAAACCGACTCAAACTTTCCCCACAAAAGCAACCGCACAAAAGTAGCAATCAAGAATGGAAACTATCGGCGAAATCGGAAAGTAGAAAAGAACAGAAACAATAGCAATTGCCCGCGACCGCTCAATGAATGGAATTAAATAGTTCCAGTTAAACTAGCATTCGACCGGAGTCGAGTTTAAGTTGAAACGCAATTAAACATTTTCCACTTGCCAATGAGCGTTGACTCCTGTGGTGCTTCCTTCGTACCGTGCCAGCTACTAGCTCGGAATGTGCCGTTCTTGAAAAGTTCTTGTAATAGTCATTTAATTTGTAAATTATTGACATGAAATTTAATTATGTATACAGAATTAAGTGTGTATTTTGAGTATTATAAACTTAAAATTATTTTTACGTGTAAATAGATAGATGATAATATATGATAGATGTAAACACTCACATCTATCATTAATAGTTTATGTTTTTCCATACTTTCCCAGCTAAAAAACATACTCTAAATCAGGGCTGTCTGTGCTAGAAATGTTTATGGAGCAAAAATAATTACTACATACACTGGCGGGCCATTTATACTAAGTGTTATCAGTGTTCAAGGAAATTCAGTTATCCTATTCGGGTTGCCAGAAAAATGAACTTTATTACAATTATATTTTTTGAACTTATTTTTCTATTAAGAAATAGGATTTGACTTGGTGATCATGAAATCATCATCTTCCTCCCACGCTAGGTGGGGTCGTCACCACAGGTTTATTTAATTCCACTGTCGGTTATTTATTTGCATGTAATCTTTCACACAGTCCATCCATCTTTTCTTTAGTTAGTGATTATTGAACTAAACCATTATAAGAAAAAGTAATGGCACAATGTAAACAAGACTTAACAAGAGAGATGGAAAGAAAATACTTATTTCTCACTTATTCCGCTCTATTATAGCTGCTAAGCTGCTGCCAACTGAGTTTATTCGTTAAATTGACAAGTTTACTTTATCTTTGTGCTTTTATACTTTATTGCGGTCAGCTTGGAACGGTTTTGTATTTTATAGCTCATTTTGAAGGTGCAGAACTGGCGGCGTAGTAAAAAATCACTTCTTCTTTTTATTATAATGCAATTGGCTCAGATTTATCAATATAATCCTTGGGCCAAGTAAGTCACCATTCAAGACCACCTCTCAGCTCACATAAAGGAGTCGTTTGTTGAGATACTAATGCTAGCTGTGAAAATTAAATAAAGAAGCACTCATACAAACACATGTGTGTGAATTTCGGAAAAGCAATTTTTATTACTGCGTCAAAATACAACCGCTATTAAAAACCTTGCAAGCCATGCATGGAATACTAACTACCTCAAAATGTGGATATGTACCAGATATAATTTTTGGACGTCACTCTTTCTACCCCTTTTAGACATCCACACAGAACCTTGAATGAATGAATGAAATATATGTAAAATACTTTATTGTACACCAAACTGAACAAAAAAACACTTAAAAATATACAAAAAGTAGTACAATGGCGGTCTTACCACTGAAAGTGATCTCTACTTGAGTTGGTACTTGGTACTAAGGGATCTGAGGTGAAACCTATCGTGTCTGGGGATGAAAGTCGTGAACTTGTTTTTTTCTGACCATTATAAGTAATGACAAGACAAAGCTTTCGATACAGACCGTGACCGTCAGTGGAGACGGTCGCACTCGGGCCGTTAGGGTGGACAACTTTGCACATAAACATTATCGCGGCGCCGCCCATGCGACGGTCGACCGACGGTCTAGTTCTAAAGCTTCTGTCTATTTACGTCTGTTGTTTACTAGGGAATTACCGTGAATAACTCACCATTCATAAGATATGGCGGCAAACTAAAGTTTTTACGCGATTTTTTCGTTATTTCATATCTTTACTGGGGGCCAGAGCTGGTGGGGATTATAAAACACATCCAGAAAGAGCTGGGAGTGTCACTTTAAACTATAAACTAAAAAAGAAGAAACTAAAGACACTATATTCTATGCTCACAAACACAAGTTTATATTGACATAAACTTGTGTTTGTGAGCACGGTATAATTTGCTGCTACAAAATTATGACAAGGAAAGTTTATCCTCTTCCCACGTCAAGTTACATCTGACTGCTACCAACTTGATCCTAAAATCCTTTCACAGAACGAGTCTAAGATCTCGTTTCTCACCTGCAAAATAATAAAAAGCATAAAAACTTATCGCATCTGGGTGCCGACTCACTGCACCGGTGCCTTTGCTTCGAGTTTATGACTTGCACCAAACTTTGCCGAGATGGTTTTTCGGTCCAGAGATTTTTGAAGGCGCTGTTATTTTACAAGCGATACTTGTATAAAATAGGCTTGAAATGCCGCTTGCGTAACACTTACTAATCGTGCTTAACAAGCCACTATTCGCATTTAGAAAGCATTGCATTGAAATAAATAAGCCTCTAAATATGAACTGTCAGAAAATGGATACGATGTTTATGATAATTATGTTTAGTTTGGTAGATGTGTTTTTAACCAAATACACTTAAATCAGATCGTTGTACAAGCGGCCTTAAGACTGTTATTGCATAATACTGTTGTACTCTGTACTCAAAACTCTAAGAAATTCTAAGGGGGTCGAGGGTGATTCATAGGCACTTTATAATACATACGGAGTATCTGATCATGGTATAAGTACAGTTAAAGATTTTATCAAAAGAACTGTGAGTTTCTTTATTATTTTTAAACGATACAGTGCTACTAAACTGAAATAAAAGACTACCTTGCTCTTTCTTGTCTGGTCTCAATAACCCAGTTTTTGTACCGTCTTAAGACTCCGTGTTATTGATATAATCGTGTTGACAGAGATCGTCGTGGCATAGATTAGAATCCCTCGATTATCTACCGTGGATGTCGTAAGAGACAACTAGGGGAACGCACCAGAGATTAGACGGCAGCATCTCCTGAGTACTTAGCACCAACACTGCGGTCACCAATCCGTCTGTGACTACAATAAACCACTCCAAATATGAGACAGGTCCACTTCCAGTAGTGTACTTACTGATGACGAAGAAGACCCGAACTCCTATGACTTGCACCAAACTTTTTCGAGACCGTTTCTCGGAGCGAAGATTTTTATACCAAAGTCGCGCTTCGTTTATTGCTTAAATAAGTAATTTTGTAGAAGGAATCTACATAATGTGAAGGGAAAAAACAAGTTGTTTACTTGCCCCTCCCTCCGGCCTGCTCAGCTCAGTCAAGTTGCTAATGTAAACATTTGAAGAAAGCTTAGGAAATAAATTCAATAAAGAAGTGTTCATGAGATGAGACTCCTTCAAGAACCTTTTTTTTTAATTTATCAAACACTAATTGGAATATTCGTGTCTCTCCATCACTCTTCTTTCCGAAGTCTGCGGTTAATACCCATTGGTGAAAGATGAAGCGTCGTATTTATCGTAAATTTTATGGTTCTTTTATAAACAAAGGATTTCCTTACCGGCGTCCATTTTTCTGAATAATTACAATATGGACGTTTTCAGGAGAAGAGTGAATAGTTCTTTTAGCTAAGCGTACTATACTATCGACCACATTAATACTTACCATCAGGTGAGTCAAACGTTTTACGTTTAACCGCGATCTATAAAGTGTTTATATCTTTTCACTACACTGTTTCGAAAAATAATAACTTTAACATTAATAACACCCTAAAATATATACTTACAAGAGATTATAGAGCTCAGGCCTATGACACACCTCAATCCACCACGTTTCTCTCTCGATGCACTGTACCGATGAGGACTGTAGCACAAGAGCTAGAAGTCATTGTCTCACGTCATACTGTGAAATCAAATTCAAAACTTACCAGCCCTGATAGCTTAAAAGAGTGTGGAAAAACCTGTATACATGCCTAATAAGACCGTAATTTATGTATCCATGAAAAGCTGATCTGAGGGCTTGTTCATTTATTTACTTTTTCTATCAACCCGCATCATCCCATCGTTGGGCAAAAGCCAAACTCCTCCTTCCAATCCCGCCACTCTTCACAATATTGTACCACCAATTGCCAGTCCCACTCATTGGCATCCTGATCGTCCCACCACCGTGCGTGGTCTTCCACGACGGCACGACGCCGCCTCGCTATCTCGTGGCTACATAATGTGGGGATTTCGACACACAGTGAGTCTAAAAATAAAGCTAAATTAATAAATTACCCTACTTTTGTTACAGCTGAAGTTTGACGGAAAGTATGACGTAGGAATACTGCGAATAGCTCTTCGCCGCTACAGGTTTATTGCACTTCGCTAGTTAATCCTTTCGATCCAATAGAATGCCCAATGTCCCACGTGACGCGATAGATAGCGATGCGGTGATACATGTGGTTAGTATGAATCTCTAGGTGCTTAAGTACTTACCTAATACCCCACTCATGATCCTTTAAGGATACTGCAAAGGCTTACATTTTGCAGTAGGTTTTTTTTTATGTAATAGACAGACAAACGGGCTTACGGCCCACCAGATGTTAAGTGGTCAACGTCGCCCATATACACCAACAACACTAGGGGTGTTGTCGTTGCGTTGCCTGCCCTGAAGGACTTTATTAACTTTTTTCTTGAAGCTATTCATGTTATAACTGAGCGGGAAAACCTCCGGTGCGGTGGTAGCTCATTCCACAGTTTATGAGTATGGGGGAGAAAAGATCTCGAAAAGCAAGTTGTCCGAGAAACCCAAGGATCCAGTAGATGTGGATGAGCTCGATCCCGGTGTCGAGAGGAGCGGTGGTAAAATCTTGACGCCGGGATAAGGTTAAATAGCTCTTCAGAACATTTGAGGTAGTTGGTTTTTGTAGACTGCTCAATTTTTCTGGACAACCATTTAGCCACTTTTACTTATATACTCTAGCAAATTAAGAGCTGATTTCACCATGCTCTGTAAGTTACTATTAAAGGATAAAACAGGCCGTTAGATCTAACCTTAGATGTCAAACGCGTACATTATGACATATAGAACGGCCTTTAATCCTTTGTTAATCTAACAGAGCATGGTGAAATCAGCTCTTAGGGCCGGTTTCACCATGCTCTGTTAGATTAACAAAGGATTAAACGGCCTTTAAAAATTAAAAAATGTACGCGTTTGACATCTAAGGTTAGATTTAACGGCCTGTTAATCCTTGATTAGTAACTAACAGAGCATGGTGAAACTGGGCCTTAGATAGGTAAATTTATTTGTAAACCTACCAAGATTGATGCATATTAAAATAACGGTTCGTTGAAAGCAAGTGTTTGAACAAACAGACGGCACATTTCAATATTTTTACAATCACTGAATGTAGTTATGAAAAATTGCAAACAATAAAGTTTCGGAACTTTTTTTGGATAGATAGTTTAAGATTTTTTTTTATTGTTTTATAGACTTATCGTGTCACTAGTTTCTGTCGAAACAGTGTGGTGAAAGGATTTTAAGTGCGCCTCAAGAGGCTTCTTTCGAGCATTTGACACATGTTATAAAACTTTTTAGGTTCTACGACATGTCGGTTTCCTCACGATGTTTTCCTTCACCGTTTGAGAGTACTGGCACATACATTTTTGAACAGGAAAACTCATTGGTGCACGACCGGTTTCGAACCCATGACCTTAGGATCGGAAGGCGGGGCCACTAACACTAGACCACCAGTGCTCTCTGTCACCTGATTGAAAGTGAAGATGCAGTCTAAGTTGGAGCACACATAGTTATAATCCACTTATCTTCACTTTTCAAATTTTCAAACTAGTTTTCCTGTCAAGGAAAAATGAAAGTGCAACAACTAGATAAAAAAATTGCCGTCGTCTGCTAGAACTAAGAGCTCTGACAAACAATGCCTACCGCCAGCAATTAATATCGCCATTATACAAGCACCCCTCGCCAGCTGATCCGATACAAAGGAAAGTGAAACGGACAAGTGTGAGTAGCCTCCTGATCGTGATTTTACTAGGAATACTTTTTTTATACTTCTTGCCGATGGAATAAGAAGATCGCCCACCTGATTTTAACTGCTAACCATCACCACTCTTCAAACCGAAGCACAGCAACACCGCAGACTTAGCGGCAATAAAGGCATGGTGGTAGTACTTCACAAGACCTTCACAAAGAGCTCAAGTCAAGCACGAACGCACGATATATCCCCGTTGATGCAATGAAGTCTTATGTGGCTCTGTAATCAGCTTCTTTAAATAAAAACACAGCAACGCTGCTCGGTGGCAGAAATAAGCATAGTGATAGTACATTCCTGGAGGAGCCTTTAACAAAGAGTTCTACTACTTTAATTTGGTCACTTAGATGTATTTTAGTTTTTTAAATGCGATAACGTACTATTCTTCTGTATTGATGGTCTCTCGTTTATTAGTAAGTATATTTTTTGTAATAGTTTTTGTAATAGTGGTGACAAATATAAAATGTATTTTTTTTTCTCTATTTGGCTGTTGTGCAATTTAAAGTAGGTAGGTATACATTGGTCTTAGATTTATAATTTAGAATGGACTTCTAAAGGAGACGCCTGAATCAATTTCGCATGGTTTTGTTTTTTTTCCTTTCAATACGGAACCCTAAACGAGCTAGTACCATCCAGAGTGCCCACTTCGTAATGTAGCGAGTGTTTGTATTGTGATTAAAAAGGGGTTGGAATTGAAAGATGAAGTACCTTGTCTACGAGTGTAGTATGGGACAACCTTCTTTCTCATCCGGTTTTTTTAAGAGCAGTAAAGCTCTTATTAGCGCTCACCTGGGGAAGTACTATCATCATGCCTATTTCTGCCGCCAAGCAGCGTTGCTGTTTCGGTTTGAACGTTGTGGTTGCCGGTGAAATTACACATGAGGCTTAGCATCTGTATGCCTTAAGTTGCTGGACACAGTCAGTGCGCGTCCGTATCATGCGTGACTTACGAGTCAATATTTTGTTTATAATATTGTAAGTATTTTATTTACAAAAAAAAAAGATAAAAGTATTAGATAGGTATATCAGCTTTATGGTTCTCATATTACATGATTTGCTTAGTTTTTATGGCTAGATTACTTAGAGAAGTGTTGTGTGGAAATTCCACCATTATATATTTATTAATTGCGTAAAGAATCATTATTCAGTATCTTTTCTCAAAGCCCAACTACTACAAGATAAATTAAATTTCATTTTATTTTCATTAGTCTAAGAATTATTTTCCTTTGTCGACTTCCTACCGTTTAACTCAAAGCCATCATTGTTTTAATTACAAATTGTACAAAGTGAAACTAAGTCTTGCTGGTCAATGAACCGGAGGCGAAAAATTAAAAAAACTTGCCCAGAGCCATGCCACTGGAGCTGTACATTTGCAGTAGTACAACTTCAGAAATATCCAAGTAAGTTCCAGGTGGTTTTATAAGGCTCTAATCTTACTATATCGAGTGCTCCGCACCACTCGATACATATCTAACGATTTATGACATCTTGAGAATATGGAAATTCCAATATGATTGTTCTTTTTTGTACGTTATGTGATTTGATACGTGAAATCAATATTTATTCCTCAAAAGTCATCCCCCAGTACTCGAAACAGCGTGCAAATCAAAATAAACATACCAAGAGTTGAACGCACACCTGTCCATTCAGTAGCACAACTTCAACACACCTTTAAAAAATATTCCGAAGTAGTGAGAATACCTGGATTCGCGAGCTTATCAAATAAAGTTAATGCTACTAATCTATTATATTATCCATCGAGAAATTCAACTGTCCAGGGGCCTTATGCTCACTTCGAGCGAGATTATCTCACGGTGGAGATGACGTCCAGTTCCCAGCTCCACCATCAGATCAGTTTAATAATTTTCATCATAAGGTTTTCTCTACCGCTGTTCACGTATATGTTTCTCTTTAAAAACACGGCAGCTCTCAGATGTTACTTTTACGGCCGGTTTCTGAAAGCTCGATCAAAACTAATCGGATGTCAAGTCACTCGCCATTTCAACTATTACATCGATTGAGATAGAGATAGCAAGTGACTTGACGTGTGATTAGGTTTGATCGGGCTTTCAGAAGCCGGCCGCTAGTGTCTCAAGCTACGTCATAAGTGCTTCATAAGAGTTATTGAGATCTATTTTTAATATATTTTAGATAAATTTCTAGTAAAAAAAAACTATTTTTAATAAATGAAGTTGTGCTACTGTAATTCCCCACGTGTGATCTCGTTCGCATCCCTGTGGCTTTCTTAATTAACGCGAGTCTAATTAAAATACCATTCAGCTATACCAGTCTGCAAAAGCTTCATTGCTAGTATTCACTTCTATTTCGTGTCTTTAGCAGTCTTTCCTGACATTTTGCAATTACTACTGAGCTCGGTGTAATTGTTAAAGGTTAAATAGTGGTGGCCGAAGGTTTGAAAAAGACGTATCGGACCTCCAGTTACTCGAAAGGTCGATGAGGGTAGGAAAATCGTGTGGAATGGCAGGAGTAAGAGAGGTCTATACCCAAAAGTAACATAAGTCGAATTGCGGATGATGAAACGACTGAAAAATTGCAAGAGATTCTGCAGCAATTGCAGCAAATCACGCCTGTTACCGTTACATAGTAGGCGAGACTACCTATTTAGGAAAATACTAGGCCATGTCTATTTCTTTGACCAAGCAGCCTTGCTGTGTTTTAGTTTGAAGGGTGTGGGTGCTAGTTAGAGTAGTAGAGCTCTTTGTGAAGGGCTCGTCCGGGGAAGTACTACCACCACGCCACTTTTCTGCAGCCAAGCAGCGTTGCTGTGTTTCGATTTGAAGAGTGCGGTTGCCGGTGTAATTACAGGCACATGAGGCTTAACATCCGTATGCCTCAAGTTGATGCAGACGGATACACAGGGCAGTGCATCGTAGGGCACGTTCCTATCGTGCGTGACTACGAGGCAATGCTTTGTTATAGGTGATGGTTACCACTTAATATCCGGTGAGAAATCTACTTGTTCCATTAGAAAATCGTATCAGAAAAATACTTGCTTTATCCTGGCACGGCTGCAACTTATTATTGTACCCTTGTCTAAGTCCGTTCATTAAGGAAAGTTGAATTCGAACCCCTATGAAGCGGGGATGCGTATGACGCACCCTCAGTAGTTTTCGTTTCACGCGGGTGGTATTCATTCTAGTTATTAATAATTTATGACTATGAATACAAGTATTTAATAAATGTAAATAAAATAAATAAATATTGGGGGACATTCCACACAGCACTATCTCGCCCCAAACTAAGCCAAAGCTTGTGATATGGGAGCCAGATAGCTAATATACTACTTATATACTTTTTTTTTGTAAATATATACTTATAATATTATATAACACCCAGACAGAGAACATGAGAGAATTGTGGTCTAGCATGCCCAATGATTTTTTGTAATCTAGCTTGGCCTAAGTTTGTAAGGTAACGCTTTGTCTAAATCAAAAATGTAGCACAACATACAGAAAAGCTCTATTGCAGTTTCTCTCTGTAGATCGGAAAGTAGAATTTTTTGGGCTAACACCATGAAAAATTTGTAATAATTTATTAAAATATATTCAAGATATAAAAATAAAATATAGGCAAAGATATTCAAGATAAAAAAAATATTTTCAACTTTACATCAAACGAAATCGAGTTACAAAACCCGCTCGATACTTTGTTGTAGAATTAAATTAGAATGAAATCAGTTTTGGGTTGCCAGCTTGAATTCCCATAAATCAATATGGGGAACTTTTGATGAACATAATAATGTATGTGATGAATGAATGTCTGTGGGTTAGGGTTCTGTGGCCTATTTGTAAATGGGTCGAGGTCGATCTCAATTTCTCTTTCTATCCTTCCTCTATTTTTGTGTCAACGTCGTCAATAAAGAAATAGTGAAGACGAAATAAATATTGCACGAATTGCAACCAGTATATATATATATTTTACATTTATATTATGTTTAAATGCAACATTTGATTTATAGAAAAAACAATACCTACTCTTTATTATAATAATGAATTAAAAATAGTATTTGACCAAAAATCCTCTAAAAATTAATGATTGAACATACTGTATAGTAAACAAAACAACACGTATAGAAATAAGATAATAAATTTACAATAGCCTTTTTTTTTTTTATGATTTTATGATATTTTAAGGCGTTTTTCCTCTATGGGTTGTATGGGTTCGTTCGTGCTTTCTACCCAGTTGTTGGTGTATTTCGTGATGTGAAGTAGCCTATAATATACTGATACAGGTTACGAACTATATTTTCAAAGTTTTAGTAGGTTCAGGTTAGGGCGTGATTTAGAACTGGTGGTCTAGTGGTAGCGGCCCCACCTTCCGATCCTAAGGTCGTAGGTTCGAAACCGGTCGTGCACCAATGAGTGTTTCTGTTCAAAAATGTATCTGCACAATGCCAGCATAGTGAAGGAAAACATCATGAGGAAACCGGCATGTCGTAGAACCTAAAAAGTTCTATAAAATGTGTCGAGTGCTCGAAAAGAGTCTCTTGAGGCGCACTTAAAATCCTTTCACCACACTGTCTCGAAAGAAACTAGTAACACGACAAGCGAGAGAGAGGGCATGATTGAGCCACAAATATCCAAACATCGTAACTTTCACAATTATTTATTAGTAAGATAGGATAGGAATTAGGATAGAATACATAGGGAAATATATATATTAGGATAGGATAGAAAGCAAATTAGCATACACATATATAGCACATACATAGAAATTATTTTCCCCAGTAAATAGACACCAGCATACTGCGGTAAGATTCTAAATTAAATTCGTACCGTGTATTGTTCTTTTAAACTTAACTGTATCGAACTAAAAGTTACCGATAGCTTGGTAGGGATTTTGAAATCCGGCTCAATAGTCCGTCTTTTATAGTCCGCATTATTTAGACGGACAGTACGTTTGAAGATAAGTGTATAGAATTTCTGAAGGTAGAAAAAAATCATTGCAAATATTCGGCAAAAATATCATTTCGATTTAACCAAGTTTTTCTACTTAACAATTTGATTAAGTACGAAAACTAGTTAAGCATATTTATCCTTTTGAGGATAGTGTGTTTAGTTCAAATGAAATTTTTCTGATGAGATTTTAAACTTAGTCTGTAAATGGACAATGCCAATTATTTTCATCTCTTCATAATGGTGTCCTTAGGTACATGTAACAAGGCTAATATATTAAGAAATTTGTTTTACAATTTAGTTACGTAATGGCTACATATCAAAATAATATCATATAACACCCAGACAGAGAACCCCTCTATTCTCGGTGGGGATCGAACCCACGGCCTACGGCACAGAAGGTAGAGCCTACCAACTGAGCTGTGAAGGCTGCCACATTGTATCGCTATAGCACTTTTCTTCAAGTTTTCCTTCACCGTTTCAGACCACTGGTAATAAATAAATTGCATCCAACACTTTGAATATTACAACTATCTGCACAGCAATACATTAAAACCGTCTTTTATTTACTTTTTCGTTCTTCACCCCCACAGCACTACAAAAGCAGAGCCGCCGGTAAAGACGAGACTTACCGGTAACATTTAAGCATTAACTTGGCTTCTTGTATGGTTCTTGCAGAGAATCCGCGGAAAGTAGTTTTTCCTACCGAGCACACAGATTACTAAACAGTTTTAACGTGTGTACATTGATTTCTAAGGCGAAATCGGTTGTGGATTTTTTGGTCAGTGCCGCATTATGTTAGTTAACAGGGGCTTAAAGCTACTTTTTTCGTTTCTTTAAACATTGGTGATCTATAAGATGACCCCGTCGTTTGCTTGTTAGTTGGTAGGTTTAAATCCGGACGCGCAAAAATTGATTTTTCCTTTCGAAAACATTATGTGCGCAAAGCCTTCAGACGCTGAAGGAAAACATCGTTAAGAATGACGAGCCCTACGGTGCACAGCCCTGCGTCTATGAACTTATGCCTGTCATTTCACCGGCAACCACACTCTTAAAACCAAAACACGGCAACGCTGCTTCGCGGCAGAAAAAGGCGTGGTGAAGGAGCTCTTCACAAGACCTCTACTACTCATCTTGACATAAGCTTCTCAACTTGAGGCATAAAGTTTTATATACCTAATGTGCTTGTAATTTGAACTGGACACTGAAATTTCAGAGATTTCCATGCAGCAAATTTTATCAAAAAATGTTAATTAAGCTGAGTATGCTGCGCTGTCCCCTGCCCGGATCTCTATGCAACGTGTACCACTTAAATATAAGAGTAGGTCAACAAAGTGTACGTAGAGAGGGCAAGTTTTAATAAGATTCCCCTGGGGCTGCGAGTTTGTTTGCTTCGACCGTTTGTCCCGTATTTATCGTATGAACTAATAATACTATTGTAGAGGTAGCAATTTTCTATATTGGTTCTTGAGTTTTGTTGGTTTTGCGGATGAGATTTCTTTTCGAATGGTTTCATTTCGACCAATAAATATAGTGAAGACATTCTTGAGCTCCCGGGGATTTGTAATAAAGCTAAGAACGAAACGCATTATTAGAAATTAATAGAAATGGTTCTCAAAGTCCAAAAAAAATCAAGTTCAAAAAATCCCTGAATCACGAAGAAGTTCAATTGAATCACAAGGATCACATAGAACGTCAAAAACATAAAATGTACAATATTAAACGACCTATGGTCATTTTTATTTGAATGACTGAATGTTTTTTTTTTTATTAACACACATAAACAAACACAGAGATAACTATCTGATACAGATCAAATAATATTGCTAACTTGCAAAAGTAATTAAGTATTCTAGTACATTGCTTACTTATAAAAGAAAACTTTTTACAAGGGCTTTATATGTATTGCGGATTCTCCGAAATTCAATTCTTAATTTGTTGTTATAGATAGATAGAAAAGACTTTGACAGCCTTCACAGCAAAGTTGGTAGTAGCTCTGCCTTCTGGGCCGTAGGCCGTGGGTTCGATCCCCACCGGAACAAACATTTGTGTGATGAACATAGATGTTTGTTCTCTGTCTGGGTGTTATATAATATTATAAGTATGTATTTACAAAAAAAAGTATATAAGTAGTATATCAGCTATCTGGTTCCCATATCACAAGCTTTGGCTTAGTTTGGGGCGAGATAGTGCTGTGTGGAATATAACAAAAAACCAACCTAAAACTACTTAATACAATGGGCAGTCTTATCGCAAAACAGCATATATTATTATAGCTTATCACATTGTCGTTTACCGAATAAAACAGGTAATAAAATCTGTCTGAGAGCTGCCCAGCCTCATTTTTCAGCACCATCTCAAAAGGTAGTCAAAGAAAATCATTTTCCCGGCATTTTATCTCAACCTGAGAATAATGTCTCTTGCGGTGACGTTTTTATAAGAGTCCTGAACTTCTCCCGGCGTCTACGATCCCGTTTGATCTGCTAGTTGGGAATTTACCCCACAAATCATTCCCGGATCGAATTTCCCAATTCTGTAGCGGAATTTGCTCGTAAAATATTGCTCTCATTTAATTCTTACAGTCGAACGAAGTTTTGCGAATTTATTGGAGATTTTTTTTATGCCTTTTGACTCGACTTTATAATGCTGAATTTGGATGTCGATGAAACTTTATTTCGGGAGTGTTATTTTTGCCGCCTCCCTAGATTGAATTCTGTGATAACTGACGATCGTTTAACCAGTGAAGCAAAAAAATGTGTCATTACTCGTAAAGCACTAATTTTTAAGGCACCGATTTATTGAGCACCAATCTTGTTCCTTGTTGAGCACCAATCAATTTTTGGATCTCTACAAAGAATATCAAAAATGCTTCCTCGTAGAGCACTGAGGTGCACTAGCTTCTAAAGTATGCCTCTGGTCAGTTATATAAAAACATGTTGGGACTTCAAAAACAGACCACGGTCGCATAGGTACAATAATAGTTACTGTGGTGTGATAAGAGTCAGATGGCGCAGGTGGTTAGGGCAGCCCTGTATCAACGGGAAGGTTGTGGGTTCATCCCGATAGGATACGCTACTTTTATCCCAGTACCACGCGAGAAAAACCGCACGAACGCTAGCGAACACCAGCACTGCAGCCTTTTGCCAGCTCAGTGCGAAATCGCGACCACAAGTGCTAAAACACTGATCCCCGCTCGGCCGGCTAACTGGATGCAAGTGCATTAGCCGGCGACCGAACACAGAATTTAACTGCGGACCGCATTATAGCTGCATTTGTATGCCATTACTCGCCGCCCTGCACTTCTAACGGGAATTCTCTTACTAAGGCCCAGTTTCACCATGCTCTGTTAGTTACTAATCAAGGATTAACAGGCCCTTAAATCTAACCTTAGATGTCAAACGCGTACATTTTGTCGTTTTTAACGGCCGTTCAATCCTTTGTTAATCTAACAGAGCATGGTGAAACCGGCCCTAAACATACGTTTTTGTTAGTTTTATAGTGTTACACTTATGGAAATCACAAAGTTTTTTGTTTTTTTTAATCCCAAAAGTCGTTATCCTAGTGGGATTTCAACCCCTGATAGGAGGTTGAAATCCCACTAGGTTAGTTAAAAACCACCTGCTTCATCGGACTCTAATCAAAGGCATAATATAAAAAAAAAAACTTTGTTAACATACCCCATCATCATCATCATCGTACCAGCCTGGTTTCCCGGCAATGCGCCATCTACACTCGCGAATTCACGCCGTGAACTACGAGTAGGTTGTCCCTTTACACTCGCAAAGTTACGCAGTTTCGTTTGCCAACCAAACGCGAGCCCTTTGCAAAAAGTCACGCACGATAAAAACGTGCCCTACGATGCACTACCCTGCGTCCATCAACTTGAGGCATACTGACGTTAAGCCTCATGTGCCTGTAATTACACCGGCGACCACACTCTTCAAGCCGAAACACAGCAATAATTTTGCGTGCTGGTAGTACTTCCCCGGACGAGCCCTTCACAAAGAGCTCTACTACTCTTGTCTGTATGTTAATTCTTTGCCATAACAACATTCAGTAATCTCCAAAAATTTTGAAATGTGCGAGCGAGGAGTTTATTGACGGTTCTCTGCCCCTTAACAGTGCACTCATTTAACAGTTGTTGGTATTCCATTAAAATAACCGAAGTTACTGTAAGCCATAGTAAAGCGACACTTTAGTGCGACACTTGTATCGCAAATCCATACAACTTGCCTTTATGCCATTATAGTATTGTAGTGCAGTTAGAGAAAACACACATAGCTGCGTTGCGTATTTTGCCGCTACGATAAAATAAGATTAATTATAATTCGTCGCTTCATTCTTCAGTTATAAACATGGTAGTATCCTCTTTAATGATACTGCAACCTTCGCACATTTAAGAGTAGTATTTTAAGAGTAGTAGAGCTCTTTGTGAAGGGCTCGTCCGGGGAAGTACTACCACCACACGTGTTTCGGTTTGAAGAGTGTGGTTGCCGGTGTAATTACAGGCACATGAGGCTTAACATCTGTATGCCTCAAGTTGATGGACCCAGGGCAGTGCATCGTAGGGCACGTTCCTATCGTGCGTGACTTACGAGGCAATGCTTTGTTATAGGTGATGGTTACCACTTAACATCCCTGGAAGAACTTCACTTTGCAAGTTCGTTTGATCATATATTTTATTGTATTTCATTACAAACTTTACATCATGTATTTAAATGATGTAAAGTTTGTATCAGGTTTATTTATTACTAGCAGCTTCTCGCGGCTTCGCACGCGTTAAAGTGGTGAGCCGTGAGCCGCCTATTGCACCTTTTTCGGGGTAGTTTTCAAATATTTAAAACGTGATTCTAAATTATTTATTGTGGGGTTTATTTACCCCAAGTTAAAAGTCAATCGCACCACGCGTTAAAAAACTTCCATACAAACTTTGTCATCCCTTTGCACACTTATTAAGGGTAGTTTTGAAAAAATAAAAATGCCTTTCCTATTTTTTAACTTTGAAGTACATGTAATCCAAGTTTCAAGTTTGTAGGTTCAAGGAATACAATTTTTCATACCAACGTTTTCAACCCTTTTTACACCCTTAGGGGTTGAATTTCCAAAAATCCCTTCTTAGTACACCTCTACGCCATAAGACCTATATACTCTTCAAATTTCTAGTCTCTAGAACCAGCGGTCAAAAAACTCCCTTACAAACTTTTACATCCCTTTGCACACTTATTAAGGGTAGATTTAAAAAACTAAAAATGTGTTTCCTATTTTTTTGTCTTGAAGTATATGTACTCCAAGTTTCAAGTTTGTAGGTTCAAGGAATACAATTTTTCATACAAACGTTTTCATCCCTTTTTACACCCTTTCCAAAAATCCCTTCTTAGTACACCTCTACGCCATAAGACCTATGTACTCCACAAATTTTAAGTCTCTAGGACCAGCGGTTTAGGCTGTGCGTTGTCTATATGTCAGTCAGTCAGTCAGTCAGTCAGTCAGGACTTTGATTCTTATAGTATTAGAGATAAAATATGGCACTGCGAGCCATTACACTCGCTCAAATTTTTGAAGTTAGTAGGGTTTATTACTCGTAGTTATCCTTTAAATTATCTCACTATGATGCATAAAAAATGCCTAAAAATGTAAAAATCAATTACTTGTTTTTTTTAAAGGCGTGTGTTTTCTCGCCATTGACCATAAAAATGCCTGAAACTTGAAAAATCAAAATTATTGTTTTTTGAAGCACAAGCTCCCCGGCTGGTTTAGCCACCCGTGTGTACACTAAGACACCCCACATGTACTTACCGGCAGGTGCGCGCTGAAATTGTTTCAACTAACCTACGCAAATATTAGTTAATTAATGTAGACTGACTATGGCTTCGACCGCATGATTATGCATGCTTTCTCCCTTTTTGGCTGTCGTCCCTCATACGGCACTCGTAACTCGTCGGTCGCAGTATTAATATAGAAAATGACGTAATTTGTGATAAATGAAAACGTGGTCATTAGAAAATTACGCAGACAGTTGCAAACTATCCAGAGATAGCTCCACTGATCCAAATCAGTGCCAACTAGACGCGTCCTCAAGATACTACAATTACTACTGTATTGGCACGCTGAACGGCAATGCTAATTCGCGTCGCCTCGATAATACACCCAGATAACTTTTTAAAGACCGTGTCGGCTTGCGATAAGTACCCCACGAACTTAGAGTCTCAACCCAGCAAGAGGAGCAAAAACGTACGCGCTGCCGAGACCTCAAAATTTATTGAAATCAAATTTTTATTAACTATCATTTAATAATATAATTTAATCAAGAACACAAGAACAAAGTGTCTTCGCCTTAATAGATACAGTTAAAAAAGTGTTAGTGGACACATTCTTAGCTTACTTTAAAAAACTAGGTCTATGTTAAATTACCTATAAGCCGTAATAATGTCTAGATTGTAATATTATTAAAATATGAAATAAAATAATAAGGTAAAATATAAAAAAAATAAAAACAATTATTATATACATACCTACATAATTATTATTACATAGTACCTATGTATTTATAGTAATTGTTTGATCTGATTATTTTTGTTTATTTCCAAAAAGCAAGAAAAACTATCATTCATAGACATTTGCATGATACCGTGTGAGGTTCCGTCTGTCTTAGTTTCTATGTTTTTTTCGTAGTCTACGTTTGTTCGATGGCCAGAAAAAGGTCAAGCAAGTTTACATATAGGGTTGAAGCTAAGCAGTTAGCTCGGGCCTCGCGACTATTTGACTTACTCGCTCCCCACACTGAATCTCGAGCGAAAGCGAGAGAACTCGACCGAGCCGAGTCCACTCGCTGTTTATTTGTCTAGTGAATCTGTAAACGGAGCATTAAGAGTATAAGTGCTCTAACAACATTTAAAAATTCAACTCCTTAGCGGGTAAAATAAGGGATGAAAGTTTTAAATAAACGCACAGGCCGTTAGGGCTAGAAACTTAAAATTTCGCACACATATCCCTCTTATGAAGTAGGCATCCACTAAGGAAGGATTTTTCAAAATTCAACCCCCAATGGGGCTAGCGGCTCGCCCGACTATGTAGGGATGTTTTAATAAAGTACCAATAAAGAAAGGTTAAGGCGAAGACAAGAGCTAATGTGACTGTCGCTCGCACGTTTCGACATGTTGAAAGATATAAAATCTCTAAACTCATTTTCGAAAAATCGCAATTTCATTTTGATCGATACAAGTTATCCTACTTAAAAGTTTGCTTATGTACGAAAACTAGTAAAGCAAACTTTTGAGTAGGAAAACATGTATCGATCAAAATGAAATTGCGATTTTTCGAAAATGAGTTTAGAGATTTTATATCTTTTATATCAAAATGATTTTTTTACTAAACTATGTGCAATGTGATTGCACACAAAATGGTTGATTGCGATTTTTCGAAAATGAGTTTAGTGATTTTATATCTTTCAACATGTCGAAATATGCGAGCGAGAAGTTGTTTGATAGTTGTCAGCCCCTTAAAGAAGTTCTAAAGTAAAGGAGCGCGAGCGAAGCCGCGGGTTTGAGAGGTTTGTGCCGCCAAGCAGCAACGCTGTGTTTCGGTTTGAAGAGTAGTTGCCGGTGTAACTAATTACAGGCACATGAGGCTTAACATCTGTATGCCTCAAGTTGATGGACGCAGGGCAGTGCATCGTAGGGCATGTTCCTATTGTGTGTGACTTACGAGGCAATGCTTTGTCATAGGTGATGGTTACCACTTAACATTAGGTGGGCCATCTGCTTGTTCCATCAGCTAGTTTGTTTAAAAAAAAGTCATCAATAAAATTGTATCTACAGAAAAAATGCCCGTTTCTGTTATGCCTATGCCTCACTAAATTCGATTGGCACCTCACTAAGGCTTCATTATTATATTACCTATATTATAAAAAGGATCATACAAAAGAACGGTAGGAACCAAGCCGTAACTTTGTTGCCTTTTCCTCTGGACTTGGTCGCGTGGAAGTGGCACTTAGATTCACCTAGCTTTAAGACGTTTCAAAGTGATACTTGTGATTCAACTGAATAACTTTTGACTTCGACTTTTTATCCCCAGGCACGGTAGATATCGCCTCAGATCACTTAGTGAAAAGTACCAACTTAAGGGCCGGTTTCACCATGCTCTGTTTGATTAACAAAAGATTAAACGGCCGTTAAAAATGACAAAATGTATGCGTTTGACATCTAAGGTTTGATTTAACTGCCTGTTAATCCTTGATTAGTAACTAACAGAGCATGGTGAAATTAGGCCTAACATTTACATTTTATTTTTTATTATTTATAACCAATCACACTAATTATTATACAGAGGTTAATTTGAATTACATAATAAACATTAAAAAATATAAAATAAAATAGAAATTAAGTTATGTCAGTATTTAAGTACACATAGACAAAAGATTAAATAATAATGAAGTAAATAAGTTCAAAAGAGAAATAAAAATAATTATCTATGTACAGTACAAAAGATAAAATAAATAAGGATAACAATAATTACAAATTTACAATTTAATTACAGTGAACTAAGATTCTATCTATAGGGATGTCTCGGGGTTATAAGTACCAAATATAGAGGTACATCGAACATATTGCAATAGTTGGTATTACATACGTGACGGGTTGCAGGCCCATCATCACTGTTAGAATCTAAGAGGTTTCCTCACGATGTTTCTTTATAAATCCGTTGGTGCACGACAGGATTTGAACCCACTAGACCACTGGTGTTCCTGATAAACCCGGTTAGAATCTCCTAAAGCAATCACAAATTTTATTGTCGCCTAAAATATCCTTTGGTTTTTTATCTATCTTCGCAGAAATCGTCAGTTTCCGGCCAGTAAAGGTGAAATATAAAACACTAAAAAACACATTTACGCGAACGTTTTCCTGTCATAATTCAATAAAGAATATATAAAAACAATCGTAAACTTCCCATCGCCGCCCGAGGGACTCATATTTCCTAGGAAATATCGATAAAGCCTTTGCTGCAGTGCGATTCCGTCTACAATATTCACCCAAGTGAGTTATCAATTTTTTTTATATAACTTGCTGATGGAACAAGCAGATGGCGCACTTGATGTTAAGTGGTAACCATCACCTATAACAAAGCAGTACCTCGTAAGTCACGCACGATAGGCACGTGCCCTACGATGCACTGCCTTGCGTCCATCAACTTGAGACATACAGATGTTAAGCCTCATGTGCCTGTAATTACACCGGCAACCACACTCTTCAAACCGAAACACAGCGTTGCTGCTTGACGGCAGAAAAAGGCGTGGTGGTAGTACTTCCCCGGACGAGCCCTTCACAAAGAGCTCTACTACTCTCAATTAGGCATTCCGTGATACATCCACTAATCACTAAGCGCCACCCGCGTGAGTGTATTGGCGAGCGGAAATGCCAACATGAGTGATGCAAAGTTCGTGATCGAAGTAAGCGCAGATCCACTGGGTGAAATGGATTTTATTAAAATAAATCGACAGGCTTGGAATTATTTTGTTTGAAAGGACCGCGCGATCTTTCAAACACTCCAAGAAATTAGGTGCCTAAGTAAATTCAGTTCAAGGAAGTCCTATTTAGGTACAGTCACGTGCATGAAGTGGTATTCACGTTGCTACGTTGGGGTTCAATTTCAAACTTTGGCAGAATAAAGAGATTGGTAACTTAAAATATTACAGTAACTTTAAATATTACATTTAACGTTTAGAAAGAAGGAGGGAAAACTTGTTTACTTTGTACAAAAACAGTAGTTTTTAACACCAGTACCCCAAGTATGAGTATTGCTTACGATATTTCGTTTTTCGTTTTACGTTTTTGTTCCGTGTTCATTGCAGGTTTTGTATGAAGACGCGATAGGGATACCGATATGGAACAAAAACGTAAACGAAAAACGAAATATCGTAAGCAAAACTCATACTTGGGGTACAGTACGCCTCAAGTTGATGGACGCGGGCATTGCATCGTAGAGCACGTTCATATCGTGCGTGACTTACGAGGTAATGTTTTTTATAAGTAGGTGATGGTTACCACTTAACATCAGGTGGGCCATCCACTTGTTACATCAGCAGAGGCATAAAAAAAAGGGGTCTCTGTATTTTCTAACTATATATAAATTGCAGGCACATGAGGCTTAACATCTGTATGCCTCAAGTTGATGGCCAGGGCAGTGCATCGTAGAGCACGTTCCTACCGTGCGTAACTAGGCAATGCTTTGTTACAGGTTATGTTTACCACTTAACATCAGGTGGGCCATTTGCTTTTTCTATCAGCATATAGTAAAAATATCATCAGTATTTCTTCGCAGATCATCACCCTTGCCAGATATCCTTTTGTAATGTTTACCTCCTTCTGTCCGATCCGTTCGGTTCCAGAGGAACTTCCTCCCGCGAACACTTAGGCTGTGGAATGATCTCCCTGCTGAGGTTTCCCCGTTAAACTATAGTATGGGGATCTTCAAAAAGGGCGTCTTAAAATTTTTAAAGGGTAGGCAACGCGCTAGTGATTCCTCTGGTATTGCAGGTATTCATATACTACGGTAACCACTTACCATCAGGCGGGCCGTAAGCTTGTTTGTCTACTTTTTGTATAAAAAAAATAACCGCCTTCGCCTCTGGCCAATATAACTGATGCAAGTGACTGTACCCTAGAATTTCGCGAGTTTACATCGGAAATAATTAAAGACGAAAGATACTTCGGAGTTCTTGGCTGTTGATTGTGCGAATATTTACAGACAGGTTGTTCTTTGTGCTACAAGGGATTTTGATATAAGTAATTTGTATAACAAATAAGTTTTTTCATTAGTTTTGTGTTCGATAAAAAGGCGAGAAATATTGAGTAATGGACTGTATTTTAATTAATTTTAAGTTTTAACAGAAATAGCGCGTCGTTGTAGAAAATTTGTTAGAATGAGAGGGAAGATACATCGTTCACATTTTTGTTGCCCTATAAAACATTGCCATATTATTATTAAATTTAGAAACTTTTCTGAACAATCCTACTAATATTATAAACGCGAAAGTTTGTAAGTACCTATGTATGGGTGGATGGATGTTTGTTACTCTTTCACGTAAAAACTACTGAATGGATTTTAATGAAACTTTCCAACAATATAGCTTATACATCAGAATAACACATAGGCTACAATTTATAAAGATATTATGTGACTAATACTGCGCAGTCGAAGTCGCGGGCGCCAGCTTGTATAATAATAATCCTGTCTATCGTACTAGTATATAAATGCGAAAGTTACGATGTTCAGATGTTTGAATGTTCACTGTATGTCTAGCAGAGGACTTCATCACTATTTCTTCCCATTATTGTTTTTGTATTTGAATCATCATCGGTGGCGGTAAATTTGCACGTATTGCACAAAATAAAAATATAAGGAAAATAACTACGTAGTAGTAAAAATGCTTAAAAACATTTCGTACAAAGTACATATCTCCACTTACTAACAAACATGATGTACCTTTCACGTCAAATACCACTCAAAATCTACATCACAGCATTTAAAATTCGAACGCCATTTTTCGCTTTGAAACAAACTACATGGTAACTCCACAGTAGCATTTTAAAAATGGAAGGCAACTTTTGTTTCGAAAAATATCTAATAGTTTTTTTTTAAAAGGAGATCCAATACGAGTGCTGGTACATTTGTAATTACGAGTATCACACACGCCAGATCAAAGGAAAGCGTCGGGTGGCAGAACGCCACGCAATTATTTTGTCTTACTGTGATGAAATGAACTAGGCATGGGACTATTCGAGACCGAAATATGATCACACTAGATTTGTTTCCATTTTCATAAAAAAAATAAAGTGGTTTGATTTACCTCAAGTAAATTGTAAGACAAGTTATTCAAAAAAAATCCATTTATCTCAAAGAAATATAGAAACAATTCTATCTGAATATACAACCAAACAATGTGTATTTATTGTTTTCTTAAAACGGATATCAATAAAGAATAAAACTTATAGGCAATACAAGGCGTCTTTTTAGGGAAGTATTTTTTTAGGGGCAAGAGTGAAAAAGTGTTTTTTGTGACTGTCTTGCTCAATCCTGATGGTTCAGCAAGACCGTTCATCATAGACATAGACATAGACATAGACAGACATTTATTTGCTACTTTAACACACACATTACAAATTATTAAAAAAAACTAAAAAAAGAAACATTTTAAAAATACATAATGATTGAATGAGATGAAAATAAATATAGTTGTAACAAAAATAAATGGACAGATAACAAATGGAGTGAATTAACAAAACTAAATTAACTTAAAGATATGTGTGCAGCAAATCGGTTCCAGCTCAGCATTATACTTCACCGCCCTTGGCGGCTCAGCGCTGTCAGCGGCATCATCAAGTCTTCTTCTAAATGATACTTTACAAGTCCACGCGATTGCCATACATCTTGTAAAATCAATTAAGACAGTTATGGCCTAAGTAGATACCTTTTTGGTTTTACTTCACAGTCGAATTTTTATTTCAACTCACTTAACAGACGAGCTTACTTACGGCTGAAATACGGACAGTGCTACACCGTCGACCGCATCATCACTTAACATCAGGTGAAATTCTGGTCAAAAGTTATACATTAAGAGCTGATTTCACCATGCTCTGTTAGTTACTAATCAAGGATTAACAGGCCGTTAAAGCTAACCTTAGATGTAAAACGCGTACATTTTGACATATTTAACGGCCCTTTAATCCTTTGTTAATCTAACAGAGCATGGTGAAACTGGCCTTCAAGCTTCTACTTATAATCGTTACTCAAGTTGAAGCACTGCTCAAAGTTAGTCCTGTCACTGTTTGTCACTACCCATTGGTGAGAGATGACAATAGCTTAAACACTGATTATCTTTTGACACGATTATATACAAGGTGTTCCCTTACTTGTGTATATAAACTTCATGGGGCTAATGTACCCATCAATATGAACAACTTTTTCTAAGGAACCAACACTGTGAACGCGAAAAAAAAACAGCTGTTTCATACAAAAGTTCAATACCTACCAGGCTAAAATGTATGAAACAGCTGTTTTTTTTATCGCGTTCACAGTGTTGGTTCCTTAGAAAAAGTTGTTCATATTGATGGGTACTTTAGCCCCCTGAAGTTTATATACACAACTTATGGAACACCTTGTATATGAGGCCGTATGTTATAAACGGTCACGACCCATTCACATACTCGTACCATGATAGCGCTCGGATAAAACAACATATTTCTTCGAATAAATATTTTGTATACTTAATTTGTCCCCTCCCTAGAATATTCGGTGACATTCGAATCAAGGCAATTTTCCCGCCGTAATTGGCTGTTGGATAATCAATGCGTGAAAAATTACGCCTTCAAGGGACCGTTGCTATAGACCTACAGCAGTAATAATAATATTAATTGAAGCAACATCTATTATTATTTGGGTTAAATTGTATTACATAATTGTTATTATGTTTGTTTATTCCACGCCGCATTATAAGTGGTTATAATATCTCGTTCAGTTTCCTTAGTGTGATGAACACAGTTTTTTTTTCTACGTTTTTTTTTTTTTTTTTTTTAATACAATTAGCTGACGGAACAAGCAGATGGCCCACCCTTCGGCTGCAGTCGCAGAGCTGCACGGACGTCTCCGCTCCGGTCCCTGCTACCTGCTCGGACTACTACCTGCGCTGGCACCCCGCCCGCCGCACCCGCACCGCACCCCGCTCCGGACCTGCCGCCGGCGCTCAAGCTACTGGCGCTTCGCGCCGCGTTCCTGAGCTCCGCGCCGTGTGATTGGCTCACGCTAATCCGCACTTATCAGTGCGCCGGTTTCCTGCATTCTTATGTTTCTGTCGTCCTTTTCAGGGCGGTAAGGTTTCATTGACGTGTGTTTTAGTCGTTCTTTTCAGAACGCAAATCGTAGTCCAATTTTCGGACGAACAGTTTGTTTCTACTGTGTCAAACGAAATCCACCTTCAGTGGTCAAACCAAGGGAGACCCAGCGGTGTTATACCAACTTGGTTTGGGCGTGGACCCGGAGCGCCGTCTTTCCTCCCTCAGAGGAACGCCGAATCCGGTCGGGTCTGGACCACCGGCCTTGGGGGATCTCCTAGCCGACTGCCAGTCCTATTAGGAACACACCCCGATTGCCCGAGAAAAAAAGCGGCAAGGAGGACACATTTATAGGTAGGACACTAGGAAACTCACCCCCTCCCCGCCTACCCCGGCGGAGAGGGTCACTCACCCACACACCTCCCGGGCTTTCCCACCCGGGAGATATGGACTTCATCCATACCGCGCCCCCGCCCGGTTTAGGCATCGACATCTCTGCCTTCAGCAGAGATCATTTAGGCTTTCTCCTCCAGAAAGCCTACCAACAGGCCCCCCACCTAGTCGAAGGGATTCTATTTGAGAATCCCGTAGGTAAAATTCCGGCCCTTATGGCCATCAAAACCTCCCCCCCGGCCCTTCAGGCCCCCAAGCAAACCCTGGCCCTTCAGGCCCCCAAACAAACCCCGGCCCTTCAGGCCCCCAAGAAAACCCCGGCCCTTCCGGCCCCCAAACCCAAACCAGCACTTCAGGCCCCCAAGCACACCCCAGTCCTTAAGACACCTAAACCCACCCAAGCCCTTCAGGCCAAAAAACGCAGTCCTCCGTCCCCCGTGTCTTCCCCCTCTTCACAAACCTCATCCGCCTCCTCCCTCGATGGGCACTCGCCCTCAGAGGATGACTCTGACCGCGAATCTGCTATGGAAGCGGATTCTGACTCTGCCTCCCGTCCCGCCTCTCCTCTCACGGAAGATGACTCGGACGCTAACTCCTCCTCGGACTCTGGCTTCACCGTTGTCCAAGGCAAGAGGAAGCGTAAGAAGTCCAAATCCTCCTCTGCGCCTCCCGCTAAACAAGCGACAGCTCGACCCAGCCCTCTCTCTTCTCGTCCATCGTCCCCAGTCTCTCCGCCTTCCTCCCAACCTTCTGCGGTTAATGCCACAGCAAGGAGGGAGAAACCTCCTCCTCCCATTTTCCTTCGCCAGAAGGAAAAATGGGAGAACGTCTCCACCGCTTGCCGGATCTCCGGCATTACTTATAATAATGCCCGCAGCACCAAGGACGGTATCAAAGTCCAAGTGCCGACCTCGACCGATCATCGTCGCCTAACCTCTTTCCTTCGGGAACAGGGCATAGGTTTCCACACCTATGCTCTGGAGGACGAACGACTCCTTAGAGTCGTTATCCGCGGCCTCCCCGCTGAGTTCGGCTCTGACTCCATCAAAGCCGACCTAACCGCCCAGGGCTTCCCCGTCAGGGAAGTCCACCGCATGTATAGCGGTAAAACCAAAACCCCTTTTGAGCTCGTGCTCGTCATTCTCATTCTTTCCCCAGAAGGCAAGGCGATCTTCAATTTGAAGACAGTCAATGGCCTCTCTGGGATTCATGTTGAAACCCCACACCGTAATGGTTCCCCCTCTCAGTGCCACAGATGCCAACTTTATGGCCACTCTGCGCGCAACTGTTACGCCCGCCCCCGTTGTGTCAAGTGCTTGGACGACCATGGCACCGCTGACTGCCCTCGCACTCGCGACGCCCCGGAGCCGCCCAGCTGTGTGCTTTGCCGCGCCACCGGTCATACCGCGAACTATCGCGGTTGCCCGATGGCGCCCAAGGTAAACAAGCGGGTGGCTCAGAGGTCGTTGCCGGTGCGTTCGCATTCGCAACCGCAACCGCCGCCTCAATACACCAAGTCCAGTCCAAAGCTGGCTATGGTACCCGCTCAATCTCCACCCCACAATGCGTGGTCTCGCCCCCTTCCTTCGACCAGTACTGCCCGTCAGGCTAAACCCTCTCCCCCTCGCCCCCAGGAGCGTTTGCCCTCAAGCAAACTCCCCGCTCCCGGGCCCCAACCTTCACAGGGCCAGTCTTATAGCCGTACAGAGCCCCTGTACGAAGAAGGCCTCCCCTTCACCGAACTCCTTAAGAGATCTGAAGATTTCGCCCGCGTCTTCCGCGCCCTTCCTAGCCCAGTCCACAAGTGTCTGTACTTAGCAGACCAGGCTGCGCTTTTGGCCGCCGTCAATAACCTCTCTTTTTAATTAATCAATATGATTGTACAAAAAGAGAGGCTCAAACCCCGCTCCGTCTCGTTAGCGTTCTTCAACGCCGACGATCTCAAGCCACAACGTGCTTTAGTTCAGGACTTTTTAATTAAACATCAAGTCGACATAATGCTAGTGCAAGAAACCTTCTTGAAACCGCACCATCGCAATCCCAGTATTGCTAACTACCAGATGGTGCGTGACGATAGAACCAGCCGCCCAAAAGGCGGCACCCTCATCTATTACAGAAGGTCCTTGCACTGCATACCTATCGACTGTCCTCCGTTGCAAGACTTAGAAGCCTCCGTTTGTAGATTAGCGATGACCGGTCATCATTCAATTATCATAGCATCTTGTTATTTGCCCCCTTCAAAAACTCTGTTGAAGAGTGATCTTGAGGCCCTCCTAAATCTTGGTAGCTCCGTCATTCTGGCGGGCGACTTTAACTGTAAAAACCTCCTTTGGAATTGTCTTAGCACCAATCCCAATGGCAGACTTCTCGAGACCCTTGCCGACGATCTTAACTTCGACGTAATTCCTCCAATGACCCCGACTCATTACCCTCATCGAGTTAGTTGTAGACCTGACATCCTTGACATGGCGTTGCTAAAGAACGTAGCCCTACGGTTGCGCTCAATAGAAACGCTTCACGAACTAGACTCTGACCACCGCCCCGTGCTCTTACGCTTAGGCCCCCCTGCCGACCCGATCCCTCTCACTAAGACCGTGGTGCAATGGTATAAGCTCGGGAAAGCTCTCGAGTCTATACATTCACCCGAGTTGGACAGGATCCCCGACGACATAAAGTCCCCAGACGACATTACTGTTGCAGTCGACTCTCTGACCAATCATGTCACATCCGCTATCAGCGGATCATCGAAACAGGTGCCAGCGACGTCATACCGTCGCTCGGCTCTGCCAGATGATGTGAGACGGTTGATCACGGAGAAGAACGCAGCGACCCGACATTACAGCTCTTGGCCCTCTGTAGACAACCGTGACCGTCTACGCTCTCTGCGCTGCGAAGTTCAGAGACGTATTCGCGAACATTCCAATAACGACTGGGATAACCTGCTCTCAGGGATCGAGCCAACTCACCAGGCTTACTGGAAGCTGGCTCGGTCAATGAAAGCAGACACTATCTCAGTCATGCCCCCCCTCTCCCGACCAGACAAATCTCTTGCATTCGACGACGATGAAAAGGCCGACTGCCTAGCAGAAAGCCTCGAGTCGCAATGCTCCCCGAGTCTCGAACCCGTTGATCCTGTCCATCTCGCTTTGGTGAACGACGAAGTTGAACACCTGACTTCTCTGCCTCCCCCCGATCCTCCCTTACCTCTCATTAAGGCTTCTGAGGTTCAGGCGATAATCAAAGACCTCCATCCGCGAAAAGCCCCTGGCGCTGACGGTATCAGCAACAAGGTTCTCAAGCGTTTCCCCCTTGCTCTAGTTTACCTCCTAGTTAGCATCTTCAATGCGGCTATGGCGACTTGTACTTTCCCCGATGCCTGGAAGGAAGCCACCGTCATCGGCATCCCCAAACCAGGCAAAAAGGCGTCAGAGCCTTCCAGCTACCGTCCTATCAGTCTCCTCAGCTCTCTGGGGAAAATCTATGAACGTCTTCTTTTGAAACGTCTCTGGTCACATGTCAACGAGCACCAACTACTCCCTGACGAGCAGTTTGGTTTTCGTCCGAGACACTCTTGCCCCCAGCAAGTGCTTCGCTTCACGGAACACGTGCTAACTAGACGCCACCATACCTGGCCTGCAGATACTGGTGCTGTCTTTCTCGATGTAGCGAAGGCTTTCGATAAAGTCTGGCACAATGGCTTGATTTACAAGCTATACAAACTTGGTGTGCCAGTTAGGCTCGTACTCATCTTACGAGACTTCCTTTTAAATCGCAGCTTTCGCTACCGCATCGAGGGTTCCCTTTCGGACCCCAGACCCATCAGAGCCGGAGTCCCCCAGGGCTCCGCACTCTCTCCCCTTCTGTTCACGCTGTATACCAGCGACATCCCCCGCACCCATCAGGTGGAAATTGCCCTTTTTGCGGACGACACAGCCTTGTATGCATCTGATCGGAACCCCGATCGGGTATGTATAAAGCTGCAAGCCGCCCTCACTGCACTAGGTGTATGGTTCCGTAAGTGGCGAATTGAGGTAAACCCCACAAAAAGCACAGCAGTGTTCTTTTCAAAGGGCTTCCCCAAACCTCGCCCCATCACCCTCTTCGACGAACCCATTCCCTGGGCTAAGTCAGCACGCTATTTAGGCGTCATTCTTGATCGTCGCCTGAACTTCAACGAACATATCAGAAAGGTTAGTAACCGCGCCAAATTCATGCTTGGACGACTCCATAGTCTCCTATGCAAAGAGAGTAAAATGTCCCTTAGAAATAAGGTGACACTTTACAAAACTTGTATCCGTCCCGTCCTGACTTATTCATCTGTGGCATTCGCCCACTCTTCGTCCATTATTATCCTCCAACATGTCCAAAATCGATTTTTGCGCAAAGCCACTGGTGCGCCTTGGTATATGCGCAATATCGATCTCCATCGCGATCTAGGTCTCGAGTCGATTGCCGATTTCATTAAGCTCGCCTCTAGGCGATACTATGACTCAGCTCCCCACCACCCGAACCCTCTTGTTTCTACGATGCCCGATTATCCTATCGACCCTCCCGTCGATAGATCCCTCCGTAGACCAAGGCATATCCTTGGTGATCCCGATGATGAGATCGCAACTGCTAACGCGGAAGCGATCGAGTCATCTAATTCGGACAGAGTAAACACTATACAGATTCACCGACCTCGCCGGCGAGGTCGAAGACGTCCCTTAGCGCCCGCCCACTCGGGGCCTAATCTAGATTTAAACCCCCACCCTGGCAACAGCCCAAGTCGAGGTCGTACCATAGCGGTGCCCTTGCGTTTGTTGCCCCAACCTAACTTTACCGGTTGAGCGCCTTCCGCGCTCGCCATTGTTCGGTAGCGCTGTAAGAATCGTCAGACGATCACCAGCATTTAGTCCATTCGAAAAAAAAAAAAAAAAAGATGGCCCACCTGACGTTAAGTGGTAACCATCACCTATAACAAAACACTGCCTCGTAAGTCACGCACGATAGGGACGTGCCCTACGATGCACTGCCCTGCGTCCATCAACTTGAGCCATACAGATGTTAAGCCTCATGTGCCTGTAATTACACCGGCAACCACACTCTTCAAACCGAAACACAGCGTTGCTGCTACGTGTACTATGTTATGCATTTAAGATATTATATAAAATATTATTAGAGTAAGCTTTGCTTGGTAGCAAGTTGATGTGGGAATGGGCAGGTCATAGCTGACAACCGATTCGTTTTAGAAAAATAGTTCGCTTATAGTTTTAGCTCACAGACAATGCTCACAAGCCATGTCAAACCATCTCATCATTCACTTCTTGTATATCAGTTTACATTTTATTGTCTTTTTATCAATTCTTCACCAGGCGTTACTCATTTTCTGTTGTTTTAAAGCACAGTTCTATCAGAGAAAAGAATAACGAAACAGGTGCATCAGGCGAGTGTGAATGGAACTGTTGGGAGAGGAAGACCTCAGCGGACGTATCTCGATCAAATAGTAGGCGTTCTAGAGAAAGGCCAGGTCAAGAGTACCCTAAACCGACGAGAATGTATGAAGAATATTATGAGATCGAATGAAACAAAAGAGGTATGTAAGGACCGTAGCAAGTGGAAATCCGTGCGTCTCTGCCTACTATTATGAGAAAGAGGCGTGATTTTATTTATGTACTAGCGGACCCGACAGACATTGTCCTGCATGATATTTCAAGCAATTAGGATATTAAACAAAGTATGAAATGAAAGCCGACTGCAGCGCCATCTGCTGGGCTGATTTGTAATTCTAAACCATCATCAAACGAAAAAAATCATTCAAATCGGTCCAGCCGTTTAGGAGGAGTTCAGTGACATACACACGTACAGTAGAATTATATATATGTATGTATCATGTTCTATCAGAAAACCCCAATCATGAACATTATCATTCGTTCCGGTAAAATCCCTGCCGCCAGCGCTGATGTCAAACAAGAAAGCATGGCTAGTAGGAAATTACATTTCCTGGAGTGCACGCGTCCCTTTGGGGGAGAACCCTTACTCATTGAATAATTGTTTAAAAGTCTGCCGGCCATTATTCATCTCGTGACAAGACTGCGACAAGCATAAACAATAATTGCAGTGAAACGTCACTTTTTGTTTCAAAATGTTATAACCAATGCCATTCATGTGTTCACTGTACGTAGGTACAGAGATGGTTCAATTTGTATATTTTTAAATGGTGTCGCAACGTTACAACACATATTTAGAAAGAAAAAAAGCATTTAATTGACCAATAGAAACAAATGATACCTACATCATTCATGTACCTACCATATTTACAATGAATTCATCATCTAATTTCATGGTTTCTTGAGTTTTTGTTGTGTTTGAGTTAATTGTAACGCTGAGAGACTATTTTGAAAGACTATTTTGCATACATTTAGTGTAGCTTTATTTCATACATTCAAAGTTGTACGTATGGTACCTTACTAGGTTAGTGCAATACACTTATTCATACGTTGCTAAATTCGAGACACAAAAAGGCGGCTCGCTTGGCTTTCTCGCGGACACCTTTGAAATCTGGCCATCTAAAAAAAAAGAAAGAAATAAATTGTATATATTTACGACATAAAAGTTAAAGTAGTGGGAAACAAATTAAACATTTTATATAAAAAAATAACTTTGTGCGTCGCAAAACGGTCTCTGATTCAGCATTAATTTGGTTGGCTTGCAACCAACGCTGGTCTTCCATCAAAGCCTTCACAGCTCAGTTGGTAGTAGCTCTGCCTTCTGCACCGTAGGCCGTGGGTTCCATCCCCACCGAGAACAAACATTTGTGTGATGAACATAGATGTTTGTTCTCAGTCTGGGTGTTATATAATATTATAAGTATGTATTTACAAAAAAAGTATACAAGTAGTACATCAGCTATTTGGCTTAGTTTGGGGCGAGATAGTGCTGTGTGGAATGTCCACCAATATTTATTTATTTAAAACCGTTCGGTGATGCCACTGACGATTCAGCTACTACAGCAGCATTCAACACTACAACCAAACATAAATATAAAAAACCACAGTGCTAATAAAGAATAAATAAAAGTAACATAGTAGTTTAGTTTTGGTTCAATCTATGTCTGTACCCTGACCGCATTTTGTGGGAATTTTACGGACATAGGTACGTATTTAACCATTATTTACTGCAATATAAAGTCATGCAATAGATAGATAAACATAAATCCGCAACGATATATGTTTACCATTTTAACTTTTATTTGAGTTTGTCGTGACTATTAAAGCATCCGAAACGGTTTGAGGGTTGAAATTGAAACGATTTTATAGTGTTGCAAGTTGGATTGTTTACTTAAAAAATCTAA
The DNA here is from genome assembly GCA_932294275.1 of Chloroclysta siterata. NCBI lineage: Eukaryota > Metazoa > Arthropoda > Insecta > Lepidoptera > Geometridae > Chloroclysta > Chloroclysta siterata. The sequence goes on along the minus strand of OW028604.1, from coordinate 3,023,366 downwards.
ACTTTGAATTTAGTTGAACAACTCTTGCATTTAATGCTGCGTTATACTGTACATACAGGGTATGATCTACTATAGAGGTATATTTGCGGAATACGCCTATGCGGAAAGTTGTATGAAAATAAATTTAATAAATATTGGTGGACTTTCCACACATCTAACCCCAAACTAAGCCAAAGCTATATGGTAACCAGATAGCTGATATAATACATTTAATATACTTTTTTTTTGTAAATACATACTTATAATGAATAATAACACCCAGACAGAGAGCAAACATCTATGTTCATCACATAAATGTTTGTTCTCGGTAGGGATCAAACCCACGGCCTACGGCGCAGAAGGCAGAGCTACTACCTACTGAAGGCTGTCAAATGACATTAGTTTGACAAATGCAAACGCCAAACTAATCATATTTTCATAACGCAAACAGAAAGTAGGTCCTGTAACCCCAGATCTTGTCCATACAATATTTGGATGAAGAGGAGCCTTAAAATTAAATACGGCAGTTGGTACGACTTGAAGGTAAAACAGTTCGTATGACCAACTCTTGACCATCTGCTTGTTCCAAAGCAAGTTCTATTATAAAAAGCATTTTTTTATACTTCTTGCTGATGGAACAAGCAGATGGCCCACCTGATGTTACGAGGTAACTATCACCTATAACCAAGTATCGCTTCTCAAGTCACGCATGATCGAAACGTGCGTCCATTAACTTAAAGAATCTAAACTTAAATCTTTTTTTTTCCTTACTCTCCACTCCTCCTTGTCCCATTACTGGGCAAAAGCCTCCCCAAAAGACTTTCAGTAACTTTATATTTATTAAAGTCAAAGTCAAAGTCAAAATGTATTTATTCAATAAAATCACAAGGATCACTTTGAAACGTCTTAAAGTTAGGTGACTCTAGGTGCCAGTTCCACGCGACCAAAGCCTAGAAGAACAGGCAACAAACTTACGGCTTGGTTCCTACCGTTCTTTTGTATGATCCTTTTACAATGTAATAATATAATATATTATTGAAGTTTAGTGAGGCGTAGGCATACAGAAAAGGTAAACATAATCAAATTTATAAGACAGCACACGCTACGCCTCAAACTAATAATACCTAATGCATAAATTAACACAAATCTTACCATATTTTATATGATCAAACGAACTTGCAAAGTGAAGTTCGATCGATATTATATGAGTACGCTTCATTCGAAGTTATATACACCCTCCCACCACCAAAGGAGCCCCAAATAAATTTTGTGATTGTTCTCTAAAAAGAATGACGAAATATTATACTATGCACAGCCCCAATTTTTTTTTAACTAAACTGCAGTTTCAACTGTTCTGAAAGATGGCCGGAACCGAGCTCAACTGAACTTTATCGTGTTAAACTCAAAGGCGTTCACCCGTAACTGTGAAATTGCTACGGGACTTCTCTAAATCCAAAACAGAGCAACTTTTCAAGGCGGAGGTAATAGACCAAAGGTTAGTTACACAAGTTTACAGTATAGATACGAAATTGGCTAGCCACCGCTGTTGTGGGTAGGTTTATAAACCATAGGTTAGTTAAGCGAGCTTTACAGTATAGATGCGAAATTGGCTACCCACAACAGTTGTGGGTAGATTATACTTTGATGTGGGTAGTCGTGAATAAAACAGTTGTTGTCTGGCACTTGCAGCATTTCATTCAATCTCGAGAAAATTACGTGCCAACGTTGGCGAAGGAATGTGGTGGAAATAATCGCGTGGAATCGGTACCTAGATTCACCTAGCTTTGAGACGTATCAAAGTGAACTTTTTGATTCAGATAAAGAAATGCCATTTGACTTTGACTTTGAATGACGAAAACCTATAAAACAAAATAGCCCACAACTTCCAACGCACAACATTTTGTAGTTTATCTGTATACCTGCAATTTATATTTTATTTATTCCTAGAAACTAAGTTTAACTTTTTTTAATATTATAGTAACAGTAACCTTAATACTAAAAAAGATATAATAACAAAAACGGAACTCATTATCACAATAATTGTTCATTTAAAGATAGCACATGGCGTGAGGGTTATAATTTTTTTCTTTTTGAATCTATGTATTTGACACATAATACGTATTTTAATTAGTTAACGAATTATTTTAATATTGACGTATTGACCAGAAAACTATCAAACTTGCAGAGTAGTAATAATAACATTTCACGCTTGAGAAATGAGGTAATATGGGAGTTTCATATCTGTAATGTGCAAAGTTTTCTAACTTACGAGGAAGGAAGAGGCGAAAGTTGGACTAAAATTAATGAAATTCTGGTTAGGGAGTTCACTGCAGGCTGGCCCCTACTTTCTCTGAGTCGCCCTCGGCGTACAAAGACGGACGGAACTGTCCACACTACGTTGTAGCTTATAACTTATTTTGCAGTGGCTTTCACTGCCTATATTATATAGTACATGTGAAATTATAAAGATTTGTTATAATATCCGAAAAGTTTTTTTACTTTAAATATATAACTCTTTACTTTAAATATATAACTCTTTGATGGAACAAGCAAATGGCCCACCAGATGTTAAATGGTAACCATCACCTATAACAAAGCATTACCTCGTAAGTCACGCACGATAGGAACGTGCCCTACGATGCACTGCCCTGCGTCCATAACTTTTTTTTTTAAAGTCAACAAAGTTTTTTTACTTTAAATATATAACTCTATGCTTTAAATATATAACTCTTTGATGGAACAAGCAAATGGCCCACCAGATGTTAAATGGTAACCATCACCTATAACAAAGCATTACCTCGTAAGTCACGCACGATAGGAACGTGCCCTACGATGCACTGCCCTGCGTCCATCAACTTATTATCATTAATCAACTTAATATTAACTTATTAGTTATTATCGGAGTGAGATTTCAACCCACGACCTTCTACGAGACCTACTACTTCTTGATACGAGGTTGCGCTGACCACCTGCGTCATCGGACTCTAATCACACTCGACGAATAACTCATAGGGATCCGTAAATGCGATACATATGCGATATTGTAAAAAAATCTTTGTGATTTCCTTTAGTGTATTAAACACTTAACATCAGGTGGGCCATCTGCTTGTTCCATCAGCTGGTTGTATAAAAAAAAAAACACTATGTTTTTTTTTGTACTGTTAACCAAATACCAGCAAAGAAAAAACCCCAGGTACTCGAGGTGCCGCTCTAGTTTCAAAAACTTAAGACTATACACACCAATAAGCAACAAGCTATTATCACTAAAACTTCGAATATCACTAAAATATATCACCTATCACTAAAATTTAAAATCCGCTATTTACTTTCCGAGATTAGTCCATACAGATACAACGAAATATTTCTCTATAGAGATATGGTAGTGATGATTATTTTACTGCAAAAAGTTACAAATATTTTACTCACTAACTTTCCATTACCCACACAATATAACCAGCATAGAACTATATCTGCCCAAATAGAGCTTCCAGACAATATTAAGGTACCCTATAAACAAACAGTATATTAGACTTTGCCGTATTATAGCAGCCCTATTTTCCGGTTAAACAAGACCAGCTTTGCAGCGTCACAGCCTCCTCTGATGCAGCAAGATTACTCTATATCTGCCAGCATAGCGTACTCCGATATATCACTACATAGTATAAAACAAAGTCGCTTTCTCTGTCCCTATATCCCTATGTATGCTTAAATCTTTAAAACTACGCAATGGATTTTGATGCGGTTTTTTTTATAGAAAGAGTGATTCAAGAAGAAGGTTTATATGCATAATACAAGCATAATCTCTTAGGGATAACCCACAATAACCGTGCGAAGCCTAGTATACATATATATATCAGAGTACTTTATCGTGTTAAACTCAAAGGCGTTAACCCGTAACTGTGAAATTGCTACGGGACTTCTCTAAATCCAAAACTGAGCAACTTTTCCAGGTGGAGGTAATAGACCTTTGTTTATTTAAACAAGTATATAAATATATATATATATATATATAAATATATAGTATATAAATATATATATATATATATATACTAGCGGCCTGTCCCAGCTTCGCATGGGTGGTCATAAATTTTTTGAACATTTTAGGACAAACTTAGACCGTGGGTTCAAGCCTCGCGTCTACTTATTTCATACATTTGCACGCCAGAGAGTGAAATCGCACCCCGAGCGCGACCCGTGGACCCGTTAACGTTTTTAATTTCGTCATATCTTTTGAATGGAATGTCCGATTTCAAAAATTTAAGAAGTAATCTATAGGTATTGAAACCGTCTTAATTATGAAAAGATTTATTTGGATAAGGATTAATACCAAGGTACAAATAAAGACCCTTTTCTAGCGGCGGCATTTCAATTAATTTTTTATAATAAAAGAACACTTATTGTGACATAACTATAATAGTTAGACATATGCTGTCGCGACATTTTTTGTAGATGATGACGTGTTCTACAAAATCGTAGTACATTATTTTGTTCTATCATCAATAGTTTTCGCAGCGCACGCGATGTAAGGTTTTTTGGTTTCCACCTTGGGTTCAATTATTGAAGTTTTAGTAAGGATCCCTGATTTTTTTGAAAATATAATATAGCCTATGTTACTCAGGGATAATGTAGCATTCTAATGGTGAAAGAATTTTTTAAATCGGACCAGTAGTTTTTGAGCCTATTCGTTACATACAAAAATACAAAAATACAAAAATACAAAGGTTTCCTCTTTATAATATTAGTGTAGATATATATATATATATATATCAGAGTACTTATCCCCATTCATAGTATTAAAACGTAATCCGATTTGTACCGAAGTTTTTTTTCCACAACTTATTCTACTTGTCGTGTCACTAGTTTCTTTTGAAACAGTGTGGTGAAAGAATGTTTAAGTTCGCCTCACAGAGGCTCCTTTTGTGCACTAACTTTTTCTCCTTTACAAATTCTAAAACAGTTTCTAATTGCGTTTAAAGTATACGATAATGCTTTAGCTATCTAATATACATATTCAGATTCATTATTGGTAAACTTAAAATATAAGTCTTTCTACAAAGTGACTCAGCTGTGCAGCTATGGTCAAGTTTACAGTACTGAATTATGTCCGTTGGATATTGCATGTGTTTCAGCTAGGAAGCGACGTTTGGCCGCTGTTTGGCCGCACAAGCTGGGAAGTTGGCCAGTTGAGGAAAATATAGTTAGCTCTGTGCGTTGGCATGCCTGTGTGCCATGAACTTGCAAGTCACTTATAATATTATTTAGATTTTATAGCACAACAAAATTTATAAAGAGTTCTTTAGTAGGTACGATGGAAGTACAGGTAAAGGTTGACGGACGCTGTAAATCGTAAGGCACGTTCCTAATGTGTGTGCCCTACTAGAAATTGCTTTGCCACTTAACATAAGATGGCCCATCTGCTGATTTTTGCAGCAAATAGTAGAAATGAAAAGAAAACCACAAAAATACAAAAGATTAAATAAATTTAAAAAAACTTAGGTTTCTTCTTGTCGTGTCACTAGTGTCTTTCGAAACTGTATGGTGGAAAGATTTTCGGAGCGCCTCAAAGAGGCTCCTTTCAAACACTTTGGGTGAACGTATCTGAACATACCTACCCACCTATCATTCTCCCTGTTAATTAAATCGAACCCTGCTAACAATCAAAAATATCTAAAGCTAACAGAGAATAAACAAATAAATAGTAAAACTTATCTATCTCTCTCTCTCTCTGTCAACTCTCTTTAATACAAATTAATATGATGTGTGCTAATGAGAAGTTGTTTGACGGTTGTCTACGCCTGAACTCATAGAAAACGTAGGCGCATAATTCTGTGTATTTATTCTTCTCTCGAGAGAGGGATTTAGAAAAACAATTACTTGGCAAATTCTCTAATTTATTCCAAATATTTGTACTCCTACACAAAACTCACAAATGATGACTCCCACACAGTTTAAAACTAATGCTGGGTTAATTTGAAAGCTACATGGATAAGTTTTGCATCTGAATTTCATTCGAGTATCAGTGTTCAGCTTTAATTAGTAATTTAAAGCTCTTTAACTGGTGTAAACTTTCAAATTGCACATGTATCAGTCAAACTCGCTATAGCTTAAGATTGTTGCACTCGATCTTTAGTTTTTTCATACAACTTGTTGTTGGAACAAGCCACCTGATGCTAAGTAGTAACCATCACTTATAACAAAGCATTGTCTTGTATTGTCATACACGAAAAGAACATTCCTCACGATGCACCTCCCTGCGTCCATAAACTTATGGCATACAGGTGTTATGCCTCATGTGCCTGTTATTAAACCTCCAAATTAGCTAGTACCTGATACAAATTAATCTTAAAACGCTGTGTATTTAAATTGTTTTCATTTTTGTTTTTTTATCATGAAATAGTCTATTTTAAAGTTAATCAACATAGGATTTTAATTAGTTCGAAACTTTTGAAACTGTCACCGTTTTTAAAGTAATTTGCATTTGAATCGAGATATTTACTTTTAAATAAAAACATTTAAAGTTTTGTTATAGAGAAACTTAAATAGGTTACGCGAGTAACATAAAAAAAAATACTTATTCGTTTAAAAGGAGATCTCAAACCCTAATAATGGTTAAATATATTAAGTTACTGAATAAACTTTTGATTACTTTTATTTTATTTGATTTAAATTACAGGTTGGCTAGGAAACTGTAATTTTTTTCATAAGTTTCAATAAGCCGGGCCATCGCTGGAGTGGCGGGGCTCAAAAGCCTTAACATTCAACTAATTACTGGGAGTAGCTTCCGAGATAGAAGTACCTACTTACCACTTGACAGTTTCCGTAACTTACTCTGTTTTTTAACTGCACATTTTTGCTTTGATGACCAAATTTTTTTTTAAGAATATTAAGTTAGTACTTGGGTACTAAGAGATCTGAGAGGGTATCTACCGTGCCTGGAGATCAAAGTCGTGAAACTGTTTCGTTTATTTTCTTGGTATTATTGAAAAAAAACGAGACTTATGACTGACAGGCGAGCGTAAATGGGACTGTTGGGAGGGGAAGACCTAGGCGAACGTATCTCGATCAGATAGCAGACGTTCTAGGAAAGGGCCAGGTCAAGAGTACCCTAAGCCGACGAGAATGTATGAAGAATGTTATGAGAGTGAATGAAGCGAAAGAGGTATGTAAGGACCGTAGCAAGTGGAAATCCGTGATCTCTGCCTACCCCTATGGGAAACAGGCGTGATTTTATGTATGTATATGTATGTATATACTTATGACTACAATTCTATAACGATTAGATAAAACCGTAGTTTTTTGTAGTTACCTTCTTAAGATTCTTGTGAATGTTTAGGAGAGTAGTCAGAGGCATAATCAAATATTACATTGGACTTACGGAGTATCACTGGAGCCCAAAACACAAATTTTTACTTAGTTTGGAAATCAAGGAGCCCATCTTGTTTATGTACCTACAATGATGATTTCTGTTTATATAATTAAGGTATACGCGTATGTTTGTTAATCTTTGTATATTTTTCTTACACTTTGCCAAAGAATCGTTGTTTTTTGAATTTATTATAGGCACATGCATATTTCACAGTTTTTATGCAAAAAATTATAAATCTAATACTTTTTATACCAAAGGATGCTATAAATCACATATTTTTATCGTTCAATAAATCGTCTTGATTAGGTGTTATTACACCACTCAAATAGTTCCCTCTCGTATATATTTTTTTGCGAAATCAACGCAAGAAAACCGAAACGAAATAAATCAACAAAAAACAACTGTAAGCGCCAACCACTAGCATGTCCCTAGAGATGATAATATACATAATAATGAATACAAATAGGTAAACAGATAAATAATTTGGCACTGGATAGCCACCATCACGATTTTGGCTCGCAACCCCCGCTAGAAAGTATTAGGGTGGAATTATGATAATGGAATTAATGTTAGGGCAACCGACGAAAGAGGTTAAAGCTGTGTACACACATTACATTTACTGCGAAGGAATTATAAATTTGTGGAAAATACATTATTCAAAAAATTATGTTACTCAGAAATTCTGTATTTTAAGACATACAGTGAAATATTCTTAAAAACCGGCTGGGCTATTTTAGAATAATGTTGTTCACAATTACTGAATGATGTTAAGCTTCATGTGCCTGTAATTTCACCGGCGACCACACTCTCCAAACCGAAACGCACACGCTGCTTGGTGGCAGAAAAAGGCATGGTGGTAGTACTTCCCCGGACGAGCCCTTCACAAAGAGTTCTACTACTCTTAAAAAGTAATCATAATCATTCACAATCATTGTTTCATGTTGTATTTCAATTTTATACAACGTGTTTATTAAGAATTGTAGGGATCCGAGAGCAGGATATTCTACCGGTCATAACGAACAACTTTTGTTCTACGACTTTTAAAATTTCAAAGTTTTTCATTCATGAAATGCCTCTTAAACTTTTATCTAAAATGAATCTAAACGCAACATGAGGCAGCCCTATTTACAGCTGTTCTTTGACCTCTAGTTGTTAACCTTAGATAAAATAGGTAACAGAACTGCCACCAATTACCTAGTAATGTGCCTACCTAATAATGATGTTGCTGTTTTTAAAGATCTTGGTATGTAAAAGAAATATTTTCGCGACTGTAATCCCTAGTCACGGTAAATATTCTCTGAGATCTTTGGTACTAATACCTATTCAGTAACTAGGTACCTACGTGGCTACGTACTCAATATTTAATAGAATATTTATTTTTGTTTAATTACTAGATGTCGTAAACCAATGTTTATGATATTCATAGTTCTTTAAATTGTAACATGTTACTTTACCACCATGGTTCATTGACACGACAAAATTATTCAACTGCAATTTTGGGAAGTGTCTAGTCTGTCCTATTTAATCTTTGACTAACCTGTCTGTCATTGGTTGCATTTAAAAACGCATATCCAATCAGGACGGCCGACGGCCGCCGATCAGTGTTACCATTTGTGGCAGATTTCTGCCATTTGGCAGGTTTTAAATATTTCAAGAAAAATCTTATTAGTTTGAATTTTTAATGAAATAATATTTATAATTTATTTATTTTTTACCGAACTGGAAACTTCTTTTTTTTTTTACCTTTATTGATTTGGTTTCTAAACAACTTCTATCTCGTTTTAGATAACTGCAAACCGTTACAAACGATCAAAAGATAGTAACTGAATTAGACATGGGCGTTTTCGTTTTTTCCCGCAAACGGTTATCTAACCGATATACAGTTTGCATATCGATATAGAAAACGGTTTTCTGATATCGATATCAGCCGTATGGGTTGCAAACGTTAACATGATTTTTAGTTATGGCAAACTAACAACGAAACGAGAAACGCAAACTATTTGGCTATGGTTACGTCATATTCGCTTCATCTCTTTTTTACCAGTAAAACAATTCATTCTTAGAAAGGGAGGTAGCGAATATCAATTGGTGTTTGTTTCATATCGTTTGGTTTGTGAAGTTTTCGTTTTGTTCGTGTAACAGTTGAGGTTTTGAATAGTTTTTATGATATCGGATATGTTGATATGAATATCGATATGGTATGATATCTAACCCATATCCGATATAAGTTACGTTTTGATATATCCGACTCATGTCTAAACTGAATGTAATGTAGGTATTTAATTTATTCCGTAGCCACGAAGGAGATGGTATGAAGTCATATTTTTGGTATTTTTATCGTCAAGCTTGGTAGATTTTGACAGATTTTTTGGCAGGTGTGTGGTAGAACCGCCACTTTTGAGATGGTCACCCTGTTTGTGTTTACATGCGTTGTTTTACATTGTTTTGTTGAGAAAATGTCATCAAACGTGATAAAATGGTGATTGTTATGTAAAAAGCCGTCGTCAGTCAGTGTGTGTATGAGCAGTGCCTACGAGGTAATGGTTTAGTGTGAAGTTTGAAGCCTGTGTCGTGCGAAATCTCGCAAACTTACCAAAATCCAGTTTTATCCAGTGTTATTATAGCCAGTAAATAATGACAAAATCCATAGGAACCAGTAAAAATATCGTGTCAGGGGATTGGCGGCGTACCTACCTACCTACCGAAAGGTAAGTATTTCAAATTATCTCGTAGGTTATCGTTGTTTTTCTCTTTCCTAGATAGAATCGCGCGTGCGTGTGACCTTGACACGTACACAGACAGGGCTGTTGCAAATTTCTGAGAAAATATTAATTTTACTTTTCTATGGGAATTTCGAAAACGATGTATTCAACCGTTGCACACGTCAAAGTATTCCAGTGCTTGGTCTAAATACACGCTCTTTGTTTCCCTACATAACTTCATCAACACGTTGTATAATTTCTATTTTTCATTTGATTAAATTGTTTACTTATAAATTTTAGTTTTGCATGCCCATAACGGTAGAATTACATTGACTCAACAAATATATTTAACATCATTAATACATGTAATTCGGCAAATAAATATACTTTGACTTTGACTTTGTATAGAATAGTTCTTAGGGATAACAAAATGTCCAGGACATGAGCCCCGTTGGGGCATTATAATGGTTTTTATGCTCATTTAATGGGTATCTTAAAGACGGTTCGTAGGTACACGCACCTTAGAAGTAATATAAATTTCAAACTTATCGACGGCTTAATTTGAGAATGCCTAGAGGTAAGTAAGTATAACACCGCGTTTACATTTAGACATTCGCGCTGCCATTCGCGTGGACGGCAAATAGGCCGGCCATAGGTATGTCTGCGGCAGCGTCGCCGGCAACGTGTTAGGGACGTTAGGGAGCGCGAGCAACATGCACGAGAACGAGACAGGCAACGCGAGTGGACATGGAAGTGGCCTGTTTACATTCTCGCATTGCCCATGTCTCTGCACATTTCCACGGACATGAGCTGAGTGTAAATACGGTATAAAAGAACAGGCAATATGGATAGAAGCTAGAAATAAAATACAAAAGTAACGTCACTGCCTAGGAGTTGTATCCAAGTCGCATCATTTTGAACTTGAGCCACAGTACAGTTTGAATGAGTTGGCGAAACTTTGCGTTCAGCAGCAGTTGCGCTAAGAAATGCATAATGTGTGCAAGTTAGTGACGAGCTGACACAATTCCGTGTGGAACTTGGTGCTGACATCTTGGAATCAGCTGAAGAATTCTGGTACTTTTGTGACATAGTTAAGTTTAATTGTTAAGAACTAGCTTTCGCTCTTTCTTTGTACGTATCAACGTATAGTTATTTATCTTTATTTAGGCGAAGACAAATGCTGATGTACAAACCTCTCGCGCGCACATTTCAACGTTTTGAATGATATAAAATAATTGAGCTTATTTATGAAAAATCGAAATCAGCCAAGTTGTGTGCAATCACATTGCTCACAGTTTAGCAAAAATATCATTTGGATCCAAACAAGTTTTAAGAGAATATCATGTGTTCTTTCCCAAGCAGACGGTCTACTTGATGTTAAACGGTTGCCTCTGTATAATACCAATTGCATTATCTTTACCAATTTAATGCCTATCTTACTTAAAGTTTAAAATATGTTATCCAAGTGTTAAATAAATTAAATTTGATAGAGTGAGCGAAGCGAACAAAAATCTTAGTGGCAATTTGGCATTGAGTAAGAAGCAAGAGTGATATCGCCCATGCCTATTTTTGGCGTCAAGCAGCGTTGCTTAGAATCGGTTTGAAGGGTGTTGGTGACGGAAATATTACACATGAGTCTTAACACCCGTATGCCCCAAATTCATGGACGCAGGGTCTGCATCGTAGGGCACGTTCCTATCGTTCGGGAATTCAGTAACTTAACATCAGGTGGACACTAGGACCTGCTTGTTCCGTCATGGAGTAGAATAAAAAAAACCTGATGCTGCAGTCGTTTCCTTGAAAGCACAGCGCACCCAATTCTCATTCAGGACCTCCGATAAAACCTTCAGCAATCCAGTAGAACCATTACACTCACCCAATTATACTCTTCGACTAATCAAGACATTAATACGCCGGTGACCACGCATTAGCTGACCCGGGCACGACAATCCGGGTGTCCGGATCAGGACCGGATACATAATAAAGTTAAACGGAATGCGGTATCGAGATTACATCTGACCCAGTGGATCGACTATTGCCTACATATTGGATGACATTGGAGCTTATGCATGGAAGCGTTCGATATATTCCACGTTTTTGATGCGCTGAATTATTGAAACTGAAACAGCTTCAGGACTTATCCCCAGGCTCGGTGGATATCCCCTCAGATCTCTTAGTACCAAGTCAGAGAGTTTGTGATGCATTACCTACGACATAGGTAACACAATATAACAGCTAAGCCTCATGTGCCTGTAATTTCACAGGCAACCACACTCTTCAAACCGAAACACAGCAACGCTGCTTGGCAGCAGAAAAAGGCGTGGTGGTAGTACTTCCCCGGACGAACCCTTCACAAAGAGCTCTACTACTCTTAAAATATCTTTTTTTTTTTTAATGATAATCTTTCTGCTTTATATATTTTGACGATATCAATAGCACAACTAACTGTCGACTAACGCATAGAAAACAGATGAAGGTGTCGGTTTTGTCATTGACAGTGAGATTTTTCGAACGTTTCCAGCCGTATGATTCATGTTGTTGTCAGTTAGAATAAAGAGACAAAACCTTTAACTATGTTACCATTATTTATTCGTTTTAGATTAAATCCATTTTATTTATTTAGATAATGTACTAGTTAAGAGTAGTAGATAAGGGCTCGCCCGGGAAAGTACCACTACGCCTTTTTATAGGCACATGAGGCTTAACATCTGTATGCCTCAAGTTGATGGACGCTGGGCTGTGCATCGTAGGGCACGTTCCTATCGTGCGTGACTTACGAAGTAATGCTTTGTTATAACAATGTTAGTCACCTATAGGTCATGGTGACTAACATGGTTACCACTTAACATCAGGTGGGTCATCTGCTTGTTTCATCAGGTAGTTGTATAAAATAAGTAATAACGATCATTCATTTAATTTGGTGTTGTATGGGAGCCCCCTTAAATATTTATTCTATTCTGTTTTTTTAGTATTTGTTGTTATAGCGGCATCAGGAATACATCATCTGTAAAAACTGTTTAACTATTACGGTTCATGAGATACAGCCTGATGATAAACGGACAGACGGACAGCGAAGTCTAAGTAATATAGAGTCACTTTACGCTTTGGGTACGGAACCCTAAAAAAATTTTGCCCAACTGCCCCCGCCGTCCGCCGTACCGTTCAAAGATACATTAGGGCGTTATTGTGTTATTTAGCAACCAAGTACCTACCTATAGAGCCATTCCGCCGTGAACAAGGTAAAAATTTGTTCCCGTAACTTTGGCATGAAAGGCTTCACTTGCTTGTATAGATAATACTAGCGGCCTGTCCCAGCTTCGCATGGGTGGTCATAAATTTTTTGAACATTTTAGGATAAACTTAGACCGTGGGTTCGAGCCTCGCGTCTACTTATTTCAAACATTTGCACGCGCTTCTCCTTGAGTGAGTGAAATCGCACCCCGCGCGTGACCGGTGGACCCGTAAACATTTTTAATTTCGTCATATCTTTTGAATGGAATGTCAGATTTGAAAAATTTAAGAAGTAATCTATAGGTATTGAAACCGTCTTAATTATGAAATGATTTATTTGGATAAGGATAATACCAAGGTACAAATAAAGACCCTTTTCTAGCGGAGGCATTTCAATTAATTTTTTATAATAAAAGAAGACTTATTGTGACATAACTATAATAGTTAGACATATGCTGTCGCGACATTTTTTGTAGATGATGACGTGTTCTACAAAATCGTAGTACATTATTTTGTTCTATCTTCAATAGTTTTCGCAGCGCACGCGATGTAAGGTTTTTTGTTTTCCACCTTGGGTTACATTATTGAAGTTTTAGTAAGGATCCCTGATTTTTTTGAAAATATAATATAGCCTATGTTACTCAGGGATAATGTAGCATTCTAATGGTGAAAGAATTTTTGAAATCGGACCAGTAGTTTTTGAGCCTATTCGTTACATACAAAAATACAAAAATACAAAAATACAAAGTTTACCTCTTTATAATATTAGTGTAGATGTAGATATAAAAAAATAGTTTAAACTTATGAAGTTTCAACGGATCAAATAATATTATGTTCTTGTACTATCTACTTTTAAAGTAAAAGGTGGAACTACTGTAAGTAGGTACCTAGTAGTAGCTATTCTGTGTTATAATAAAAATGCTTTGTATTATCCACACAGCAATTTATTATAGAAACAATGAAACATGACTCGAGCGAGCTTAGACACGATAATACAATATTGCGTTTCGCAAATTTAATATCAACACGAAAAAAATACAAAGGTTTTGCGTTAGCGCCTGCGGTCACATATTTCATTACTCGCAGATCTACCGGTTGCGATTTGTTTTTGTTCAGGCGCTTTTGTAAATCTAATACTTCGTCACTGAGGAAATAACCCTAGGCAGTTGGGTAGTAGGGAATTTCTTCTTCTTTCGTGTCAATGGTTCCTTTACAATTACTTATTTGGGGTCTGCGTCTGTAGCAGTGTCGAGGTCGGCTCTGATGCAAGTAGGACAATTTAGTAGTAGTAATTATTAGAGCAAATTAGCATCAAATTGTGCCAATTTCTCGTGACTTTGATTTCAAATATAATTATGACATGTATTTCTAAGTTCAACTACTTAAGTAGGTACCTACCTATTATATATTTCTTTATTCCATTTGTAATACCTATTTGGACGTAATTTCTATCTACCTACTACATACCTCTGATCCTCAAAGAATCTTAGATCTGAAAAACGAATTGATCTGAGGGGAAATTAACCGTGCCTGGGGATCAAAGTTGTGCAACTGTTTCAGTTTTCAGTTTACCTATTTTATTTATTAACATACATATTATTATATAAACCTTGCTAGATTATTATCCATAGGTACCAGTAAAACCTACCTACAACCTTCAGTGGGATGATTTTTCACGGGATTAATAACTATTTTCGTTATATATACCTAAGAATAGAAAGTAATTAATTAAGTTACTTAGCTATCTAGGGAATATGTAAAAGTCATATAATTATTCATACGTAGGTAGGTTGATAAGAAATTGACAAGATACGTCCATCGTCTTTATTAAATAAAAATGTAGACGAATTCCTTAATCATCCTCATGCTAAAATTCTTTATCTACGATAAAATCTACGAAAACGCTCAACTTCGCAACGAAAACGTCTAACCAAACCCAATTCTACAGCTCAAATCTAACGATCAATCTAAAGTGACCAGTGCTTAAGACACAGTGCAAAAGTAAACTCAGTAACATAACAGTGATGATAAAATGTCTGAGACGGACAGGACGCTGACCTGTATTTAAAAAAAAATCGGAAACATTGAGTGCCGCGTGTGTGTTTGTGAGCGTGAGAGTGTCAGGTGGCGATGAGGCGGGGGGCGGTGCCCCCGCGCCTCTTATCAGGAGATAAGGCACCGTGGCTCGTCGGAGGCAGCTCGGCAAAGAGAGTCGAGGCATCAGTCTGACCAGGCCGCAAGCTGAGCGGCCGCCGCCCGCCATGCTTCACTCACTGAACGCACTCGCCGGCAAGATATCGCCGGGCGGCGGCCTCGACACGAACGCAAACCGACCCACGCACCCCAATCGGAACCACAAGGCGTCATCACCTTCATCACCTTACGCGAAGCCGAAGTAAGTTACACTCTATAACATCTCCAGAATGTTACGCTTATTTTTCTAGGCAAGCCCTTGGGCTCTGGACTTGAAACGCGCCTACGTGACGACGAGAAGCTGAAACTAACGTCTTCTAAAATATAATGTGTATTTAGAATGTCACTTATTTGAAAGTATTTATCCCTGTAAATCAAGCCTCAACATTCCTGAGTGGCTAGTACCGGTAATCCATTGCAAAAGTTAGGATTTATTGCTATAGGATCGAGATTGGAATTAGAATCAAGTGTCAATAGTAGCCACTCAGATCTGCCTGCCTGTTGCATTGCATGGATTTGTTATCACTCCTTCTTTCTTCTACAAGCCCTGGGCCCAATTTTCCTTAGCAAATGTAGAAGGTGAAATTTTCTTTGAGTGAAGCCTAACTGGAAGACCCCAAGGCTTTGTTTATGCTGAAGATAGAACTTTCTTGGTTAATTAATGTTCATCTAGCAGCTACTACCCGGGAAGATCCTGAAATCTTGCTCTTGGCCAACATTGATTTTATTTTCATCATTGGTTTTGCGTACAGTGATGAAATAAAACTAGGTACTTCCTTAATTCAAGTGTTTTTATGTGTCGACTAAACCTTACACAATAACACAACAAGGCTTAATGCCTCTTCAAATGATTACAGCCAATCTGCTCCTTACGCAAATTTAAACCTCTTTTTATGACTGTTTTCTGTATTCGAGGGTTACGATTGCATACATACATTTTCGATTATATCGTATTTTGGTATCAGATTGTGAACAAACTATATGCTTGAATGACTAATATTGGTCGCATTTTTTTAAAACAAGTCTGATGACGTCATATTTATGACTTCACAGCGATGACACTGCAGCTGCAGATTGGCTAGTAGTTACTACGTTAACCTCAAAGTTACTTTAATCTGTTTGTTAATATTTGCCGAGCGGTGATGTGGCACCGGGATTATACCAAAACTGGAATAGATAAGTTTAACCGGTAATTTAGCTTTGTTACTTTTATTGTTGGTGCTTTTTTGGTCACCATGCGTAAGGTTAGTGACCCAGAAAGAACAAACATAATAACTTTTCTGTAAAAAAACCGACTTCTAATACACTGAAAACATAAAACACCAAAATACACAATTTCATTTACATATCTTTTTCTTGTTATTCTGATTCAAAAACCAAACTACTGAACCAATTTTGATGAAATTTCTATGAAAGAGACAATCTGAAAGTATGTTCTCTCAAATAAAAAAAGTATTTTCCAATCGGTTCATAAATAACGGAGTTATGAGGTAACAAACATTATAAAAAAACAATCGAATTGAGAACCTCCTTCTTTTAAAGTCGGTTAAAATAAAGCGAAGAACAGATTTATTTATTTAAATAAATAAATCTGTTCGTAATGTAAAGTTTATTGAATGAATAAGTTAGATGTAAAGTTATACATACTAAATAAGAATAATTTCAAAGTTTTTATAAAAGCCCAAAGTTATTATAACCCAAATAGGATTTTAGCTCAAGATCCTCAGCATTTTGGTACATTATAAAATCTTGATGATTTCTTTACGTGTCGGTATAGTAGACAACAAGTTTTTTTTTCTGAACTATCGTTTTTGCTCGTGTAAGAAGTGGATAAAATAAGGGTGGTTCAGAATTAAATATAATGAAATAAAAAAGCTTTATTGTACACCAACGAAAACAACAGTACACTAAAAAAATAATAATAATAACAATAAATTTTAAAAATGGGCAGTCTTATATTTAATTATTAAGCGATCACTTGACACATACACATATAAACACTCACACAATTACATGCGATTACGTAGGTAGGTATTAATATTATTGTTTTAAAATTATTATAAAATAACATACAAATAAAAAAACACACTTACCTTTGCAACCCATTAACACCACTGCTCGACTACATTGTTTATTTATTTATTTATTATAGAAAATCAACAGCAAATACAATAATACAATAGCTGGGTGTGTGTAATCTTAAAATAGGCCAATAATAGATTTTCCTAATTAATCATATCACTAAAAGAACTTTCCTTTTTTTTGTTTTTTGATTGTTGTAACAATTGAAGGCCACGCAGAGCCTGCGACACCAGATTTTTTTTAATCTTAGTGTAGGTTCTGCACGTCACAAATTTTTGACACAAAACAGGTGATAAACCTAATTCTGTCCTATAATTAATTGTAAATGAATGTATGTCCTATTTTTGAAATAAATAATTTTGAATTTTGACTTCCTTGGATGGAGAGGATTGTAAGAGTAAGGAAGATTGGTCGCAGGTGCACGCGAAAAATAACAAGATAGTAATTATAAAAATCAAATTCCCTGTAGATGCCGTGAAAGACGATTTAAGGATGGAAGGTGAAGGAAGTAGCATAAAGGGATAAGCCTTTAAAGGCTTTAAATGAACATAATTCTTGTCCCTACAGACACAAATTTTTATTTCTATAGAAATGTTTCAGACTCATTAATTTCTGTCCTTTTAAGCAAACAAAACCAGATCAAGAGATGATGTTCTGATATTGCCGATGTGAATCTTTTCCAAATTCTAAGGCAAAATCAAAGGATATATTCAATTGAATCACAAGAAACGTCATAAAGTTAGGTGAAGTTCAGCGCCTGTTCCACGCGGTAAGCCTAGAAGAATAGGCAATAAACTTATGCTTGGTTCCTACCGTACTTTTGTACAGTCCTTCGTTGTAGATTTTGGAATATTAATACATGCACAATGAGCTCTGGGCCAAATAAACAAACAGAGTGGTGCCCGCAAGAACCAAAAAAAAGCTAAATAGCTGAGTCTTGACCTTTTTGGCATACCACTGCATGGGACGGGGATGGCTAGGACCAATTTCCGTACCTACCTACCAGCTTTGTCTTATGTGTTTTTATTTTTATTGTAATATATTTTTGATTTGTTAGGTACCTACCTACCTACCTATTGGTTTTGCCTGTACCCGTCCACTGTCCGCTTTGTGTACCTATAAGTACTTATGTCAAATAAATGTATTTTCTTTCTTTCTTTCTTTCTTTTTTAACCAAGGCGTCGCGGTAGACCAAGAACGAGATGATACACCACAACACAAAATCGCACAGTGTGGAGGGAATCGAGGAGGCTTCTACCCAGCAGTGGGACATTGGTGGCTTAAAATAGTAATAATGGCCAGACTAGCTTATTTAAAGTTGAATCTACTTGAACGGTTGGAAAACTCCCATAGCTCGACTAGCATACAATTATAATACATCTAGGCTATCACTGATAGCGCTCGAGTATCGCATCACAAAATAAAGCGCCTATTTACATTGTTGATAAAATGAAAGATTAGTGTATTATAGCATTGTGATGTGATTTTAGAGCATTTCGTTGCTTGGTTGCGGAGAATGTTTTTGTTATAGCTATTTTTTGGGTTACCCAAAGGGTAAAACGGGACCCTATTACTAAGACTCCGCTGTCCGTCTGTCTGTATGTCTGTCCGTCTGTCACCAGGCTGTATGAAATTTTCACAGATTATGTATTTCTGTATAAAACAGAATAAAATAAATATTTAAGGGGGCTCCTATATACAACAAACGTGTTTTTTTCCGTTTTTAAAGATAAAGGTATGGAACCCTTCGTGAGCGAGTCCGACTCGCACTTGACCGGTTTTAACTTTTTTATTTCAATCAAGGTGCATTAATAGTCAAAGTCAAAAGTTTCAATTGAGAAACAAGGACTTTGATACATTGAAACTAAGGCCATCACTGATCTGAAATATTTATGTAGAATGTTTTTTTTTATTATACCTCTACACCTTTCAAACGGGGATAGGGAGGAGAAGGGAGCTTTGCCCTGCAGTTGAACAATGCAGTTAAATGAATTCAATTCATTAAAATAATAAATATTAATACTTTTCAAACCAAAATAAAAGATAACTAATAAGGAAAACTATTAGTGCTATTATTTATTTGAATGAATGAATGAATTTTAAGTTTTGTAAGTCATTGTCATTTGGTGATATTAGTACAATTTTTTACTGAGGAATACTATTGTGATTTCATTTTATATTTATCTTTATCAGTTTATTATTAGAACATAGTAATTGGGGAAAAATATTGACAGATCAGCACGATGTCCAACGATCTTTTCCTCCTCGTTTATTCATAGACCAGGAGGTGGCCGTTGATACGCTATAGTATAACCAAACGTATATCCTACTACGCGAAAGTTTGTAAGTATGGATGGATGTTTGTTACTCTTTCACGTAAAAACTACTGAATGGATTTTAATGAAACTTTACAATAATATAGCTTATACATCAGAATAACACATAGGCTACAATTTATAAAGATATTGTGTGGATTGTCCAAAATATAACGATAAGTGTCAAGTAGGAAAAAATCTACAATCTGCGCAGACGAAGTCTCGGGCTCCAGCTAGTATATAATATATGATAGATAACACAGGTTCAAACAAGACAGAAAAGTGTATGATTATTAGCAGACCTAGATGACTTCTCTTAATATTTATTATGGGTTGTATAGGGACGAAAACTAGTAAAATAAAGTTTTCGGCTGAAAAGCTTGTTGAATAAAACTATATATTTTTGCTTGAGCTGGGTACAATGTGATTGCCGACAATTTTGTCGAATTTACATTGGTTGATTGCAAATTTGCATGAATAAGAATTTATTATCTTTGAAAATTTTGAAATATGCAAGCGTAATGTACTTTGACGGGCCCCCTAAGACTTGCTCACACATTTCAATATTTTTGATGATATAAAATCACTTTCTTCTTCTCTTTGTCGTGGCACTAGTTTCTTTCTAGACAGTGTGGTGAAAGGATTTTGACTGCGCCTCAAAGAGGCTCATTTCGAGCATTTGAGACGTCATGTTTTAGAAATTTTAGGCTCGGTGATAAAATCACCGAATTACAAACACAAACTCACATACAAAGGTAAGGGTCAGCAAAAACATATTTTTCACATAAACAACTTCTACTTCTACCGAAAATTAAATAACTTTGAATTAAGTACACCAGCAACCGCACTGTTATCAGCATCTTCATTCAAGAGAGGATTCTCTCCACCTGAATACATTAGTTGTCAATCAATCAATCAATCAATCAATTCAGCCTGTATGCACCCACTGCTGGGTATAGGCCTCCCCTTTAAAACGCCACTCTCTCCGGTCCTGTGCCAGTCTTTGCCATTGCCGCCCAACTAAAAACTAAAATCTGAATGTTTTTTTTTAGCCTGTATCAACCCACTGCAGGCCAAAGGCCTCCCTACCTTCCTTCCACACCTATCGATCTTTAGCTACAATGTGCCAGTCCATTTGTGTTTTTTAATAATTATTATTATACCAGCCTAATAATAAATGACAAATATCGGTCATCTCTCCGGCATTTCTCATTCCACTTCCTCCGCCATGTCGCCTATTAGTATGACAACTGTGTTATCAGCTATTTTTCTGATTGTGGCAACATATTGGCCCGACGTAATACCGAGGCGTCCTTATTATTCTGGATACGTGTGTGACGGCTGTTCTGTACACGGTGATTACCCTTGTGGCCAGATTTGTATAGAAAACTGGTTGTTTGCAGGTTTTTTTATAAATCTTTCCGGGGCCTTTGCTTGTTCCATCAGCTTGTTGTATAAAAAAAAAGTAGTAGTAACATACTTATCTAGTTTTTAAAACAGTGTTCAGAAATCTAAAGACAATATGCAAACAAATACAATCAAAATAAAGGTGCTGACAGTGATACTGATGTAACTTTCAGGATCACTAAAAGCTCCTGAAAGCCGAGCAATTTTGTATTTATAGGTACAATCAGCATTAGAAGTTAATGACTTATTTAGAACTGTGTATAATAGACACAGTTTGATTATTATGAATTCATGACGAGAAATAGTTTGAGCAAATTTTATTCGGATTGTATTAGTGGAATAAATTTCCTACACACTAAGGTCAAAAGTTACAATAGAACTTTTGAATTTATACATTGATATTTGATATAATACACTAATGGATCAAGAATTCTCAACTTTTAGATTTATGATTACAAAAAAATACGAGTGCTGGATTAACTTTTAGAAACTCAAAGTCTCGATATTGAATCAAGAAAAATAGAAAATGTATTACGTCTAGAATTCCGGTGTTTTAAAAGTTAATTTTGAAACTTTTTTTACGCGTTGTTGTGAAACGCAACTTGTAAATAAGTTCAGTTATTTCAATGTAAAAATGTATGTATTCAATTGAATTACAAGGATCATTTTGTAACGTTTTAAACCTAAGTAAAGATGAACAGTCCCACTGCTGAGCAAAGGTCTCCCCCATACTCTCCCACTCCCCTCAGTCCTCGGTGCGTTGTACCCACTCGCTGTTGAAGGAGTTTAATTCGTCTAAAGTAGAAATAAAATAGCTTAAAGGTAGGTAAATCTAGATGCCAGTTCTGTGCGACCAAGATGAACAGAATTGTATCCTGTTTATGGATGACGCTGAAATAAGTTAAATCGTCATCTTCTTTTGACTCTGACTGTATTATACCTACCAAAACATTTATTATCATTAGCGCCTGTGTTTGCTCTGTATACACAATACAAAAGGTGTCTGTGGCAGATATAGATAAAACAAAATATTGTAATGATAAAAGCACCCTATTTTAGTAATGGCCGGCCTATCGTGCACTCTTCGATCAATAGATAAGGAACTATCACATCGTTAGGCTAACGTAAAACGGTAACCAACATAAAAGCAGATGGCCTAAGAATAAATAAATAAAATTTGAATTGATTTACCTATGAATCCAAATTATATACATTTATTGGGCATAAAAAATAATAAACGAAACATTCCATGTACTTGCTAGTTAATTATTACCTACCACATACTTAATACATCAAAGTCATTACACACAGCCTTCACAGCTCAGTTGGTAGTAGCTCTGCCTTCTGTGCCGTAGGCCGTGGGTTCGATCCCCACCGAGAACAAACATTTCTGTGATGAACATAATATTATATTATATATATACTGGATGTTATATAATATTATAAGTACCTATGCATTTACAAAAAAAGTGTATAAGTAGTATATCAATTATCTGGTTCCCATATCACAAGCTTTGGCTTAGTTTGGGGCGAGTGCTGAGTGGAATGTAAAAAAAAAACATTACATTCAAATTCATGTTTACTACCTTGTTCAAGTTTCTTGTGATTCAATTGAATAAATAAATTTTTACTTTGACTTTGACTACGATTTACTGCTCTGCGTCTCTCAACTTGAGGCATAAATACAATTAAGCCTCAGTATTTGTAAATTACCCGGTACCCTTGACAGCCTTGACAGCTCAGTTGGTAGAACTCTGCCTTCTGTGCCGTAGACCGTGGGTTCGATCCCCACCGAGATCAAACATTTGTGTGATGAACATAGACGTTAGTTCTCTGTCTAGGTGTTTTTATATATTTGAAGTATGTATTTACAAAAAAAACGTTTATATGTATTAGGTATATCAGCTACCTGGTTCCCATAACACAAGCTTTGGCTTAGTTTGGGGATAGATAGTGCTGTGTGGAAAGTCCACCAATATTTATATTTACCCTTCAAACCGGAAACGATATGTATGGTACATACGAGTACATAATAAAAAAAGTCGTCACCAGATTTATCCAGTTCAAACTTGCTTACCTAATGCATCTATCAAACCACATTTTTATCTGTGCCAATACAAATGTAACTTTGACGTTTCATCTGATTGTACGACATAATTTCCGAACGCAGTTTTTCATTAGCGAGGGTACCCACGTTTTTATAGTATTACTCACAAACTCTGAGTCTCATACAAAACACTCTTGAGTTCGGTCGATCGCCTGATAGCGATAAGGACTAATCAAGCGATGTATACTCTTATCAGTGATAACGTCATGGCAAACAAGTGTACGCAATATGGAGTGTGGAACGTTGGATATTCTAGAATTATGAGGTACATAACCTATAAACGACCGTAGTTAGGACGTTATCTTGCGTGTTTGAGCGAATATTAGAAGCACAAAATCTGTGCTACAGATTGTAACATTAATTTTGATGTAGGTATCTATACAATTTCATCTATATCTATATAATTATGTACCTACTACCTGGTGCCCGCGACTTCGTCTGCGCAGATGGTAGATTTTTTCCTTACTTACTTGACACTTATCGTCATATTTTGGACAATTCACACAATATCTTTATAAATTGTAGCCTATGCGTTATTCTGATGTATAAGCTATATAATTGTAAAGTTTCATCAAAATCCATTCAATAGTTTTTACGTGAAAGACTAACAAACATCCATACATCCATCCATCCATACCTACTAACAAACTTTCGCGTTTATAATATTAATAGGATTATTTATACTCAATCTGACATAAAAGTTATACCTCTTTCAATCAGTAACTAAAATGTGTCATTTTTCTCCACACGAGATCGATGAAATTCGATAATTTACGAAACTTAATATGATTTTTATTGAGCACGAAAAAATTCTCAGTACTATTCTAATTAGGGATGTCAAAACAGCTCAGCCCTATTTAGCACTGGTTCTTTGGACAAAAAGTCTGGGTTCTTAGTTTTGACGATGTTTCTTTTTTTTTGTTTCAGTGGGATCAATATGAACTTGAACAATAACAACAACAACAGTATAAACAACAATAACAATGAGGTTAAAACCGAAGCGCCAGATCCGGACTACATCAAGGTAATTATGTTTTTTTTAATCAATTCTATACCTTCATCATAACCGCTACCCCGAATCAGATACTGCTGTAGGACAGATACGCGAAGATACAGAATTCTGTGAATCGTGGGAGAGAGTGCGATATGCTTTTGTTATTTTGAATGACACACTAATGAGCCATCCTGCATCGCACCTTCCCTTTCCTACAATTTTCTGTTTTTTATGTAGCGTAAGCTATAGGTAAATAGGGAGAGCACTGGTGGCCTAGTGGTAGCGGCCCCGCCTTCCGATCCAAAGGTCGTGGATTCGAAACCAGTCGTGCACCAATGAGTTTTTCTGTTCAAAAATTTATGTGCTAATGCCAGTACTCTCAAACGGTGATGGAAAACATCGTGAGGAAACCGGCATGTCGTAGAACCTAAAAAGTTCTATAACATGTGTCGAAAGAAGATTCTTGAGGTGCACTTAGAATCCTTTCACCACACTGTTTCGAAAGAAACTAGTGACACGGCAAGAGAGAAGAGGGTGTTAAAACTGATGTGTAGACTGCACTATGTTACATTATTACCGGTACAAGGTGGTGCTATAAAAACGTCAATACGAAACATTGTCTACAGTTTTTAACAGAATAGAAGAAAATTATGGCATCATTAAAACTTTCAGATGGAAATAATGTTTTAAATTTGCAAAATGAAGTGATATACCGACATAATTAAAAAGGTTCCACCTCGACGAATGGCGACTGAGTACTTATTAACATAGGGTTGCTGCTTGAAAGTCGAGATAGTTTCTGGTTTATTAACTTATTACCTGTTTTATAACAAAACGAATTTTAAAGTTCTTTAAAAGTAGTCGTTTAGGTAAGATTATTTGGGAAATAAATTAATTTGTATTTGTAGTTTGTTTTCAAAAAGTAATTTAGCCTAAAATTTAACGTGGTCGTTGATTTTAGCGTAATATTTTCTCATTCAACAATAGTCAACAAATCGTGGCTATTGCCTAGGACATAAAGATCCTTACTTTAAAAATTAAACAAATAGACCATTAGAACTTTTTGAATCGGTCTGCGAATTTCATTTATTGTTTTTGATATTATTAAGATTTATTAATTCTCCGTTAGGAATTGCTCAATAAAGTAATAAACAACTTAAAAAATAGTTACAGAAGCTTCGCAAAACTTGGTTGCGTGACAGCCCTAAGGCACGGTGCGACGGTAGGCGCCCAATTACGGGTCCTGATTGCTTTTATTCGCACCACGTTTGTCAGCCCTAGCTTATTATCCAACGGCGATAATATAAACTTGAATTTTCCAATAGTATTTATTGGAGGATCACGTTGTTGTATTGGGTTCATTTTGTATTTTTAACGAGTTCGTATTGTTGTTTGTTTCTTTCGTGCTAAAATATGGTGTGTTTGTCTCTACATAGTCGGCTGTGACGGGGTTCGATTCATGACAATGTTTTCATGATTTGGTTTTTATTTCTACCCTAAATTGGTACTCGTAATGGGCTCTTATTCATAGATAGATAACATTTTAGTGTACACATGGATACATCATAATAAATCAAGGCGTAAATTTATAAAGTACAATTTGCGGTCCTATCGCTTAAAGCAATTTCTTCCAGGCATTCTCAATTCATATTCTTTGACTTGTCACTTTTTACTCACAATATTTTCTTTCGCCAATTGAGACAACTGGCATAGCACAATTTTAAATTATAATATTGTTTGCAAGTTGTATAATTTCAATTGTATATAGTTTTTATTTCTAAGTGATTCTTGTGATTCAATTGGATAAATACTATATACACTACATAAAATTGGATTAAAATACTAGGCACAATGAGGGTTAGGCAGTTCCGTAGTAAAAGTATGTTAGAAATCTAAGTATTTACATTGTATCGGAGCTGTGGATTATGTTCTAAAATTAATAAATAAATAAACGTTCGGTTATCTTACGTCTCGCTCTAACCATATTCCGTCTCATTTCCAGATGTTCGTCGGCCAAGTACCGAGGAGCATGGACGAGAACGACCTGCGGCTGATGTTCGAGGAGTTCGGCAGAGTGCATCAGATCAACGTGCTCCGGGATAAGATCACGGGCGCAAGCAAAGGTTGGTATACCAAGCTTCTTCTTTTTTTCTAGTTTCTTTTGAAGCGGTGTGGTGTAAAGATTTTGAGTGCGCCTCAAAAAGGCTCCTTTCGGGCACTTGACAAATGTTTTAGAACTATAACAAGTAGATGGTGTGGAGTCCTGATGAACTGTATCACAGGTCATCAGGTCTTTGTTAACTTGTTATCCTCGGTAGTATAATCACATATATATTAACAACCTATGTTGAGAGAAAATAAATTATTATCATAATAATAAAACTATACCTTACTATGAAACTTACATTATCTTTCCAAAACGCAATGATTTTTAACTTCTAAGTAGGTATGCCAGGGTTACAAACACACTTAATTTATTGTGCGTTCCAAGGTTTTCTTACCTAAAAACAAGTTATAACAACAACAGTAAAATGAGTCGTTCCTTGTTGAATAAGCAAATCTCATTGCTATCGCTTCCAGAATTAGGGAGTAGAAATGGGCCGGTCATATAGCTCGATAGACTGACAACCGCTGGGGAATAAAGGTTCTCGAATGGCGACGACAGACTAGAAGACAAAGCGTGATACGCCCTCCTGCCCGATGGATTATGACGACGACGACATTAAGAGGATCACGGGAAGTCGGTGGATGGATAGTGCTCAGAATCGTTCTTCCTGGAAATGTAAAGGGGAGGCTTATGTCCAGCAATGAAAGAACATCTGAAAGGCTGATGATAATGAATGCTATCACTATTATAAGTGATAATCGATTGCCGTGCCGTCAAAGACGCTACTTCTTTTCTCCGTTTATGGCTCCTGTCCGTCATTCGACAGACAATCTTGCCAGTGTCAAGTGAATTGTTTTAAATACTTTATAGTCAAGTCAGTCCATAGTCAAGTCGGCAGTCAGATGTTTTGAAGAAAATGGTGGCGGTTTTCTACAAAACATTCGAAACATTTTCGGTCAAATCAGGATATCACTTAATACACTTTAATTCCAAATGCTTGCACTTTGTGCTAAGACCTCAAGTAATGTTGGTTAAAATGCCACCGAAATTACACAACACAACTCATAATAACACTAGAAAAACAATTAAAATGAAATAGCTATGTTGCTTCCCAAAATGTCAGAAAACGAACGAACGACAGAAGACACGCTGTCAATCTAGTGGTCCTCGGAATAGGTTTTAATAACAAACAACGACTAATTTTACTGCTTCGGCTTGTTTTTATAAAATAGGTGGCATACAAAGAGGTTTCATAGATAAATAGCTCAAGAAATTGTAGCGTGTATGGCGGCGACGTTCCCAAATGATGTCATAAGATTGTCGTGCATAGCAATCGTCGTATGTCACTGCCACTTTTATGCTGCAATTGTTTACAATGAGACCGACTGATGCAGCAATGGAGACGGGAAAGGTATTTTTGTACTAGATACAAGTTGTTCCGCTGTTCGTTTCTCTTTGAGTGCCACTTTTTTATCTATATTCCTTCACACTACATAATATTTATCCTTTGTTCTACCCAATAATAATTTTGAGCCCATATTTTATTAAAAGAACAGTCGACTGAACCACATACCATTTTGAAAATTACGTAAACAATACCCAATTTTCAAAGTAAAACAGTCGGTTGAACCACATACACACGTAACAAATTACGTAAACAATGTACGTAATTTTCAAAATGGTCCCACATTACAAACATTTACAGGACAAATGCTCATAAACCAAGTGCACTTATCAACGATTTGCATGATTTTTGAGTTTTCCATGGTCCAGGCTTTTTTTTTATACAACTAGCTGATGGAACCAGCAGATGGCCTACCTGATGTTAAGTGGTAACCATCACCTATAACAAACCATTATCTCGTAAGTCACGCACGATAAGAACGTGCCCTACGATGCACTGCCCTGCGTCCATCAACTTGAGGCATACAGATGTTAAGGCACATGTGCCTGTAATCACACCGGCAACCACACTCTTCAAACCGAAACACAGCAACGCTGCTTGGGGGCAGAAAAAGGCGTGCTGGTAGTACTTCCCCGGACGAGCCCTTCAGAAAGAGCTCTACTACTCTTAAATTATATAATAAAGTCTAAAATAAAATAAATAATATAGTCACAACAGTTCTCAGCACTCCCAATAGGGGCGCTTATCGCGTCTCCATCAAAAACCCGGGCAATTTCAGAAAACCAAAAACAAAACACGGACATGAGGTACAGAAACGTAAACAGCGAATACGTACTCGTAACAGGCTCACATTTATCTACCTATTAGTTATCTTGCGCGTTTTCTTTTGAAGCTCGTTCTGTAACGTTGTTTAATATTACAAAACGTAACAAAAGGCATACCGTATGTTATGTGCATGTTGACATTTTTGTTTGTCCTGTTTTAACCGTCTTTTGTTTGGAAAAAGCTCCTTTCATGCAAACGGGCCCCTTTTGTCCGTGCGTGGGTGAGATCTCGAAGTAAGGTATACCGGCCTCGCTCATGCCATTTTATGTTTATGCTTGGTTTTGCATTGTAGCTCTTCTGATTTTTATTTTACTGTAACATAATAATAGAATTAAAACGCCAAAGCGGTTTTATAAAGCTCAAAATTGTTTTCAACGTTTTCTTTGTTGTGTGGTTCTTTCGTTAATTTTGTTGATTATTTGTAACACATTGGGAAATATTAAAAGAATAAATACTTTTAACCTTAGCCGTTCGCCCGATTCTTGGATAAAATATGGTACCTACTACAGGTTACGAATTAAAATCGAATTCAAAATTTCTTCATTACAACTATTTGGGACACAATAACGCCACAAGACAAGACAGTTTTTATAATCTATCTTTTATACCTATCATTCAAAATTCCCAAAATATAAACTGTTTCAAGAAATAAGTATACAATTTTTTATTTTTCTTAACTCATATCGTCCTTCGGCTGGGGAAAGGTTACTGATCTCTCAAAGATTTCTCGTCTTATTATTCCTAATCTTACTCTTCTTGCAGCATCTTGCAGCATCGGCTCAGGCTAAACTAAGGTCATTTTCATACCATTTATTTTTCGTAGGCGTCATTCGCAAACAAAACGTGGATATTGTTAAGAGCTTTCAAATTGCGTCAAAATAGTCCCGCGAACGCAATACTGATTTTTCAAAATCTTTTAATTTTGAAATTATTAATCATGCTTCTTCTTCTTCTTGTAGTTTCACTAGTTTCTTTCAAAACAGCGTGTTAATCGTTCATAAGTAACCGTTTAAAGACCAGCCTAATGTAGTTATAACCGTGCATGGCTCATGACTCCCAGCACGAACCACTTAGCAGTAACGAAGTGTTTGCGTGACGCCCATAGCGTTCTGGAGCTGACGGCTTGACGCCTGATACCTGGCGCCTGACGCCTTGTCGATCATTTTGCATAATAAGCTCGGGTAAAGATACATTCAGAAGATATAAAAAAAAAGGAAATTCATTTACTTCACATACACACAGAATAAAGAACAGATAGCTACGGTACAGACAAACAGAAAATGTAGGGAGATACATAATAAATACATAGAAATAAATAATATAAAGCTGCTACTTAGGTACCAACATAACTTAGCGGAAATGGTCCTAACCAGTCCCGTTCCGTGCTGAATTGTGTCCTAAATGGGCCCCAGCCTTTGCTGACTAACAAAGTAGGTATCTTTAGAAGCATTTAGCTTTTAAAAGAAATGCTAGTTCGTTATCGTACCTATCCTTCAGGAAATAAATGCAGTTTTGCCTCATGCAACTGTATAGTAGAGGAAAAAAACCACAATTTCCAGAAAATTCCTTGAGTGACTTTAAAAAAAAACTCACGCATTTGCTGAAACATTTAGTTAGCGAAGGCATTCAACTGTGCTGTATCACAAGAATTTAGCCCACTCTTGCAAAGGACGTACTTTCCGAAAAGCTTAGGAATGCCTAGCGGCAAGGATAACGGTCAAAAACCGGTGGATGTTGCCAGCAAACTTTCCTGCTATAGTTTTAAGGGGGTGTTTGGACCCTGGCGACGTTTGATGAGCAAATTGTTTAAAGCACTGCGCGATAACGCTCTTCGCAGCTTTATTCTCAAAAAGGCATACTAATGCCAACAGATAAACGTGTCTACCATCCGAAGTAAGGAGAGAGCTTTCTCAAATACGAATGCTACTAGTGATCATCCATCCAAATAGTGACCACGCAGAACCTTTCTTAACTTAGTCGATCGGTTAGGTATGACGCAAACGACCAGGTCTAGTACTCACTAATTATGCATGCAGTTCAGTCTTATTTTAATCTTAAGAAGATTACTTACCTTATTACACATACTACAAATTATGTGTTTAAAAAGTGTAACAGCTCGAGTCAGTGCCAACATCGACACAAACCTTACTAGGTTTCACGATGTTGTAAAATGAATACTGTAATTTTTTATACTTTTTGATAAATAAATTAAAAAAAAAGTCACAAACGAATTCGACGTTAGTCGTTAAACGCATCGTATCCTTAACTACAACAGAATAAGGTTGAATATCGCTAGGAGAAGTTAACGCCACAAATGTTAAAATGTAAATGTAAAATGTATCTTGATCATTGAAGGACCAGATTAAGGTTGGATAGCGTTAGGATGCGTTAACAAATGACATAATTCATCCGCGATTAGACCTCAGCTTGCTAGTAAGATCAGGTCGCTACGATCTAAAGACCATTTTAACTTTTAGCAGTATACCGCTGCCTTACCACGCTACACAGTGCAATCAGAATAAAAGTTGTGCCTCGACACGAAAGTTGTTTTTTCACTATTTTCCATATGCAATGCAGTACGCCGGGTAATACGATTACGGTGCTGTGGCCTCACTGGCTTTGTCGCCTTAATAAGCTGCTAGATTGCTGAGTTCGCCTTTATTACTTTGCATGTGGGCTAGAAGGTTATTATGAAATTACCTTTTTTTTGTATACGTCACTGTTTCGTGAATAGAGTGGTTTTTGGTAGGTCGCTTGGTATTTTCTTCCGGCTTATTGGATCTTGTGCAGAACTTTCACACAGTATTCATGTGCATTAGGTCGTTTAAAAGGGTGGGGATGATCATCTAGCTTAGCTGCAAATTTAGCCTATTCCTATAGATACAGAAGCATCACGGGTTCTTTTTTTTCATACAACTAGCTGATGGAACAAGCAGACGGCCCACTTGATGTTAAGTGGTAACCATCACCTATAACAAAGTATTACCTCGTAAGTCACGCACGATAGGAACGTGCCCTACGATGCACTGCCCTGCGTCCATCAACTTGAGCCATGCAGATGTTAAGCCTCATGGCATGTCATTACACCGGCAACCACAATATTCAAACCGAAACACAGCAACGCTGCTTGGCGGCAGAAAAAGGCATGATGGTAATACTTCCCCGGACGAGCCCTTCACAAAGAGATCTACTCTTAAGCTTGACGATAAGGTCATGTAATAGAATATACTATGCTCTTATTATGAACGCCATTCACTGGCATAAATTCAGGTTGGAAGTTATGATATAAAAAACATGTTCGTTACGGCAAAAATGTTGATATTTTTAAGAAAATTAGCCTATTTCGGAAAACATTGTATGTCATAACTGTTCTTACACATTCCAACAATTCTGAAATAAATTCTAACTTCTTATTCCCCTTTTCAATTAGCAGGTTTTCTGGAGCGCTGACAATTGTCTTAGATAAGTACTTCTGTGTAGTTGTAATGTCAGTGTGTTTGTATCGTCGACCGCAAAATTATACTTGAATGTGTTGTTACGTTTTCGTTACATTTCAAAATATGTTTGTGTGCGTAGTTAAACATTGTCATTGAAGTTGTGTTCTACACGTGTAGGCTCCCATGTAAAGACGTCCATGTGTGCGTGCAATGTTATGTATGTGTGCGCTTTTGTTACAGGGTGCTGTTTTGTGACGTTTTTCACTCGCAAAGCGGCGTTGAAAGCCCAAGACGCTTTGCACAATATAAAAACAATGACTGGGGTAAGTGCTGTTTTCTATGTTTCTATTTATCTGTTGCTAACATGTGTGAGTTAGGGCTACTGTGCAGAGACGCGATATCCATGCGTCTGACGTGCAAATCAGAATGTTTAAATGATGAATCTTTGTTTATAGCTTTCGGGGTAGACCCGTACGAGCCGACGAACCTTAACGCGTCAAGTGACCTAAGGCCTAATCACGAATGAATTTGACGTTAGTCTCGTAAACTAAATGTATTCCTAACTGCAACAGAATAAGGTCGAATATCACTAGGATACGTTACCGCGACAAATGCCAAAATTCACTCGTAATCAGCCCACAGGTCACTTGACGCGTTAGGGTTCGTCGATTCAACTGAATGTTACTTCGGTTATCGAGCAGCACTCTTGATAATAATATGTCAGACCTGTAGATGGAGCCACAGTTGGATAGCAACCGTATTATTACAGATCCCTAAGTACCGTATTATTAACATCCCTATAAGTTATTCGCCTGTTGAGAATAGGATACATGGCGCAGGTAGTTAGCGCAGCCCGTATCAAGAGGAACATTGCGCATTATGTATGGTTTATTATACGGTTATGGCGAGTGGCGGAGACGTGAAAAGGACATTCATGTTACCTTGACTTTGTATTGATTAATTATACAAACGCGTCCAAGTTACAACCGCGTCCCATAACTATACCTACTATGCTCGCGACAAACGTCACTTTTGTATAAAGTACCTACGTGGTTGAGTGACAGAGCAGCTGTTTTTTCGTCTATGCTTTTTTTGGTGATGCGTGTTACCGGATACGCATCAGGCTATACACAGCTCGCTTTTATGTCCTTATAGTAAGGGTCATTTTTCTTTGGATGTAGCTGATCTGTATCCAAGTGTACCAGTGGAACTGCACTGGACCACGGCATTTCTGTTACCCCGGTGCCAGACATAGCTTCACTTGGTTGATTGCTATGTTTGGCACGAGACTTTGAGTACAAAGTCTCGTGCCACAAGTGAAGCTATGTCTGGGCTAAGACACAGCGGCCATCTCACACGGTGCATCTCTTTTGCCCGATGACGTGATGCCTACAACCGACATCACGCATGTTACCGTCACAACGTTTTTCAATCATTTAATGGCTCACGACTAGGTTCTTTCAAGAGTATGTTTGTTCAAAAGCTCATAAAATCAAAAGAAAAAAGAGTTTAAGTTGTTTTTAAACTAGTAGTTCGCCCCGAACTGAGATCTCGTGATGCGACCCGACGAACGCATCAAAACTTTGTGTCAGTAGTAGTCAGAGGCAAGTCCAAACATTATTTTTGGACTTTTTTCTGACTACCGCCTACTAACTTGGTATGGTTACCAAGTTTCAACTCTATTGGCCTATTTATTGAAGAGTTCCGTTGAACAGACCTTGGCTCCATCATCAGACCTGGTCGTCGTCACCATTTGATGAGAACTGAGTACCTACTTAATTTATTTCAAGAAAAAAAAATAAGAAAAATCAAAGTAACTGGCCGACCAGTAGAAAAACCTTGATGTCAACGAAACTCTTAGAGATGGGAGCTCTTGGATCGCTGGTTATCTTAATTTAACTTTTTAAATTTTATCTTGAAAACCGAGCGTCCCAAAAAAAAAGTAAAAATTGTTTTGGAATGTCCAAACAAAGCCCTTTCATATGACATGTAACTTGATTTTTTTATGTAACATTTTTTATTTTTGCCCTCTTAAAAAACCCCATATCTCAAAAACCCTTCATCCGATTTTACTCATATACTTACCAGTAAATTTCTCAAGTACAAGCTATCGACATATCAAATTTCATGCAGATCGGATCAACGGTTCTAAAGTTATCGCCAGACAAACATACATACATACATACATACATACATAAAATGCCAAATCGCCCAAGTTGAAACTAAGATCTTCGTTCGCTTCGCTCACTCGATCAACAAAAAAAATAAAAAACTTATTTCGGACTCTTCCATAATGTATACTACTATTGTATATTTTCAACTAAACAAACAAAATACCTACAAGATCTATAAAGTAACGCAAGATTTCACAAATCAAAGACGGAAATATTTTGATCTGAAGAATAAGCGTTACTCCAAAATGGTTAAACCTACTCTAAATGGTAAGAATATATCGGTAAAACAAAAAACCTGTTGCTTAGCGATTTTCTTTATTGCATTACGCCGTCAAACAGAGATGGAGAACAAAATATCCAATTCAATACTCGATTGTTAGCGAACACAATCGAATTATCTGAGTTGGCGTTCGCCCCCGCTGTGTCTTCATTCTGTTCCGAGAGCCAGAGGCGAATGTGTTACGTCATGTAACACAATTTGCATATTTTCAATATCAGTCCGCTTTAACTCAATTGATCAACTTGCTGAGTACAGTATGTTGGCTCTGAAAACTTTAGTTACTAAGGTTAAATTTAAATAATTATGGCAGAAAAGATATTGAATTTACTTTCTTAAAAAAACACGTATAACGTTACTACCTAGATTATCATTCTTTGCTAAGGACAAATGACCAAAAATGTTTTTTGTAGCCTCTAACTTCTAGACTGCGGCGTTTCCAAAGAAGAAAAGCTATTGCTTTTCTTCCAGATCTGTGTATAGATGACGGTTCAAACAAAATTGGCTCAAACCTTAGACAAAAATATTTTTCATCTATTTGATGTAACAAACTTGCTGCAAACTCTCGCTCCAGTCTTCATCTCGCGATAATTCAATCCTATTGTAAGAAAGAGTATTATCGGGAGTTTTCTCTCTCGATTGATTCACGCTTTCGTTCTTTTGATGGAAGCTCTCAAAAATCGATCTGTTAACTCGATAAAGAACTAACTCGTATCTGTGTCAACGACGTAGAGACGTGAGAGCACTATACTTCAAATAGAGCGGAGGTAGCCTGAATTCAAGTTTCTAGTGCGAACAGGAGAGAAATTCTAAAATAATTTCGGACATCGCTGTTTTCCAAGAAGTCAATTCTTGTTTGCTCTCACAATTGGATTTTTTCTTTTGTTTTGGGTTAGGATACGTTTTCGTATAAGTTTCATCCAAATCCACGAGGCTATTTTCTATTATTTTAAAACTAGTAAAGCTAACTTTTTGAGCGAGAGGTACATTAGCTTTTGTCATCGCCCTTAGTAATTACTCTGCCGTTTAGCATTTACGGATATGAGCAGGAACAAAGATGCATACACTTATAAGCCTTCGTATTTCTAATATTAGAATGATTAAAACAATCAAAATCTACCTTATATTACTACGTTCCACGCTATTATGTAAAAAGCGATTTCACTCCATCAAAATTGCAAGATTGAGAGCAACTTACCGAAACTTCCTCGTCTCGATTCGCATCAGACTGCCTAAATAAATAATGATCTTACTAAAGCATTGGTCTTGTAGACGTTAGCGGATAGATAGATAGATAAATACTTTATTGAACACAAAGGAAAACACAGAAATATTACAACTAGATATATAATCAAAACTTTAATGATATTTTTTACGGTCTTACCCGTATCATAGTCCTTTAAAACTTAACTGTAGTATAGTTAATATTAATAGATTTCAACTAATAATAATAAAATACATAAAATTAATAAATAAATAAATATTGGTGGGTTTTCCCAATCTATCTATAAATCTAGCCCCAAACTAAGCCAAAGCTTGTAATATGGGAACCAGATAGCTGATATAATTTATCCTAGGTATATACTTTTTTTATTTGTAAATACATACTTATAATATTATATAACACCCAGACAGAGAACGAACATCAATGTTCATCACACAAATGTTTGTTCTCGGTAGGGATCGAACCCACGGCCTACGGCGCAGAAAGCAGAGCTACTACCAACTGAGCTGTGAAGGATCTCAGCAAAAAAAAACTTTTACTTCGAATATAATACTAGACTGTTCTAGTATTGAGTATACTACTGAATAGTATGAATACTGATTTAAATTTATATAATAATTAGATAAATTGTCATAACCAGTTATTTTAAAACATTCTAAAACGTTTCTGAATGTTGAAAATACTCTTCTTCAAATTAGTATTATCTCGTAAACTTGCCTTTATATTATGGTCCATAGTACGGCGAGTAAAGTTAGCCCTTTAAGGGTTCGGCCAAACCTGCGCGACCAAAGCGACTGCTAAGCGGGAGCGTCTGCCGCGCGGCGGACGCTACCCATACGTTCTATATGGCGCTTTGCACACCTACGCGACCGCAACGCGGGCAAAGCGCCATAGAAAAGAATAGCGTCTGCTGCGCGGCAGAAGCTCCCGCTTCCCGCGTTACTGACGCGCAGGTTTGGCCGAACCTTAAGTGTGTGGACATTAACCCCTCTGAGGCAAGTGGGTTCATACGTCTCCCCAACGCATACTTTGAAAGTAACCCTTACCTAAAATAAGTTGGCAATGAAAACTAACCCAAAGTTACCCAGTTATGTCATAAGCGGAATTTTTGACATAGTTTTGGCACCGAGAGCGCCCTCTGACGAGTGGTCGTACACGCGACCGCGCGCGTTAGTTTTATTCTAAGTATTTTAATTTGAAAAACTTTTAATACAGTCTTTCTGGGAATATTTATTTGCAAGATTTGTCTTCAATCTTAAGATTTCGTTAAGGGGCTGACATCAAACAACCATCAAACAACTTCTCGCTCGCACGTTTCGACATGTTAAAAGAAATAAAATCGCTTAACTCATTTTCGAAAAATCGCAATCAACCATTTTGTGTGCAATCACATTGCACACAGTTTAGTAAAAAAATCATTTTGAACGATAGATGTTTTCCTACTCAAAAGTTTGCTTTACTAGTTTTTGTACATAAGCAAACTTTTAAGTAGGAAATCTTGGATCGATCAAAATGATTTTTTTACTAAACTGTGTGCAATGTGATTGCCCACAAAATGGTTGATTGCGATTTTTCGAAAATGAGTTTAGTGATTTTATATCGTTCAACATATCGAAACGTGTGAGCGAGAGCCACATTAGCTCTTGTCTTCGCCTTAACAAATTAAAAAAAAACATTATAATGAGCAGCTTGAAGCGTCAATTCTGGACACTGGCTCATAAATTTTTACGACCGATCTTCGGCCTTCTCACTGACCTCCCGCGACCTTAACAAAGTTGTCAGTCCTCCTTATTGGAGATTGTTTTATGTCTTTTTTCTGGAACGTGGTAAGCAGATGCAGGAAGGAAAACATCAAACGAATAACAAAGATCCTAGATGTTTGCATTTCTTTTTAAAAACGCTACACGATTTCAAGTAAAAGCGAAGCCAGCAAATGAGAAGCGCGAAAATTGATTACATTGTTGGAAACACATCTGCTACGGAAAGCACGTAGAAGATCTACGGCGTAGCGGCTCGTAGCACCCTACTTGTGTACAATGAAACAGTACGTGGCCTAATCCGTGATTCTGTTAGTTAAACAACAACGAATCGGATAAAATCTGTCTACTCGAATTCGGGCATCGAAATAAATGAATTAACAGAATCCGATAGAACGATGTCATTGTGAAGGTCGTGATAATATGTCAGTTGATGGGAAAGGCTCATATTAATCGCCCTGATTGTGGGCACGTCTTTGGTAGACGTGCTCTGTGAGGAAGTGGAATCTATTATTATAAGAACATTGTTTTGACTCATTGAGTGACTAACTGAAATATAGACACCGGCCATCGACTTTTATGAAAAATACTAGAATACACTTGACACAGAAAATCGGGCAACGGGAGTGGGTAATCAGGGGTCAGAGCTACCGTGACTGTAAGTCCTCAATATATCGTACAGTATTTATTTATATATTTAATATGGATTAGATAAATTGGTGTGTACCGTAAAGTTATAAGAGTAGTAGAGCTCTTTGTGAAGGGCTCGTCCAGGGAAGTACTACCACCACGCCTTTTTCTGCCGCCAAGCAGCAACGCTGTGTTTCGGTTTGAAGAATGTGGTTGCCGGTGTAATTACAGGCACATGAGGCTTAACATCTGTATGCCTCAAGTTGATGGACGTGCTACGCAGGGTACGTTCCTATTCCTATCCTTTGTTATAGGTGATGGTTACCACTTAACATCAGGTGTGCCATTCGCTTGTTCCATCAGTTAGTAGTATAAAAAAAGTTATGGGTTTCTTAAAATTATATCAAGTTATTGTAATTTAAAATAGAATAGAAGAAGATGAGTTTGTTCTTTATTCTTTATCGACCTAGAAATAGAAAAAGACCGTTTAGACACGAGCAAAATCACGAGCTGTTGTATAGAATACAAAACTTAGTTCCCCCATCCCCGTCCAACCATCGGACTACCAGACGTACGGAAACGAGACATCCATTCATGGTTGACATACCTACTGCCCGCACAAAGCGCTTTGCATCCATTTTTATAATGCGAACAGCCAAAGAGTGGAATTCCTTACCGGCGTCCGTTTTTTCGAATGCCTATAAAATGGAGAGACGAGTGAATAGGTATCTTCTATGTAAACGTGCTACACCGTACACCGCATCATCACTTAAAATTTGGTTAGGTTGCGGTCAATCGTTATACATATAGGTTGTAAAAAAAAAACTTTGTTTTGAAAGTCTCTGATAAATGCTAGATTAGTATAGCATGGTTTAACGTAAGATATTAAATTGACTGAAGGCCTAAACGGAGCAATATATCAATCGATCGCCTTCTAACTCTACTAGCGAGCAAGCTCACAAAAGCTTGTATTATACGGGTCGGTTGCTGCCCGGGGTCTATGCAGAAAGAGTATCTTTAACTTGGGGGTTGAAGAGTCCCCAGCTAAGTTCGTCTGAGCTCCAGAAGGTTCTAGTATTAAAAAAAAACAGAAAAGCTGTTACTTTTTGACTTCAATTTTGACTTCGAACCCCAGGCACGGTAGATTTCCCTCAGATCTCTTGACACCCAAGTACCAACTTAAGGTTCTTTGAGGATGTATTCAGTATATTTATTGCATTATTATGTATGTATGTAGATTTAATATTGTCAGAACTTATGACTAAGTATTTTGTGATTCAATACATAATGTACCCAGTAAGGGGGTTGCAATAGAGAGAAGCGGACCGATTTTAAAAATCATGCAATTTGTTTAAAGTTAAAGACATGCATCGTTGTCTAAGGGGGTAATTAGGGGTACGTCCAAATATTGCATTTGGCAAATACTTACATATTGCAGCAGTTGGTATTACATACGTAAAGAATTTAAACGTAAAAGTTGGTAACCAATACGTGGCAGGTTGCAAGCCCAACGCCGCTGCCAGAATACTAAATGGTTTCCTTAAGATAAATAAATAAATATTGGAGGACATTCCACATGGCATAATCTAGCCCCAAACTAAGCCAAGCTTGTAATATGGGAACTAGATTTCTGAGTCAAAGTCAATAGGTTTATTCAGTAAAATCACAAGGATCACTTTCAAACGTCTTAAAGCTAGGTGAATCTAGGTGCCAGTTCCACGCGACCAACGCTTAGAACAACAGGCAACAAGCTTACGGCTTGGTTCTTACCGTTCTTTTGTGTTCTACTGCTGATACAATACTAAAATACTTTAATTCAAGTCAAAGTCAAATGTCAAAAGGTATTTATTCAATAAAATCACAAGGATCACTTTGAAACGGCTTAAAGCTAGGTGACTCTTGGTGGCAGTTCCACGCGACCAAAGCCTAGAAGAACAAGCAACAAACTTACAGCTTGGTTTCTACCGTTCTTTTGTATGATCCTTTTACAAAGTAATTTAATACAATATTGAATTTTAGTGAGGCGTAGGCATACAGAAAAAGGTAAACATAATAAGAAAGGCGAGAGTGACCTAGCAAGAACCAGTGGGCGTACTTTCATTGTGACACCGTCGGAAGGGGCCGATGCCGCCCCGGACACGGCGAACTTTGATCGATAGTCCGGATTTATGATCGAGTTTCCCCGGTCTTAAGTAATTGACTGGCTCCATTAGTGCGGCCCGGCTTTTGTGCCAGGACTAATGTTTGACTTGAACACGATAGTTTTACTCGCTGACGAATAGTTGATAATCCGTTCGCAGCTTTATCCCGATTCATAGGTCTTTTTCTTCTATAAAATAAATAAATATTCGTAGACATTCCACACAGCACTATCTCGCCCCAAAATAAGCCAAAGCTTGTGATATGGGAAGCAGATAGCTCATATAATATATACATATTTAAACGTAATTTTTTTGTAAATACGTACTTATAATATTATATTTATATTTTTTTTTCTACTACTAGCTGATGGAACAAGCAGGTGGGCCATCGACCCAACCATCAGGTGATGGTTACCACTTAACATCAGGTGGGCCACTTAATGCTTTGTTATAGGTATAACAAAGCATTGCCTCGTAAGTCACGCACGATAGGAACGTGGCCTACGTTGCACTGCCGCAGGGCAGTGTCCATCAACATGAGGCATACAGATGTTAAGCCTCATGTGCAACACAGCAACGCTGCTTGGCGGCAGAAAAAGGCGTGGTGGTAGTACTTCTCCGGACGAGCCCTTCGAATAGAGCTCTTCTACTCTTATATAACACCCAAACAGAGAACAAACATCTATGTTCATCACACAAATGTTTGTTCTCGGTGGGGATCGAACCCACGGCCTACGGCACAGAAGGCAGAGCTACTACCAACTGAGCTGTGAAGGCTGTCATAAAAGATGATTTAAACAGCGTCTGTTATCGAGGTGCGGCACTTACAAAATGGCTTGCAAGGCCGAACGGGAGCGACAGCTACGACCGCATATTTGGTAAACGAATTGTGTATGTGGTCGCGGAGGAACAGTGGCGCGTTGGTGACGTAGTTCGCGCTTTTGAGCTAGCAAGTCAAACCAGGTGCTGTCGTGAACAACCACTCCTTCAGTTAAGGCTTTCCTCCATAGGTCACGGTCGTTGTAAGTTTTTTCCCAGATTTTCGAGTCAATAGCAAATGGGACCATGTCACACTAAATAAATAGATTAAAAAGAAAACCATCAAATCAAATCAAAGAACTTTTATTATGTGTCACAAAAACCGGTCGTTTGAATCTTTTTCCCAGTTTTTTAGGTCAATGGCAAAAGAAACTATGTCACACTAAATAAGATGACCCATCAAATCAAATCAAAGAACGTTTATTGTGTGTCACAAAAACATGGGCGAAATACAAAGAACAATATTAGTTAGGACAACAAAATCGGTTGTCACTCAGCATTGTGCTATAATAGTGTTTGATACACTACTATAATGCTGGTCTTCCGTCACCTTCACGACTTTGATCCCAGGAAATCATGAGCCTACAATTTTACCAGCAACCATATCTTACAACCAAAACACCGCAACGCTGCTTGGCGGCAGAAATATGCATAGGTAGTACATCCCCAGCGAGACCTCCACAAAGAGCTTTACTACTCTCTAGAACCTACTTTTGGATTACTGTCAGCATAAATATTTATCGTAATCATAACACGATCGACCCTAGCTCTAATTAAATCACAATCATAAATTATCATAATACACGATGGTACGAAATTCGACCCAAGACGCGCATTACATTAGCTCCGTGAGACATGATTGGTCCCACTTGTGTCTTGTAATATTAGTATGGATTGGACTATAGTCTAAAGCATGCTTCAGCAAAACTACGGTCATTATACGCCAGGTAACTCGAAATACTTTCATTCTTCTTTTTCCTGTCGTGCCACGTGTTTCTTAAGAAACAGTCAGTGTGGTGATATGATTATTATTATTTGTTATATACAGGGTGTTAAAATACCAGTACCTACCGAAAACTTCAGGGGGCTAAAGTACCCATCAATATGAATAACTTTTTCTAAGGAAACAACACTGTGAAAGCGAAAAATAAACAGATGTTTCATACATTTTATTCAGGTAGATATTGAAATTTTGCATGAAACATTTGTTATTTTTTTCGCGTTCACAGTGTTGGTTCCTTAGAAAAAGTTATTCATATTGATGGGTACTCTAGCCTCCTGAAGTTATCAGGAGTGGTATTTTTATACCTTGTATATTATTGTTTGTTATTTACTTTCATTCAAAATACTTAATAAAATTCACATAAAGAAACTGTACAAAAGCGAACTTAGTGCTATATTTTTTCAGATATTCAAGATACAAATATAACCTTTTTTTATACTACTTGCTGATGGAACAAGCACATGGCCCATCTGATGTTAAGTGGTAACCATCACCTATAACAAAGCATTGCCTCGTAAGTCACGCACGA
This sequence comes from Chloroclysta siterata, assembly GCA_932294275.1. Classification (NCBI taxonomy): domain Eukaryota; kingdom Metazoa; phylum Arthropoda; class Insecta; order Lepidoptera; family Geometridae; genus Chloroclysta; species Chloroclysta siterata. The sequence goes on along the minus strand of OW028604.1, from coordinate 2,980,661 downwards.
TAGGAACGTGCCCTACGATGCACTGCCCTGCGTCCATCAACTTGAGGCATACAGATGTAAAGCCTCATGTGCCTGAAATTTCACCGGCAACCACACTCTTCACACTCTTCACACTCTTCAAACCGAAACACAGCGTTGCTGCTTGGCGGCAGAAAAAGGCGTGGTGGTAGTTCTTCCCCGGACGAGCCACACACAAAGAGCTCTACAACTCTTATACAATTCTTATATAATTCTTACAGTAAGACATTTGTTTCAAGTGTCAAGGTCTGATCATTAAAAAAACGTAGGTATGTAACGAATATATAAAAAAAATCAATACGTTGAAACGAAGTCGCTATAAAAATCCACGATTTTAGCTCTTATATTCATCCTCCAGTGTAAACCTTGTGTTTCACCCGTAAGTGAGCTATACTATACAGCGCCATACAGAATGATTCACTGAGATCGGTCAGTAGGTGGTCGTGCATTAGATTTAAGATACCAAGACATTGAGTTAATAAAAATTTGAAAATGCTGGTTTTAAAAAGTCCAAAATTGATATTGATTCATTTTCATACATAATAGGGATTCCAAGCCGGCCATTTATTATAAATGGCCGTCTTGGCAATTGCTAAAATTGCGAAGCATATTAATGCGGAGGTTGTTAGATAGATAGAAAATTCTTTATTGCACAAACAAAATATACTGTACATAGGCGAGCTTAATGCTGGATATCATTATCTACCAGCTAACCTTTGGGTAATGAGAAAGCATTTTTGAGTAGTGCACATTAGGTGAAGGAAATCATCTAAATATCTAAACAAAGCAAAGATTTAGAAAAAGTACATAACTAAGTATTTCACAAACAAACAAACTAAATTTAGGTCTTAAATAATATACTAAAATAATATTAAAATATATATAATATAACAAACCGATGGTCGGATGATATAGTAGAAGTAGTTGGGCGGCAATGGCAAAGACTGGCACAGGACCGGAGAGAGTGGCGTTTTAAAGGGGAGGAGAGTAAGTAAAATAAAAATACTGAGGTATATACAGAACCGATAGGGTAACATTTCTAGCATATCGACTAAACTAAGGTAAGTTTGGCGTGCTTATCATTTGGATGATCGCTGGTGGATTTAAAATATGTGCGTTTCCTTGCTTCGGAGAGCACGCTAAGCTGCCCCAGCTTCAGCAATCGTTTAGCCATGACGGAAACACTCCAAAGTTGGCCTCTAGGTCATACGAAGTTACTTAAGCAAAGATTTTTATGTAAAACCATTGAAAATAGAATATTATAGTGGAGTATAGCTAGCAAACCGTGGTGCTCAAGCATAACACTCGCTGTCCCAAAAGCGTTTGAATTTCACGATAACGATGTCTTGTCTGCGACAGACTCGCAAAACAATTCCTGTTTTATATTCCTGTCGGGAAGTCCTGGCGCCGGTTTTAGTTTACACTGTAAAATGTCTTCAGTATTGTTAAGAGCACTGGTGGTCTAGTGGTAGCGGCCCCGCCTTCCGATCCTAAGGTCGTGGGTTCGAAACCGGTCGTGCACCAATGAGTTTTTCTGTTCAAAAATGTATGTGCACAATGCCAGTACTCTCAAACGATGAAGGAAAACATCGTGAGGAAATCGGCATGTCGTAGAACCTAAAAAGTTCAATAACATGTGTCAAGTGCTCGAAAGGAGGCTCTTGAAGCGCACTTAAAATCCTTCCACGACACTGTTTCGAAAGAAACTAGTGACACGACAAGACAGAGAGTATTGTTAATTATGATCATTTATTGTACCTGCGTATAAGAGTTTTTTTGACATTTTCACTCGAAAATGATTTCTTATAGTATTTTTTTTTATTGAACGCAAGAAGCAAAATAAGATTTCACTTAATTTGAATGATGACTCGACTCAAATAAATAAAATAAAAAATAAGTAATAGCCTCGTAACTTTAATCTCCAGGCACGGTAGATATCTTAGTAACAAAAACCTACTGTCTAAGAGAGTAGTGAGTGATCTTTCTGCTACAAACATTATTTTTAGTGATACAACACTTTTTATTGTCTTCATAATACTTATCATGAAAAGTGATTTTTGTCTCAAGCAATAAGTCAAATCTTTTGAAATGGTACCTATATATTTTCGTTCGATTTTCTAATATATCTTTCTTGGAGAAAAAACATATATACGATAAGGAATTCTTTGCTGTGTATTTTTGGAATCATTCGTGTCTGACTGTGTTTTTTCACAGTTAAAAAAGGTTAAAAATTGTTTTTTTTTTTTATAAAAGGCGTTATGGAAGACTGGTCTTCCGTAGAACATGACAGGGAAAAGTGCAAGATAGGTAGTACCTCGCCCTAGTAGGCCCTGGTAGGCCTTTGCCCTAAAGTAGGTGGATGCAAGCTGAAAATAAATAAAGCGCTTGCGTTTACCTCAATTTCACTTGAAATTAAGCGATGATGCAGTCAACGGTGTAGCATGCCTAGAAGATATAGATATATGCAGTGCATCGTAGGGTACGTTCCTATCGTGCGTGACTTACGAGGCAATGCTTTGTTATACGTGATGGTTACCACTTAACATCAGGTGGGCCATCTGCTTGTTCCATAAGCTAGTTGTATAAAAAAAGCTGTATTCGCTCTTCTCTTACAAACATCCATGTTATAAGTAGTATCAAAAAGGTCACATCCCAACACGCGGGTAACAATGAGCCATTTCCCGAACTCTCAATCAAGGATTAGCTTCTCTTAATCCGAATATCGAGCGCAGTGCCCCTCATATTTCATAATGGGGTCCGTACCCCTGCGATAACACTAGCACCTAAGATTGTTCACAACTGGACCACCAACAACATCCATTCTCTCTTGTCGTGTCACTAGTTTCTTTCGAAACAGTGCGGTGAAAGGATTTTAAGTGCGCCTTAAGAGGCTCCTTTCAAAGTCAAAGTCAAAAGGTATTTATTCAATAAAATCACAAGGATCACTTTGAAACGTCTTAAAGCTAGGTGCCAGTTCCACGCGACCAAAGCCTAGAAGAACAGGCAACAAACTTACGGCTTGGTTCCTACCGCTCTTTTGTATGATCCTTGACTTTCGATCACTTGACACTTGTATGGAAATTTCAAAATATTGTCATTGTGCTACAAACTGCAAGTAAAAATTAAAAAATGAACTAAGTCCGATAGTAGGCATCTCGCTACTAAATCGTTATAGAACTTTTTAGATTCCGCGACATGCCGGTTTTCTCACGATGTTTTCCTTCGCCGTTTGAGAGTACTGTACCCCAAGTATAAGATTTGCTTACGATATTTCGTTTTTCGTTTTACTTTTTCGTTCCGTGTATAATGCGGGTTTCGTATGAAGACGCGATATTGATACCGATACGGAACTTTACAAAACCCGCAATGAGCACGCAGCGAAAACGATTCGTTTTTGTTCCGTGTTCATTGCGGGTTCCGTATCGGTATCAATATCGCGTCTTCATACAAAACCCGCATTATACACGGAACGAAAACGTAAAACGAAAAACGAAATATCGTAAGCAAATCTCATACTTGGGGTACTGGCATTGTACACATAAATTTTCTTCGTTAATTAGTTATCAATTAAGTCACGATATTTTCAGTCTAGTAGTTGAATCGGCCGAGGGGTGGGTGGGGTGACCCCGGGTCTTACATGCTACCCCGATTCTTGATATGTTTATTAGACCCCGACTGAACTACCAATGTAAGGAAGGCTAGCTTTACAATTATTTGAATTTATTTGTATGTAACTTATGTATGTACGTACGTATGTACTTGCATTGTAACCTACCTTGCTACCTACTAAAATATTAATGCGAAAGTTACGATGCTCGGATGTTTGGGGCTAAATCACGCCTTACTATAGAACCGATCGAGATTGAACATAGAAGAAATATTGTTCGTAACCTGGATCGGAATATTAGTTACTTTTTATCACAATTAGTGACGAGTGGATTAAAGCTAAGCGTGCTACACCTTATACTGCATCTTCATTTTACATCAGGTGTGATTTTTTAAGAGTAGTAGAGCTCTTTGTGAAGGGCTCGTCCGGGGAAGTACTACCACCACGCCTTTTTCTGCCGCCAAGCAGCGTTTCTGTGTTTCGGTTTGAAGAGTGTGGTTGCCGGTGTAGTGATAGGCACATGAGGCTTAACATCTGTATGCCTCAAGTTGATGGACGCAGGGCAGTGCATCGTAGTGCTCGTGCGTGACTTACGAGGCAATGCTTTGTTATAGGTGATGGTTACCACTTAACATCAGGTGGGCCATCTGATTATTCCATCAGCTAGTAGTATTAAAAAAAAAGGTGAGATGGCAGTAAATCGTTTAGTTTTTTTATTGTATTGGTTTCTTTATTGACGCAGGTATAATAATAAATTTGCCTCATTGTAACAGTTCTTCTCGACATTATCGCCTCTTTTCATGAAAACAATTTCTTAAGCGCAATAATAGCTGACGGCCTCGTTACTTAACACCGCTACATAAATAAAGGTTTCGCGAAATGAATGGGCGTTCTAAAAGAAAATAGAATAAAAAACTCGTTATTGTGTCTTGGCGGTTTCATGTACGAAAGCATAATAGTAACTGACGGTAGACATTTCACTTAGGTGCGCGCACACGGGCAACTTAAGTTGCTCAATTCTGGAATTCATTTCAATTCCATTAATCAAATCTATTTTACTACGTCCTAAGTCCAATGCTGGACGTAGCTTGCGCCAAGACGCGCCGTCTGTGCCACGTATTCAGCTATTCTAATCTAGTGTATGCCAGTCGCAGATCGTCGCCCTACCTTGTCTCACAATATTCTCCACGAGCCTTTAAATACTCTTAAGCTATACTTACCAATTATGACGTCACAAGTTAAAAAGCAAATAAAATCTATTACTCATTTATTAAGTTCAAATCGGTTACGTGTGAAAATATGGGATAATTGATTACAGCTTTCACAGCTCAGTTGGTAGTAGTTCTGCCTTCTGCGCCGTAGGCCGTGGGTTCAATCCCCACCGCGAACAAACATTTGTATGATGAACGAACATAGATGTTTGTTTTCTGTCTGGGTGTTGTTATAATAAGGTATATTATTAGAAGTATGTATTTACAAAAAAAAAGTATATATGTATTATATCAGCTACCTGGTTCCCATATTACAAGCTTTGACTTAGTTTGGGGCTAGATAGTGCTGCGTGGAAAGTCCACCAATATTTATTTATTTTATTTTATTATACTGGGCATTGAATACCTCTGTTTCGGAAACATGCTTTAATTGCTCAGTAAATTGCCCGTGTGTTACCTTTAGGAAATCAAACGAATATTGGATAAGCGAGCACGCAAGTAACATTGTAACCTTATTCAGCACAATAACGTTCGATTTTATTTGGAATAAATAAAATCGAAGCGGTTCCTTGATATTTCAGCGTTCGATCTAAATTGAATTCTAACTCACATTCACTATATACTTGCATATATTAATATTTATATCAGGAAAGTACTAGATATGCTTTACGCTTATAATATGAAATAAACTATAATAATTTATCTCTTCTCTAATACTATAAGAATCAAAGTCCTGACTGACTGACTGACTGACTGACTGACTGACTGACTGACTGACTGACTGACTGACATATAGACAACGCACAGCCTAAACCGCTGGTCCTAGAGACTTGAAATTTGCGGAGTACATAGGTCTTATGGCGCAGAGGTGTACTAAGAAGGGATTTTTGGAAATTCAACCTCTAAGGGTGTAAAAAGGGATGAAAACGTTTGTATGAAAAATAGTATTCCTTGAACCTACAAACTTGAAACTTGGAGTACATGTACTTCAAGGCAAAAAAATAGGAAAAGCATTTTTAGTTTTTTAAAACTACCCTTAATAAGTGTGCAAAGGGATGTAAAAGTTTGTATGGGAGTTTTTTGACCGCTGGTCCTAGAGACTTGAAATTTGAAGAGTACATAGGTCTTATGACGTAGAGGTATAATAAGAAGACATTTTTGGAAATTCAACCCCTAAGGGTGTAAAAAGGGATGAAAACGTTTGTATGAAAAATAGTATTCCTTGAACCTACAAACTTGAAACTTGGAGTACATATACTTCAAAGCAAAAAAATAGGACAGGCAGTTTTAGTTTTTTAAAACTATCCTTAATAAGTGTGCAAAGGGATGTAAAAGTTTGTATGGGAGTTATTTGACCACTGGTCCTAGAGACTTGAAATTTGAAGAGTACATAGGTCTTATGGCGTAGAGATGTACTAAGAAGGGATTTTTGGAAATTCAACCCCTATGGGTGTAAAAAGGGTTGAAAACGTTGGTATGAAAAATTGTATTCCTTGAATCTATAAACTTGAAATTTGAAGTAGATGTACTCCAAGGCTAAAAAAATAGGAATAGCATTTTTAGTTTTTTAAAACTACCCTTAATTAGTGTGCAAAGGGATGTCAGAGTTTGTATGGGAGTTTTTTAACGCGTGGTGCGATTGACTTAAAATTTGAGGTAAATATACTAAGAAATAAATAACTAAGAATGACGCTTTAAACTTTTGATAATTACCCCTGAAAAGTGTGCAAATGACTGTTAAAGTTAGTATGGGAGATTTTTTACGCATATTGCGATTGATTTCAAACTTGAAGTAAATAATGTACGCCTATGGGTATCCCTTATACCTACGTAGGTATTTCAAATCCTACCCTAATAATATACAAATCAATGCGAAAGTTACGATGTTTGTGGCTCAATCACGGTTCACCACTTCAACGCGTGCTAAGCCGCGGGAAGCCACTAGTTATACTATAAGCGGCGATGGGCTTGCAACCTGCCACGTATGGAATACTAACTTCTGCAAAATGTGGGTATGTACCAAATGTAATGTTTGGACGTACCTCTGACTACCCCCCTTAGACGTCCTCAAAGAATCTGGATTCAGTTACTTGGTGCTAAGAGATTTGAAGGGATATCTACCGTGCCTAGGGATCAAAGTCGTGAAGCTGATTCAGCTGTTTCATATAATAGTACCTAAGTAATTAATCATTTTTTTTGATAATATGACTTGCTGATGGAATAAGCAGATGGCCCACCTGATGTTAACTGGTAACCATAACCTATAAAAAAGCATTGAAGCTCAAGTCACGTACGATAGAAACATGCCTTATGATACACTAATCTGTGTTCGGCAACTTGAGGCATACACATGTTAAGCCTCATGTGCCTGTAATTTCACCGGCAATCACACCCTTACACCTCTCTCTTTTCGTGTCACTGGTTTCTATCGAAACAGTGTGGTGAAAGATTTTTAAGTGCGCCTCAAAAGGCTTCTTTCGAGCACTTGTCACATTTCATAGAACTTTTTAGGTTCTACGACATGCCGGTTTCCTCACGATGTTTTCATCACCGTTTGAGAGTGCTGGCATTGCGCACATACATTTTTGAATAGAAAAACCTATTGATACACGACCGGTTTCGAACCCACGATCTTAGGATCGGAAGGGGCCGCTACCACTAGACCACCAGTATCCTTATACCCCGTTTACACTCAGCTCATGTCCGTGGAAATGTGCAGAGACATGAGACGGGACTTGGGCAATGCGAGAATGTAAACAGGCCACTTCCATGTCCACTCGCGTTGCCGCTCGCGTTGCCCGTGTTGCGTGAACACACATTGCCGGCGACGCTGCCGCAGACATATGGACGGCAACATTTCCGTCCACGCGAATGGCAGCGCGAATGTCTTAATGTAAACGCAGTATTACACCTTACATAATACGATATTATTACTGTAAAAAAAAGATAGCAAAAAGGAAAATAATTTCTTTTCAGTACCAGGAGAGCATGGTACAAGAGGTGATGTCTTTGAAACCCGACACCTTCATTCAAACAGCACGCATCAACTTCCATTTTTAACAAGGCTGTCAACAACGGGACGTTTTATAGAGATAAAAATAAAAGACTTTCTGTTGAAAGGGAGTAATCGTGTAGGTTTTTGGCGCTTACCTGTTTTTTCTTTTATGATTTTGAAAGCATAAAAGAAAATTTGACAAGTTTTCTTTTTATTTTAATTGCTGATGGAACAAGCAGATGGCCGCCTGATGTTAAATGGTAACCATTATCAATAACAAAACATTGCCTCGTAAGCCACGCAGGATATTACGTGTCCTACGATGCTCTGCTCTGCGTCCATCAACTTGAAGCATACTGAGGTTAAGCCTCACGTACTTGAGCACTGGTGGTCTAGTGGTAGCGGCCCCGCCTTCCGATCCTAAGGTCGTGGGCTCGAAACCAATCGTGTACCAATGAGATTTTCTGTTCAAAAATGTATATGCACAATGCCAGTACTCTTAAGCGGTGAAGGAAAACATCGTGAGGAAACCGGCATGTCGTAGAACCTAAAAAGTTCTATAACATGCGCTACGTGCTCGAAAGGACGTCTCTATAGGCGCACTTAAAATCCTTTCACCACACTGTTTCGAAAGAAACTAGTGACACGACTAGAGAGAGCCCCATGTGCCTGTAATATAACTGGCAACCACAACCTTCGAACCGAAACACAGCAAAGCTGCTTGGCATCACAAATTAGCATGGTGGTAGTACTTCTACTAATACTCTTTATCTATAGCTTATAAGCCATTGTTTCTTTCTACGCTCACATTCTCACAGTAAGTTTGTATGATCTATTAGAAGCATATCTTGGCCTAAATCTTTCCTATCTAGGTCTTTATTTAGGGCAAAATATAGTTGTAAGTCGTGGACTTACAAAGTTCTATCAGCAAGTACTATAAAAAAAATACAAGCGATGCCACGCGCGTTCTCACAGTGTTGGAATAAGGATTAGGCAAGACCCTGGTTCTCCTTTCAAAGTAAATACCCCATTCAATAGTGCATAAGTTAACAAATAGTCGCCTTCGAGAAAGGGTCCAGCAGACCCTACAAATTTCAATATCATGTTCGTCACAACAGTCTATATTACAGCGGCCATTGTCCGGGTTTTACGCTCGAGAACCTTCGACGAATGTCTTCTGTTTTCGCCCGAAATGTGACGTCATCTCAATGACATTTTTTACGCTATCCTTGTAAATAAGCTTACGGTACACTTGTTGGTTATTCTGGACGCTTGTAATACCAAAGGCATCTCATAACCTACTTTCTAGTTATAAATAAATGTGGAAGTTACCATGGCGAAAGTTAGAGAGGCGACGGGCTTGCAACCTGTCACGTCTGGAATACCAACTACTGCTAAATGTGGGCATGTGCCAAATGTAATAATTGGACGTGCCTCTGACTACCTCCCATAGCCATCCTGAAATAATCATGACTAGGTAGGTTCTTTGGTACTAAAGGGTATTGAATTGTGGAATGAGCTACCAACGGAGGTTTTCCCGCTCAGTTATAACATGAACAGCTTCAAGAAAAATGTTAATAAAGTCCTTCAGCGCAGGCAACGGAACGACAACACCCCTACTGTTCTTGGTGTCTATGGGCAACGGTAACCACTTAACATCAGGTGGGCCGTAAGCCAGTTTGTTTATCTCTTAATTATTAAAAAAAAGGTCTGGGGAAAAATCTACCCTGCCTGGGGATCAAATCGTGAAGCTTTTTAGTTTTTTTATCTTTTTTCTAAAGTTACGATGCAACTTTAGCAGACCTATCGTGAGTTATGTAACAAGGTAGGTCCTTTCTTCCGGCACATTGTCTTATCCAGCTCGGTTTGTCGGGGCATCAATCATCACGGACTTTAGGACCGCTTACGTCGTCGCGAACCGGCCACTCGGATATTTCGTGCGGAAAGAAAATATTCCATTCAGTTTGGGACATAAAAATAATAAATGGCTCGTGTTTTGGGAAATGCAAACGTTGGTTTTCGTTCGCCAGTCTACGCAGAACCTGTCGGTTCTTCATCATCAGACTGAAGTCGCATGCTGGACATATTTTGGGGGAAGTTATAGTCACCGCGCTTAGTAGTGACTGAGATTTTGACTTAATAAAACACTCATTTGGAAAAAAACAAATCGCAGTGAGCTCAACTCAGACTCACTTATGTAAAACACTTATGTAAATACATAAACCTTTTTATTTTCTTAGCTTAGTTACATGAGCTTACCTCTCACTCATTATAATTTTTTTAAGAAATAAAATACTGAATGTAGTTATAAAAAAAAATATTCTCCGAAACGTTGTTGTTTGTGATTTAGTTTTTTTTATACAACTAGCTGATGGAACAAGCAGATGTCCCACCTTATATTAAGTGGTAACCATCACCTTTACCAAAGCATTGCCTCGTAAGTCACACACGAGCCCTGATGCAATGCCATGCATCCAAAAACTTGAGGCATACAGATGTTAATCCTCTTAAGCCTGCAATTTCACCGGCAACCACACTCTAAAAACCGAAACACAGCAACGCTGCTTGACGGCAGAAAAAGGCGTGCTGGAAGTACTTCCCCGGACGAGCCCTTCACAAAGAGCTATACTACTCTTAAATAAGAAAAGTATACTAGCGGTTATTAGCGGTTATTAGCGTCTTAAACACTTTCATAAACTAGTTTCATGCCAGCTGTACTAGAAGTTAGTTTAAATCTCTATAAATGGAGTAAAATGAAGTGGTGGAACGGCTACCTAACTGCAAAATCAGCGCAAATGAACTAAGTTTTTCCATTTGATTTTCCCCTCGAACGCGATTGGAAATTGAGCTCTACAAATAGAGTTATCAGATTTGTGCTAGCACAGCGACATTGCAGACGTCTATTCAATGAAGCACACGCTAAAGTGACCAATAAAAACGTGAATTAGTGCCATCACTTTTGAGGAGTAACGTGTGCTGAGTCTTTGAGAACCAAATAGAAAAAGGAGTTAGTGTGTTAGTCGCAGTGCGTAGCGGCGATGGGCTTGCCGTTTACCAACGAATGCAAAAGTTTTAATAGTTTTGTGCCAAATGTAATATTTTGATGCACCACTGGCTAACCCTCTTAGAAATCGTCGAAGAATCTTGAGGTGCATGGACTACTAGATCTTATCCCCTAAGACAGGGGTGGCGAACCTTATTAATTCAACGTGCCATTTTTTCTAAGACAATATATGAGGTGATAGATGGTGCCCTCACATAATTTCAACCATAATGTGTTATGTAATATAATAATAAATTTCAATGAAAATTCCAACTGGTGTTCCAAGAGCCGCAGCAGGCTGGAGGGCGATTTAGCCAAGTAGGTGCCTAGTTTCTGATCGGATTGGGCAGAGGCGGGCTGAGTAGCGGATAGTTTGAACTAAAAATGCAAACTGTTTTGATCCGTGGCGTGCCTAAAATATTGTGTCGCGTGCCATCATTGGCACGCGTGCCATTGGTTCGCCATTCCCTGCCCTAAGATCCACCATGCCTGTTGATCAAATCAAAATCAAATCAAATATTTATTATTTGAACACAAACATAAGGTTTACAATAAAAACAATGCAAAACGTTGACAGCTGCAAAAAATATTACAAATATGGGTAAAGCTGTCAGTATTTTGTAGCAATTGTTTACTTTTTTATTTTATTTTATAATGAGATTCGCTACGTTGTTCAAAGTATGTTTCTGTTTTGGTAGGTAGTTCTATTTAGACACTGAGTTTGAATGTACAGTTTTTTTTTTAATACATTAACGAATGATATGCAATCTATTGTATAGTATTGTAAGCTACACCAGACAGAATATAATAACCAGAAAACAGTTGTAACATGAAAATTTCGATGGGCTCCTTCTATCGCTCATTAGCTTTCAGTGGCTCAATAGTTTTGCTTAGTCTCCAAGCTATTTTGAACCGAGACTCGCCGTGCCAAAACTCATTTTACCTGACCCCTAGCCACGGGCACTAGGGTTCCACTCAGTATTTCCCGCAGCGCTCGATTGAAATAGTTTGAATAACTGTCCCACTATTGAGGCTACCTTGTGCAAAAGGAATGAAGCTACCCACTTCACAAGTTAGGATATTGAGATAGTACGAAACTTGACGCCATTAGGTCTTAAATATTACGAATACTTTGGACGCAATAAATAACTTTGTTTGGTACAAGTTTGCTAGGTAATAATGATGTAAAGATCAACCAACAGTCATTCACAGCGTAGCTATAAGATCAAAATGTAGCAACGTTCGATTAAGTAGTTACATTAGCGTGCTACACATATAAAAAATAGTAGTGTGTAATCTAGGTCACTGACTATATTTTATCTCAATTTTATTCAATTTTGCCCACGGTTGGTTTGTTGGTTACGGCGTAATCGAATCGCATACATAAAAAAAAACAACTAACGTAGCCTAATTAAGGCATTCCTTACTTTGGAAACTATCGGCCGCACCTTTGCAATAGACACTATACCACGACAAAAGACAAAAAGGTGCGTCAAACCGAACCAGGCTTCCGAATACCAAAGCTCTCATACGACCCTGAGCATTAGGCCCGCAATTTCCATTTACCTCGTATCCGGGTCAGCCCGCAAACCATTCCGATAGATTGCAGTGTACTGACCATAAGAAATCATCGCGGTCATGTAGATAGAGACGTAAAGACACCAGCCGGTGGGGTAAAGTTTAAGTAACGGATCGCTGAGCGTCAAGCGGAGCGGAGCGGGCTACGTTTGTCTCAATTACACAAATACAGACTAAATAATACTCAGAAATTTATTTCTCGATGCTAGACTAGACTAAACCTTACAATTTTTGAAAAACTTTTTTTCTACTTAAATGTAAAACATTTGATCGCAATCTTCCTGATATTCAGTGATGATGCGGTCGACAGTGTAGGAAGCTTATATATCTAGAAGATACCAATTTACAATTCCTTCTTGATAATATTTAAATTATAGGTGTGGGGAAAAACAGTCGAAAAACAGAAAAGAGAAGAAAAATGTATCTCGAACCAATAACGATTGTCACGTTTTTTTATATAACGGTTACATGTATTACTTCTACAAAATAATGATTGTAGTATAAACTTATATCGACTAAAGTCAAAGTCAAGTCAAAAGGTATTTATTCAATAAAATCACAAGGATCATTTTCAAACGTCTTAAAGCTAGGTGACTCTAGGTGCCAGTTCCACGCGACCAAAGCCTAGAAGAACAGGCAACAAATTTACGGCTTGGTTCCTACCTAACTCTATTTCCAAAATTCCCAAATGTTTTTACGAATATCAGTTAAACCATGCTAGACGCTCAGCTGTTCGCTTCACATAACACTTTGCAGAACGCTTTTTCATTCAGTCCTCTTACAATCAAGGAAATTGAAAGGTCGAACCGGGTAACCGGGTCGGCTAGTCCCTTCCGCTACATTGTCTTATCCGGCCATGCATCATGTTACCCCGTTCTATTCGAACCGATAACCTATAACCCGGGTTGCAAGCCGGGTAGGAAGGAACGTAGTGGATATTTTAATAAATCTACAGATATTCGTGTCGAATGGGAACTTAAGGTGCACTGTGTACTAAAGTATTGCGTAAAATACAATGTTTTTTTTTTAATCAATAATCTTTTTATTGTTTTTGCATTGTTTATCAATCGGGTGGGGATCTCTTCTTTTAAGTTTTACAACCTGTGTTAGAAGAGTCCTCATGATTAAAACACCTTTTTGTATCGAGCTTTCAGAAATCGGCCGTAAGTCTTGTACATTTTTGAACCAACTTTTTTTTACATCCGTTGCATCTTATAAAACGTTCTTTATGATATATAAATGAATTAATACAACATCATTCTCGCTGAAAAAAAAGGTATCTCGAAAACAGATTTATCCGAAAAAAATGTCCGCTGTTTTAGAACTTACATTATCACTTTATCACACACATGTCTGTGTATACAGACTTGTGTTGAGAGGATAGTTGTTTTAGATCTATGTATATCTATGATATAACTATGTTTTTGATATTTAATAATGATACAATTATCTAAGTATCGCTGACGCATGCGTCACGAGAACTACTGCTCCGCGTTCGGAATTATTTTACTACTAAAAATGTCTTTAAATTCAATTGAATCTTTGGTGCGCGAGTTGCAAAAAACTATAGTGACCCTTGTGAATAAGGTTGACTCCCTGGAAGTTCGGATCAGTGAGCAATCTGTTATTATTGCTGATCTCAAATCACCAAGTGCTAACTCCAATACCCGCAAGTCGATAATAACCGTCCCCTGTACCACGAGCGCTGCGAGTGCTGCGACGACCGCCGTGCCCCAGCGACTCGCGCGCACTGCGCGCGTGAATGCATCGCTCGCTATAGCGGAGCTCGCTAAGCCTGCGAAGAAACGCGGCAATGGATGCGCAAACACCGCTTCCGCACCGAAAAATGACGCTCGACTTAGTGACTTGGTAGCGGCCTCGAGTAACAAGCCAACAAATTCAACGGTATCAAAGACTGATAATTCATCAAAAAAACCAACTACACCACTAGAAACCGGTACGATTGATGATGACAATACTGGAGCGCAATGGCAAGTAGTCGGCCGAAATAATAAAAAGAAAATACCGCGGCCCGTTACTGTTGGAACTGGAAATACAACGTACGAACTACAAGCTGCGGAGCGAATGAAATTTATACAAGCATGGTCTTTCCGCCCCGACACCACTACTGCACAAACACTCACTTTCTTAAACAATATCGTAAGATCTGCTAAGTACTCTGTAGAAAAGCGCAACATTAAGACTGAGTTGCATGCTTCATTCGTGATCGGGATGCCAGAAGGAGTGTACGACGCCGTGACGATGCCGACTGCCTGGCCGGCCAAAGTCTGCTTCGCGGACTGGTTTCCAGCCCGTCCCCGCCAGTAGCGGGGTACCAAGCTCGCCGGTTGTTCCAGCCCCTGTACCTGACTGTACGGTCGACACTCACCGTACTGTGACATCTAAGCCTCTAGTGATATGCCATCAAAACATAGCTTCACTAGATAAGAAAACGCAGAGACTAGAAGTTCTTTTACGCAACGAACTGAATTGTGACGTGCTCGGTTTGACTGAACATTGGTTAAGTGAACGTAACTTAAAAAGTGTAAACTTAGATGGATATACGTTAGTTTCCAGCTATTGTAGGAAAAGTATAGCACACGGTGGCTCGTGTGTTTTTATTAGAAATAGCATAAAAGCCATTGAATGTTTAGAGTTCACTGACATGTCAACAGAAAGATACTGCGAAGTATCAGCTGTTGAACTTATTGATTTTAACGTTATAATTTTATGTATTTACAGAACGAACTTAATTAGTTCGATTGATTTTCTTCCACACTTGGAACGCCTTCTCGAACGAGTCACTGACAGTGGTAAGAGCGCTTTGTTTATAGGAGATTTTAACATTGATTGTATGCGCGATTTGGGCTCCATCAGTAAACGGCTAACTGACCTACTCGCTGTACATAATATGCACAACGAAGTGAATTTCCCTACGCGAGTAGTCGGCGCGTCATCAACATGTCTCGATCACGTATATAGTAACTTGCCGCGGGGGTCAGTGGAGACAGCTCCCGTCGTCACCCGACTTAGCGACCACTACGGCGTGCGCGCCGCGCTGACGTGCGCGCGCGTGCAGCAGCCGCCGCGGACTCGCCGCGTCAGAGACTACTCGCACGTGACAAGGTTGGCCTTCCGAGATACAATAGCTTCTAGAGACTGGGATGACTGGTTGCAGAGCACACAGTCTGCGGAAGGCTTAGCAACCTCTTTAATGAATTTTTTGCAGAGTAAATATAATATCTGTTTTCCATATAAGCGCAAAAACATTAAAAAACAATCATGGGTCACACAGGAACTTATAGGCTTAAAAGACCTTTTATTTGATACAATAAATTTGCAAGAAAAACACCCCGACCAACATCTAGATTCGTTCATTGACAAAATTACTTTACAATATGAAAATTCAATAAAAGCTCAAAAATTTCGTCACTATGAGAACATGATCAGTCATAGCGCCAACTCGATCAAGGCTATATGGCGCGTCGTAAACACGGAGAGAGGCGCACTCTCTCATACTCTGGCGAGCTTCACAGAGGTTGTTAAGAGTTCCGCAGGTGTGAAGTTCATGTCTCGGAAGGCGGCAGCCGACGCGATGAACGCTCGATTTGTGGGCGCGGCGGCGGCGTGCGGAGCGCCGCGCGCTGATCTCGCAAGCGTGCGGGCGGCGCTTGCAGCCGCGCGACCTCCGTCCGACCGCTCTCTGCGCTTGGTCAGGTTTACTGCAGATGAAGTGTTTCGCATTATAACCTTAAAGATTCCCAGGAAACCAACTAGAGACATATATGACATCTCGATGGAACTTCTAACCTACGCCGCTGAACCATTGGCTTGCTGTTTGGCCGGCCTGTTCAACCGCTGCATCGAAGTTGGAACTTACCCGAAAACCCTGAAGGTAAGTAAGATCTCACCGCTTTTTAAGGGAAAGGGCAAGCGGGAGGACATTGACGGATACCGACCGGTTTCAATAATCCCTGCCATTGCGAAGATCCTAGAAAACGGGCTGAGCACCCGTCTCACCGAGTACCTAGCGGCGACAAACGCGCTGTCGGAGCGCCAATACGCATACCGCGCTGGCTGCTCGACCACCTCGCTGACTCGTGAGATCATCCGGCGTGTGATGGAAGCTTGCGAGGGGAAACGGCAAGTCGCAGTCCTGTGCTGCGACCTATCGAAAGCATTCGATGTTGCAGATCACAGCGTTCTCGCCTCCAAGCTCCAGCACTACGGCATCAGCGGTCAGGCCCACTCGCTCTTGACGGATCTCTTGCGTGACAGAGCGCAAATGGTGATCACCGATGGTGGGGAAACTAGGTCCAACTCCCTGGAAACCGTTATGGGAGTAGCGCAAGGATCTTCGGTATCCAACATTCTGTTCTCGCTGCTGTTGAACGACCTACCCGAGCATGTGACTGCCGGGGAAAGTTACATGTATGCGGATGACGTGGCCATAGTCGTCAACGCACTGTCACTAGACCAACTGGAGCAGCGGTTGAACACAGCTGCCCACCAGGTGGCACAGTGGTTTAAGTGGAACGGACTCGTCCTGAACCTGAAAAAAACACACTTTATCCATTTTTGCATCTCGGGGCGGCGGGTTCGAAACTTATCCATTTCAATAGGTACAACACCCATTGAACAAGTTCCATCGACTCTCTTCCTGGGCTTCCAAATAGATCGCACCTTAACCTGGGGTAATCATATAGACAAGCTGTGTGCTCGGCTAGGCAGCGCATGCTTCGCCCTCCGCCGGCTATCGCGCGTAGTTTCCGCGGACGTGGTCCGCACCTGTTACTTCGCGACCGTACATTCGCTTCTCCAGTACGGTGCAGAACTGTGGGGGCGCGCTGCCGACCGGGAGCGCGTCTTCCGCATGCAAAAGCGTGCTGTGAGGGCGATCGTGGGAGCGGCGCAGGACACGTCGGCGCGGCCGTACTTCGTCTCCCTGCGGATACTTACGCTGCCTTCAGTCATCATACTCCAAGCTGTACTACACGTAAAGCAAAACCTGGCTGAGTACAAGACGCGCGGAGATGAACACACCTACAACACGCGCGGTGCTGGCAAGCTCTCTGCGGTGACCCACAGACTTGCCAAGTCGGACAGGCTCACGCATATACTGGGGCCTAAGTTATATAATCATCTGCCAGACCACATCATTGACGCGCCTAGCCTATGCTCCTTTAAAATTAAACTAAAATCATGGCTGGTCGAGAGGGCGTTCTACAGTGTCGAAGATTACTTATGCAACTAAAATATTTAAAAAAACAAATGTTTTTTACCTATGCTATTCTATCTTATTGTTATCCGAATTTATTTTTTATAATTATTAATGACTGTATTTCAATCTTACTTGTTTGTAATATTGTGATTTATATTATTATTATTATTTCTTTAATTATGTAAAATGTACCACAAACCCTGACTTGTAATAATTCTAATTACCAATAAATTGATTATTCTGATTATTCTGATTATTCTATTTTAACGCAAATAAACTGAGAAGAACCCATCCACCGCTATTGATCGTTCGCGTAGCTTTAGTAGTCACTGGCCTTAAATCTATAGATTTTCGTATTGAATCGGAACCTTTACATTATGAGGTTGAGGCAGTGCGTCCCCCATTTTTTATGATAAGGTGCGGAATAGATAGAGATTGTCAAGTAACGGACATTAAGTTTGAATTATGAGACATATTTTTTGTATTATGCATGGGCACTGTAATAATAGGGGAGCAATTGTTAGAATTTGTGAACAGTTTTTTATGGAACCATCGATTAAATAAAGCTTGGAAATCGTTTAACGCTATGTTACATTTTTAGTAGTAAATGCATATAATTAATTTATAAATAATACAATTAAATGTGATAAGTGCAATGTGTTTATTCTACAATTGGCAGTCTTATCTGCTGACTGCGATTTTGTAACAAAATAATAATTTTAAGAGTAGTAGAGCTCTTTGTGAAGGGCTCGTCCGGGGAAGTATTAGCACCACCATGCCTTTTTCTGCCGCCAAGCAGCGTTGCTGTGTTTCAGTTTATAGAGTGTGGTTGCCGGTGAAATTACAGGCGAAAAACATGAGGCTTAATATCTATACGACTCAGGTTGATAGTCACAGGGCAAGCATCGTAGAGCACGTTCATATCGTGCATAACCTATGAGGCAATGCTTTGTTATAGGTGATGGTTACGGGCCACCTGCTTGTTCCATCAATAAGTTATATAGAGGTAGTTATACCGGTCCGACCCGGTTACCGAGTTCGTTTTCTTTTCTTTCAATTTTCTTGATTGTAAGAGGACTGAATGAAAAAGAGTTCTGCATGTACATGCCCACGCTAACACAAAAATAAAAACAGGTTTCACCAGGGACTTCCATTAATCAAATATTTCCAATATTATATTATTTCCTGTATTTTCTGCGGTAATCGGTCGAACAGCAAGTTCCAAAGATCCCGTTGTTTTCAGGAGTAACCTTTACACTCTGTATAAATACACAACCAACTTTGATGTAACTTAGAAGTGGTCTATTATCTGACCGTCTTTGGTAACGGTATAGCCTGACCCCTATCAGCTTTAGCAGATAGGTAGGTGGTCCAACTTACTGTATAAACAGTAACTGACTGACTGGCATTTAATAGCCAAAACTGGAAGCCTTAAAAATAAACTTAAAATAAATTAATAAATTAATATGGATGACATTCTACACAGCACTATTAGTCCCAAACTAAGCTAAGCTTAGTTAACTAAGCTAAGCTTAGTTTGTTCTACTAAGGGAACAGATAGATGATACAATACGTATATATTTTTTTATTGTACATAAATACTTATATTATAACACCCAATACAGAAGCCAAATATCACTGTTCGTTCATTGCTTGAATGATTGTGGTGTGTGGGGAGCTATGCACTGTGGAACTATCACCTAGCTTTAAGACGTTTCAAAGTGATCCTTGATTTTATTGAATAAATACCTTTTGACTTTGACTTTGACTTTATGAGAGCTGTAGAACAATAGCGTTGTTGTGTTTCGGTTTGAAGGGTGTCGACTGTGGGTGTTGTTTGTGACTGTTGGGTAATGTCAAAGTGTGACAGGGTTGGACTGACGGCAATGTAAGGATCACGGGAAGTCGATGGATAGAGAGGGCTCAGAATCGTTCTTTCTGGAAATGTATACCGGGAGGCCTATGTCCAGCAGTAAACTTCTTCATACTGATAATGATGATATTATGATAGAACTGGCGAAAAAAGTGCCTTTCATATTATTATTAGCAATCATTTAGACCACGCAAGCGAAGCCACAGAAGGCAGCAAGTTAGAAATATACAGTGTATCGATTCAAATCTCAGTCGGTTCACCGTCTTTGTGTATTGAAATTGTATTCAATTGAATAGCAAGTTTTCGTAAGGCACGCGAATATTATACAAGACGTTTGGTTTAAACTGATCTATGTACGTTTTGAACGAATGTGCTTCTTTAAAGTATTCTAAGGATTTTATAGGTATCATCTGTTTTTTTTTTCTTGTGTTGGTCGATATTTTTTTTTTCTTTCTTTCTTTATTTTGATTGTCAGCCTAAAGTGGTTTACTGTAAGACAATTTGCAGCCTTTGGAATAGGAAAAATTTTGCTCCTAATCCATCAACCGACTTTTTTTTTACAACTGGCTGATGGAAGAAGCAGATGGCCAACCTGATGTTAAGTGATAACCATCACTTATATATAACAAAGCATCGCCTCGTAAGTCACGCACGATAGGAACGTGCCCTACGATGCACCGCCCTGCGTCTATCAACTCGAGGCATACAGATGTTAAGCGTCATGTGCCTGTAATTACACCGGCAACCACAAACAAACCGAAACACAGCAACGCTGCTTGGCGGCAGAAGAAGGCTTCCCCGGACGAGCCCTTCACAAAGAGCTCTACTACTCTTCCTGTAATCTTCACAACAATGGTCAGTCCAGTGGGAGACTTATTGAGATTTAGTAGCTAAATATCTGCCATAGAAACTTTTCTGTATGTTATCGCTAAAATAATGTAACACAAATAACAGATACCCGAAAACTATACACACATGGTGAGATATTTTAAAAACAATAGCTTTGACACTTATTGTCGTTACTGACTTACGTCCATGTTTTTTTCATAAAAGATCTTGCCCAGATAATTGGCTAAAACAATACATTGAAGGCTTGATTGAGTTGTCTGAGTCAGGTAAGACGGGAATATTATCTGACGGATAGCTTACTCTGAATTCAAATTCAAAATCAAAAGGTATTTATTCAATAAAATCACAAGGATCACTTTGAAACGTCTTAATGCTAGGTGACTCTAGGTGCCAGTTCCACGCCACCAAAGCCTAGAAGAACAGGCAACAAACTTACGGCCTGGTTCCTACCGTTGTTTTGTATGATCCTTGTCTGAGGTGGTAAAACCAGCCTGGAAACTATCACATCGCTTAGTCACTTTAAAGTCGAAGTAAATTCTATAACCAGTGTGACGTTCTCCTGTGTGACGAAGTTTCCTGGCCGCTGAAGACTATTACCTTCGTCATGGCTTAAAAACTGCATCCAAAGGTTCCATCCAAAGGTTGTCTGGAAGTGGTTGCTTTTTAGCGATAAGACATTGTACATATCTATAGTTGTTATTATTTCTTTCTTATTTTGTTCGTTTGTAAGGTGTACACCTTAATTTCATTCATTCAACTGCCGAATATTTTAAACAGACTTAATTCAATAAACATACGTTTGTTATTTTTTTCAGTCATTTAATTCTTGATAGAAATATCTAGCACTCAGATGAAAACGCTATTAATCTATTCTCAAAACAAATGTATACTGTAATGTTTGTATCATTGTATGAAATTATTGATCAAGTAATCTTTGAATCACTCATTTAACTTTATTAGATTAGTAATATTGTCAAATAATATAGTTACCTGTGTAGTCAAGTAATAAAGATACCTATTTACATACTTTTTATTGCTATGTAAATATATTGAGGAGGGCGAAAATGTAATGTTTGTATCTTGCGGGTAGCACTTTTGCTACGCCGCCACCGAAATCTACCCACAATAAATCAGTCTACGATAGTCCGTGTTTCATTGATCATTACATATACCATTCGATATTTTCGTTTCCTCAAAACGAATATCCCATTACAAACCCATTACTCAAGTCAACGTATTTTATCTATAAAGCCGGCACTATTACAAAACGTCTGTCAACGAAAATGATTGTGGAAGTATCCTTTGCGCATTTCATCGAGAAAGCTAGCTGTGTTCGAGCTATAGCCACTTTAATATATTAATCCGATCACCGCTGACTTACCGGTCCGTACCGGGAATGTCATAGCTGGCAGGTAAATCAGACACTCAGAAGGCTATGGAGAGAGCTATGCTGGCAGTTTTACTACGTGATAGAATCAGAGATGAGGGAATCTGAAGAACCTTAGTGACTCACAGAATAAGCAAGTTAAAGCTGCAATGGACAGGTCATAAAACTCGTGGAACCGACAACCGCCGGAGAATAAAGGTTTTCGAAGCGTACTTTCTGAATTTCAATAATATGCCACGCACTTAACTAGAGTTGAACATGTTAACTGTATAAAACACAATGCAATTGCTTACTCTAAAATATTAAGCCTAACTAGTCACAGCTCTATAAAGCGCTGGGCAAGACAACGATTGTCACCGTGAATACGATGGCATAGTCCCTGAATTCGTCAAACGTCAGCTATTCAAACAATTGAATCGCATTAATACTTTTTATCACTCATAACAATCTGTCACTAGAAGTATGAAGCATTCACCATTGTAACTATTGCAATCTCTTATAAATGACATTACCTATTCAGTGACCTGATACCTAACAGTGACAGCTAATTAAAGAATATAAAAGCAACAATCACAAGTATGTAGATAATGTGAACGCTGCCGGCGCTGGCAAACGGCTTTCTGCTTGTAAATAGGCTGTTGTACAATACCTATTGAAAACGGCCGACGTTTCTGGGGCACTGTCATGCCTGCTTTTGCTGAGCACTGTGTAATGTAGCCTACATTAGGGTTTAATAGATTAAATAAATTGACAAGAAAAAAATCATTTTTTTTAACATCGTTATGTATTTCAATCATACCTTATTAAAAGGGCGAAAGCTTGAAGTGTTGCTTGTATTATGATAGTAAATCTATCATATTTGTATATAACCACTGCCAAATAAAATATCATGTGGCAATTGTGTCAAAATGTCTGTTGACTAATAGTTTTATGCTCCTTATAAAAATGCTCCATCACAAACTATGCAGCACTTACAAGTGTGTATCTCGCGTCCAAGATTACGCTATAATTAATTTATTAATTCAGATATAAACATACATTGTAGTGTTTCTAAAATAAATTAAATTCCAATAATACAATGTCATGATTTCAAATCTTGGTTATTGTCATCCAAAAATTCACAATAATATTGCTTGGGCCACCTATTAATAAAGGATAGTCTAAGCTTCGACACGATATGAGGAAGAAATTACCAGTCGCAATATTCAAGTGCTCAAGTCTCATTCCTCGGTCAAGTTTTATGAATAAAAGGCCTCCTACCTCATATTGGTGCAGACAAAGCTGCAAGTAAGCAGCTTCCGCTCCTTTCGCGCTGAATATCGAAGGTATGCACAATAATCCATTGCAGGTCTCCGTTGCAAGTACCACGAGCGAGGTACTGTTTGCCGTAGCTCGTATGAGCCAATGTTCAACACTGGTAACTTTGTATACTATTTATACTTTTTTTTTGTATAAAGACATGTTTGAAAGAAATGTTTGTTCTCGGCCAATGTCATCGGTCCAACACATGCGAGGCTGTACCTGTGTCTTTGTTTTGTAGTCAGTATTATGTTACCATGGAATCCTTTGAAGAAGCGATAAGCCTTTCAAACATGGGTATTACAAATCGAAACATCCTTAGATCTATTGTGTTATATACCTGGCCTTCTCGGGTCGACGCAAAGCAATATCGCGCAAAAGTCGCAGTTTTCATTAACTCACATAATAATATCTATTAATAGTATTAGATATTATGTGATAATTGTATTATTATGTGTAATTTGAAGAGTAGTAGAGCCCTTTACAAAGAGCTCTACTACTCTTCACATTACACATTATCACATAATAATATCTAATAATAGTTTAGGAAGAGTAGTAGAGCTCTTTGCGAAGGGCTCGTCCGTTGTTGTGCTTCGGTTTGAAGAGTGTTTCGGTGAAATAACTGCCACATGAAGCTTAACATATGTACATATGTTAAGCCTCATGTGGCTGTTATTTAATTGCCTCAAGTTGATGGACGCAGCGCAGAGCATTGTAGGGCATTTTCTCATTGTGCGTGACTTACGAAGCAACGCTTTGTTATACTCGTAGGTGATGGTTACCACTTAAAATCAGATGGGCATTCTGCTTGTTCCAGATGCAAGTAGAATAAAAAGGAATAAGAATCATTTCGTGTAAAACTTTGTAAATAGATCTTACAGAGGTCTTACAGGCAGGATCTTACAGAGGAAA
This sequence comes from Chloroclysta siterata, assembly GCA_932294275.1. Lineage (NCBI taxonomy): Eukaryota > Metazoa > Arthropoda > Insecta > Lepidoptera > Geometridae > Chloroclysta > Chloroclysta siterata. The sequence continues at coordinate 2,956,668 of OW028604.1, read as the reverse complement.
AAACAATTGAAATATTACATTAGGTAAATATTACAAAACAAACTAATAAAAAAACTACTAGTCTAGTAGCTGTACCACAGCGATGCTTTGAGCACGAAGACTGCATTTTGCAGTGCGGTGAAATCACCAGGAAAATAAGGTCGTTATTTTCCTTTGACAAGCTTCGACATTTACTTAACGAACGGGTTATGTTTCAGTGTTATTATTTTACACTTTATTTATGAATAAAGCTGGTAGTCGAAAAGATTTTGTTATGTTCCAAAAGAAAAAGGTAGTAGAGCTCTTTGTGAAGAGCTCGTCCGGGGAAGTACTACCACCACGCCTTTTTCTGCCGCCAAGCAGCAACGCTGTATTTCGTTTTGAAGAGTGTGGTTGCCGGTGCGTGCATGACTTACGAGGCAATGCTTTGTTTTAAGTGATGGTTACCACTTAACATCAGGTGGGCCATCTGCTTGTTCCATCAGCTAGTTGTATAAAAAAATAAAATGACATTATTTGCAAAAGTTATTTGACGGTAGCCAGTCTCTAAAAACTGGGTCATCTGCTTGTTCCATTACTGTTTATTATAAAAAAAAGTAACCCGGTCCGCAAAGGGCCGGTTTTCTGCATGAATGCGACTGTTCGCAAAAAAAGCTACGTTGGCGACTTGGAAAGTTCATACGCATGGTTCGGCTCATTAGTTTGGGACGATTTTTTCCGACCCTCTAACTTTTGGGGCCAACTTTTGGGGGTCGATTCTGTGTGCCGAGCCTTTAGTCGAAAATAAACAGGGATCAGAGGAGATTTCGCCGGAATCTTTCACATGAATCGTTTTGGTGTGTTTTACCTGTAGGTTTACTACGACTTTGTTTAGGGGTTTATTTTGTACCTGTGTTACCTACTGAACTTCGTCATCATGTTTAGTATTGAACTTATCTACTAATTACTAGTTTTTTGCAAAAGAACATGTATGAAAAATGACACGAGTAAGAATGGAGGGAGCACCGAGATGAATTATGATAAATGAGAACGTAAGAAAAAAACCTGTTGTGCTGGCACCATGTAGCGTAGGATGAGGGACGAAGATGATGATGAATGGGCGGCCTAATCACTAACAGTGATCTCTTCCAGGAAACCTTGCAATGGACAAGACTAAACACAGAAAAGATACATTACAGACAGCCTTCACAGCTCAGTTGGTTGGTTGGATCCCCACCGAGAACAAACATTTGTCTGATGAACATAGATGTTCTCTGTCTGGATGTTATACATATAATTGATCGAGTGAGCGAAGCGAACGAAGATCTTAGTTTCAACTTGGGCGATTTGGCATTTTATGTATGTATATATGTATGTATGTATGTATGTATGTATGTATGTATGTATGTATGTTTGTCTGGCGATAACTTAAGAACCGTTGATCCGATCTGCATGAAATTTGATACGTCGATAGCTTGTACTTGAGAAATTTACTGGTAAGTATATGAGTAAAATCGGATGAAGTCTTTTTGAGATATGGGGTTTTTTAAGATGGCAAAAATAAAAAAAGTTACATAAAAAAATCAAGTTACATTTCATATGAAAGGGCTTTGTTTGGACATTCCAAAACAATTTTTACTTTATTTTTGGGACGCTCGGTTTTCGAGATAAAAATTAAAAAGTTAAATTAAGATAACCAGCGATCCAAGAGCTCCCATCTCTAAGAGTTTCGTTGGCATCAAGGTTTTTCTACTGGTCGGCCAGTTCTTTTGCTTTTTCTTATTTTTTTTTCTTGAAATAAATTAAGGAGGTACTCAGTTCTCATAAAATGGTGACAACGACCAGGTCTGATGATGGAGCCAAGGTCTGTTCAACGGAACTCTTCAATAAATAGGCCAATAGAGTTGAAACTTTGTTACCGTACCAAGTTAGTAGGCGGTAGTCAGAGGCAAGTCGAAACATAATGTTTGGACTTGCCTCTGACTACCACCTACTCAAAGTTTTGATTTGTTCGTTGGGTCGCATCACGAGATCTCAGTTCGGGGCGAACTACTAGTATTATAAGTATTTACAAAAAAAAAGTATATAGGTAGTATATCAGCTATCTGGTTCCCATATCACAAGCTTTGGCTTAGTTTGGGGCGAGATAGTGCTGTGTGGAATATCCACCAATATTATTTATTTATTTATTACAGCTTTCATCCAAATCCTTTTAGACACTGGAGATGATGTGAGAAACCTACAGGCTCATTCGCCAACTCGCTTACAAACTTTCACATTTATAATATTGGTGCGATTATAAATGTAATTTTCAAAGTCAACATCAAGAGCCATTTATTATTTTAATCACTTTGAAAGTTATTAAAGTTAGTTGAGTCTAACTGTCAGTTCCACACAAGTCTATAAAAACAGGCAAGAAACTTACCGCTTTATTCTTATGATGCTTTTTAAAACTACAAATTTGACTGAAGCTCCAGCGTTTTTATAATCTGACTTAATTTATTACTTAACTTATTATTTCGAGTAAAGTAAATATATATAAAGTAAATATCATAGATACTCTCCGAAAAAAATTGTCATAGCTAGCCATCCCAGCTCACCGAATGAAAACTTTCTCGCCGGGGGAAATTTCCCAAGTCACAGACTTGCGAGTTTCGCCCGTCGCCGTCGCTCGGCGCTCGCCGGGACGCGATACAATTTACTTAACACACAACAAGGTCAAATTTTATGCCACAGTGTGGGGAATGAGCTCTGGGTGTGCAATGCATGTGTGGTTTTTATTTTGTACTAACTGCTGATGAAATAAGCAAATGGCCCATCTGATGTTAAGTCCTCCTAGCACGACATTGTCTTATGTGATAGTTTTAATTAAATAAAGAAATAAATATGTTATAAACAACTCTTTTAACAGAGCATTGCATTATAAGTCACGCACCATAGGAACATGACTTACGGTGCACTGCACTGAGTCCATCATCTTGAAGCATACAGATGTTATGCCTCATGTGCCTGTAATTTCACCGGCAACCACCTCTTCAAACCGAAACACAGCAACGCTGCTTGGCGGCAAAAAAATGCATGGTGGTAGTACTTCCCCGGACAAGCCCTTCACAAAGAGCTCTACTACTCTTGGTGGTAAAAGAATAAACTAGATTACAATTTTTGCCATAACAATAAAATACAAGCCAGAGGGCAGTCAATAGGATATTTAACATAAAAATTAACATTTTTCACGCAGGAATAGTAATCCTAAAAGTATTAAAGGCTTTTAATATAGGAACCAGATAACATAAAATATGTACTTATTATAGGTATGCTTTTTTGACGACACTCAGGCTGAACAAACATTCAAATTCATCACTCACATGTTATTTTAGGTGAGTAAGAAACCCAAAACCTGCAGCGCAGAAGGTAGAGCTACATAGTTTATAGTTCACTTATATTATAGAATAAATAAAAGAGATAAATATTGGTATATTCCACACATCACTATCAAGCCTCAAACTAAGCATAACTTGTGAAAAATTCTTTATTGCACTGAACAAAATGTACCGTACATAGGCGAACTTAATGCTAAAGAGCATTCTCTTCCAGTTAACCTTTGTGTAATTTTGAAAAAACCGAAAGGGTAGTGCACAAATATGGATGATAGGGAGCTATTTTCTACAAATACAGAAAAATACATATTTGATATATCAAATATTAAAATATGTATAATGAATATTAAAAATTGGTACATTATAAGATATAATATTACTTTAGGTACTACATAACATACTCACAAATTCATAAATAATATAGATACCGCTAGGAATATTATAATAAAATGAGTAAAAAAATAACAAATAAATGAAGAATATACATGCTTAGAACAAGCATTAATGTTCAGAATACCTTAAAAACTTTAAAGAAAATCCTGTCATTTAACTAAGTTAACCTTCTGGAAACCACGAAGGTATTTTTATTCTGTGTCTAAACTTAGCGAAAAGTTCGTGTCCACTTGACACGAACTTGCCAGCTAATGCCGATCTCGGTGTGCGTGTGTGGACCAACTTCAGTGGTAATCGTAAAAACCCACAGTTCCCATATAATTGGATGTTGCCTGTAATGGTCTTACTTCGCTACTTTATTAACTGTGGTTATAGCCTATATGATTTTTCTTTCATAGAAGAATTTTGTACGCGCGTTCAACGCAAATGAGTTTAAGAGTAGTAGAGCTCTTTGGGAAGGGCTCGTCCGGGGAAGTACTACCACCACGCCTTTTTCTGCCATTGCTGTGTTTCGGTTTGAAGAGTGTGGTTGCCGCTGTAATTACAGGCACATGAGGCTTATCATCTGTATGCATCAGGTTGATGGACACAGGGCAGTGCATCGTATGGCACGTTACTATCGTGCGACTACTACTGTTGTGACTTACGAGGCAATGCTTTGTTATAGGTGATGGTTACCACTTAACATCAGGTGGGCCATCTGCTTGTTCCATCGCGTAGAAGGTGCTTAGAGTGGTTGTATTGTTCATGGTCAATTTTAAGCACACACGTTACGATTAATCGTTACAGTTCAAACTGTACCATCTTATCTTGACTAGAATTTTTGTATTTATATTATGTTAAAATTAGATTCATTCAAAACTTTAAAACTATAACTATATTGCCATTCGGGAGAGTACTGTTTCTTGGACCACAGCTAACGCTATTCCAGGAGACAGAGCCTCACACTTTACTGTCGATTTTTTTATTATTGCCAAATAACATTTGTCATTTAATTTTCATTTCATTTATCGTATCCTGTTGTCATACCATAATGTAACCTAACCAGTCAACTGCACTATTTACTACTAAGAACTACTAAGCTGAATGTCTTACATAGTTCATCAGTTAAACGTGCCGTGCCCGTTTTTGAGGGGTTTTGTATGGACTTATCGACGCGAAAACTAGGGGAAAGCGCCCCGTGTCTCCATACAAAAACCGCTGTAAAAACAAACTCTCACGGCACGGACACCAGTGTGTCAAACTCGGTATACACACTCAGATGGCGCTAGCAAACACGGCACTATGCGGTATGTGTAGCTCTATTTAATCCTCTGACCTCACATTATTTTCCAACTTCAAAGCCAATAACGACAGGTCCTCAAAGAAAATATAAAGGGTCCATCGGAAAACAGCAAAAAACTTAATACCGTTTTGAACTTCGATGCGGTGACTGGTTACGGCTGAGCGAGGATAGCTATGTCACTAAATAAAATAAAATAAAATACATTATTTTATCTATTTTGTTCAAACTTTGGTTGATATTCCACACACAATATCTAACTCCAGACTAAGCAAAGCTTGTCCACACGGATAAGCATCAGGCTATACACTGCTTGCTTCTATGTTCTTGAATGATGATGAGTGTCAAAAATTAATTAAACAATTCCAAATTTAACAATAAAATACTTCCGATGCTGACGGTATACGATTAGTGAGGTATCACTATCACTATGCAACCTGTTCTTTGACTAAGTAATTATTACAGCTATCTAGTTCCTGAGGTATACACGGATATCGATCAAGCTACACAAAGAAAAACGACGCTCACTACAAGGACATAAAGAGCCTCAAGTTGATGGACGCAGGGCAGTGCATCGTAGGGCACGTTCCTATCATGCGTGACTTACAAGGTAATACTTTGTTATAGGTGATGGTTACCACTTAACATCAGGTGGGTCATCTGCTTGTTCCGTCAGCTAGTTGTATAAAAAAACCCAGTATAAAACAAAGATACAAAGTAAATAAATCGTAGATATAATGCCATGTTTCTGTGTGCTACAGCAGCAAACGGGCCTCGACTCGGCATAATGCCTAGCAACTGTGAGGAAGCCATGCGCTAGTATTCTGTTGAGGCCTTAAGCCAAAAGACACTGTAAGACACTTTCGATTGAAGCAGAGTGAACTAGCTGCCCTTGCTTGGCGTATATTGTGATGGAGGTATTAAAGATGTGACGTTTGAAAATCGCCGGTCGCACACAAAAGGTGAACTGAGGGACATTTAAAGGGAGTGGCGGAATCAAAGGACCTTTTAGGCTTATTACGCGGTTCAGGGGTGGCCGGTAGAAAACACCAGCCAAGCGTGAGTCGGGCTTGCTCTGGAAATCATCCTTTTTAGAGGACTTAAAACTTTTAAATTAAATTTGAATTTTAAATATAATAAGTTCACTCGCGATAAAATGTCTTTCGCTAGAAGTAAGTTAATATTATGCACTTTTAGAATTAAACTGTGGATTTATATGGTTTTTTTAATCTTTAATTTTGTCTGTGAAAAGTTATAGAATAAACAGATGCACCCGATGTTGAGTCATACCTACGTAGCATTGCACTTCATCTATCACTCTGAGAAGTAAGGGTGTTAAATGTTGTTTGCCTGTAATGCACCAGCACTGCCACCTTAAATGCAAACATGATATGGGTAACCATCATCTATGTGATGGTTACAGCTTAACATCAGGTCGTTCATCTGCTTTTTCTATCAGCAAGTACCTATCTATCTATTTATTTATCTCTAATATATATAAAAATGAATTGCTGTTCGTTTGTCTCACTAAAACTCGAGAACGGCTGGATCGATTTAGCTGATTTTACTTTTGAAATGTTTGTCGTAGTCCAGGGAAGGTTTAAATGGTGAGAAAATATGGAAAAATTGCGAGAAAGATAGTTAAAACAAACAATTTCAATTTTCCCATATAAACTGTTCTACCTAAATGTTCTACCTAAAGCGAAGGAAGAGTTTTAATGGCGTTAGGATAGGTGATACGAAGTACACCGGGTCATCTAGTTATTAATAAATATTAATGTTTAGCAGTAGAGCCTTTTACTACATAAAACTTCCCGGACTATGTCACAAACAGCTGCTAAAGCTCTACTCCACCATGTTCTTATCAAAAATGTATTTCAAAACTCTGCTCATAGTGTTTTGACACTTCGTAAAAGGTTTACTTGCTGCTCTGTACGGAACCCTAAAAGCCTCCTTACTGCTGGTCGGGCATGTCGGTCGGTAATGCAGCGATTTTGTAAAATGTCGCTGAATGTGGCGACGCGAAGAACAAATTGAGCTCTGTGACTGTGGAATAAAATAGAAAATCATTTGATTTGGGGACTGCGCGATTATCGAGAAATAAATTCTATTAGACCAGGTCAAAGTCACTGTGAAAACCGCTTTATTGACAGCCCTCACAGCTTTGTTGGTAGTAGCTCTGCCTTCTGCGCTGTAGGCCGCGGGTTCGATCCCCACCGAAGACAAACATTGTGTGATGAACTTAGATGTTTGTTCTCTGTCTGGGTGTTATATAATATTACATGTATGTATTTACAAATAAAAAGTATATTAAGTAGTATATCAGCTATCTGGTTGCCATATCACAAGCTTTTGGCTTAGTTTGTGGCGAGATAGTGGTGTGTGGAATGACCACCAATATTTATATTTATTTATTTATAACCTGAAAAATGCTTAAATTACGCTAAATGGAATTCCCAATTACACTATCGCATCGTATCTAAATCAGATAGAGACATTACACGTCCCACAGACCATAAATTATTGCGTGTCACTAATGACCGCGAGGCGTCTTGTCTTGGCGCGAAACGAAACACCTCATTTATTTTTAAACGATCTATCTATCCGTCCGATGGTACAGGCGAGGGGAAAATTTACTAATCAGAACTTTGGTATCCCTACGAATGTCAAAACCATATGTGATGAATGCAAGTGTTTGTTCTGTGGCTGAGTATTATATTTCTTTCACTTCATTCGAAGATATATTTAACGTGTAGTACTTTTAACTTACTCGGTAGCTACGCACTTTTTTAGAGATTTTATAAAACCAAAAAGTTTTATAACCAAATCGACATTTACCTACTGGCTGGTTACACCACGGTCCGAGTGTGCCTTCATTCTTTTTTCGTGCGCGGTAGCGAGCACACGTTGCTGTCAAACTGTGTTTGACATAAGAAAAATAAGGAAAATGTTGAAACGAAAATCTTTGGATTATATTGAATACTATCGAAGGAAACTTGAAGAGAAACGAAATCATAATGGTAAACGCATTACTGAATCCTTGTCAGACTCTGGTATGTATTCAAATCTAACCTATATATGACATTTCCTAAAATTTCGTTTCGAAATTAAACTATAAGTATATCTATCATGCTATGGGCTAAACACCCGATACATCCATGGGATGACAATCGCCTGGCGGTTAACCGAGCGTTAACACGAAGGCCAATGATTGTAAAATGCCTATTATGCTATGGGTTAAACACTTGATACATCCATGGGATGACAATCGCCTGGCGGTTAACCGAGCGTTAACACGAAGGCCAATGATTGTAAAATGCCTATTATGCTATGGGTTAAACACCCGATACATCCATCGGATGACAATCGCCTGGCGGTTAACCGAGCGTTAACACGAAGGCCAATGATTGTAAAATGCCTATCATGCTATGGGTTAAACACCCGATACATCCATGGGATGATAATCGCCTGGCGGTTAACCGAGCGTTAACACGAAGGCAATAGATTGTAAAATACCTATCATGCTATGGGTTTAACACCCGAAACATCCATGGGATGATAACGCCTGGCGGTTAACCGAGAGTTAACACGAAGGCCATAGATTGTAAAATACCTACCAAGCTAAGGGTTAAACACCCGATACTTCCATGTGTTTAAAATAACTAATGGTTAACCGTGTATCAACACAAAAGTACATAAACATGTTCTTGAATAGTTCCGCCTTGTTTTCAGACGATAGTACTTCCGCGTCATCTGAGTCGATACTGAGTATAGACGCAAATACAAGCCCAGTCGCAGACGCCACTGGTAACCCAGCCACGACTATTCTCCCAACTGCCACGGATCCGCCGCCCCCTAACAAGGAAGATGTTAATGGTCCAGAGCTTGACCCGGAACTCCTCGGGGAACTCGGAGAAGAAACCGGAAGTGCTCCGAAGATTGGTGAGAAGATCCATAGAAGCTTGGCACAGCGGTGGGAACCTCTTCTAAAGAAAGGTTTATCGATAGAGACCAAAATACAAACTGCTCAAAGAGTAACTTGTGCCTGAAAACTGCACTCTCTTACTAGGACCCAAATTAAATTGTGAATAGGCAGCGGCTATATCAGAAGTGTCATGACAGCGAGATAAGGGAAAGGAGATCGAGCAACAAGAACTAGACGTTGGCATCTCGGCAATCAATAAAGCTTTGACTCCCATGCTCATAAGTGACATCAAGATCGAAGCTATAAAACTGATCAGTGACGGCTGCCGAATCTTGACTGATCTTCACTATCAATAAATGCAAGCAAGAGTGAGCGTTATGAATTATGCGCTAGCCAAACCATTTTTGAACATTGTTCAAGATGGCGAAAGAAACAATACGTTTGTCAATTAAAAAAATTACAAGATATCCAAAAACGCCTTTGTCGATGGAACAGGCAGTGCCTATTACCCGACCCCAATACCAATACAGATCATCCGGTGCCTATCAGGGAAACTGGTCGGACCGTCACGCTCTTAACAGAACAGGGGGGGGCGCAGATGGTCGGCCAGAACGAACATCTCTGCGACGAACCGCTGGCCTCCGCAGGATCAGGCAGCGGGTGTGACAGGTCCGAACAAGCTGAAGCAGCCTGTAACGCGCCAGTAGCTGAGGTAAAACACGCTGGTAGGATCTCCCATTTTTACGAAGGCTGGCTCAATATTACATCTAATTCTGCATTTTTAGACTGGGTACGTAATGTTTTTCCCTATTCCTTTCACATGCAAACTGGTACAAACTCATATACCACAAGTTCACCTGTCACCATCTGAAAAAGCAGACATGACTGTAGTCATAGGCTGAATGGAGGATTCCACCTTCATCAGTCTCACCTTAAATTTAAATAATATTGTTTCTAAAGTGCATTTTAAGATGGAAGACTACAGAACAGCCTCTAAACTAGTTTCTGCTTATAGTTTACGGCTACCATTGATTTAAAGGAAGCCTATTTACTAATACCGATTCGAAATTAAAAAAAAAAAAAACGATTTTAATATGAAAATAAAAATCTGGAAATTCTTACATACGAATTTAGTGCTTTGCCACATGGTCTTTCGGCATTATAATAACTTATGAAAAAAGCTCCCTTACACAAAACAATCATGAATGTTCTTGGTTTTTCATGTTAAACAATATTTTTTTTTTATCATCTGAAAAATGCTATAAAATTCGTCTATTCCCACTAGTTCAGTTGTCCAGTTCATGTGACTGAACATCAGTAAAATGGTTGACAAGTTTACAAATATGAGAAAATGCACAATAAAAAAAAAAAAAAAAACTTTGCTCAACAAAAATATTTAGAATTACAAAACAACCCTAATTCTGAAGCACTGTTCTATTATTCTGAATGATTTGAACTGGTGGAAACTAAATGTATTTAAAACTAGGAACACCATGAAAACAGCTAGCTATGAACTAGAAATCTTTACGGACGCTTCACGTACTAGCTGGGGAGCAGCTTGTAATTCTGAAGGTGATTATGAAGCCTAGAAGATAAATAAACTAGAATCACACATAAATTGTTTAGAGTTGTTAGCTGTTTTTTCTGGCCCTGAAATACTTTGCAAGTGAAAATGCGTAACTGTTCCATTTTACTACGCGTTGACAACACGACAGCTATCAGCTATGTAAACTGCATGGGTGGCATCCAATATCCTCATCTAAATAATTTATCTAGACAAATATGGCAAGGGTCTGAAGAGAGAAACATCTGGCTATTTGCATCCTACATAAACATTAAATAAAATACAGAAGCTTAAGAAGAGTCTCGAAAATCGAACCCAGATATTGAGTGGAAATTATCTGATTCAGCCTTTGATGAAATAACCAAATGTTTCGGAGAACCTGCAATTTATTTATTTGCTTCTTGGGCCAATGCTAAATGCCAGAGGTATATGTCATGGACAAAAGATCCCGATGCTTTTGCCATAGATGGTTTTACAGTAAGAGGTAACACTGATCTCGTGTCTTCTAACGCTTTTCCGTCATTCCCACTTATTCTAAAGTGTTTTCAAAAAATAGCCGAAGAAAATGCTATTGGCATTTTAATTTCCCCTTTTTGGCCATCTCAAGCTTGGTACCCGCAATTGATTAAATTAGTTGTATCAAATACTATTTGGCTTAATCCTAAAGATCACGTATACAATCAGGTTACAGAAATCCCCCTATCCTGGGTGCCGCAGTGTTCACAGGCAGGTGTTCTCATCACGCGGCGTTCCCGATTCAGCCATAGACTTAATTTTGACATCGCTGTCAAACAACACGATGCAACAATACGTCTCATTCAAATTATGGTGGGAAATTTCAGAACTCTGTAGTGCTGTAAGTTGAAGTATCTCTGATTGCTCTGTGCCAAGAATCTTGTTTTTTGAGTTAACAGTACAGAAAAGGGGCATTGTACGGCTCTCTAAATAGCCACAGATCCGCACTGTCTTTCTTACTGGGTAACAACGTTGGATCCGACGATAGTGTCAAACGACTATTAAAAGGTGTGTTTAAATTGAAACCCAATTTTCCTAAGTATAACAGTACATGGAAACCACAAACTGTCTTCAATTATGTTTTCAATTGGTACCCCAATAGATATCTAAGTAGCGAAACAATTACAAAGAAATTGGTAATTTTACTACCGATATGTACAGCCCAACGTGTTCAAGCTATATATTTTATATAGCCTCAAAATCTATGTATAGATTTGAACTGAATTCACATAGCAATCAAAGACATTATAAAGACATCAGCGGCCGGTCGAGATCAACCGAACTTATTTTTAACATATTTTCAAGAACACCTTCGAATCTGTCCTGCCACAGTCCTAGAGGATTACCTCTACGTGACAAAAGAAGATCGACCCGTTATTGTTTCCAATCTCTTAATAACAGCGAAGCGCCCTTATAAGAGCGCGACAGCACAGTCAATAAGCAGATGGATAAAGCAGGCACTAGTGGAGAGCGGCGTGGAGGTGATCACGTTTGGTGCGCACAGCACGCGGCACACACCGCAGGGGTCTCTATTGGCATGTTAAGGAAAGCCGCTGGATGGACTAATCCATCTGAGGTCTTTGCAAAATTTTACCACCGTCTGATTGCAGATGTTAATAACTTTGCCCAATCGACTTTACTAAATAATACAGATGATTAGATAATTTATTGACAATTATTATTTTACTCTAAGAATATGTCGTCATGTTAATTAATCCACTAAACTCAAGTTGACTAAAATTCAGTCTTAACTTTGGCAAAACTATGTCTTTTTAATGTATAACAAATGCAAAAACCCTCTAAACATCTACACGTTAAATATATCTGAAGAATGAAGTGAAAGAAATATAATATGTGATCAAATGAACTTCTGTGAAGTTCGATCAATATTATATGAGTTCACTTCATTCGAAGATATAAGTACCCACCCAGCCCAATCCCGTAATACATACTCATGTCTTTGCATTTGTCTGATCTCTAAAAGAATGAAGGCACACTCGGACCGTGGTGTAACCAGCCAGTAGGTAAATGTCGATTTGGTTATAAAACTTTTTGGTTTTATAAAATCTCTAAAAAAGTGCGTAGCTACCGAGTAAGTTAAAAGTACTACACGTTAAATATATCTTCGAATGAAGTGAACTCATATAATATTGATCGAACTTCACAGAAGTTCATTTGATCACATATTATAATTCAAATTCAAAATAAAAAATCAAAGTATTTATTTGGAACAAGAAACAGAAGTACAAGAACAGATTGAAAAACGATGAAATCCGCGAGAAAGGTGACTATAGATACTAGTATTCTCTTATCTGTGCTATAGATTGGCATATTTCGTGACAGATACAATAAGGGATACCCGATATTTCCCCGAATGTACATAGATACAACAATACATTGCATGGTACGTACGTACTAAGAGCGCGTCGTAAAATGCCTCTCGCGCCGATCGGGAATTTATATTGGATGGTAGGAAATTGAGCCAAGTGAATACGAGCTTTACAAAAAACCGCCTGCTCTTTGCTTTCCTGTTCATTCGTCACGTCATAAACTAAAAGGACTTTCACATTTTGCATCGGAAGCTGCAGAGGAGATGTAACTATTAGAAATGTATGACATCTCGTTCATATCGTTGTCTGGTTCAATATCTGAAAATCTGGGTTTTGCTGGATGGACGGTCTATATTTCCACTTGCTACGGTCCTTACATAGAACCGTAGCAAGTGGTCCGTGGTATCTGCCTACCCCTATGGGAAACAGGCGTATTTTATGTATGTATGTATTTTGCTCTGAGCAATATTATGCACTGAACTATAACCTTTTTGTCTAGCTGCAATACACATACTGGAAACCTATATACGTAATTTTTTATCGAAATCAGAGGGTTGAAGTTCATTCGTACCAATATCCACCACTACTCCGTGGCCATTCAAAACCTTACACAAAATTGTGTGCATAAAAAAAAATGGCGATGTCGGGTAAATCATGCTGCATGCGGTTCGAAGCCGGGGCGGGCTACTAGTATAGAATAAACAAGAAAGTATGTAAGTGATGGACGACTGGAGGGAACGAGTGAAGCCTAAGGGGTTAGTTTCCCTTGCAAGTTTGCTTGAAAGTTTAAAAAGTTACTTTTAAAGTTAGTAAAAAGAAGTGAGCGAAGAGCACACCATAATACTAAACAAACGATACAAATTATCTGTCTAAAATGAGTAGTTTATGAATTGTAGTACTCGTCCGGCGAAGTGCTACCACTATGCCTATTTCTGCCGCTAAGCAGCGTTGCTGTGTTTGGATTTGAAGGCTGTGGTTGCCGGTGAAAGTACAGACATATTATGAGGAAAGTTGATGGACGCAGGGCAGTGCATCGTAGGGCACGACCATCTGATTGTTCTATCAGCAAGTAGGATATTTTTTTATAACAGTGACATAATCATTTTGCTATTAATTCATCGGTAGAAACATCTAAATTTGTTATGCTATTAATATTATTATGACAGCCTTCACAGCTCAGTTGGTAGTAGCTCTGCCTTCTGTGCCGTAGGCCGTGGGTTCGATCCCCACCGAGAACAAACATTTGTGTGATGAACATAGATGTTTGTTCTCTGTCTGGGTGTTATATAATATTATAAGTATGTATTTACAAAAAATATATATATAAGTAGTATATCAGCTATCTGGTTCACATATCACAAGCTTTGGCTTAGTTTGGGGCTAGATAGTGTTGTGTGGAATGTCCACCAATATTTATTTATTTATTTATTTATAATTTATCGGTATAAATATCTAAATTTCTTATTTTTAGTATTAGTATGATGATATATTGAAGTATTACACGGGTATTTATCGCGTTTACCTTTATTATTTTCTCTATATTTCGGTTATGTTGCAATAGCAATACTTCAATATGTGTTATAATCGCGAGAGTTTAAAAAATACTATAGTATGATGATAGTCTTGTTTTAATCTCATTGACCTACATAATTTCTACGTAAACTATTCAGTGCATACTATCAGCGCAATGACAAATTGCCGACATGCCCCGTGCTGTGTTTGTGTTGTGTAGCTTGTGTTCTGAGTGATTGATGATCACTTACAACTAATTAGGTAGCAGATTCATACATTGTCTGGGGAGTACTTTCGTGCGGCGATATAAGGCTACGATTTTCTTATAGCTATATTTATTGGCTTTATAGTTCAGTCAAAATCGGAACCAAAACTGTCTTTATTTCGTTCAATCACAAGGAACACTTTAAAACGTTTTATAAACAAGGTGAATCTAGCGCCAGTTTTTCATGACTTAGAGCTGATTTCACCTTCCTCTGTTAGTTACTTACCTTAGATGCCAAACGGGTACATTTAGACATATTTAACGGCCCTTTAATCCTTAGTTAATCTAACAGAGCATGGTGATATCAGCTCTAAAGCCTATAGTTGTTTTGACAAACATTTGTGACTGGTGTTTACAATGTATTACGTATGGATTTATAAAAAAATATGTGTGCAATAACCACCAATGTTAATATTCTTTAAGACCTTGTTTTTTATAGAATAATACAGAGTAAAAAATATGATATAAAAAACCAATAAGTCTTGACAATTTGACAAGTATTTTCTTCAAGTATGCAAAAATGTCTACTTCAAAGTCGTGTCGGGTTCTATAAAACTGAAATTAATTTAATTCATACACATGTTACTCTTAACGTATTCGATAATTGTTTTGTAATGACTAAATAAATAATGGTGACAGACGACTTATTTTCGGATGACATCTCAAAATAAAGCTGTTTTAATGCTTTATCAAGTAGCTAAGTTAATGTTTTAATATTATCTTCACAGCTTATATAGTTCTATGGTTTAGTATTGAGCAAGTCCACTCATGAGTTTTTTAATGTGTGCTAATTATTTTTACTTGTCTATGTTCTAGGGACACAGCAAATAAATGTTATTATATTTTTTTTTTAAATTTAATATTTACAAAATATATATGAAATAGTCAGAAGACCGCTGCGAACGATCCAGAGATAGCTCAACTGATCCAAATCAGTGCCAATCGGAAGCGTTTAATGTTCTAATTGAGATTGACTTTTTAATCTGTTTATATTCTATTGTCTATGTGATTGAATTGTCTTTATAAAATCAAGCTGCCAATACAACTTCGCTCGTTACTCAATAATGGCCGGGCAACGATGCGTGTCTCTTAAAAATAGCATGGTGTCGATTGACGGGTGACATGCCCGGTGCCGTCTTCGCTTGCGGGCCGTATGAGCACACACACACACAGCTTCACGACTTTAATCCCCAGGCACGGTAGATATCCCCTCAGATCTCTTAAGTACCAAGTACTAACTCCAGATTTTTTTTTTGAGGATGTCTAAGGGGGGTAGTCAGAGGTACGTCCAAACATTACATTTGGTACCATACCCACATTTTGCAGTAGTTGGTATTCCATACGTGACAGGTTGCAAACCCATCGCCGCTGTTAGAATACTAACTGGTTTCCTCACGATGTTTTCCTTCACCGTTTAAGAGCACTGGCATTGCGCACATAAATTTTTCGATAGGAAAAATCCATTGGTGCATTGGTGATTCGAACCTGCGACCTTACGATCGGAAGGCAGGGTCACTCCCGGTTCCGTATGAGCAGTCAAAATTAAATTTTATAAAAGTATTGTATATACTTAATAATTCGTGTACAAGGAGGTGGGGAAGTACGTAGGTTTATAAGGTAGTAATTTTTTTTTTAAAGATCTGTTTTGGTGTATTACTCTGTGTTTGTTGTATTAGGTAGGCTGTTATATCTACGCCTCACTAAATTCGATTGACACCACACTGTAGCTTCAATATTGTATTATAATACATTGTAACAAGGATAATACAATAGAACGGTAGGAACCAAGCCGTAAGTTTGTTGCCTATTCTTCTAGGCTTTGGTCGCGTGGAATTGGCACCCAGATTCACTTAGTTTTAAGACGTTTCAAAGAGATCCTTGTGATATTATTGATATACATACCTTTTGACTTTGACTTTGAACTAACGTTTCGATTGATTTATGATTTATGCCTCTATGTTTCCTATATTCTGCGAGCTATGAGGTCTGATTCAGTTGACAAAACATGCAATTTTTACCGGCGCAGTGGTTGTTTGCACCGACGATGCCGACCGATGTTTACAAATAGCTCCACATTGTTTGTCAATCGGGCCAGGTACGTGTTGAGGACTGAAGGCACTTTTGCTAAAGTTCGGGGAATAAGTCAAACATGAATGTATCAATGGTTTACCTTTGGATTTACGCGAGAGTTTGACACCAATATCCTACTAATAAAAAAAAAGTAAAAAGTTATTTATTTTCTTTCACAATACAGGATTGAAACCGTGATAAGTCGACAACAAGATAAATTTAATGATATTGCATTGTGAAAGACTGGTGCCTGATGTAAGTTCATAAGAACCTGCATTACAGGTCACCAGGCCCCACTCAGCTGACACATTGGGTCTTGTTGTGAGAAGACCTACGTATAATATAGCTTAAACATCAGAATAGCATAGGCTACAATTTATAACCTGGTGTACTGGTGACCTGTATTACGGGTTTTCTTTTAAAACCTATCTCAGGCACCAGTCTCTCGCATAACAGGTTTAACTTATTAAATTGTACCCCTAAAATAAGTCATGGCATGTATACCTTTTGCGCTGAGAAAATAAATAAATAATCTTATCTTATAAAGATACTGTGTGACTAATCCTGCGCAGACGAAGTCGCGGGCACCAGCTTGAACTAAATATTATTTTAACAAAACTTGTAAACGTTTTGGTAAAGGCAACGGCTCTGATAACCACATACATCATTCACATCGCCTTTGTTGATTCATGTCGATAGTCAATAACATTATAATATTATATCAACAAACTCCGAATGGGTTAAAATATATTATGTTTGTTCGCTTATTAACTGTTACCTTTGTTGGTTCAAGATGATGAGCTGTATTGATAAATAAATTCGTTTCCATTCATACAAATTTATTCATGCGATAGTGTGTCTGTATGTCAAATTGTCACGGTTCAACAACTGTAGTGCGATACCGTAAGCAATAAAATCACGCGAGTATCACCTAGAGGATCCGCGCTCACTTCGATCACGAGCTTCGCCTCACTCACTTAGGCATTTTCTTCGCCAAAATACTCACGCGGGTGGCGCTAGTTACCTATAGTTACTCACCGCAGATTCCGCGGTCGCTTGGGTGAATGTCGTCTACGGAATTGCACTACTGAACCGAACGAGGTGACATTTGGCTCAGGGACATCTTGGATTCTGGAGTCGAAATAAGTTACTCTTTTTATCCCAAAGGAAGTCATTTTACCATAAACATTCTAAATAACCAGTAGATATAAGTGGACATTCAATAAAGCGCCATCTGCCCTCAAACTAAGCAAAGTTCGTACTTTAAAATTAATTAATTTATTTGATCACCAACACAGTGTACACCGTTACTTGCGTTTAAAAACATTGATCAGGCGAAGACATTATGCTAACTGAGCACTGGTGGTCTAGTGGTAGCGGCCTCGCCTTCCGATCCTATGGTCGTGGGTTCGAAACCAGTCGTGCACCAATGAGTTTTTCTGTTCAAAAACAGTACCCCAAGTCTGAGTTTTGTTTTTCGTATTTTGTTATTTAGTTCTAAGCACGCCCGATAGAGGCGCTTATCGAATCTCCATACAAAAAAGGTCTCACTTTACGAAAAACGAAAAATAAAATTAAAACTTTAAATTAAAATTCATACTAGCTAACAAAAGTGTGGGTGTTCAATGTAATATTCAACTGTGTTTTTGACTGCGGCCCCTTTCAACCTAGGGAGATGTTTACTGTGCCTAATCAACCATCTGACTTAAGCTTAGGGAAACAAACCTACACATGCTTTTATGTTTTTCGATTATTATTATATTAAGTAGTAGAGCTCTTTGTGAAGTGCCCGTCCGGGGAAGTACTACCACCACGCCTTTTTCTGCCGCCATGCAGCGTTGCTGTGTTTCGGTTTGAAGAGTGTGGTTGCCGGTGTAATTACAGGCACATGAGGCTTAACATCTGTATGCCTCAAGTAGTTGGACGCAGGGCAGTGCATCGTAGGGCACGTTCCTATCGTGCGTGACTTGCGAGGTAATGCTTTGTTATATGTGATGGTTGCCACTTAACATCAGGGTGGCCATCCGCTTGTTCCATCAGCTGGTTTTATTATAAAAAAATGATACTTTTTACAACAAAAAACTTATGAATTTAATCGAAACTTTATTGTTTCAGATGCATCATCCGATCCAGATGAAGCCGGCTGACAGTGAAAACAGAAATGGTAAGTGCTACAATATATTTAAAATTTCACCATCATCGTCATCAGCCTGAGGAAGTTCGCTGGCACCAAAGGAAGACTGGTGGCCGCAATATTAGTACTCGAGAGATGCTGATGGTGTGTCCTTTAGCCGCCTCTTGTAGGAAGAGATGATGGAGGTTTTTTATTCTATACCAGGACTTCCACTCCATTTGATTTTAACCTGTCAATTAATAATGACATTTCGTTTCACTAAAAACCTTAGGGACGGTTTCACCATGCTCTATTAGATGAACAAAGGATAAACGGGCCGTTAAATATGTCAAAATTTCCGCGTTTGTTATCTAAGGTTAGATTTAACGGCCTGTTAATCCTTTATTAGTAACTGACAGAGCATGGTGAAATCAGCTCTTAACCAGATGCAATCTCTGCTTTCGTTAAAGCCTACGGAGATAATATTATGTAGATTAGATTAGAAAATTATTTATTGCACAAAAGGAAGTGCATAGGCGAACTTACTTAATGCTAGTTAGCATTTTCTTCCAGTTAACCTTTGTGTAATGTGGAGTGGGTGGTAATGCTTTTATGATACAATAATAAATAAATAAATAAATAAATATTGGTGGACATTCCACACAGTACTATCCCGCCCCAAACTAAGCCAAAGCTTGTGATATTTGAACCAGATAGCTGATATACTACTTATATACTTTTTTTTTGTAAATACATACATATAATATTATATAACACCCAGACAGAGGACAAATATTATCTATGTTCATCACACAAATGTTTGTTCTCGGTGGGGATCGAACCCACGGCCTACGGCTCAGAAGGCAGAGCTACTACCAACTGAGCTGTGAAGGCTGTCGAGTGAGAGAACTTCTAACTATTACATAAACACAACAGTACCTGACTTAAATACCTACTCAAAATATATAAATAGGTAGATTACCTGCCAATAAACTAATAATAATACATATCTAGTCAACATTAATATATATTACCTATATATACATATATTTTATTTATACATATTATTGTGTAAAAATAACATAAGCTTGACGTCTGTTTTTTTTCCATCCAAGTTATTATTTTAAATAGTCGTTCGTCAATTAAAGTCATTTTTTCTAGTAAAAAACAATATTATAGATACTTATATTATTCAATCGAAATACTAATATTTTTGCTTAGCTTAACGTTGTAGTACCATTATTGTGTATTGTAATCTGGTTTAGGAGTGTCAGTTGGCTCTGTTTACTCAGACCGCGAGTAACCAAGGTCACACACGGTACGTTAAAAACTATTCAAAGGATGATCGACGTGTTTACTTGACTGTGTTTATCTAAAGAATGATAAGATCTCCCTTACTATGAGTTTTTACTTACGACCTCTATTGATCTTGCTATTCTAAGCCGATTATCTCTTTCTGCTCATAATGCGTAGGTCTATTTAAAACGATATTTGCTATCGTAATGCGTTTTTCTAGTTTTGTTAAACAAAACAATAGGAAACGTGTTTATTTGCACACACTTAGGGCCGGTTTCACAATGCTCTGTTAGTTACTAATCAAGGATTAAAAGAACGTTAAATCTAACCTGCTGCTGTCAAACGCGTACATTTTGACATATTTGCCGTTAAATATGTCAAAATGTACGCGTTTGACAGCAAAGGTTAGATTCATTTTTTACCTTTAATCCTTTGTTAATCTAACTGAGCATGGTGAAACCGGCCCTTAGGCCTGGTTTCACCGTAGTCTGTTAGTCGGTTACACTAACAGCTTGTTAAGCCTTTATAACGACTGTTTTGTGTTTCACCATGCTCTAACAAAGGATTCTTTAACTGGTCGTCAAATCTTTTCGCTAGTTAATAACTAAATTAACAAATTATTAATGTCAAATTCGTAAATTCTATTCCATGTGACGTTGTATTTATTCTAACAAAACTATACTTTAACGTTCTTGTTAATTTTAGGGACCGATTAGTTAATGCTTAATACAAAAAAAACTTAATCAATGAAATAAAAGACTAAGAGTTAGTTTAGAATGAAAAAACTTGAATAAAATGTAATCCCTTGCTGTTGCAAGGGAAATGTACCGTCAAATCGTATGGTATTCGAGCACGCATACAATAATTTTCTCAACGATTCTGTCGGTAAAATCTTTGCGCTAAAATTAATATACATTCAATGCCTATAATGATATAATTACGGCTACACGGAGGACCAGCGTCATCAAACACTATTATAGCATAAAGCTGAATGAAGACCGATTTTCATCATTTTGAAAAATGAAAAACCATTTATAGTTTTTTGTATTATTAGTTACAAGCTGGTGCCCGCGACTTCGTCTGCGTAGGATTAGTCACACAATATCTTTATAAATTGTAGCCTATGTGTTATTCTTGATGTATAAGCTATATTATTGTAAAGTTTCATTAAAATCCATTCAGTAGTTTTTACGTGAAAGAGTATCAAACATCCATCCATCATATCCATCTATCATCCATACCTACAAACTTTCGCGTTTATAATATTAGTAGGATTGTAACACAATATTTACTTCTATTATTTATGTATATGTATATTGATATTATAATACTTTATTGTATGCAAGAATACATCATAAATCAGGTGTAACTTAATAAAGTACATGGTAACAAGTGAGCATTCTCACCTTTAAGCATGGTGCATGGTGAAATCAGCTCTAAGAATAGGCTTTTAAGGAACAAAATTTATCGTTGACACTTCGCGCAGTTTTAGGTTACATCAGGTTTAAAAAAAAAAGTCTAAAGGTATTATTCAATAAAATCACAAAGATCACTTTGAAACGTCTTAAAGCTAGGTGACCTTAAGGTGCCAGTTCCACGCGACCAAAGCCAGGAAGAACAGGCAACAAACTTACGGCTTGGTTCCTACCGTTTTTTACAAAATAGCCCCTGCATAGGTTTACTTTTCTACGATAGACCAAGTGTAATATCTCTTCCTAAATAATCGAAAAGTCGGGTTCACTCGAGGCTACACTTATGATAAAACAATTAAATGCATCATATTACATGCTGCACACATACTGCATGATCGATACAATTGCATAATACATGCACGTAAGTGTATAAACGTCAAAAGAGCTCGAGAGTCGGTCGCGATTATCTTACGTCAGTGTTGCTAGGGCGCCGCGCGCCGCGCCGGTAGTGTTTTATTCAATAAAATTATACATACACTAAGCATACACACTAAGCAGATCTATAAAAGAACTGAGATTACAATATTTCAATGAAATCATGGCTTTTGCGTCAGCGAATGTATAATGCTTTGAATAAATACATGGTTCAGTGGAGAACGGTTCCTGGCACATCCAGAATAGATCTCCAACATTTTAAAATTGTGATCAAAGTCACAATGTCGATATCTTTAATATTTTTTTTAATACTATCTTAATAATAATTCTTGATGCGTTCATGCGTCAAATCACAATGTCCGATTTGAAAAATTCAAGATGTAATCTATAGGTATTGAAACAGTCTTGAATACAAAATTATTTATTTGGATAAGGATTAATATAAAGGTATGGATAACATGGTCTGATTTTGGTCGGAATTTCTATCAACTTTTATTATGTAAAAAAGAAGTTATAGTAACATAACTACGATAGATAGACATATGGTATTGCTGAGTTTTTGTAGATATTGATGTGTTCTTTAATATTGTAGAACATTTTTGTGTTCTATCGTCAATAGTTTTCGCAGCGCATGCGATGAAAGATATTTTACGGCCAATTGGTTTACATCTTGGGTTACACTATTGAAGTTTTAGAAGGGATCCCTAATTTTTTCTACCAATAAATATAGCCTATGTTACTCAGGAATAATGTAGCATTCTAATGGTGAAAGAATTTTTGAAATCGGACCAGTAGTTTTTGAGCCTATTCGTTACATACAAAAATACAAATCTTTCCTCTTTATGATATTATTATTATAGTGTAGATGACCAAGATTGTTAAAGAAATGCTATTCTGTCAAAAACACTCACCCAAGTGTTCGCGGAATTCGAGGTGAGTTTTCAATTTGGCATTCTGTTATACATTCATCTATCACTAGCGTTACCCGTGTGAGTTGTTGTTTACAGAATAGTACTAAAGTAATAGGTTTACAATCAGAGGTACGCTCTGAAATCGCATATCATCTCCGGATCTATCAGATAGATTAGTTCTGTATCTGGTATCAATCAACGTGATCAAATAACTACATAATATATTGCCCAACTTGCAGGTTAAGGTGGCGTGACTTAGCAATGACCTAGGTAATAAATAATGGAAATTGTCTAGTAAACCTCCGATATCTAAAGTATATATAGGTAGGCTTTTGTTGGAATGTGATAAAATAATAAAAATAAATAAATATTGGTGGACTTTCCGCACAGCACTATATGTATAGCCCCAAACTAAGCCTAAGCTTCTAATATGGGAACCAGATAGCTGATAATAATACTTATATACTTTTTTTTGTAAATACAATAATAAAACGCTGACAGAGAACAAACATATATGTTCACCACACAAATGTTTGTTCTCGGTCGGGATCGAACCCACGGCCTACGGCGCAGAAGGCAGAGCTACTACCAACTGAGCTGTGAAGGCTGTCGAAATGAATGTTAGAATTCTGAGAATCTCATATAATTCGATCACTGTTGTAGGTAAAAAAACTAAAACAGCTTCACAACTTTGATCCCCAGGCACATTACATTTTCCGTCTACTACTTACTATATATATTTTTATTCATTCTACTATATATTTTTTTTTATATATATATATATTATTTATTCTACTATATATATTTTTGTAAATACATACTTATAATATTATACAACACCCAGACAGAGAACAAACATCTATGTTCATCACACAAATGTTTGTTCTCGGTGGGGATCGAACCCACGGCCTACGGCGCAGAAGGCGAATGGAAGTGTTTACAAATTATAAAATTTATTGTTGTAAATTGTAATTACCATGAAACTCATTCCAAAATTCGAAATTCAATTGTTGCAATTAGCTGGTGAACCGCGAAGACTGCAGCGAGCATCGTCCATTCACCGGCGATAATGCACTTCTATTCTGAAGTGCCGAATTCGGCGGAACCAATCGGCTCCGGCTATTTGGGTCTGAGACTAAACGGAATAGACTGGTCCTTCTGGTGTTCAGTCGTTTTGTGGACGAGAGGAGATTTGGCGATGGATATCGTTTTGTGCAAGTCATGCTCATGCAAGTCATAGTCATGTCTAAGAGTAGTAGAGCTCTTTGTGAAGGGCTCGTCCGGGGAAGTACTAGCACCACGCCTTTTTCTGCCGCCAATCAGCGTTGCTGTGTTTCGGTTTGAAAAGTGCGGTTGCCGGTGTAATTAAAGGCACATGAGGCTTAGCATCTGTAAGCCTCAAGTTGATGGACGCAGGGCAGTGCATCGTAGGGCACGTTCCTATCGTGCGTGACTTACGAGGTAATGCTTTGTTATACGTGATGGTTACCATTTAACATCAGGTGGGCCTTCTGTTCCATCAGCTAGTTGTATAAAAATTGAGTTGGATATCGTTTTGTGAAAATCATGCTCTAGATTCCAATGACATGAGTAAGAAAGAAGTGAGCGCCGAGTTGACGAATGATAAGGATAGTATAAGAAGAAAACCGCTTTCACATGGTTTAGTTTAAATTTTCACCGGCAACCACTCTCTTCAAATCGAAACACAACGTTGCTGCTTGGCGGCAGAAAATGGCGTGGTGGTAGTACTTCCCCGGACGAACCCTTCACAAAGAGCTCAAAATCAAAATCAAAATCAAAACGGTCTTTATTCAGTACAATCACAAGGATCACTTTGAAACATCTTATAAACTAGGGGAATCTATTGCCAGTTCCTCGCAACCAAAGCCTAGAAGAACAGGTAAGAAACTTACGGCTTGGTTTCTAGCGTTTTTTGTATGATCCTTTTTACAATTTTATTATGGTACCTACTTAATTGTTTAGTGTTTGTAATGAGTTGGAGCATAGTTCAGTCACAAGATCTTTTGTCATCTATATAATCAGATATTTTATAGTAAGCTTTTGTAAAAAGTTTTCTTTTTATTATGTTTTTGTATTTGCTAATCGACAACTGATGAATCTCGCTTGGGACTTTGTTATAGAAACGTACACATTGTCCTTCAAACGATTTGCTTACTTTAGTGAGCAAATGCTACTTTAGTGGGAACAGCGAGCTTATCTTTATTTCTAGTATTAACATTATGATAGTCGCTCTTTTTGGCATATAAATTAAATAGCTCTCTTTTACAGTAGTTCATATTCCATACGTTACAGGTTGCAAGCCCATAGCGGCTGGTAGAATACTAACCCGATTGAGAGCACTGTGCACATAAATCTTTCGATGCGAAAAATACATGGTGTTCGACCGAATTCGAAACCATGACCTTAAGATCTGAAAGCGAGGACATTCCCACTAGCCACCGGCACTCTAACATCAAAAAAACTCAAATATTGTATTGAAAAATTTAAACCTAGACTTGTCTACCAATATTTGGTCTATGCTTCCGACACGTGCGCTTAGCACCCCCGTCACGTCCTCGGCTACTCGAAGCTGAAAGTGCGCGTGACTATTTTTCGAGTTCAAATCGTAGCGGGTATCCCCAGCGTTCGTTTTAGTGAGCGGGCGGTGATTGTGTTACGGTGACGGTAATGTTTGAAAGGATATGTTAGTGCTGAATGTATAGAACGGTTTTGGACTGTTTTAAACTGAAAAACAAAACTGAAACCGCTTCACGACTTTGATCCCCAGGCACGATCGATATCCCCTCAGATCTCTTAGTACCAAGCAAGAACTCCAGGTTCCTTGAGGACGTTTAAGGAAGTTATTCAGAGGTACGTCCAAACTTTACATTTGGTGAATACTCACATTTAGCAGTAGTTGGTATTCCATACGTTACAGTTTATTGGACTATTTTGGTGTAAATTAAACGCTTGTTCTAAAGTCACAAGTGTAAATGAAGCGCACCAGAATGGGTGCGCTATGTGATAGTACTTTGGTGCGCTTCATCTGGGTGCGCTACGAGGAATGCCTCGTGTTATTGGCCTATACCAGGGATGGCGAACCAATGGTACGCGTGCCAATTATGGCACGCGACACCATATTTTGGGCACGCCACGGATCAAAACGGTTTGCATTTTTAGTTCAAACTATCCGCTACTTAGCTTGCCCCTGCCCAATCCGATCAGAAACCACTTGGCTAAATAGCCTTCCGGACTGCTGCCACTCTTGGAACACCGGTTGGAATTTTCGTTAAAATTATTATTTTCTTAGAAAAATGGCACGTTGATTCAATAAGGTTCGCCACCCCTGGCCTATACTGTCGTACTGTTGGACAAAGGTATCCACGTTATATACATAATTAGTTCACAATCAATGTAGGTATTTATCCTCATACAGACAGTAAAAGTAGATAATGTCTAGTTTTTATAGTTCATGAGTTCTAAGTGGATGTTTACCTGCTTGGGGTTTAAAGTAGGGACCCTATTTCTTTATTTTCTTTAATGATATTTAAGTGATCAGATACGCTATGTAAATGACTGGTTGCTACGCCTACGCCTCACTAAACTTCAATAATATATTATATTATTACATTGTAAAAGGATCATACAAAAGAACGGTAGGAACCAAGCCGTAAGTTTGTTGCCTGTTCTTCTAGGCTTTGGTCGCGTGGAACTGGCACCTAGAGTCACCTAGCTTTAAGACTTTTCAAAGTGATCCTTGTGATTTTATTGAATAAATACATTTTGACTTTGACTTTGACTTTGAGTACCCTACGCTTATAAAAGTTTTATGAATGAAACACTTGGTTCGCTCATGCATGACAGAATAAAATACGTGTTAATAAATATTTGGAAGCTTATCAAATGAATTGGTATCTACGATTAGGCTGCCGGCCAAATTGATGTTCTCAACAATTACAATAATATCAATTCTACTTTAAGAGTGTGCCATAGCTTAGATAGGCACCTCGACGCGTGCATTTTCAAATAACGAACGTAATATCATTGAAATAAAACTCAAAACAACAGGCGCTGTGCCGTGGCGCTTATGACCGCGGAAATTCAGTTCAAAAATTTATGAATGAGAACCTAAAAAGTTCTATAACATGTGTCAAGTGCTCGAAAGGAGCCTCTTGAGGCGCACTTAAAATCCTTTCACCACACTGTTTCGAAAGAAACTAGTAACACGACAAGAAGAAGAAGAAGACCTTACTCAGTGCGGTACTATAGCGCTTTTTATTATGTGTTCAGTAAGGTGGGCCGCCATGTTTTATTCGAAATTGATGTCTCTTTCTCGCAGAGGCAATGGCTCTCATTACGTGAGATAGCTAACCATAAACCAAGTCTAGAGTAACATCCCAGGTTAAATATATCAGCTTCCTGCAGGAAAGTAATGTTAAACAGAACTACTTAGACAAAAGTGGGACTTTTCCGAAAATAAATAATAGTTTCAGGGCCGGTTTCACCATGCTCTGTTAGATTAACAAAGGATTAAAGGGCCGTTAAATATGTCAAAATGTACGCGTTTGACAGCTAAGGTTAGATTTAACGGTCTTTTAATCCTTGATTAGTAACTAACAGAGCATGGTGAAACCGGCCCTAAATAGAGCAATATAATTATGTATAGAAAATTTACCCTATTATAAACGCGAAAGTTTGTAAGTATGGATGGATGGATGTTTGTTACTATTTCACGTAAAAACTACTGAATGGATTTTAATGAAACTTTACAATAATATAGCTTATACATCAGAATAACACATAGGCTACAATTTATAAAGATATTGTGTGGCTAATCCTGCGCGACGAAGTCACGGGCACCAGCTTTGGACCATATTATTTTTCCAGTGCTCATAAACGGTGCAGGAAAACATCGTGAGGAAACCAGTTAGTATTCTAACAGCAGCAACGCGGGCTTGCAACCTCAAAGACGTCTTCAAAGAAGTTTCGTAACTTGGTATAAAGTGATGATATCAACCTTACCTGGTGATCAAAGTCGTGAACCGGTTTAAGTTTCATAAGGGATAAATTCAATTTATCATTATTTCTACGAATCCCAACCCATTGGAAATCAGATTTGACCAAAGTACCTACCTCCTTTCGCATGACCAACGAAAAACAAATAGAAGGCGAACCGTAAATGATCGCCACTGTGATTAAGATCTCTTCGACCATGAACTGCATGAAAAATGTCTATGATTATAATCCATAAAAAGTATCGATAATCGCGTGGTTTCAGCTTATAGTTTCTTTTTCCAAGGTCCTGTTATTCGAAGCCAGTATTTCTCAATATCCGTGTACTAATTTGTAGATGCTAATACGCCGTGAAGGTGGCGTTTCAGTGGCGATTGCGTTATTGTGCTTGTGACATTTATGGCAGCATTCTTTTTCTGAATATCTGCCCTATTATGGTTATTCAAATTTTTTTCCTCACATTCATGACTACGTGTCATCATTATTGTTTCTCCTACCTTCATTATTTTAATGACAGGACTACGTATGTAACTGAATAGATATTTTAACTCGAATAGAAGTCTTTGGCCTTCGATCTGATTAAGATTCGAGATGCATTCTCGATACTAGATTTACGGCTTAGGTTCGAGAATCTATCTAGTATTTGTGGGTACCTAGGTAGATGAAGGACGCTCTATCAACAAGTAGAGGAGCACAATTGAACTGCGAGCACCGACGGACGCAGCTCATTAGCAAGGGGGGAGTGGAAGCGACGTGACACCACGAGGAGTGAGTGATCGTGCGTCGTCTGTCAACGTCGGCGCGCGCGCACCTCCGCCGCCAGCGCGCCAGCCGGCACTCGGCAGTATTGTCGCGAGCGCGGGAACACGTGGACGTGTGTGACATGCGATGTAAAAGAAGTGAAGTGACGTGAACAAGGATGCGCGGTGAGACGGGAGGCGCGAGAGGCAAGACCGGCCCGGCGAGGAACGGGGGCTACCCGGCCATCAGCGCCGCTTATTGGCTGCCACCGTCCAACCCGACGCCGTACCATGTGCCAGGTTCGAATCAGCGAGTGCAGCAAGCTCAGTGCATCCAAACTCGACCTTAAGGAAGGCCTTGGACCCTAATCATGACTCGAAGTTTTCTTACAACTGGGAAACCTGAAAAATTCAATACTAGAAATTATTTTGAAACTTCAGACTTTCTGGTCCACGTCTTACTTTGGTTGGTCGATGACAGAGCATGCTGGACGAGGCTTAGTACCTAAGCTAAAGGTGGATCTCAATGAGAACTAGGTTACTCAGTGCAACAGAACTGTTTGGACTCTGATAAGACCTCACCTGAGAGCGTGACTCACTCTACACACAGATGATTCTTAGTAATAAAAATGTTACGGACTGTTATCGCTCGCATTAAATTAGTTTAAATACGAAACGTGTTAACTGACTAATTTGAAAACATAACTTACATACCTACATAGTAAAAAAGAAGAAAAATTTAAAAAATGAAATTTTAGTACACAGGGTGCACAATATTGAATATTGGTATCAAAGACTAGATATTGGTTTCGATTCTGTTGTTGCATTATTCTAAACTAACCTAATCTGACAGCTATAAAATTATAGCCGTCCTTGTTGTTTCGGTCTTTTGGAAAAGGACGGCAATATTTTTAGTGCTGTCAAATTAGGAAAATTAAATAACAGAATTGACACCATTGCGTAGTTCAGTATATTTAATAGAATGCACTGTATTATACTATATTTTGAACCGATTTTTAAGACTAAGTACAAAGCGTTTTATAAAAACTAAATACCTACTTACTACCGGTGATATTTTCCATTGATTAATAAACAGGTGTCACTACCTGTACCAATATCATTTTTTTTAATTACACTTATATTATCCAACTATTATTGAATTATATCTCCACTATCAACATTAACATGACCATAGACTCTATGAAGTTTCAAATATTTTCGCTTTTAATTCTAATCAACGTTACCTATAATAGCTGCGTAAAATTATACAGACTACGAAATAAAAAAATTGCGATATTTCGCGGTTAAAAAACTGCGTCCATGACCAACATTAGGTGTAATTATCCTCGTAATTACCGCATCGTGTTCATTATAGTCGATGAATGACTAGGAGTGGATTTTTAACTGTCTGGGCGAAGCACTGAAAGACGAAAATATTAGTGACAAGACAAGAAGAAGAAGGTTTTTTAGATAAATTCCCGGTCAAAGATGAACATGACATTCCTCGTGTCAATTTTTAATGTACAAAATTATTTATGCGCGCAATGCTTGTGCTCTCAAACGGTGAAGAAAAACATCGTGAGGAAAGCTGTTAGTTCAAGCAGTGGTGGTGGGTTTGCAACCTGTCACGTTGTGTTGATTTTTGGTACTAAGAGATTTGAGGAAATATCTACAATGCCAGTTTTTCAAAACGATTTATGAAAATTACTCGGATGTTGCAACCATGGTAATGAAAAATAGATCGTGTTTGAAAAATAGCATAGTGTTTTAATATGTATGCAAATATCATGTGCTCTATTTCAGTATTCGGATTTGCCAAGAAGAATTATTTAATGTTGCTTGTAAATTGACAATTGTAACACTGCTTGATTCAGTGTAAGGGCCGGTTTCACCATGCTCTGTTAGATTAACAAAGGATTAAAGGGCCGTTAAATATGTCAAAATGTACGCGTTTGACAGCTAAGGTTAAATTTAACGGTCTTTTAATCCTTGATTAGTAACTAACAGAGCATGGTGAAACCGGCCCTTAGACTAACAATGAAAGCAAGCAAGTATAAACTAACAATGAAAAAAAATTGAAACAGCTGCACGATTTTGATGACCACACGATAGATATTCCCCCAGATCTCTTAGTACCAAATGTAAATTCCAAATTCTTTTATGACTAAAGGGAAGGGGTAATACAATTGACAAGTAGTCAAAATTAACCATAAATTTTAAATAATCCATAAATATGTCAGTCTATTAAAACCTCTCACGAGGCAACTCTCACTGGCAACATTTTTTACCCATTTGAAATGGATAACGACTTTGGCATTGACCGATATTATGTAAACTGAAAAACAATGTTATGCGCTTAGGACAGTTTCTGTAAAATTTTGCTAAAATATCTGAAATTTACGGTTACTAAGAATTATTTTACCAATATTTTATCATTTAAATAAATATGTGTAGCTCTAGCGGTTTTGCCAGCACACGCCAGAATAGCTCGCAGATGGTAGATTTTTTCCTACTTACTTGACACTTATTGTCATATTTTGGACAATTCACACAATATCTTTATAAATTGTAGCCTATGTGTTATTCTGATAGCTTTATTATTGCAAAGTTTCATTAAAATCCATTCAGTAGTTTTTACGTGAAAGAGTAACAAACATCCATCCATCCATCCATACTTACAAACTTTCGCGTTTATAATATTAGTAAGATTATAAAGAGAGTATTTGAAATGAAAGTGATGTTTTACCAATTTTTAATGCATAGTTTAATACATATAGTCAGAAGTTCATGACTTTTTCGGAGTCTTGAATTCGTTTATCATGATCTAATCGTAGTTAAAAATACGCTAGTCTGTCATTCATACACTTTTTGAAGCCTTAATCAAGCTTCGTTTAATTTTGATGCTGACTGTACATGCCAAGTTCAAATATTATGTGGAAAAGTTGAACATTCCCTCCAAAAATACAGTGAAAATACACCTTGTCACAAGAATTTCAAATAAGAATTGTTTTAACGTTCGAATGTCTTATAAGAAAGCAATTAACATACAATGCCATTCGAGCTAACGAATTTGAATAAGCATTTTGTTTATTACGTTGTTGCCTGTAAGTGCCTCTTAGTCATGGACTATACGGACACATTGAATGTGGTTTACCTGTTAAGTGTAGTTACATTTCGATACTATCAAACGAATGAACTCAAAACTTTTAAGAGTTAGAGTAGTAGAGCTCTTTGTGATGGGCTCGTCCGGGGA
This sequence comes from Chloroclysta siterata, assembly GCA_932294275.1. Lineage (NCBI taxonomy): Eukaryota > Metazoa > Arthropoda > Insecta > Lepidoptera > Geometridae > Chloroclysta > Chloroclysta siterata. The sequence goes on along the minus strand of OW028604.1, from coordinate 2,924,804 downwards.
AGTACTACCACCACGCCTTTTTTTGCCGCCAAGCAGCGTTCTAATTCTAATTCTAATTCGTGGTGGGGGAACGAGATCTGCACGGACGTCCCGCAATGGGGTGTATTGTGCATTGTCCCCCTGCTAACCTATGTATTCAAATTTAATTTTTTTATACAACTAGGTGATGGAACAATCAGATAGCCCTCCTGATGTTAAATGATAACCATCACCTATAACAAAGCATTGCCTCGTAAGTAACGCACAAAAGGAACGTGCCCTACGTCCATCAACTTGAGGCATACAGATGTTAAGCCTCATGTGCCTGTTATTACACCGGCAACCACACTCTTCATACCGAAACACAGCAACGCTGCTTGGCGGCAGTAATAGGAAATTGTAGTGGTATTTCCCCGGAAGAGCCCTCCACAAAGAGCTCTACTACTCTTATTACTCTACTTTGATTGACTTGCGTGTTTAAATGTGTGGTTTACATTATTTTATTTGTATTGGCAGCATTTTGTCAAACAATTCGAGGCAGGAATTATTACTCTTTAGAATGACTTCTTTGTATAAATAGCTGTGCCAGAAACCCACGATACGTAACAATACTTCACAAACAACGTACCTACTATGTAAAAACCACAGTTTATAATTAGTGATAGTAGTCCGATTTCATAATACATTCGAGTTCTTCCGCATAACAGAATACTTTTTAAGATTTTTTATTATACTATAGAGTGCTGTTATATATATATATTTATTTGAATAACAAAAGGTACCTGATGTATGTAACTCTCATATTTTTTTATTTAAATGATCAAATTTGTTGCATAAATGGCAAACGTAACCGCTTAATATCATTTGCTTGTTCAATCACTTCTACTCATAAAAAAAAATATCAAATTGGTTAACCTTTTAAGAGTAGTAGAGCTCCTTGTGAAGGGCTCGATCGGGGAATCACTACCACCACGCCTTTTTCTGCCGCCAAGCAGCAACGCTGTGTTTCGGTTTGAAAAGTGTGGTTGCCGGTGTAATTACAGGCACATGAGGCTTAACATCTGTATGCTTCAAGTTGATGGACGCAGGGTACGTTCCTACCGTGCGTGACTTACGAGGCAATGCTTTGTTAGAGGTGATGGTTACCACTTAACATCAGGTGGGCCGTCTGATTGTTCCATTAGCTGGTTGTATTAAAAAAACCTTTGCATGGGTTCCTACTTGTGGTATTTTCAATTGAGTACATAGTACTTGATATATTTTGTGATTTGGTGTGATATAAAGTGACTATCTTAATATATATAAATTACGCGTCACATTGTTTGTCCGCTATGGACTCCTAAACTACTTAACCGATTTCAATCAAATTTGCGCACCGTGTGCAGTTTGATCTAACTTAAAAGATAGGATAGCCTTCATCTCAATTTATAGCCGCAATATTATTTTATTGCAAATTTGACACCGCCCAACAAAGTGGGCACGGGTCAGCTAGTAAGGATATAAATGGAAAAATGGATGCTCAGTCGAACATACACAGTTGGCGTTGGCCAACTGTGTATGTTCGACTGAGCATCCATAATAATAAGACTGGGCATAATAATAATAATATCGCTGGTAAGTAGGTTCGTAAGAGTTGTCTTACGAACCTACTTACCAGCGATATTATTATTATTATGCCCAGTTAATAACATGAACATAACATTGCATCCCATTGTCCCGTCGTGTTCAGCAGCTACTGAAATAAATCCGTAATTTCCTCGTTTTGCTTTATTATCCTGCTGGCGCGTGACGTGGCTAGTATTAGTTCGGCTGATCGAGGGGTATTTATAGCTCTAGATTTCCCTATCCTATCGGCAGCTCGTATTAATCTACTACAGGGCATAAGCCTCCTCCCACAGATGGCTCTGTTGGTTTCGGGCCTTTTGAATCTTCATATACATTCATTGTTACGCTTATAAAGCATTTTAAAGCCCATTTTAGAGCTTTTGCATTTTTTAATCTGGAATAAATTTTGGCATTGTTAAATATTAAATATATTTTTGCATGATTTTATGTAGAACATGGCTGAACTTAATTAAATTATATTTGTAACCTTTTTATAACTTGTGTTAACATGCATTTTTGAACAGAAAAACTCATTGGTGCACGACCGGTTTCGAACCCACGACCTTAGGATCGGAATGCCGGGCCGCTACTAGACCACCAGTGCTCTCGTATATGTTGGTTCTCCGTCTGAGTGTTAAAATTTATTATAGATTTTGACAAAAAAAAAGTATAAGAAAGGTACCTAAACTGCATCAGCTCTTTGGTTCCAACGAGATTTGCTTTGTTTGAGGCTTGTAGCGGTAGTAGAGGTGTTTGAAATATCCGTCAATATTTTTATGTATTTATACTGAAGACTAGAAAAAATCCTCTTAAAACAAGAGTCTAACTAAAATGAACAACCAGCTTAGGCAACAAAGGCCCGTTGTTAAGCTAATTGTGTCGCAATATTATGTATAAACGTGTGAAAACTGAGTTTTTACTGAATTATCTAACCATTATGTTCTGGATGGCTTAGTTCCAAGCGAGAGTAACAATGCAGAACTTGGAAACGCGGTTTCTTATATAAATATTTTTTGGAACTTAATGTTGGTACTATAGACAAACAGAGACGAGTGTAATTCTAACCAAAATTAAAATTTCAATGACGATTTTAAGTATTGGAGTATTTACTTAAATTAACACTATCTATAGGTAGCTTCTCCACTAAGAGTGTATTCTTCTCCATGAAGTGGTATTGCGATCCAAGTTTCTAAATTGTTTAAACAATTTAAAAAAAAAGATTTATAAATAAAAAAAACAAATTTCATAAATTGAATCACGACGGAATAAAAGTAATTGAATTTGTAAAAAGAATACTATTCAAATAATTGAATTGCAATAAGACTTCATGGTACGGCCTGAAACCTTGAGTTTTAATCGAGTAGATATAGTTTTTTTTACTGTTAAAATATCTAAGCGTATGCTAGTGCCCAAAATTATGAGAAAACCGTAGAATAATAGTTGATTCAAACATTTCAAAACCAAAATCAGTGCATCTAATTCTAATTCGTAGTGGGGGAATGAGATCTGCACGGACGTCCCGCAATGGGGTGTATTGTGCATTGTCCCCCTGCTAACCTCACCCCAGCCAGCCCAACTCCTTAAAATAGCGGAGAAGGACTTTTGGGTTGGTGGCAGCAATAATTAACATTGCATGGAAATAGGTTGAAGAAGAAGAAGATGCGTTTATACGAATTGAAAATGATTTCATATAGTAGCAAGCAAGACTAGTTGACAAGTTAATACTCGTGCATGTCATGCGTTCAGAATTAACTAGAGATTTAATGGCCAATGCACCTTATTACCACGTTTACGACCGGAAACACAATTTCCTCTGTCTCCTAGGCTATTGCACTTTCCCCATCTCTGTTATTTCTTGGATATGCATAAACTAACCCATAACTAACCATATGGCCCTGTTTCTTATTCATTCTCATAATGTTATCTTTTTCGCCCATTTATGACTCTGCCTTTCTTATTGACAAACAAACCAGTCTCAGTCTCAAAATGCCCGTATCAGGTTTTTTTAAATATACTTTTTAGTCAAGTCATTGTTCAGTAGTCATTTGTTTTGAAATGGTGGCAGTTTCATTCAAAACGAAAAACAAACATTTTCTTTTAAATCAAGATATCATATAATACAGTTTCATTCCAACTACCCACACTTTATGCTCTCTTTCTCTTGTCGTGTCACTAGTTTCTTTCGAAACAGTGTGGTGAAAGGATTTTAAGTGCGCCTCAAGAGGCTCCTTTCGAGCACTTGACACATGTTATAGAACTTTTTAGGTTCTACGACATCCCGGTTTCCTCACGATCTTTTCCTTCACCGTTTAAGAGTACTGGCATTGTGCACATACATTTTTGAGCAGAAAAACTCATTGGTGCACGACCGGTTTCGAACCCACGACCTTAGGATCGGAAGGCGGGGCCGCTACCACTAGACCACCAGTGCTCTCGACACTTAATGCTAAGACCTCAAGTAATGCTGGTTAAAATACCATTACACTACAACTCAAACATTAGAAAAACAATTAAAATGTAAAAGCTGTGTTGCTTCCCAAAATGACAGAAAACGAATCCTTGAGTCAGGTCAGTGACTGCCCTATCTCGTTTATGTGAGGCAGTTGACAGCCTTGATGATAATAATGGTATATGATACCAGTATAGTTTTAAAATAGATGAAAAGAAAGTGTGCGTCTCCTTATAAGTTTGTTCACACGAAATGTGACTAGTTTCGTTTGCGCAGCTGGAGCGCGTTTAAATCTTTTGTATGGAATACTCTTTAACAATTTTAACTGTTCACCACACAGCAACACAATACTTACGTAATTTGGCAAAACAATATTCAATCTTATCATTGAGCGATCTCCTCCAGGCAAGATGCATTAAAATAAATAAACTGAAATTAACGGCGGTGTAGAACGAACGAACGAACGATCGAACGAACCATATAGAAGAAAACACGTTAGCTCAATTACTACTAAGCGAGCAAAGCTAGAGGCGGCAGCTATATATATATTACTGAGCAGTGCGATCCCGTCAACAACATTCACCCAAGTTACCGCCGAATAAACAGTGAATTTTAAATTTGGGTTTCTGTAACACATTCATTCATCCGCCAGCCGCGTAAACGTTTTGGCGAGTGAAAATGGCGAATGAGTGAGGAAAAGCTCGTGATCGCTCAGACCCACTAAGAGAAAGTGTTTTGAAGTGTGTAAATGACGTGCGTGAGTCGAAGTGAGCATGGATTCACTAGGTGACTAGTGGAAACTCTACGTGATTTGTGGTCGAAAGACAAGAGAAACGACACCCAATTCTAAACGCCACTGGTGGTCTAGTGGTAGCGGCCCCGCCTTCCGATCCTAAGGTCGTGGGTTCGAAACCGGTCGTGCACTAATGAGTGTTCAAAAATGTTTGTGCACAAGGCCAGTACTCTCAAACGGTGAAGGAAAACATCGTGAGGAAACCGGCATGTCGTAGAACCTAAAAAGTTCTATAACATGTGTCAAGTGCTCGAAAGGAGCCTCTTGAGGCGCACTTAAAATCCTTCACCACACTGTTTCGAAAGAAACTAGTGACACGACAAGAAGACGAAGTTTTAAACGCCATCCTAGAGTAATAAATTAGGCTTAACAGTGGAACGGTACTTATGACAGTCCACCGCTGCTGGTACGTAAAACCGTGATTTGTACGCGTGTAATTTTACTTGGCGCTGGAGTGCTAATTGGAGTCGGCGAAATGGGTAACGAGGTTAAACTATTCAGCTATTAGTTTTCTTCGAATGTCTAGCTGTGTAAGTGGCTGGAACACTGCTGAATTTCAAATTAGGACAAAATGATGCCAGCAGAATATTTTGAGGAATTTTAAATTGATATAAAGTTATCCTGGATACTATGAAATTATAGTTAATGTGATTTATAATGTTGTTTTAGTTATGTTTTTAGTCGATTTTTTTATATCTTCTTCCCATCTATACTATTTTATAGATAATATAGATTGATCGACTAAAAACATAACTAAAAATAACACTAGAATACATATTATAAGTAAATCCTACTAATATTATAAACGCGAAAGTTTGTAAGTATGGGTGGATGGATGGATGTTTGTTACTCTTTCACGTAAAAACTACTGAATGGATTTTAATGAATCTTTACAATAATATAGCTTATACATCAGAATAACACATAGGCTTCAATTAATAAAGATATTGTGTGACTAAACGCGGGCACCAGCTTGTTACATATGTATAAATTAGGACTATTTTGCTTCCAAAATACATGAAGAAAAACATGCTTATCCAATTTTGACAACTATAAGATTGCCAAGCAATTAAAAATATAATTAAATAAATGTAATCACCCAGGCACGGTACATATTGAAAAGTAACAGCATTAAGTATCACTTAGTCCATACCGTAATGGAAATGGACTCGAAAGTGTGCATCGTAGGACACGTTCCTAACATGCGTGCCCTACGAGGCAATGCTTTTTAAAGAGTTGATTACCATTCCACGTCAGGTGCACAATGTCTTGGTTAAATTAGCAATTAGTATTAAAAAAATGTTATTCCTATGTTATCTCAGTGTTATCGGTTGAGTCTAAGTCAAAAGGTATTTATTTAATAAAATCGCAAGGATCACTTTGAAACGTCTTAAAGCTAGGTGACTCTAGGTGCCAGTTCCACGTGACCAAAGCCTAGAAGAACAGGCAACAAACTTACGGCTTGGTTCCTACCGTTTTTTTTTTATAATTAATAGCATGTCCTTTGGCCACAATCTCACCTGATGGTAAGCGACGATGTAGCCAAAGATGGAGCAGAACGGTCTTGAAGACACCTTTTCACTCTTGCCTTGAAGAGACCCAAGTTGTAGTGATCAGGAAAGACAGACGATGGCAATGAGTTCCACTCTTTGGCAGTTCGCATAATAAATGTAATATAATATGTTATTGAAGTTTAGTGAGGCGTAGGCATACAGAAAAACATCAAATTTATAAATGTTGACTTATTTTTACCTCATTTTAAGCTCCATTTTGCGATGACGCATTTAATACAATTATTGACATTTTCCTGTGTTTTTTGTCCTCATTACTGTACTGGCTTTACGCTTGATAAGATAATTTTTATGGTACAATTAACAGTTCTAAAACATCTTTATAGCTTGCTTGGTTACGACTGTGAGTAATTTTATCCTGCACGCATCATGATACAAAAGTAATGGTGGTCTAGTGGTAGCGGCCCCGCCTTCCGATCCTAAGGTCGTGGGTTCGAAACCTTCGTGCACCAATGAGTTTTTCTGTTTTTTAAAATTATGTGCACAATGCTAGTACTCTCAAACGGTGAAGCAAAACATCGTGAGGAAACCGGCATGTCATTGAACCTAAAAAGTTTTATATCATGTGTCAAGTGCTCGAAAGGAGCCTCTTGAGGCGCACTTAAAATCCTTTCACCACACTGTTTCGAAAGAAACTAGTGACTTATTGTCGTGTCACTAGTTCAGCGCCTGGTCTTCGGACTAGGCATAGAAGCTGAGTCTGAGGCCTTTCAGCTATACAGATTTCAGAATTCCAAAATTCGTATATATCGTATATAGTTATTAGTTACACACCACTGTTTAATTTTATTTTATTTGTACCTATTACCTATTTTATTTTTATATAATTATTATCAATAACATGTCTGTGTAGTTGAATAAATGTAATTTCTTTCTTTTTAGTTCTATCGGAACAGTGTGCTGCTTTTTTTTGTAATTTTTACTTTAAATAATATTTAATTTAATTCTTTTTAGAATAAAAATAATTAAATTAAATATTGTTTTCAAAATATTGTATTCATTGTTTTATAATGTATTCCAATCTGTTTAATTAATGTAATTGGTTATGCACCGTGCTAATTAAAGTTAATAATAAATAAATAAAAATAAGGGTATTTAGTGCTCCTCAAAAATCGATTATAAGATTACTCATATTCATTATTTAATTCGTTCGTTTTTTTTTGTTTAGGTATTAGGTTTACTTTAGGTTTAAGAGTAGTAGAGCTCTTTGTGAAGAGCTCGTCCGGGGAAGTACTACCACCACGCCTTTTTCTGCCGCCAAGCAGCAATGCTGTGTTTCGGTTTGAAGAGTGTGGTTGCCGGTGTAATTACAGGCACATGAGGCTTAACATCTGTATGCCTCAAGCTGATGGACGCAGGGCAGTGCATCGTAGGGCACGTTCCTATCGTGCGTGACTTTCGAGGCAATGCTTTGTTATAGGTGATGGTTACCACTTAACATCAGGTGGGCCATCTGCTTGTTCCATCAGCTGGTTGTATAAAAAAAAAAAAAAAAAACTTTTTTGTATATTGTGAGTAGATGCGATAAGCGCCCCAAGCATTTGAAAACTCTCACTAAAAACATATTAAAATTGATGTAAACTTGAATTTTCAGTTCATACAACTAACTAAATAGGTACTTTAATACTTTTTTGATTAAATAACTATAACCATCTCTTCCCAATGGGTCATCATGAACAGCGAGAATATTGTTAAGATTCAGGGAGTCCAACTAGTGCAGGAAACCTATCTATAAAATACATGAAAATTCTAGTCACCCACGTCATCAAAAGAATTAATCGGTCCAACGATTACGTGACGCCATAGGAATTGTTTACGTGTGTTCACAATGGACATTCCACCGGTGCATCGGTGTTTGTGTCTCGATCGCAATCGTCGATCGTCGGATCTTAAACAAACAAACAAACTGTATCACGGACGGCCAGTTTCTCATGCGATCATCATCATCTTACATTCATTCCACGGATTATCATTGTATTTAAGATGCATACAACTGTCAACTAGCCTGAGACATCCCCAAAGAAACTAGAGTTGGTACTTTAACGATGCAAGTCTTTAACTTTTAGAAAAGTTGCATGTTTTTTTTTTTTTTTTTTTAATTGATTTTTAAATTTGCTTCTCTCTATTGCAACGCCTTTACTGGTTATATAATGTATTGAATATTATAATACTTAGTCGTAAGTCCTGATGATAAATCTACATTCATACATAATAATTCAATAAATATAATGAATACAGAATACTGAGATATGAGGGAATATCTAACGTGTCTGAGGATCGAAATCGTCAAGCTGTTTCTATTTTGCTATTTAACAACCATCAAACAATTTCTCGCGCGTATATAAAAACACATATAGACAAAGTACAAAAATTTGCAAACAAAAAAAAATGTGTGTGATTTTTTTCATGGTAATTATACATTTTCAAAGTTTTGACATGTGTGAGCTAGAATTTGCTTAATGGTTGTCAGCCTCTTAAAATAAAGTAACTTGGGTAAGCCTTATGCTTTATTTTCTCAAAACTTGAAATCCTATGGCACAATTTAGGTACCCTCTTATTTTATGGAATCTCGAACTGTCTCAATTTTGTCAGCTTAAAATAGATCGCATTTGTTAATATTAGATGGAAATATTGCGTTCAGGAATGTGAACGACTGTTGAATAAAAATAACGAATGTTATGAAAATATAGCTATGTTTAATGTTTTGCTAGGTATACATCACTCGGTGTATATTATCTTCTTTATTGTACACACATGATTTAGACAAAAAGTATAATAGTCATGTGCAAAGGCGAGGTTAACCCTAGCTAGAATTTACTTCCAGCAAACCTTAGAGAATAGAGAGAGCGGATTATGGTATTTAGTATATTTATTGCATTATTATGTATGTACGTAGATTTAACATTGTCAGGCCTTATGACTAAGTATTTTGTGATTCAATACATAATGTACCCAGTAAGGGTGTTGCAATAGAGAGAAGCGGACCGATATTAAAAATCATGCAATATTATATTATTATTAATTATTATTATTTTTTTAAATTAAAGACATGTATTGTAATATTTTTTTTTTGTTTTTATCTACCTAGTCACTTTAAAATTTAATTCTTTCTATTTTATTATTCATTCATTAAAGTATTCGTCTAGTGTATAGTATGTTTTTTGTAATAACATCTCCTGCCTGGTCTTAGGAAGGTGTACAAAACTTAAAAAAATATACATTGAAAAAGCAGAAAGGAGAAACAAGATAGAAGTAAGAGAAATCCTAAGTAATGACTGAATGAGATACCAACAGCCGGTTTCTGAAAGCTCGATCAGATGTCAAATCACTCGCCATTTCAGCTATTAAATCGAATTAGATAGAGACAGCAAGTGATCTTCATTATGATTGTTAATTGAAAAAAGACACAATTTTAGCGTACATACAGCCTAAGACCAAAGCGCTCAAAGGTAAAAAACACACAGAATTATTTTTTTATTTTATTTTTTTATTTATTTTTGAACAAAATCTACAGCTCTTAAGATACAATGTAAATACTTAGGTTTCTAACATACAGCCAATAAAGGATTTACATTTTTAGAACAAGAAATATAGGTAACAAAAATGGAGGACAGTTAAGTTACCCCACAATAATAATGACTTAATAAATGAGTGTGCACACATAGTACTCATATAATATACTCATAGGCAAGTTAAAATAATAAAACAAACAACTCAACCATAACAAAACAATATGAACTAGAAATAAAAAGGTCATGATCAATCGAATAATCGAATCTATAAAGACGAAAAACACATAACGATTATTTGCTACTATAAGTAACTACGGTTTTTTTGTTTGACCATAAGGATAAAGGATTTTTTTTTAATAAAATCACTAAATAGGCATTTATTTTAATCAAATTCAGTATTTACACACCTTTAAACAACAGAAACAAAAACAGTCTCAAGACATTGATTCTCTGGCACAAGAGATCTCCCCTCATGTCTCTTAGTACCAACTTAAGGTTCTTTAATCATAATAACTTTATTGCGAATATAGGTAGGTACATACACGTACAAAGTGTTCCAAAAATTGGGTTTAATACTTCGGGGGGCTAAAGTACCCATCAATATGAACCCAACTATTGGAACACCTTGTATATAGATGTCAGGGTTTGTAATTAATGATCCTCCATACTTATTCAACGTAATAAATAGCATGCAATAAATATTTAGGTATACAATTTAAAATTAACAATATCAGAAAGATTAAAAAAAAACTTTGAGAATGTCCAAGTCAAAAGTACGTAATTTTTTTTTTATGTAAGCCTGTACATTATGCAGGGTATAGAACAAAATACTTTCATTTTTCTTTATTTATATTCATATGAGAATAGAGCATGCAAAGAAAGCAATATACGGTATAGTTCAATCTATGTCTGCGGTTCCAAATGTCATGTCTCTAACTCCGATATTTTGGGTTATTCCCGTTGGGTAACACCTTTCAGTCACACTGTGACACAATGGGACAAAAACTTCCCGTTGAGTAATACCTGTTACACATTGCAACTTTTATTTTCCCGTTCGGTCACACTGTTACTGAACGGGAAAAAAAAAGTCGCAATATGTAACAGGTGTTACACAACGGGAATAAATAAATAAAATATGTCGCCTTAAGTCATACTAATTAATTAAAGTTAAACTATGAAATTATATGAACATTATTAACTTCATTTTAAATGAATTCGTTAATTCTTGAAACATTTTATTAGTGAATTTTTATCATTTTATTTTTATGATTATGATTATTATTATTCATATCATTAAGTTTTTTTATAATAGAAATTCAAAGAGTGAATTAAATGGTATTTTTTACATAGTTTCTTTATTTTCTTTTGTGGAAATCTTAAATATCTGTTTTTCTCTGCAATGGCAATCTTTAAATTCACTCAATAGTCTCTGATTGGTTGTGACCACGCCCCAAACCAGGTACCATGTGATGATTATGCATATTCAAAATCTACACTAATATTATAAAGAGGAAAGATTTGTATTTTTGTTGTTTTGTATGTAACGAATAGGCTCAAAAAATCAGGGATCCTTACTAAAACTCCAATAATGTAACCAAAGGCGGAAAAAGAAAACATTACATCGCGTGCGCTGCGAAAACTATTGATGATAGAACAAAATAATGTACTACGACTTTGCAGAACACGTCTTCTTCTTTCAATTTATGGCTCCTGTCCGTCATTCGACAGACAATCTTGCCAGTGTCAATTGATAAATATTTATTAGTTTAATACTTTTTAGTCAAGTCAGTCCATAGTCAAGTCGGCCGTCATTTTGTTTTGAAGAAAATGGTGGCGGTTTTCTTCAAAACATTCGAAACATTTTCGGCCAAATCAGGATATCACATATTACACTTTCATTCCAAATGTTTACACTTTGTGCTAAGACCTCAAGTAATGTTGGTTAAAATACCACCGAAATTACACAACACAACTCAAAATAACACTAAAAAAACAATTAAAATGAAAAAGCTATGTTGCTTCCAGAAATGTCAGAAAACGAATCGCAGAACACGTCATTATCTACGAAACATGTCGCGACAGCATATGTCTAACTATTATAAGTGTCTATTATAATGTCACAATAAGTGTTTTTTTATTATAAAAAATTAATCTAAATGCCGCCGCTAGAAAAGGCTCTTTATTTGTACGTTGGTATTAATCCTTATCCAAATAAATCTTTTCATATTCAAGACTGGTTTAATACCTATACATTACTTCTTGAATTTTTCAAATCGGACATTCCATTCAAAAGATTTCTAAAATATAAGCGCCGCGCGGGTCACGGGGCGCGTTCTCATTCAACGCGGGCCCGGGCAAGGCGCGAGGTAGAAGGGCGTGCAAATGACTCGAACCCACCACTGTCTAAGTTTATCCTAAAACGTTGAAAAAATTTATGTCCACCCATGCGAAGCTGGGACAGGCCGCTAGTAAATCAATAAAGATACTTAATTTCAAAAAAACAGTTTTTTATTTTTATACTCTTGTAATCAGGTGTGACTTATTGAGAAAAAAAAGTTTCGTTGAGTAACAGTGTTACTCAAGGGGAATTATTTATTCCCATTCAGTAACACTGATACCGTAGGGTGTAACAGAATGGGAATAAATAATTCCCGTTGGGTAACACTATTACTCAACGGGAAGTTTTTTTCCCATTGTGTCATAGTGTGACTGAAAAGTGTTACTCAACGGGAATAACCCGATATTTTAGCTCTGAGAGCGTTGACAGACAGACCAACGCACATTGTAAGATGCATTAACTTCATTTTTGTTCCTACATTCAAATAAGAACTGCCCGGCGCCTGTACCGAGCACTTTGCTTCAATTTTTATAATGCGAACAGCCAAAGAGTGAATTCCTAACATGCGTCCATTTTTCCAATGCATTTTATTTTGATGTTTTCAAGAGAAGAGGCATATAATATAATAAACAGGCAGTAAATAAAACATTTGTAAAAATACTGGCACATGAAGCTTAACTGTATGCCTCAAGTTGATGGATGGAGGGTAGGGCACTTTCATAACGTGCGTGACTTACGATACGAGACAATGCTTTGTTATAGGTGATAGCCACTTAACATCAGGTGGGCCAACTTTTATGCCATTAACAAGTAGTTAAAAAAAATCGTATTTCCATTAACTATTATCATTAAAGGAATGGAAACGGTGCATGTCTATTGCATATTAGAATAGAAACAACTTGACCTACATAAATACCTTTATCGTATTCGCGGCGTGTGCTGCACTATTCCACGCTGTGTTTATATATGTTACGGTATTGTGGGATTGTTATTGGGGAACTTTAGAACAAAGAAGCTCGTATATTGTGATAAATAATCACTCAATCATCCGGGTTATGGACGGCTGATGTACTAAGTTTAATGTCAAAAAAAACTACCAAACTTCTGGAATTGGGTAACAGGCACATGGGACATAACCTAATGTCTTAAAGTGGTGGATGCAATGCAATGGCACTTAGAAGAATAGAATAGAATATTATGTTGGAATAATTAAATATTGGGCTACTTGTTGTATGCTAGTTCCAACACTTTCTTCCAAAAAAGATAGCAAACATACTTGTACTTTCTAGTCTAATCTTTTGATCACGCCTAACGTTTTTATCCCAAAAACAACAGATAATTTTCCGTACAATTTATACACAGGATAAACACAATTCGTTTTATCCTCGTAATCTAAAGATCTTTATCGCACGAAGGCTGCGCTAGCGCATGTTGTGTTTAAACAAGTGTATATTGTCTTACGTAAGCGATCTCAAGTTACCTGGTGACTGTTGTGAGACCACACGAGCTTCGTAATGAAATGATAAATCAATATTGGTGCTATGGACATTCCATACAGCACTATCGCTTTAAAGCAATGACACCAGCAGTTTTAGGCCCTGGTTACAAAGTGAATACCGAAAAAATCGGTTGTTTTTTAGAACCTTTTTGAATATTTGAATTCTAAGCTACCATGGTGCAAATTTCATTCAAACATTTAGCTAACACAGCAAAATTATAAATATCTTCTGAATCCGAAGTTTAAGTCAATCGTAGCTAATAAACCTAGAAATGTATTAATCACTACATTTTAGTTAGTTACTTTTTATATGTGTCTGTTGTCGTTTTGTAGAAAATCAATAAGTTTGATCAAGAAATTATCCAGGTACACGGCAAAAAGACAAAATGAGAACTATCATTATTGTTATCGTAAGCATTATACCTATTGTTATCGTAAGCTGAATAAATCTACTGGTAGGCCTTCAGATTTCCTGGACGAATTATCATTTATTCTGCAATCTGTTTCAAATACGAGCTTTTTTTTATACAACTAGCTGATGGAACAAGTTAAGTGGTAACTACCACCTATATACTCGTAACAAAGCATTGCCTCGTAAGTCACGCACAATAGGAACGTGCCTTACGATGCACTGCCCTGCGTCCATCAACTTGAGGCATACAGATGTTAAGCCTCATATGCTTGTAATTACACCGGCACTCTGTTCAAATATTCTATTATATACTGAAATTTGTTAGAAACAGAGGCAATTCAATTATTCAATTCAATTAATATATTAATTGCAAACAGTATACTGCGATACGACACCTGATATACATTCAAGTCATTGACATCACTGTACCTTGAAACTATAGGTATTTTATCGTTAATGAACACAACTAAGCATAAAATACGTGTTTTAATAATACCTATTGCTTCATTTAGAATGTCTGCTTTATCATTTATTTTTGTTAAAAACTTCATTTTGAGAGCTTAAAGCCCGGTCTCCACCGCGAGCGGAGCGGAGCTATTAAGGACTCCGTTTAACTCGCAAGAATAAACTGCATACTTGTATTTCCACTAACAAATAGTAGAGCGGAAAGGACTGAGCGAGCAGAAAGTGTTGAAATGAACTCGCTCAGCCCTTTTTCCTTTTGCAGTGGAAATCAAAAGATAAAACTCTTTGTTGGTGGAAACGTAAACCTATTTCATTAAAAAGGAGTCCTTTCCGCTAACCATTTCTCGCTCCTTACCCTTTCGCGGTGGAGATCGGGCTTAAAGGCTCGGCCAAACCTGCGCGTCAGTACGCGGTAAGCGGGAGCGTCTGCCGCGCGGAATCCGTAATTGTCATACCACCAGCATCATACTCGCACTGACATACGTCCAAAAAAAAAACAATATAAAATACATACAGATACAGAAATAAATATTTATCACAGAAAAATTAATAATTATTTCAAGAATTTAAGTATAACATACAAAAAGAACAGATATCTTTGAATGTGATAGTAGTTTCGCATCTATGACTAAAACAATCCTTTAGATCTATTATAATGCAACTGTTCAATGCTATTTACAATTTATTTGCAACAGAATAAATTTATCCCGTTTTATTGTGAACGCAATCTTCGTACATACTAAATACCAAATGCCAATACCGCTCTATGTGATTTCAAACGCCTATAAATCCTGCGCACTAACACGCATTGTTGGAACTGCATTATTATTTATTTTGCAGTACAATGCTCGCTCTAAATAGACCAAAGGCAATGCAATTGCGAGTGAGCGAGCCGCGAACGCGTAACGGTTTGGGCGAGGCAAAACGTCGCCCAATTGGTAATCTGGGTATACCTGTATACGCTGTAATTCGCGTAACGCTGATGCCTAGGGTTGGCCCTCATTTTAAACTTACTTTAATCGGCTCAGACGCGGAATGCCAACTTCGCAAAATATACATTTCTCTTTTCCTCAAAATATCTATTACGCAGTCTTTTTCGCAAGATTTCCTCATCGCAGAATGTAATTATCGCAAAAAATCAAGCAAGACTATGGCTGTAGGTTTATTTGTCGGTATTGCTTGTTTAATAGCTATCTACCTCCATTATCATTAGAAATTACAAATCGTTAAGACGCGAACTTCCGCCAATGTACTTCTCGCTCGCACATTTCAACATTTTTGAATGAAGTTATGAAAATCGCAAACCAAGTTTCGGAGAATAGTATTATAAGGTTCAGCAAAAAAAAATGATTCAAAGTTTTCATAACACCTTCAGTAATTTTACATCATCGAGTGTCAGTCTTTTAAGTTGGAAAACACGTGAATGATGGACGATGACGTCAACATTACGTCAACTAGTAGCGAAGTCCATGGATGAATAATTAACTCAAACATATCTATCAGAGATCTATGTCATGTTTCTATCTGATTACATTTAATTTCGATACATTTTCGAACAACTAGGTATTTTTTGGACAAATTTTGTCATAATCGGGAAAAGATATGAACCAAGTGGGATTCAAAACCACGACCTTCTTGACTGTCAGGGCAAAGTCCGAGATTTTTTGGCACATAATACGCGTATGGTGTTGGCATGATACGCATTTTGTAATGGAAATACGAAGTTTTCTTAAGTGGCGGCTTGGGGCGCTTGTATGATTAGGATAACTTTGAGATTTTTTAAGTCTAGATAAACACTACAAAAGCAACGAAAAGTACTATTATTTCTTTAATATCAGGAATGCGTTGATTTCTTTGTAAGAATAATTTTAAAAACGTGCAAGCCCTATTCAAAATGAGCTCGTATTTAACGTGTAGCGCTCAGTGGACGCATCGTAGGTACTCTCTTTAATCTGTGCACTGACTACTAATTCACTATCGCTGCGCCACTATATCAGACGCTTGTTTTGCGTTTGTTTCTCGTGACAGTTGCGAAGACTCCGGATGTTAGAGCTTATAACACGCGCCAATGGAGAAACGAATTTTAAATGGCGGCGCTGGTCTATACCTCTCACGAGTGCGATTGAGATGTAACTAATGTTGGCAATCGTGTGTGAGTGAGAGGCAATGATTACCGCCGCCATTCAAGATTAATTTCTTTGTTGGCTCGGGTTATATCTTCCGTTACATCTTAACTTATTGGTTTTGACTGAACTTGCTTACAACTCAGTTAATAGTAGCTGTAGGTATTTGTCTACATAGTCTGAATATAAAGATGTTGGCTCTGGGTCTGGATGTATTATTTAATTACTAACCTTAACCTATTAGGAGCTATCTGGTTCCTAAAGTACATACAAGCTTTTTTTAGTTTGGGCTAGATAACGATGGGTGAAAAAGTCACAATTATTTAAATACCCACCGTTCAGCCGTTAATGGTTTAAGGCTATAGATATCTATTTAAAATCGCCTAAGAATAATTTACACACTGTAATTCATATAAAGGCACGTCCTCGACCAACACGCTCAATATCCGGTTAAATATCTGATTGTTCCGTTTTCTTTTTCTAGAAAATACTGACTATCTACAACGTATGTGACTATTATCTTTATGATTGGTGCGGTTAACCCAATTGAATAAGCTATTTGGGAGATAAATAATTATTTTAAAATTGAATTTTAAGTGACAAATTGATGTCACATTGTGACATGCGTGCATGAAACCTTCCGACGCGCATTCGATCATTAAGTATTCATTTTCTATCATTTTCAGAAGCAACATATTACTTAAATCTTTTATTTTAGTTGGATAAATAATGTTTTAATCATTCAAAGTTTTTTATTCAAACTGATAAGACCACCACACAATGTAGGTATATCGTTCGACTCAAATATTAAAGAAATATATAACCAAAAATGGTTTTAAGGCTAAGGCCTGATTTCACCATGCTCTGTTAGATTAACAAAGGATTAAAGGCCCGTTAAATATGTCAAAATGTACGCGTTTGACATAATATAAGGTTAGATTTAACGGCCTGTTAATCCTTGATTAGTAACTAACAGAGCATGGTGAAATCAGCTCTAAGTATAACTTAAAAAGTTATGAAATGGCTACACCACATAATTTACTCCAGCACCTATCTAAACATTCCTTTGTTGTCGACCACAACTCGATATATCGAATGAAATCCGTATCACACCATGACCTGGCCAGCTAGAGGCACAGCACGAATAAATAATGACATTTGTGGCGTAAACTTATCGTACCGGCATCCGAGTTACACTCTATGCTCGAGCAGTTGGTGCCGCGCAGTAACTCGGATGAGTACTCGGTACGATATACCTGTAACCCGGGCAATCCACTTTACCGGCGGTGACACAGTTCCTGAGCTCTGCGACCGGCAACTTTTAATTGAGTTGAGAAACAAAAGACGAACGGACAGGGGACACAGTCAAGTGGAACCAGTAGATTCCGAAGATTATTAAGTAAACGAGTGCAAATTTTGCGCGATAGAAGAACTGCTACTAGAACTCTTTTTCATAGACCATAACTTTTGTTTTTTTTTTAATTTTGCAGGCTACGTTAAACGTACGTGAGCTTGCAGGTTATGCGAACATTTTAGTTGATCTTTCTTGAAATACCATACCTGTTTCTATTTGAGAATATATAAAATCTATATACTACTAGCAGCTTCTCTCGGCTTCGCACGCTTTAAAGTGGTGAGCGTGATTTGTAGGGGTAATTATCAGAAATTAAAAGTGTCATTCTTAATTATTTATTTCGTAGTATATTTACCCCAAGTTTTAAGTCAATCGCACCACGCGTCAAAAAACTCCCATACAAACTTTGCAATACATACAAAATTGACTACTTCATTTAATGGGAGAAGCCACTGGCTCCTGAAACACAGTTTCTTAACTAGTTCGGGAGCCTATGGATTCAATAACAATACTGTAACTAATTATGTCAATAAAACACATTTATACTTTACCTTTAAAAATCACGATTCATGAGATACAGCCTGGTGACGGACGGACAGACAGACAGACAGACTGACAGACCGACAGACGGACGGACAACGCAGTCTTAGTAATAGGTTTTACCCTTCGGGTACGAAACCCTAAAAAAGAACAAATTGTGATTAAATACCAAATTAAAAAAATATATTTTCTATAAGTGCCTTAAATTATACTTGTGGGTAGTTGAATCTTGAATTAGGTCGAGTCTAGCTTTAGAAAATAACAAGGCACTTGAGCACAATCAAGAAAAAAGTAGAATAAAAAGTTAAATCCGTTGTTTCGAGTGACACTCACGAAAGTTGGGGAGTGCACGGAACTTGTTCTAAAAGTATTTTGCCAAGTGTAAAATAAAGCACAGAATCCGTATATTAAAAATAAAAAAACTAGGCCGTAGGAGAAGATTTATGAAGCAAAATAAAATGATTTAAATAAATCGCAGGCAACACCTCACTTTTTTGGCTACAGTTTTTAATTCATAAAAAAACTTGGCATTGGATGTTTTCGCAAATCTGATTTATAATAATAAAAATATGATTTTTATTTCAACAACTTGAAATTACATTTCTGGTCCATATTTAAAAATATATCTACCTTAAAACCAGCATACCTAACTATAATATTAAATTAATAATGAGCTAATGTGTGGTTTTCATTTCATAGTTCTTCTCCTTTCTTAAAAATGTTCTTCTAAATCTGGAATTAAAAAAAATATTCCCTCCTTTGCTTAAACACAATAAATAAAAATAGATTAATTCGCGCATTGGTCATCGCTGACGTTTCGTTAACTTTTGTATTATTATGTATGTTAGATTGTATAATATGAACCAGAAATGTTATTTTCTTATGTATCTGAATTAATGTTAATATTATTATAAAGACAACAGAATAACGATAAAATATTTTTTATTATGGTGTCTGAAATTTATCGATTTGATCCACTTTGACCATGAATACATCTGCATCATTGTCCGAATCTGATGAATTATTTGGTTAAAGCTAGGTTTTCATTTTTTATTTATTTATTTAGTAGTAAACTCTATAACTAGTACAGTTGCTATTTAAATAATGTAGCCTATAAACCTCTAGTGGTTTGTATGAGTACTCACACTCGTATGAGAATATTCGGAGTATAAACAAGCACTTTCAATGTACACGAGTAATTTATAATGTTACAACCTATACGTCCTAACAAATATCCTACGTACTAATTCGACAGCCTTCACAGCTCAGTTGGTAGTAGCTCTGCCTTCTGCGCCGTAGGCCGTGGGTTCGATCCCCACACAGAACAAACATTTGTGTGATGAACATAGATGTTTGTTCTCTGTCTGGGTGTTATATAATATTTTTAATTTACATTAATGTTCTACCTCAAGTAGTAGATGATCACGAGATTGTACTGTTTGCAGATGACACTTCACTTTTATTCAAATTGAAAAGACGACAAACTAACTATGACGATGTAAACAATGCAATCTCTAGAGTCGTAAACTGGTTTAATGTAAACAACTTGTTACTTAATGAAAATAAAACAAAATGTATTCGCTTTGTACTACCAAATGTCCAACAAATAAATGCTGATGTAAAAATCAAAAATGAAAAAATAGACCTCGTGGATACCACCGTATTTTTAGGCATAACCTTAGATAATAAGCTTCAATGGGGCCCACACATAGGCAAATTGTCGAAGAGACTTAGCTCTGCAGCATACGCAGTCAAAAAGATCCGCCTTCTTACAGACGTGGACACCGCAAGACTTGTCTATTTCAGCTACTTTCATAGCATTATGTCATACGGCATTTTGTTGTGGGGGAGTGCTGCAGATATTAACACCATATTTGTGCTGCAGAAGAGGGCTGTTCGTGCAATTTATAACATGGGTCCCAGAGAATCGTTACGAAATAAGTTTAAAGAAATAAATGTAATGACTTTACCCTGTCAGTACATATACGAAAATTTAATGTATGTTAGAAAAAATATTAATTTATATGCCAAAAAGAGTGACCATCATAATGTTAACACTAGAAATAAAGATAAGCTCGCTGTTCCCACTACTAGGCTCACTAAAGTAAGCAAATCGTTTGCAGGACAATGTGTACGCTTCTTTAACAAAGTCCCAAGTGAGATTCACCAGTTGTCGATTAACAAATTCAAAAACATAATAAAAAGAAAACTTTGTACAAAAGCTTACTATAAAATTTCTGATTATATAGATGACAAAAAAGCTTGGGACTGATCTATGCTCCAACTCATTAAAAACACTAAACAATTAAGTAGGTACCTTAATAAAATTGTAAAAAGGATCATACAAAAAAACGCTAGGAACCAAGCCGTTAGTTTCTTGCCCGTTCTTCTAGGCTTTGGTCGCGAGGAACTGGCGATAGATTCACCTAGTATATAAGACGTTTCAAAGTGATCCTTGTGATTGTACTGAATAAAGACCGTTTTGATTTTGATTTTGATTTTGATTAAGAGTATGTATTTACAAAAAAAGTATATAAGTAGTATATCAGCTATCTGGTTCCCATACACAAGCTTTGGCTTAGTTTGGGGCGAGATAGTGCTGTGTGGAATGTCCACCAATATTTATTTATTTTATTTATTTAATTCTACCCTTCTATACCTTATTGTTGTATGGCAGCTCTACATTGCTCCAGTACTTGTAGTAGAATGGCCGCGACGTCTACCGGCGCTCTCGTCTCAAGATGGCTATCATTTCGGCGCGAGTCTGTTTGCGTTTATGCTCAAATAAAAAACTGTTCATCCTATCTAGTACAAACTGGTGCTCTCAAATGGTGACTTAACTTTACTAAAAGACAGCAGCAGAAACAATAAAATCAAAACATCTATTTTGTGTATTTATTTTTTAAAATTATGGCATAAGAGACAAGATAAATTTTACTTGTCTCTTATGCCATAATATGTAGGTACGTATACGTACCTACATGTACTATTCAGAGCTTATTGCACAACTAATTATAGGTAAACACTACATGCATTTAATATAACTAAGTGGAAAAAGTAACATTATGGCATAAGAGACAAGTAAAATTTATCTCAGTAGAAAAGCAAACAGGAAGAGAGATTAAAACGACAGAGAGAAGAACTCTTTTGTTGGCGTCCTGCTCCACCGGCATTTACCACCTTGTGTGACGTAGTCAAAGAATAATCTATTCATGTTGAAAACGTTGGTGAAATAGCTACTGTTTACTGTATGTATGCATTAGGTATTATTAGTTTGAAGCGTAGCGTGTGCTGTCTTATAAATTTGATTATGTTTACCTTTTTCTTTTATGCCTACGCCTCACAGATGTAAGTTTAATTAAGTATATTACTTTGTAGAGGTATTGTTGTAACAGCTGTTGGTAGACCTGAATAAATAAATAAATAAATCACGAATTATCGGCTTAAAGAACTAAAAGTACATGTGGTATTATAATTATTGCTAAAATCTGTGCTTGTATTGGTGTGGTTAAATAAACGAATTTTATTTTATTCTTCCTTTCCACTCTCTTCGGTACTGTACTATGTTCTTTAAAAATAAATAAATATTGGTAGACTTTCCACACAACACTATCTAGCCCCAAACTAAGCCAAAGCTTGTAATATGGGAACCAGATAGCTGATATAAAACATTACTTTCATACTTTTTTTGTGTAAATACATAAAAATTATAATTAATAATAACACCCAAGCAGAGAACAAACATTTATGTTCGTCACACAAATATTTGTTCTCGGTGGGAATCAAACCCACGGCCTACGGCGCAGAAGGCAAAGCTTTATGCGGGTTATTCCTTTATTATTCTAATAGCGCAGATTCTCGGTAATTTAATCAGTGATGCCGACAGACAAACGAAAGGCTTCCGTTTTATCAGAGTAATTGAGTTACTGAAAACTGAAACAGCTTCACGACTTCAGATCTCTTAGTGCCAACTTAATATTCTTTGATGATGTCTAAGGGGGGTAGTCAGAGGTACGTCCAAATATTATATTTTGGAACACACCCACATTTTGCTGTAGTTGGTATTCCGACAGGTTGCAAGCCTATTGCGGCTGCTAGAATACTTACCTAATGGTTTCCTCACGATGTTTCCCTTTAAAAGCACTGGCTTACCATTAATAACACATAGGTAAATCCATTGGTTCACGACCGGATTCGAACCCACGGTCTTACGATCAGAAGGCGGGTCAGTCCTGCTAGACCACCGGTTCTCTACTGTAATACTTTAGTAATTGAGTCACTTTATTAAAATAGCTATTGAGAATATTAAAATTAATTTTATACAGAAACAAGTAGTGCAAAAACCTGCTTCTATAAATAATATATAAATTAAATATAATATAAAATTCATTTATTATTATTAATAAACAACCATAAGTGAACTGAGAGATCTGAGAGACTATCTACCCGTGCCTGGTGATCAAAGTCGAGAAGCTTTTTTTATCTCATCTATTTTATTATACACCTTAGACTTAAGTTGCAACTTTGGCTCAAATTTTGCGCTGTCACTATTTATCTGTCTGTTTCTTCGAGCCTTATGATTTTTCATCTCTTTTTTTAATCCAATAAAACTAAATAATAATAAATCTCTGTAAAATAAATAATTTAAGGTGTAGATCTCTATGTGAAGGGCTCGTCCGGGGAAAAACTACCACCTATTTCTGCCGCCAAGCAGCGTTGCTGTGTTTTGGTATAGATTACAGGCACATGAGGGTTAACACGCCTTAAGTTTATGGACGCTAGCTGAGCATCGTAGGGCACGTTCTTATCATGATGGTTACCACTTAACATCAGATATGCCAACTGATTGTTCCATCACTAAGTTGTAGTAAAAAAATGAACACAGATGTAAGAAATCTCGTAACGCTAGTCTCTCCATGCTTACAAGACCGATAAAATCCCTCGTGTGTGGTCGGTCTTAGTACGATGTGCCTTATCTGCCGCGGGTACTACTTCAATGACATGTTGGCACAGCGCGTGGCTATGCACTGTACCGAGTACCATAGTTACAAAGAATACAGTAGCTCTATTTAGTTTTTTTTATGAGATGTAACCAGCAGATGACGCACTTGATGCTATTCGAATGCAGAATCTTTAAACAAGTGAATTACCTTACAGAACACGCCCCCGAAGAGCTTAACTTGAACTTTTTTAAATCTATAACATATTTTATGTGTGTAAAAATCTGCTAACATTTATTACATCTTTTAGAGTCTTTGCTCTGATAATATTGCAATCTATTGTTTTTATTAGCCCCTTTCGTCCCACTGCTGGGCAAAGGCATCCCCCAAGGACTTCCAGTTCTCCCTATCCTCCTTCCTCCTAGTGGGAGGAAGCTAGTATCCTAGCTTCCTCCCACGATCTACCTTCAAAGGCATCTAGATCGATCCGCCAGCGCTTTCTCGGTCGACAATCTTATTTATTATTATTGTATGCAAAGTGTTCAGTATTCAGTGGAAGAAGTAGACGTCATAAATGAATGATATTTTTCCATTATTCAAAATAAATATTGGTGGACATTCCACACGGCACTATTTCGCCCCAAACTAAGCCAAAGCTTGTGATATGGGAACAAGATAACTACTTATATACTTTTTTTTTTATAATACATATTTATAATATTATATAACACCCAGACAGAGAACAAACATCTATGTTCATCACACAAATGTTTGTTCTCGGTGGGGATCGAACCCACGACCTACGGCACAGAAGGCAGAGCTACTACCAACTGAGCTGTGAAGGCTGTCAATTATTCGTTTCCTCAGATATTGTAGTTCCGTATTAATTTTTGCTTTTTTCCCGTATTTTTTCTGTAGTTGTGCTACTGTCTCACTTACAGTGTTATTGACACAAGCAATGCACAGCAAACAGTTCGCATTGTGCCCGTTTCCGTCTGAACCACGGGTCTTCAATATCGGACGCATCGTGAGTGTTGGATGTGCACTCCGGTCAGCGGAGGCATTCCTTTAATGTATTTGCTGTTCAACTTTTCAATATCTGCTGTATCTTGAGGACTGGATATCTTTTTTATTATTTTATACAAGTTTCTGATCGAACCGAAGAGCACCTGTGCTCTTGTGGAAGTGACCCCGCCTCCCGATCGTAAGGTCGTAGGTTCGAAACCGGTCGTGCACCAATGCATTTTTCCCACCGAAATTTTATGTGCGCAATGCTAGTGTTCTTAAACGCTGAAGGAAAACATCGTGAGAAAACCAGTTAGTATTCTAACAGCGGCGATGGGCTTGCAACCTGTCACGTATGTAATACTAACTACGGCAAAGTGTAGGTATTTGCCAAATGTGATGTTTGGACATACCCCTGACTACCCCTCTTAGACGTCCTCAAAAAAATCTGAAAGTAGTACTTGGTACCAAGAGATCTGAGGGGATATATACCGTACCTGGGGATCAATGCGGTGAAGCTGTTTCAGTTTCAGTTTCTGATTGAACAAGCAGATGGTCCACCTGATGTTAAATGGTAATCATCACCTATAACAAAGCATTGCAACGTATAACAAAGCATTGCAACGTATACAGGGTGTCCCAGGGAACACCATGTAAGTATAAAAAAAATACTGTCTTCCGCCCGCGGCTTTGCTTGCGTATTAGTAGTTACTTTATCGAATTAAAAAATAGATTTGAAATCCACTTTTCTCTTAACCTTTACATAAAAAATTAAACAAAAAAAAAATAGCTTCACATTTTTGTATTCCCTAGTAAAAGGTAGTCATCACTAGCGAATACAAAAATGTGAGTGGTTTAAATGCTTACTATATGACAGCATTACGAGGTAGAATGCAAGACGATAATAGTCACCATTTTGATTTTATGAGAACCTTTTACGAGCAGTTATTTCTTTGAAAACTTAACCTCGGGGTCGGATTCGGCCTTGCGTAAGTTGAGAAACTTGGTAGAGTAGTAAACCTTAGCAGTACATGAAACTTTTTCAACTGAAAAGTCTTCAAAACTTTAAGTAAAGCTTGTGAATTTTAGATCGAATTAAATAATGCTGGCCGCTGCACACAAATTGCACTGTTAAATGGTTATAAATAAATATAAATATTGGTGGACTTTCCACACAACACTATCTTGCCCCGAACTAAGCAAATCTTCTAATATGGGACCTGATAGCTAATATAATACTTATATAGGTTTTTTTTTCGTAAATTCTTACTTATAATATATAATAACACCCAGACAGAGAACAAACATCTATGTTCATCACGCAAATATTTGTTCTCGATGGGGATCGAACCCACGGCCTACCGCGCAGAAAGCAGAGCTACTACCAGCTGAGCTGTGAAGGCTGTTAGGCTGACAAGATGCTGTTAGATATATACTAACTAAGAGAGTCCTATAATACCTGGATTTTGATGAGGCTTGTGCGAAGTAACCTTATTTGCAAAGTAACTATATAAGTAACTGTGCAAATATAGGTACGTAGTAACATAGCAGTTAGGAGTATAGACACTCGTAGATGGTCGTTAGAAAATTTGGCACGTTGGTTTTCCGATTAGCGACTGCATATTTACGCTACCGCTGTCTCGTTCTATCCTTTATAAAAACGAGACATAAATATAAATTGGTCAAGGTTTAAGTAATACTTGCGTAGAGGTAGAGTTCAAAGTGAACACACAGACAGTCGAGCAGACAAACATTGGAGATATATAACATAATAATCCCTTTTTTTTTCAAACATGTACCAGATGGAACATTGATTGATTGATTCTAGTCGTGTCACTAGTTTCTTTCGAAACAGTGTGGTGAAAGGATGTTAAGTGCGCCTCAAGAGGCTCCTTTCGAGCACTTGACCACACTTGACACATGTTATAGAACTTTTTAGGTTCTACGACATGCCGGTTTTCTCACGATGTTTTCCTTCACCGTTTGAGAGTAGGTACTGGCATTGTGCATATAGGTACTTTTTTTGAACAGAAAAACTCATTGGTGCACGACCGGTTTCGAACCCACGACATTAGGATCGAAAGTCAGGACCGCTACCACTAGACCACCAGTGCTCTGTAAAATCTCAAGATTAACTTTGAAACGTCTCATAGTAGGTGAATTAAAGCCCCAATTCAGTAATTTATATACCTAAATCAATAAATAAACAAATACATAATCGTCGTTCATTTCACGGTAAGCAAACCCTGTTACTATGGAAACCAGATAGTTGATACAAAACATAAATACGTTTTTTTTATAAATACATACTTATAACATTTTATAACACCCAGACAGAGCGCAAAAATGTTCATTACCTACACAAATGCTTGTCCTCTGTGTGCATCGATCTCACCACCTACAGCACAGAAGGCAGAGCTACTACCAACTGAGCTGTGAGGCGGTTTATTAGAAATTATAATATTATTTCTATTCTTGTTCTATTTATCCGTATAGAAGTGAAACACGACTGCTTATTGTGAATTGTGATAATTGGTCAGTGTTATCGTGCGGTCGCCAATGGTACAACGCAACACGGGTATGCTAATACACTCTGCACGTATTTAGGTAAGCATGTGTGCCATATATCTTAATGCATCCATACCTACTTACCTATACAAATGTGGTTATACAAGGTATTCCAATAATTGGGTTTAAAACTTCAGGGGCTAAAGTACCCATCAATATGAATAACTTCTTCTAAGGAGCGTTCACAGTATTGGTTCCTTAGAAAAAGTTATTCATATTGATGGGTACTTTAGCCCCCTGAAGTTTTAAACCCAATTATTGGAACACCTTGTATATGTCTGTTAGTTCCGTTTTTTTATCATTAAATAGACATGGCTTAAGTAACTGGCATTGCTCGCAGAATTAGTAAATTGAAGTGGCTTCAAAGTGATTGTATCGAAAGCTAAGAGTAGTAGAGCTCTTTGTGAAGGGCTCGTCCGGGGAAGTACTACCACCACGCCTTTTTCTGCCGCCAAGCAGCAACGCTGTGTTTCGGTTTGAAATGTGTGGTTGCCGGTGAAATTACAGGCACATAAGGCATTCTGTATGCCTCAAGTTGATGGACGCAGAGCAGTGCATCATAGGGCACGTTCCTATCGTGCGTGTCTTACGAGGTAATGCTTTGTTTTAGGTGATGGTTACCACTTAACATCAGGTGGCCCATCTGCTTGTTCCATCAGCTAGTTGTATAAAAAAGCATTTTTCGATAAAATCATTTTGAAACGTCTTCATAAAGCTAGATGTTGACTGTTGTTTGTTATACTGTTGACTTTGGTCGATAAAGTTTTTCATGAGCAAATTCTTTTTGCTATACAGTTTGCCGAAACATTTTCGACAAATTTTCGTATAAAATTATTTGCATTATCCCCAACAAATACTCGTAATCTGTACCCCAAGTATGAGTTGTGTTTACCATATTTGGTTTCTCGTTTTTCGTTCTTGTTCCGTGTTCATGCGGGTTTTGTATGAAGAGGCGATAGAGATACGGAACGATACCGATACGGAACTTTATGTTGCAAGTATAATGAAAATTAGTAGTAGAACATAAAGTTCCATATCGGTATCTCTATCGCGTCTTCATACAAAACCCGCAATGAACACGGAACAAAAACGAAAAACCAAATTATATGGTAAACACAACTCATACTTGTGGTACAGACCGCTTTAAAATGATAGCTATCTTTGTTGTTTCAGTTTTTTTTTAAAGGATGGCAACATTTTTAATCTGTTTGACTCCAGTGTATCTTTGGAGCCTTATCAGTGAATCTTTTTCTAATTATCGTCATACTAATAATTACCTTGTGAGATACCTGCCATATTTTATAGTACCGACGACATATTGTGAATAATTATTCCAAGGTTGTCTATTGATTTCATTGCCACACAAGTTGTGAGTACATTTACAATGCAGGTAACTATTTATTACCAATGTTCTGTTAATAACTTGCTTTGAATATTTTTGTGAGATGGCAACACAATAATTGTATTTTTACTATTGAATTGAATTGAAAGTATTTATTTCTTTTAAGAATTAGGTACAATTCACGTACAGAGAAAACTAAAGCTAATTAAATTTTGTGTGCCTTTCGCCATAAGGAGCAGCTTAATAGAGGTATAAAATAAAATATGCATAACACATCAATGCGAAAAAACATAAAATCTAAAGGTCCTAGTGGGTAGATTGTGCATTCAAAAATATGCATTAAGTAGGCGGTAGTTACACTTCGGTGTAGCGGTGGCTCGCTGTTGCCGCGATTATGTTATAAAGACAACGCCACAGTGCGCGATAAAGATATTTTTCCTATACCAAAGGCTTTGGTCGCGAGGAACTGGCAATAGATTCATCTAGCATATAAGACGCTTCAAAGTGATCCTTGTAATTAAATCTATTATATCTTTATTTCAGACTTAAAGTCCACAGATGAGTAATACAATTTTTTTTGACTGGTTCCTTAAAAGGCTGACAGAAAGCAGAATTAAATTAGTCACGTTCTTTTAGAAAACTAAAAACAGCTTTACCTATTAGTCTCCGTTCTCCGTGCTAGAAAAAACACAGCTCTAAGCTAAAGTTTTTCCTGAAATAAATCTAGATTGTCTATATGAGTCTAGATTACAAATGCACATAGCACACGAGCCCTGTCGTGATACATCTCAATTCAATGCGACCCAATTTCAACAAGACGAGGTAAGGGTCCACCCTCGCTATTCTATACTCTATCGCATTTTGTCTCAACGCTGTCTTCCAATAGTCTTTTTTGCGACGTTTAATAGTTTAAGGCAGTTCATTTAAGTTTCATGTAAATAATAGCTAATGGGAATAGGTAAAAAAATAGGCAAATCAGTCGAAAAAGTCAAGTCGGCGTCATTAGATCAGAGTGGCTACCTCAGAATTTTACTTCACAGGGCGTGTCCACACAGTACTATAAGTATTATGGATGTGACTAGATCCAAAAAGCTTATATGCCAACTCATGGCGGTTGCGTGCAGGCATAAGGGGTCAGAGCCTAAGACAATCGATTACTGCACTGTGCACGCGATTACCTATACGACAATTCGATCGGTTCGCTCACACGATTCGCAAAGAAAGCACTCCAAATAAGATTATGTGAACATCTACGATACGTATCATATACGTATCGTAGCCTGTTATCTTGTAATTCTACTTTTTTCTCCGTGCATACGTAAAGAAATATCTTGGTAATTAAAAAATTGCTCGGGTCGATTCTTTTTTTTAATAATTGTAGTCACTGCATCCCTTTTGCACAGTGATCGATAGGAACTAGATTTTCCCAAATCTTCCTAAAGCGCGCACGGACGTGATCTTTTTACGACTGTACATTGGGTGATCGACCAACGCGACCTGGTATCGTTGTCTGTAACGGTCAATAAGAGGTAAAATAAAATAAAAAATAATATAAAACGTAACAAACAGACAAACACACTGTCACGTTACTATTACTCAAAGTTACACGTGCTGAAATTAAAACATCACTTCGTCTTAATAGGCATCGTGATCTTTAACGGTGAATAAAAGGTAAAATAAAATGAAAAATCGTGCAAAAGTAACAAACAAACAACTCACTGTCACATTAATATTAGTGTGAGTGACACGCCGAAACAAAAACAATATAAAACGTCTGGTAACCATCGCACCAATAAAGAAACGAAATGAGAGTAATACCTAATAGTAGATTAGTAGCCAAGGGCTGTAAGGCATCAATTGCAGCCCGAGATAGTTCGAGGGTGCAATTGGTGCTTACACCCGAGCTAACTATTCTGCTTAACATATCGATTGTGAGGTAAGTAGGTTCTTATTACCTCCAAATGGGGCTTGTGGGTGACTAATTAGCGCTCTAGGGTAATAATGTAGCTAGAAAAGCCCTAGGGCGGTAAGTAACTAAAAAAAACACAAGTGATTGTTTTAGAACCTACTTACCGAACATGAGAGATGTAAAGCTCAATTGTGTGTCTATATCTGCCGATAAACAGCGTTGCTGTGTTTCGGTTTGAAGGGTTACCGGTGAAATTACAAGCACATGAGGCTTAACATCTGTATAACTCAAGTTGATGGACGCTGGGTAGTGCATCATAGGGCACCTTCCTATTGTGCGTGACTTGCGAGGCAATGCTTTGTTTAAGGTGATGTTTACCACTTAACAGGGGTTCTGCCAAAAACAGAAAGATAAAAAAATATTTATTTGTCACACAAACATTTAAGTGGACCTAAATTTAAAAGCTAGTAACTAACTACCTAATAGTATAATATAACCTGAAGAAGAGACAAGTAAACGTAAAAAGAGAGAGATAAAGCAATGAGAATAAAAACAAAAAAAAAAGGGCGGCCCTTATCATTGCCTCTCACTCTTACACTATCGTTAACATTAGTCACCTCTCACTTGCACTCGTGAAAGGTTAGGCGCCTCTACTTATGATTCGTTTATTTATTGGCAAGTGATATACCAAAGCATGGACGAACAGCGATACCATTCACAATTTTTCGTTCCCAATACAGATGCTGAATTATTTATTAACTTGACGGTGTTTGTTTGCATATCGTTGTTACCAATACATTTGCTGCTGTATTTATTTATGATGGCTTAATGTCTGACTATACCTAACAGTGAAAAAAAATTTTTTTTTTACTTGTAATCTCGGAATACTTTTGTTAGATATCCTCTTAGTTACCTACTGTACTAAGAAAAGAGCCTTCCGATCCTAAAGTTGTGTGTTCAAAACTGGTTTTCTGTTCAAAAATGTGTATGCACAGAGCCAGTACTCTCAAACGGTGAAGGAAAATAGTGCGGAAACCGGCAAAGATTTCCTCACTATGTTTTCGCTGAGTTTTTGAGTTGCCACTGCGCGGTATGCGAGACAGCGATAACTTGACTATGGAACGATTATTCAGTTGATACGCAATGTAGCTCTAAATGTCAATGTCAAACCTTCGCCTATATACAGATACTAAGCCTCATTTGCCTGTAATTTCACCGGTGCATCCTTCAAACCGAAACACAGCAACGTTATTTTGCGGCAGTTTTTATTATTTTTTATTGTTTAATAGCTAGACGTTTGACTGCCACCTCACCTGATGGAAAGTGAAGATGCAGTCTAAGGTGGAGCACGCTAAGCTATAATCCATTTGTTCACTCTTGTCTTAAATATTCCTAAGTTATATCGTTCCGGAAATACCGACGACGGTAAAGTGTATTTGCGTGATGATAGTACTTCCCCGGACGAGGCCTTCACTACGAGCTCTGCTACAAATAAAAGCAAGATAACTTGTTTATTTTAAACCCGATGGAGGGTCCATGTGATACTTACTTACAGTTGTTTATTATGTACCTATGTATCTAAACTAAACCATGCGTAAAGCAGTAAGAAATGTATTGTGTATTGAGTATTGAATTTAAATAGATAATGATAAATCCGTGCTGGGATTGTGTAGATGTCGTGTTATCGCTAGAAGGCAAACATTGTAGTTGTTAGTGTAATGCGTCGTGCGCCGACACTTGGCAAGGTAGTGCTAATCGTAACGGAAGGCCTGCGCCTGCGCACCCATCTAGTTTTATAAATCGTTGCGTGACTGTAGCCTAGAGCTTCATTATTATAATATGGTATACGGTAGCAAGCCGTCAGTTTATTGCCTGTTCTTCTAGGCTAGGTCGCCTGGAACTGGCACCTAGATTCACCTAGCTTTAAGACGTTTCAAAGTGATCCTTGCGATTCAACTAAATAAGTACTTATTGACTTTGACTTTTGACTTCTGATTGATCATCAATGCACAATAAATTCAAAAACCATTTTTTTTTAATTGATTTGTAATTTTTCTAGGTAACGCCAACAGCACAACACAGTAGGTAAACATTCATAAAAATTGTTACAAAAAGTCTATAAAATGTGTGTCAATTACACGCATGTACAACATTTGCGATATAAATCTTCATTCTTAGAATATAATTGTTTTTTGCGATTGACTGGTTTCATAACCACATGCAGTGATTTTATATCTTTAAATTTTTTTATTATGCGCAAGTGAAATAGTGACAACACTATCGATCTTCTGTTTGAGCCAGTCAGTCAGGTTAACTTCAACGAGAAACAAGCAAAATGGAGAAACAAACACACAATGTTTACCTAACTGGGCAAAGGTCGTTTTTGTATTCAAAGTAATCGTCGAAAACCATCATTGTCGTCATGACAACTTAGACACTGTCACGTACACTACTCGTTTACTATCGCAGTTTGTGTAGTTCGTAGTTTTCGGTAGTTTTCAGCCAGCAATGGTAAGCTACCTGGAATAAACGCAGCATTGCAATAGGTTGTGTAATATGACCTTCAATGCCCACCGTTAGCCTTCTATGCAATGAGGTTGAGGAGAAGAACAATGATGTCGTAATTATTATGTTTATGGTTAAAATATTATTGTTTTAGTAATGTTTATGAGTATAACAAATCTATAATAAATTGTTTTCAATATTATTATGTCAAAGTAGATTTAGCAGTAGTTCTTTTAAGAGCACTAAGTTTTTTGCCTGTTCTTCTAGGCTTGGTTGCGTGGAAGTGGCACCTAGGTTCACACAGCTTTCAGACGTTTCAATGTGATCAAGGGCGTCGCCAAGGGGGGCCAGGGAGGGGCAGCTGCCCCCCCCCCCCCCCCTAGTGATAAAAAAAATGTAGCCAACTGCAAAGAAACCGAAGGCCTAAGGCCTAAGTTGGAACCATTCCTATTACAATCGATATAGAGGCAAAGACTCGCGCTACAGGCTGTAAAGATTCTTGCTCTTGACTGTACCTACAATTCATATTTTTCTCAACCTCCATAATGTTAACTTGCCCCCTGGGCCATGGGCTGGCGACGCCCTTGAATGTGATCCTTGTCATTCAACTGAATAGATACTTACCTTTTGAGTTTGACTTTATGCCTATTTCTGCCACCAAGCAGCATACTGTGTTTCGTTTTAAAGGTGTGGGTGAATTTACAGGAACATGACGCTTGAAATATGTATGCCTCAATTTGATGGACACAGGGCAGTGCATCGTAGGGCACGTTACTATTGTGCGAGGTTTTTTCAATAAGCAACGACTCATTTCATTGCTATTGCTGTCGTTACGGCTTGTTTTTAGATAATTGATCCGCCGCTCTAAAGGCCGCCAATGTTTTATGCAATTTTAATGTTCTTGTCAGATTGATAGAAGTAGATATGAAACGCCATAATACCATGAAATCAAATGAAGCGATAAGTATCAAAAGAGATATTATGCGCATATTCAGCGTAATGCCTTTAAATCTATTCCGGAAACGAGGGGCTTGAATTCTTTTTTTTTCCTTTTTTGTTTGCATCGAACACCGGATAAGGGTGGCCGTAAATTACTTGGGTTTATAGATCTTGTTGAATATGAAATGAAAAAGTATTAATTCGATTCAAAAATATTAATCTCATGGCTATCGTCTTCGAATACGGTCGTGCACCAATAGATTTTTTTCTTTGAAAAAATGTGCGCAGTGACATGACTCTCAAACGGTGAAGGAAAACATCGTGAGGAAACCACTTAGTATTCCAGCAGCGGCGATGGGCTTGTAACCTGTCACGTGTGGTATACCAACCACTGCAAAATGTGGGCATGTGCCAAGCTACTTGGACGTACCTCTGACTATCCCTTTAAGGAATCTTGAGTTAGTACTTGATATTAAGAAATCTGAGAAGATATCTACCGTGCCTGGGGGTCAAAGTGATCAGTGTTTCTGGATAGAATATGAGAAAGCTTTTTGTCCGTATTGTCACCCTACAACGCACCCCATATAATATCCCCTGTCTATACATCACTGTAGCAACTTCCTACGCGCCTCTCGAAGCTTCATATTGGCAATAACGCACATTTACCAACCCCCGGAGCCACCCCCATTTAATAATCCACCAAATTGCAACAATGTTAATATTTTGGTCAGTACAGACTATTTTTCGATTTGTTTTCACATCAACAGACCGTCTCGACCGGTCAGAGAACGCCTTCAGAGCCAAATACCGTGGGTTCGAATCTGGTTAAATTAAATGGATTTTATATTAATAGATTTTTGATTTTTTTTAGTTTTTATACATATATATAGCTGATGGAACAAGCAGATGCCCCATCTGATATTAAGTGGTAACCATCACCTATAACAAAGCATTGCCTCGTAAGTCACGCACGATAGGAACGTGCCCTACGATGCACTGCCCGTGTCCATCAAATTGAGGCATACAGATGTTAAGCCTCATGTGTCTGTTATTACACCGGCAACCACACTCTTCAAACCGAAAAGCAGCAACGCTGCTTGGCGGCAGAAAAAGGCGTGTTGGTAGTACTTCCCCGGACGAGCCCTTCACGAAGAGCTCTACTACTCTTTAAATAATAATAAACTACTTATAAATTAATAAATTAATTGATTTTTCTATATTAATTGATGAATTGTGTATGAATTAACCAGAAAGTCATCATTAGGTATCTGTAAAGAATATTAATTATATACCTACCTTAAGAATCAAGATAATTGAGGGAATGTCTACCGTGCCCGGGGATTAAGATGTCACCTTATTTTATTTTATTACAGTCACTTGCAGACAAGTGGTATTATCGCAAACACACAGGGATAATCCACAAAGGATTACGAACAATATCGCGTACACTCAAAACCTATTGTACCGTACCAACTGTTAAGCTATCCATGGTCTACTCTACCGTACTAACTGGTAGATAATCTACGGCACTACGCACAGATGTAATCCGTCATGACGCCCTCTGACGTCGACGTGTCGGATCAAATTATGCGCTCAACGCTAATCCACGCGGTGCACGCTATTTTCTACGCCATAAGGTTCAAGTTCCGCCGGCACGAATGCACAAGTTCCGTTGTAAAATTTCATTAAGATATCCCTGCTGTTTTTTGTTCGGTATCGCTGTAATGGTTTCTTTCTTTATAAATGTGATGGGCCACAGTCTGCTGAGGAATATAGGTTAAGTGCTAAGGACAAGCATTAGGAAAATGACCGGGTGAAATTGAAAATTTGGAGGGAAATGGGGATGACTTGGATTTAGATAATCGAATTAATGTAAATGTTTTATGCTGAAATGTTCTGTTGCTTGAACATGGAAAAATATTTTGAATTTGGAATTATTTTAGGCTACAGTCTTGGTTCAGTGGCGACCTCGTCGCAGATATATTATTATCTAAGGGAAAAAGTTGATGCTAAAATAAAAATAATTCAATAATTCTTCTTCTTGTCGTGTCGTTCTTTATTATTCTTTCGAAACAGTGTGGTGAAAGGATTTCATGTGTGCCCAAGGGCGGATTTAAGTGGCCCATGAAATCAGAGTTGTTAAAATATATGAATAAAATAACAGAAAGAACATGAGGGAAACTCTTGTCTATTTCTGGCTGGAATTGCGAATTTTGACAGTCATTGTTGATTTTTTTGCCCGTCTTGTGCCCCAGAAAAAAATCCTGGATCCGTCCTTGTGTGTGCCTCAAAGAGGTTTAGGTTATTTTTTGTAATTTCGGTCACAATGACTGAATCAAGATGTACTTACATGTACATCAATCGCTGAAGTATTTTATGAACACGAACCGTTACTTTCCTTCTAAAATAAATAAATAAAGCAGAATTAACGAAAATTAGAACTAATTCTACTAACGGGCTGTAGTGGCAAAGGCGCCCCTTATTAACAACAGCAAGTTAATACGGATAACAGTTAAATAGAAAACACGAAAAGGTAGTTCGAAAAATAATTTTGCCATTGATCTAGAATATGCGCTGATTCGATTTTGCATCATAATTTCTATTTAAATAATTTATCCCTGACTAAAACCACAGCTTTATAAGAAGAATTTGTACATTATTATGTACTTATGTAGATAGATAGATTGAAAATAATTTATTGCACACCACATAATAATTACACATAACAGAACAAAAAAAACCGGCCAAGTGCGAGTCGGACTCACGCATGAATTATCTATAACCATTATCTACCATTATCTATAAAAACGGCAAAAAAAACACGTTTGTTGTATGGGAGCCCCCTTATATATTTATTTTATTCTGTTTTTTAGTAGTATTTGTTGTTATGAGATACAGACGGACAGATAGACAGACAGACGGACGGACAGCGGAGTCTTAGTAATAGGGTCCCGTTTTACCCTTTGGGTACGGAACCCTAGAAATCATCTGAGTGTTATACAATGGGCGGTCTTATTTTTAAAAGATTCTAGAGGTAATGTCAAGTTCTAATGAATAGGAGATTATTATTATGTTTAGATAATTTAATATTGTCAGGACTAAGGACTAACCATTTATAGATTCAATACATAATGTACCTAGTAAGGATGTAGCAAAGTGTGTCCTAAAAAGAACCAGTGAGATAAAGAAGAACCATAAGACTAAATGGGAATCGTACAAATCAAAGTCTTGATTGCCAAGGTGGGCGGGACGAGGTGTGACGTGGATTGATTTAGGACAGAATTTAATAGGCCCACCTTTTTATACGTTTTCTTTATACATGTTGCTGATAGCACAAGCTAATGGCCCGCCTGATGTTAAGTGGTTACAATCACCTATAAGCAATCAAAATCAAAATCAAAATCAAAACGGTCTTTATTCAGTACAATCACAAGGATCACTTTGAAACGTCTTATATACTAGGTGAATCTATCGCCAGTTCCTCGCGACCAAAGCCTAGAAGAACGGGCAAGAAACTAACGGCTTGGTTTCTAGCGTTTTTTTGTATGATCATTAGCATCAGCATTACTATACCCTAATAGCGTTGTCTCGCAAGTCACACACAATATGAACGTGCCCTACAATGCATTGCTCATCGTTCAACATCCTGAGGCATACCTGAAGTGTTTTTTTACATTGATACGTGTAAAAAATCCATTCGCAAAATCTAGATATACGCACCGCTTCTACTCGTACGTTGAGACGAAATTGTTTTAATAAAAAATATAAATATTAGTGGAGATTCAACTTTGCACTGTCTAGGTCTAGCCCCAAACGAAGTTCCCCACATAGCTCAGTTGGTAGTAGCACTACCTTCTGCTGTAGATAGTGAGTTCGATCCCCATCGAGATCAAACATTTCATTTTATGTATTGAACATAAAATACCTAAGCAAAAGACTGAACTAACTAAATTATAAAACAAAA
Source organism: Chloroclysta siterata (assembly GCA_932294275.1). NCBI lineage: Eukaryota > Metazoa > Arthropoda > Insecta > Lepidoptera > Geometridae > Chloroclysta > Chloroclysta siterata. The sequence goes on along the minus strand of OW028604.1, from coordinate 2,886,993 downwards.
CAAGACCAACCACCTTACCAGCGAGAGACGGCTAGCTAATAGCAATATTTATATCACCACATGAATATTGTAGGTACATTTGTACGCCACCTGAAAATAATCGTCGAACAATTCAAGCGAGCTCAATCGCCCCGAAGATTGACGTACCTACACCGTCCCACATTAGTTTTGCATCGGCATTCGGGAACCAAACCCCACAACACTGCTAACTGACATCACTATTTATACCACACTGACCACTCTAACCGGACCTATGCCACCTGGAGTAAATCCCAACTCTTCAAACCAGATGAGAAGCTAGAAGGGCCAGAGTAAAATGGACATGCCGAAGCTACGTCTGCTAACGACCTATGCGTCATACTGTATTTTTTTTAGGTATTTTAAGACAATAGACTCGGCGAAAACAATATGCAGTCCGGTTAATGGATCGTCGATGTGCTCTTCATGTTACGAGTGGTATATGAGTGTCAAAAAAGCTCTACGAGTTTTTAGGTCAGCTTTTATTGTGAATGTTGGACGTATTTTAGATGTTTCAAGATTTTCTTACTTAATAATTTTGTAAATGACAATAAACTTATTATGTTAGAAACAAAATATTGTTATTATTAGATAGCCCTTTTAGAAGATTAAGGTTTCTTGTGATTTTTTTATGCTACTTATTACAAAAATATGTTGGTACTACTTTCTGCACCAACATAGGTATCATTTAACTTTCTGGCTAGTTTCATCATCATTTCTTGCTAGTTTGAAGTCCGCACTGACTGACATATCCTCTAATTATTTCCTGGAAGAATGATGTTGAGCCCTCTCCATCCACTGACTTCCGGCAATCATCACAATTATAGGATGAGAATTATAAAAAAACTAGCGACCCGCCCCGGATTCGCACGGTTATTGTGGGTTATCCCTAAGACATTATGCTTGTATTATACATATAAACCTTCCTCTTGAATCACTCTTTCTATAAAAAAACACCGCATCAAAATCCGTTGCGTAGTTTTAAAGATTTAAGCATACATAGGGATATAGGGACAGAGAAAGCGACTTTGTTTTAAACTATGTAGTGACTAAAAGATTCGACATTATAATCAATGTTTCGTCAAATAAATTCAGAATCCTGAAGCTTTTTCCTGAGGCAGATAGGTACTTCGTGAAACTACTTAACCCTTGTGTTCGTTAATGGCAGTTTCGTTGCATTGTAGGAGCCGAGGTTTCCACTTAGCACTTAAGGGTCTCTTGTCAAGTAACTTGAATGACGAATGACACTTCTGTACACACGGTACGGTAGGTGCCTACTTTCATAACTCCGTGCGAGTCGCCTCACGAGTGGCTGTTAGACAAAACTTAAATTTACAAAAGTTTACATTTGTAAATTTTACTTTCTTTTCTTCACACCAGTTTTTTTATACCTACTTGCTGTAGGAACAATCATATGGTCTACCTGATTTTAAGCGGTGACACGATGTGACCGTGCCTCAGCAAAACACAGCCATGTCTTTTTTTTAATCCTACTAGCTTATGGAACCATCTGATGGCCCACCTGATGTTAAGTGGTAACCATCACATATAACAAATTATTGCCTCGTAAGTCACGCACGATAGGAACGTGCCCTACGATGCACTGCCCTGCGTCCATCAAGTTGAGGCGTCCATCACTATTCCTAATAAAATCCATGAATTCCGATTTGAAGGGTATGGTGCTTTAACAATTACTGGCAAGAGACTAGTATTGTCTTTTTTTCCAAAAAAAATGCAGTAAAGCTGTTGACAATTTGATTGCAGGTGAAATTCGAAACGCCCAATTTTATTACACATGTCAGGTCTCTGATTTCACAAAATAAATCAATATTTAATGTTTAGTTGGATGTGTATCTGTAAACATAGTTATTTGTATTGAAGATATACAATATCATTGAGGTCTGTGAGCCACCAAAGCGTTTACGCATCTGAAAGACTTTAAAGCGTAACAGAAAATATATGGAGACATTATATCCAAGAGTGGACTGATGTTGTAAAATGTGTGCGTAAAGAATAGATAACAGTGGGTACTGCGCGAACCAATGTTTCTATTATCTACCTACTTGTTTTTTTATAAATGTTGGTTTTGGTCCAACTGACCCTTATAAGTTTATCAAATGAAAGAAAGTTATTGTTTTTACCTTCTTACTATGCTTCTTCTTCTAATTCTTCCTATGCTTCTTACTATGCAGTAATTTTAATTTTAAGTTTACATAAAAAATTAACCCTACTATTGTTCTGTGTTTAAAAAGTGTAACAGCTCGAGTTAGTGCCAACGCCTCGCGCCATGAGCCTGATTGAGGCGCGCTTAATTCCTACCCCCCACTGTTTCGAAAGAATTAGTGACAAATTTACAAAATAGTGGCAAAATATAAGACAAGGAGATTAAACTTTATGCAGTGCGGCGCTTCAGTGGACACTGCGCTTAATCATTGAGTTGGAAGATAGAATTACACAAATTTTATTGAGGTCATATATCGTGGTGCTTCCTCTTTTAGATCTGTCTTTTTCTTTGCAATTTTAATAAATTAGCTGAAAATGAACATTCATTTCACTTATGAAGTGATAATCTTGCTGTTTACCAATTTAAATAGGTATCTATTATGTGCTGACGCATTTATCATCTACCTTTATCTTCGTTCACGTGTTATGTAAGATATTGGCAATTAGAGTCACCTAGCTTTAAGACGTTTCAAAGTGATCCTTGTGATTTTATTGAATAAATACCTTTTGACTTTGACTTTTTTCTTGTCGTGTAATTATTCTTTCGAAATAGTGTGGTGAAAAGATTTTACGTTAGGTACGTAAGTAGTAGTCGTTTTTGAATAAATTGTATTACATACCCTGAAACGGTTAAGTTGTCCACCAGATCACCACACCTTTTTCTGCCGCCAAGCAGCAATGCTGTGTTTCGGTTTGAAGAGTGTGGTTGCCGGTGTAATTACAGGCACATGAGGCTTAACATCTGTATACCTCAAGCTGATGGACGCAGGGCAGTGCATCTTAGGGCACGTTCCTATCTTGCGTGACTTACGAGGCAATGCTTTGTTATAGGTGATGGTTACCACTTAACATCAGGTGGGCAATCTGCTTGTTCCATAAGATGGTTGTAAAAAAAAATAAAAAAAAAAGATGTTGAGTGATTACCTCTTAATTTATTATTTATTTAAGTTGTCTGGAAGTGATCGCTTTCAGCGATTAGACCACTCATTGTACTTTTTATTCTATTGCTTCAGACTGCCCATTGTACTTTTTTATTTTATATCTGTCCGATTCCCACCTAGAACAAATATTTCTGTGGTAAATATATGTGTTTGTTCTCTGTCTGGATGTTAATATATATTATAAGTATTTATTTACAAAAAAAAAGTATTTACATATTAAATCAGCTCTTTGGTTCCCATATAGGAACCAAAGAGAAGTGTTGAAGTGTACTTTTGTTAAGTTTGTTGTACAGTAAAGTATTTTAATTCATTCATAGTGGAGCCCCCTCGACTGAAAACAAAAGATGGCGGCGCTATAGAGTCATGACTATAAGTAGATGTCTTGACACCTGTCAATCAATGTTTGGCACTCATTCGGCATCCGCGGTATTCATGTCAGATGATGCATTGATTTGGATGTCCCCCCCTCTCCCCCCCTCGTTACCCCCTCCACGTTGTAAGGGCCGTAAGAAGACTACTTACTCACTGAAAGCCCTGAATAAATAAACATAGCTCTGTAGGTAACCATGGGTACCTAAGAGAAAGCTACACATAGCCAAAGAAAACTGAGGCTTACTGTTAGGGGTAGAGCCCTGGTGGTCCAGTGGTAGCGATCTTGCCTTCCGATCCTAAGGTCGTGGGTTCGAAACCGGTCGTGCCCCAAAGAGTTTTTCTGTTCAAAAATTATGCGCACAATGCCAGTACTCTATAACTGTAAAGGAAAACATCGTGAGGAAACCGGCATGTCGTAGAACTTAAAAGTTCTATAACATGTGTCAAATGCTCGAAAGGAGAATCTTGAGCCGCACTTAAAATTTCAACCAACCTTTACAACCTTTCACCACACTGTTTCGAAAGAAACTAGTGACACTACAAGAGAGAGAAAGAGACTGTAAGGGGTCAGAGATATGTCAAAATATTACAGTTGACACATAGGTACCCACATTTTGACTGAAATCTAGACTGAATAAGTTTTCAATATTTGGTATTAAAAAAAAAGGAGTTTCAAAGTTTTTATGGAAATAGCTTCACGCAAAAAGAGGTAGTAAATTTAAAAACTAGTAAATTTAAATAGTTTTAAGAAGTAAAAGAAGTAGGTTTTTGTTTCATAAATGAATCATTTTGTTTACAAACACAATTTTCTCAGCCTAAATTATTATTTCTAATATTTACCGACTAGTTCGGAAAGGCGTTGTCTGAATGGTAACTGTCTTTCATATTTCAATTTAGCCGTCGTTCCTTTGATCTATCTATTTTCGAAAGATGGCCGCGGAAATACATTACACGAATGTCAAAAATATAAAAATACAGACCGGGAAAGCTATTTGTAATGCGCGCCGCAGAAATGTCCACTAATAAACTAAAAAACACTAGAAAAACGCGTGCGTATCTGTCTGTGTGTGAGATCGTCAGACCTAGGTCATGCTACCATCGGACCACAAGACGTACGAAAACGAGACAATCATCCATGCCAGTGGCGTAGCTATCGTAGGGCTGGGTGGTGCAGTGCACCAGGGCCCCGGAGCTCAGGGGGCCCTCTTACCTAAGCTTTGAAAAGAGAGCTAGAAAACCTTGAGCCTGCTCACAATTTTTTTTTATGTTAAATTTTAAATGCCAATATAAGTTCAAGCTATGTGGAAAGAGGGGATGAGGGCCTGATTCTTTCTCTATGCACCGGGGCCCTTGTCCACCTAGATACGCCAATGATCCATGCGTACGAAAATCAAGCGCGGATCCACCGTTGTAGGCACGATGGGTATGCCCACCACTCAAATGGACATGTGACGTCACACACACAGTGTTCGCGCCACGGCTTTGCCCAAGTGGAACTATACACTGTACTTCATTTTGGTCAGGGCGTCATATATTTTGTAAACATCTCCTTATTTTTTTTTTATTGTCTGATTACTAGACGTTTGCCGTTTCCTTTTTAGGAATGCACTATACTCGATCATGAGCGAATTCATGTTCCGACTCGCACTTGGCCGATTTTCGGGTGGCTGTGACCACATCCTTTGAGGACGTGGACGGAAATGAGATACACGTTACTATTGTGCGTGACTTACAATGCTTTGTTATAGGTGATGATTACCACTTAACATCAGATGGGCCATCTGCTTGTTCCATCAGCTAGTATAAAAAAAAACGAAGTCCACGCGGACAAAGCCGCGGATAAAGCTTGTGCGATATTCGTAGAAGTTCACCAAGTGTGTAGCCAAAGTTAATTGATAGTGTTGGGCCATGACAGTAGCGGTTTTTCAATTACATCTGATTATCACAACTGGTTTTATGTTGTTTGATAAAATCTACTTACTCTTTTCAAAATATACTGAAACTGGATTGTGTTGGACACGTGCCTAGCGCAATCCCAATACAGAACAAAAAGCATTTGAATTATTTCGAAGAATTTATGAGCTACAATGACTAGAGGTTGATGATCCACCTCTGATAAATTTAACCTTTTAGCCCATAAGGCAAGCCGTCGCGTGATCAGCCCAGGCGATGGTGGTGTGGTTATACAGACAGCTATTCTAATGACAAGGGTCTAGACAAGATCCACTATCTGTTTGCAGAACACGCCTGCGGATAGATAAATTGTGTGAAAATTACATTAACTTATCAGACGCTCACGCCTAACTAATTTCATTTTCATACAATTGATCTTTCCGTGTTCTGCAAACAGAAAGTGGACTCTAGACTCCTGGTCAGTGAATCATAAGTTACCTAAATCGAAGCTGAATATTGCCATGTCAATATAAAACTTGTCTTTATGTTGAGAATAATTAGAAATGAGATCGAAACTTGAATTTGATTAATTACGTGAATAGTGTGGGTTCTAGCCCCGCCTAGTCACCGCGTTGGCAATACGGCAACACTTGCTAGGTGGCGTTGGACACGGACAGCGGCCCAGACTCGTTTAATACGATATTTGTGTTTTAATGGATATTTTTTTTTCTTTTTTATTTTAGTTATAATGAATAAACCGCCTTTGACTACAATCTCACCTGATTGTAAGCGACGATGTAGTCGAGTCGAGTCGAGTCGTTGGAGCAGAACGGTCTAGAAGACACCTATTCACTCTAGCCTTGAAGAGATTTAGATTGTAGTGGTCAGGAAAAACAGACGACGGTAATAAGTTCCACTCCTTAGCAGTTCGCATAATGTAGCTAGAAGCAAATAATATCGTGAAGTTCCTGGGCACATTCCCCGAAATGTCACCTGTAGAAGATCGATAGGCAAGCAACTTTGCGACGGTGTTCGAGAATCTGGATATATAAAGTATCCCGCTGATAGGTTTTTCACGGTGGTCGCTAGGAACTGGCGGTATGTTCACCTAGATGTTACAAAGTGATCCTTGTGATTGTACTTAATAAAGACCGTTTTGTTTTTGATTTTTTGACACGCTGTGTTCGTAGCCACACTCAACCGCGGAGGTAGGACTCAATTATCGCGCGTCACGTCACTCACTTAACGAACACTTCCCGCCGTCCGATTAGCTCGGTTCTTTGCCGGCATTGTTTGCTATCACTTTGTTAATGCCAATCTATATTACCTTTATCACTTAAGTGCAAAAAAGTGAGTGTGAATATAAATAATGCTGTAGCTGAGGCGGGCTTCTAACTACTTCTATTTATCATCCCGTTTTTTTTTGTAAAATATCAGAAACTAATCTCCACATAATTGGTAACTAGCTTAAAGCTGATTTCACCATGCTCTGTTAGTTACTAATCAAGGATTAACAGATCGTAAAATCTAACCTTAGATGTCAGACGCGTACATTTTGACATATTTAACGGCCCTTTAATCCTTTGTCAATCTAACAGAGCATGGTGAAATCAGCTCTTAATATAACCGTGGGTGAAATCCGCAGTTTTACCTGGGTGCTGTAAAGTTAGCTTATTTGAAAAGTAGCTCATCTTAAATGCTATTCCAGGCCACGAATTATATTTAGTCCGCATTTCATCCAAATCAGTTCAGTTTTTGCGGGTCAATTGTGACCCAAACATCAAAATCATAATATTTTTAATATCAGCAGGAAATGGGATTCAAATAAACTTATTTTAATTGAACTTACTATCTGTACTTACTTATTTGATCAAAAAAGGTCAACAATTTAATATGCCCGCTTAAAAATTAAATTAATAGTACATCGTTAACCCGAGGTAAACACTATGCTTTTCATTACGAATACAAGGAAAGTAAAAATAAAAAACATGAATTAGCTAAAGAAAAAATGAGTGAATTGTAGTAGATCCAATCCATGCTGCATTCTAACCAAAGAGTTTTTATGTTCGATGTCCTTTGGTGTTATTGTTAAGTAGCTACTTATATTATATTTACGAAAAAGGTTAAAATTGCATGTTTCATTAAAAAGAAAGAAATTAAATATTTTTATTAAGAGAATAGAGGGCTACAATTATAAAACCTATTAAAAAATCCATTACAGTTTTCACTAACTTGGCTGAATAAGTACCTCTTTGGTAAAAAACCTCTTTAGTTTACGAATGTCAACAGAAGGTCAAAGGTCATACTGTTGACATTCGTAAACCAAAGAGGTTTATTTTCCTAGGAAATGTGAAAATATAACTATTTTTTTTTTAATAATTTGACAGGTGTCAGTTGAAAATAATTCTCCCTAGGGCTGAAAGTATTACTTTCAACCCGCTCCTCAGGCAACTTCAGACCTAATTTCAGAGTATGATCAATAAAAAAACTATTTCAAACGTATTTCTCAATCTCCTTTTATTCAAGCTGGCGTAGTCAACTTTTTATTGCTTTTTGCGTACAAGCACATTTCACATCAGTAAAATATGCATCGAAAGTCCGAAACAGTACGATACCGCCGCCGCTGTGACATCGACATCGGTCGCAGTCAGTCGCGTTTTTCAGTGATTTATTATTAGTTGCGGTTAGTTCCGACAACAGTACGGAATGTATGGACAACTACTGTTATTTCGTACAATGCCTATTTTTTTGTATTACACTAGCAACTCGCTTCGGCCTGGCGTGAGTAGCAGAGCATAATTTCACATACCTACATATAAAAAAATTGTTTTGAGGTATTTTTGGTACGGTCCAGTATTTTAATTTTAACTACAGGATTGGCTGAAATAAATACGTAACAGATTAAATAAAAATCTATTGGTTTTTAGGTGTTTATGGTATGGTCCTGTATTTTAATTTCGGGGTTGCCTGAAATAAATTTATAATTCAAGCTCCCAGTCGGGATAATTTATCCCGACATCATCAACAATAATCGTCATATTTCAGCCAATTACACAAAATCATAATGAATATTACACCAAAACCTTTCTCATGAATTACTCCAATTATTGGTGAAAACTATATGAAAATCCGTTTGATAGTTTTTGAGTTTATCGCGTTCATACGGACAGATGCGGCGCTGCTTTGTATTATATGTACCTAGTGAAGCTTGATGAATGCATTGCCATGGGACTGAACCACAGACTGAACTGTCTGTATCCACTCGAACTTTTCCGATTCACTGTCGAACCATAGCATAGTCATCATCATCATCTTAAAAATTTGCATTTTATACTTAATCGTCTTACTGGAAAATGTCATCGCTCATTAGTACCTAATGGTTCTTCTCTCCATTTATGGCTCCTGTCCGTCATTCGACAGACAATCTTGCCAGCGTCAAGGAATTTGTATCGAATACTTTTTTGTCAAGTCAGTCCATAGTCAAGTCGGCCGTCTAAAAATGGTGGCGGTTTTCTTCAAAACATTTTCGGTCAAATCAGGATATCACCTAATACACTTTCATTCCAAATGTTTACACTTTGTGCTAAGACCTCAAGTAATGTTGGTTAAAACGCCACCGAAATTACACAACGCAACTCAAAATAACACTAGAAACACAATTAAAATGAAAAAGCTATTTGGTTCCCAAAATGTCAGAAAACATTTGGTAATGAAAAACAGTGACATTAGTACGTTTGAATAAAAAAAAAATGACGTATTTTGAAAATTAAAATAGGTTAAATAAAAAATCAGTATAGCAAACTCCATATCCGTGTCGGTTTGTCTATCTGCATTAGTATATCTCGTAAAATAATATGTACTTAATAGACCAATTATATGTATATTTCACACTCGTAATTTTGTTTGCGTATTATCACATTGACCATGGATTTTAAATTACAAGATTGGATTTTGGGAATCCCTAGTATTATAATTTGTTTAGGTATTGAATTTGATACATCATATACTATACTTATATATACTACTATACGATACTTTGTCCACTAAATGCTAATAATTATTTCATATTTGTTTCAGGTAAGTCGAGCTACGCTTTTTTTGCACTTGTTGGTAAGATTAGTTTAAGTACCTAAGTAAGTATATTTTTTTATACAATATCAAAACAAAATCTTTGAGCAAGTTGGCTCAATTTATTAGGAGCATCAATTCGTGTCAAAATTATCACGACGTCAGTCCAAATAAATTATTGAAAAACTAAATAACGTTATAAAACAAGACTCAATTCAGAAAAACAAATATTAATAAAGTTTTTAAGCTAGCACATAAATTTACGGTACAGTAATGGCGCTTAACCGCATAATCGTAAACGGACTTAGTGTTAAATGTGACACAAAAATAAATGCACCAACATTAATCATAATGTTTATGATGTGTGTAACTTTAAAACTGTCAAACAAACTGTCAAACAAACTGACATTCGGTAAGAGTTGTTTACTCTCTTGTGACACAGCGTCTTAAGCGCTGACGCATTGTTATTAGAAAAAAAAATACTGGCGGGTATTTTATGACAGCCCTCACAGCTCAGTTGGTAGTAGCTCTGCCTTCTGCACTGTAAGCCGTAGGTTCGATCTCCAACGAGAACAAATATTAGTGTATTGAACATATACATTGTTCTCTGTCTGGGGATTGTTAATGTATTGTAAGTAAGTATTTATAAAAAAAGCATTTTAGTATAATATGGTTCCTATAGCATAAGTTTTGCTTATTTTGGGGCTAGATATAGCTGTGTGGTAGAATCTCCACTAGTATTCAAATTCATTTATCTACCAAAAATAGAAGTTTACCTACAAGGGTTGCTGATGGACCTCGCACTAGGACAAGCCTGTATCGCAGGAGGCCAGAGTACAAAAAACACGATTTACAGATAGATTAAGAATTATAATAATAATAATAAAAAGAATTTATTTCCAGTAAAAGGTTACACAAAAATACAAAAGTACAGTAGTAGTGGTATCTAAATTTAATTTACTTATAAAAGTGTATAAACCTTTGTAATATCTTTGCATAGACACCTCGCTCTAACTAAGTATAATATACTTGTATGTAGACGCGAGTGATCACTGCTTCGGCTATTACTCTAGTTGTATTTAATGTCTTTAGTAATGAGAGTGGCAGGAGTGGTAGAGCTAATAATTTTACCTACATTATTCTGCTGTTTATTGGAAGTAATCCTACACGTGATTATTATTTATTTTTAGGGCCATCTGGCCGCAAACCTAGCAAAGCTTCTTCTGCATGTACTTTCACCGGCAACCACACTCTTCAAACCGAAACACAGCAACGCTGCTTGACGGCAGAAAAAAGCATGGTAGTACTTTCCCGGACGAGCGCTTCACAAAGAGTTCTACTCTTAAAATTACAAGAAGTTCTGTGAAACAAGAAAGGATAGACATATCTCGTCGGAGTGACAAACGCATTGCAATCTCGTGCGACGCGACGCCGAAGCTGCGAGATGTTGTCGCAATTATTTAGAAATATCTCTGTTGCGCTTCCTTTGCACTGCAGTTTATCTAGAAACTAGCAGCTTCTCGCGGCTTCGCACGCTTTAATGTGGTGAGCGTGATTTGTAGGGGTAATTATCAGAAATTAAAAGTGTCATTCTTAATTATTTATTTCGTATAGTATATTTACCCCAAGTTTTAAGTCAATCGCACCACGCGTCAAAAAACTCCCATACAAACTTTCACATCCCTGTGCACACTTATTAAGGGTAGTTTTAAAAAACTAAAAATGCCTTTCCTATTTTTTAGCCTTGGAGTACATGTACTCCAAGTTTCAAGTTCGTAGGTTCAAGGAATACTATTTTTCATACAACCGTTTTCAACCCTTTTTACACACTTAGGGGTTGAATTTCCAAAAAGCCCTTCTTAGTACACCTCTACGTCATAAGACCTATGTACTCCTCAAATTTCAAGTCTCTAGGACCAGCGGTTTAGGCTGTGCGTTGTCTATATGTCAGTCAGTCAGTCAGTCAGTCAGTCAGGACTTTGATTCTTATAGTATTAGAGATTTATTTTGTAAGATAATAGAGTAATATGGGTGTGTGCCAAATTTAATATATATATTTACTAGCTGACCAGTGCCCACTTTGTTGGGCGGTGTCTAATTTGCAATAAATTAATATTGCGGCTATAAATTGAGATGAAGGCTATCCTATCTTTTAAGTTAGATCAATCTGCACACGGTGCGCAAATTTGATTGAAATTGGTTAAGTAGTTTAGGGAGTCCATAGCAGACAAACAACGTGACGCGTAATTTGTATATATATATTTATATTTATTTATTTATTGGATACAAAGTTACTTAAATATTATTACAACAGTGGTTTAAAGTCTTACAAAGATTTGTCTAACCACTAGGTTCTCGATTAATATATCACACAATACCAAAGAAATGAGCGCACACTCAAACAACACAATCTTACCTCCCTCGTACGCGCTGCGATGTTTGGACGTACCTCTGACTACCCACCTTAAACGTCCTCAAAGAATATGCAGTTTGGTACTAAGAGATTTGAGGGGATATCTAACATTTGATGAAAACTTTTCTCAGAAAATTAATGTTATTGAAAAGCTTAGGTAAATGTGTTAGTTTAGGCATTGTTTATATAATTATGTACATATTTTTATTAAATAATGACCGGTATAAATACACCGAAGCTCAGTTTTCTGCACCCAACAGAAATCCACAAAATAAATCATTCTGTTTCTATTTTTTTCATAAGACGCAGACAACCGTCAAACAAGTTATTGTATTTTTTATAGATGTTTAAAACATATCTTATCTCCCATAAAATTTGATTGATGAAGAAAACTAATAACACATTTTTTGTCAGAAAAACGTAAAAAACGTGTTTGGATATATTTTTGCTGGGATTTTGTAGTGTTACTCTAAAACTTAGTTATTTGAATGAGAAGGTTATTAACAGTTGTCAGCCTCTTAAAAAGAGGTATCAGTGTTGTGTTCTGATAACTATGGGACATCTGAGGCATTCTTTAAGTCGGAGAAATAGAGGCAGTATATCAAATTCCATCACCCATGGTTATTTTAGGGAATGTTTTTCTTAGAAACTGGTCTAGGTCCAGTTTTTATGGACAAATTCTAATGATGCCAACTCCGGTCGAAGGTAAGGTTTATTTTATTTGTTTTAACCTCCTTTACTTATTAAAGAACCAACAAACAAAAAACTCTCTCTATTCAACTTTTGTATATTATTTATTTAGTATTTTAGGAATACCTACATAACCCGCTAACCTTTTCCAACCAAAAGCAGTTGCCGAAAAAAAAAGCCTGTTACAGTTTCATTTTTAGGGTTTCATAGCTACCATTAAATAGTAATCGGAACCAACCAAAAAGAAGGTATTTTTTTGTAATAGATGCAAAATGTCTAAAGATTTCTTTGTCACCGTTTCTCCACATTCTCACCATGTAGGTTATTGATCCTTGCATTTTAGTATTCGATGCGCGTGCGCATACGGACGACGCATACGAGGCGTCCGTTCGACGCACTGTCTCTCCCAGACGTGGCAAAGTTTTAAACAAGCAACGTTCGGCGCGGTCACCGTGTTGATGATGACGAAGTCATAAAGGCCACAAAAAATGATTTTAGAAAATCATAATCATTTTCCATTGCTGTGAAAATATTTTTAAAATATTTAAAATATTTACTGTTGAATATGTGCAAGCTAGAAGTACATTCGCCTATGGTTTACTCAGGGGGTTTCGACAAACTCCGAGTCCATTCAATGTGTAAAACTGTCAAACAAAAATATTTCCGTCTCTACCCTAGAGTTGTCAAAAACAAAGCCCAAACTATGCATTTTTATCTACGGATAGCATAAGGTACTCTGTAATTACATGCATTTTAAGAGTAGCAGAGCTCTTTGTGAAGGGCTCGTCCGGGGAAGTACTACCACCACGCCTTTTTCTGCCGCCAAGCAGCAACGCTGTCTTTCGGTTTGAGGAGTGTGGTTGCCGGTGTAATTACAGGCACATGAGGCTTAACATATGGAAACCTCAAGTTGATGGACGCAGGGCAGTGCATCGTAGGGCACGTTCCTATCGTGCGTAACTTACGAGGCAATGCTTTGTTATTAGGTGATGGTTTCGGAAGGTTAGGATTGTAGGATTGTAAAACCAGCCCTACTTTCATGATTTTTATGTAAATGTGTATATTTACAGTACTATCTGTCTGTACGAAGGTCATTCGTAAGGTCTGCCACAGTGACGTCTTCACAATTCTAGACCCGTTAACTTTATCGACCCATTTTCACTAACTGAATAAGTGCGAATCGCGCCACTTTTGCGCGTGTGTGCGATAATCGCGCGATGTGTCAAACGCGACACAATTCCACCTAACGGGTTAACTGATTAGCGAGCGTGTGAGGTGTAATGTTACCGCCATATCGATTGTGTGATAGAACTGTTTTGCCAATGCCATTAATAAGGCAAATAGTGGAATCCCGCGCGGCTTCGTTCGCGCTTTACATTCTTTACATTAAATTACATTTACATTTCAACATTCTCGTACATATGCAAGCTTTTTAGTAAGAAAACTTGTTAGGATCTTGATGATATTTTTGTTGGACTAATTGCAATGTGTTTGCGCACAACTTGTTTTTTTTTATACATCTAGTTGATGGAACAAGCAGATGACCCACCTGATTTTAAGTGGTAACCATCACATAAGTATAACAAAGCATTGCCTCGTATGTCACGCACGATAGGAACGTGCCCTGCGATACACTACCCTGCGTCCATCAACTTGAGGCATACAGAATTACACCGGCAACCACACTCTTCAAACCGAAACACAGCAACGCTGCTTGGCGGCAGAAAAAGACGTGGTGGTAGTACTTCCCCGGACGAGCCACACACAAAGAGCTCTACTACTCTTTGATTGCGATTTTTCATAAATAAATTGAGCGATTTCATATCTTTCAAAATGTTGAAATGTGCAAACAAGGGGTACATTAGTAGTAGTCTTAGCATTATGAAAATAAATTACTTTTAAATTTACTGACTTTGAAAAGGTGATGTCACATCTTGGGTGATACAGATAAGTTCAACGCTGTTTACGGTGCCTTCCATTATTTTTGACGTCATTGCAATGACATTTGTCGAACGTTACGCGCATAGACCCAAGGGCCTCGGCTGATTCACGCCGCGAGCTGTCATCGGAAGCAGGGGTGCCACACGTCGGGCGCAGGAAGCGACAACGACGTGAAACGACTTAAATGGAAGTCGAAAACTTGCTTATTTGGTGCGGCAAATCAGGCAACCAACAGTCTGCCCCTTAATGAGCTGTCAATTTCATAGAAATTCAAGACGGTGGAGCATGTACTTACAGATGGTGATTGTTAGTAATGAGAGCGTCGAAATAGCTTGATAATAATTGGCAAGAGTCTTGAAAAGCGTCAAGCGTCAAGTCAAATGAAAAGCGCTCTAACAATACTTAGCAAATGAAAAAACATTTATTTGTCACGGACGAATGATAATACACGGGACATACAAACAATTTAATCAGGTATAAAACAACATACTGAAAATAGAAATAAAAAGCAGAAAACAGCTTCACGACTCTAATCTCCAGGCACGGTAGATATCCCCTCAGATCTCTCAGTACCAAGTACGAACTTCAGATTCTTTGAGGACGTCTAAGGGTGGTAGTCAGAGGTACGTAACATTTGGCACATACCCACATTTCGCTGTGTTCAGTATTATTACTAATATTAAATCAAATATTATTTGGATATTTTAACGTGGGAATCCCCAGTATCCCAGTGATCTAGAGCATGTTTACTATTTCAAAATGATTAATCATCAACACTAGCAATATCAGCTTTGGACGCCGCCATTCGTCAATATTACGCGCTGATGGATGGGGCACGTGACCAGTGACGTCACAGATTAAACAATACCAAGGACTGTGTATATATTATTATCGTAGCGGGACTGACTGACTGACAATTAACGAACTATAGTGTCCAAGAAGAGCGCAAAAAAGAGCCTATTTTACTTTTGTGATGGAAGGGTGAAAAAAATAAATTATATTGGAACTAAAACAAGGCAACACGATATAATGGAGAAAACCATAGCATTCGCAGAAGTTTCAGAAATGCCCTCCTCCGACTTTAAGAACTACAAGAGAAGAAGAAGGAATTACCTAAGTTCAATTCTTGTTTTTTTATATATTTCTAGACATTCCATTCACTAGTAGCTCCAAACTAAGCATTGCTTGTACTATAATATTTAGAATATACTTTTTTTTCATCACACCTTAATAGAAAACAAATGTTACACAAATTAGAATCGAACCTACGACCTTAAACGCAAAAAAACAGCTACTACTAACTGAGATGTAAGGGCTGTCAAGTTCTGTTGCAGTGATTTTTTTTATAAAAAAATGTCTTCAAAGTTACAAGTTCTTACTCATACTGAAAATAGAAATAAATTACTAATAAATAAAAATAATATTACTAAGAGTACAAAATGATCATATTCCTTCCACTAATCTGACTTACCTCACCTCGCCTGTATTTCAGTACACACTTATTTGCTCTAAACGGAGTAAACATCGCACAAAGTGCGCCAAAGCTTACGGACTCCTTACTTACTCTACAGTGTACTTACGTACTCTGAAGGTACATTAAACCTAGATCATTCTAATGAACACATACTAACATAGCGTTCACGTACACTAACATAATGCATCTGGTGACAGTGACAGTGCCTGGTGATTTGTTTCGAAGATTTTATCGAAAGTATTCAGGGTAGGTTGTCCGTCTATAGCTCAGTTGATAGTAGCGCTGCCTTCTGCGCTGTAGGCCGTGGTTTCGATTCCCACCGAGAACAAACATTTGTGTAATGAAGAACATAACAGTAGACATTAACTTTAACTTACCACATTTTGAGCGTTTCTGTGTTTCGGTTTGAAGAATGTGGTTTTAGTTGAAATTAAAGGCACACGCGGCTTATCTATATGCCTCAAGTTGATGGACGCAGGGCATCGTAGATTCGTGCAGCTATTAGATGCTAGACCATTCTGACTTTCGAGGCAATGCTTTGTTATGGGTGATGGTATCAGATGGGCCATCTGCTCGTTTTATCAGCAAGTCATACAAAAAAGTCTGCGCAGGATTAGTCACACAATATCTTTATAAATTGTAGCCTATGTGTTATTCTGATGTATAAGCTATATTATTGTAAAGTTTCAAATTCATTCAGTATTTTTTACGTGAAAGAGTAACAAACATCCATACTTACAAATTACAAACTTTCGCGTTTATAATCTTAGTAGGATATTATGAAAATGTATTTACAAAAAAGTATTTATATCAGCTATCTGGTTCCCATATTACAAGCTTCGCTTCGTTCGCCAGATAGTGCTGTGTGGTACAGACATACCCGGGGTGTGGCAACACTCTATAGTTCCCACCCCCTCTAGTGACGCAGCTATGAGTACTCGACAGTTATGAATGGTTCTTGTTTAGTTCAGTAAGCATCGGCAGTGCCATTAGTTTGAACAATGGGGTTTGAAGATCTGTGGCGCGGGGTCACAGGCGAACTTGGCAAGATCTCCGGAGCTATACGAAACTTGCATAGTGCGGCCAACTTATTTGTTATATCTTGGTGGCTTTAAAATAATACCTCTAATAAAACCCCTTCTAGCAAAACCCTTACTGGGTACAATGTAATGTCTTTTAAAATAATTCGCTCATTTGGTGGAACAATGGCGCAATTATCATTTTTGGCAATAATGAGTTCAATTATGTCAAGTATCTCGATTTGGAGATTTTTTTTAATACTTTAATAAGTTAATAAATTATTAATAATAATAATCCTACCATTTACTTAAAAGTTCATTAAAGAATTCCAAAAAAAACACAATAATCACTCTCCTGTAAAAATGAATACTGTCAATTACGTCGATGTTCCACCAAATGAGCGAATTGAGGACTGGCAATGTTAGCACTAAAAATAGATTGACAATAGAATACTACTGAACACATTGTCACATTCGTGTCAAGGAAAAAAGATGGCAGCAACAAAAATTTGTATTATGTTACATTATTTAACGAAAATGTTTCGCGCGAGTTTTGGATAAAATCGCTACAATTTTCTTTAAAACAAATGACAGGCGACTTATGAGCCGTGTTTGACTGATTCGACTAGATTTAAATAATTCTCAGCAAAGAGAAAAAAACAAGATAATTGAGAGAAGAAGAAGATAAGTCAACAGATCTATCGGCTATTTATGCTAGCCCCTTACTCCTGATACACATAATGATAATTAAGAAGACGACGCACGGTCTGATCTCGTGTTTGCAAATCGGAAATTACAAACAAGCTTCCTACCTTATTTGTATGCGGTATTAGTCTGAAATGTTTTTCAGCCCCGGACGGGCCATTTTAAAATCAATGTATCCTTTAAAAAACTTTCACGTAAAAGAGACTGGCCGGAAACTTTTATGTCCGAACATAAAACCGCTCAACGGATCTAAGAGCAGGCGCATAGTGAGCGTTTTCGGGCGTGCTTTGTTTTTTACTACCCAGTTGGCAGGTATGCGACCTACCTGTTTCTGTATTCTTTCACGGAGTGGTCGCGTGGAACTGGCACCTAGATTACTTCAAACTCATAATATCCTTTTATCTATTATTTGTTCTTCTAGTACATACTTAGATAAGTGTGGACTTTTTTCCTTCTGAAAATATAGTTCCGCTTACGTAAGTTCGTGCGACTATAGTCGCGTTATAAAATCGCTGCAAACTCGGTCATAAATTATTGGAACGAGACAGCAATATTACTCTCTCTCTCTCTCTCTCGCACTTAGGAGAACGGCACGATCCTTTTGTTTAAGCTCAGAGATGTGCATTAATGGAGTCGATAAGAACTATCGATACATTTATACCGACTACCGATAATGACCTCTCCGACCGCGCAACTACCGGGCGCTCTCGCCGAGTCATTCTTTTTATCGATAACGTGCATGCGCCCGCGCAGAGTACTCGCAACACTAGTATTAAGATGATTTATGACCGAGTTTGCAGCGAGTGTTTAAAGCGACTATAATTAAAATGTTATATTTTATTTCTTCTTCTGATCCTTGTGATTTGACTGGTTAATGCGTTTTGACTTTGATTTTGATAATAAATAGCTATTCATAAACTATTTTCATTATCAGCCTGAAGATGTAGAATCCATATTCCTCCTATATAAAGCTTCAAGGAGGAACGGTTACGAGCCTTCTTTAACAACCAACTTCCCGCAATCTTCACAATGTCGTCACTCTATCATATGGGAAGCCCTTCTACTCGACTTTGACAAAACGCTGAAGCCACGTAGTACCCTATGCTCGCACCCTAAAACGCACTTACCTAATTACAGTACAGCGCAAAATCTTACTCTCGTAAAACTTCACCCATTCTAATTAGGTTAATTGGAAAACAACTTGAGATACTGGGGGTACTGTGCGCGTGACGTCACGGGATATTGCCCTAATAGGGCTGCTACTGCCGAAATATACAGACTGTTCTGTAAATATAAATATGCCAAACTGTGGTCGTCTCAATAAACGCAGAGTATAGTTCTTAGAAACGTGACCTCACGGCAAGAGCGTGGGGTCGTCTTCAACGCAATTTGGGCTTTCCACCAGGTTGGCCCGTACGCTTGTTTGCCTACTTTGTTATATAAAAAAACAAAACATTCTAAGAATCTGTAATTTAGAGGTATTGTACATGATTTTGTAATTTTATAGGAACGGAAATTTTAATGCAAAATATGGTTATGTGCCAAATTGACGTGGTTAAAACTACCCATAACAAAAATAAAAATATTAAACCCTTCAATATTGATCTTATATAGCAATCACTTCTAATACGCAAGCTAAGCCGCAAGCGACAGCTAGTTAACAATAGAGTTAAGTATTCTAGTTCCAGATCTGTTGTGTATTCAGACTGTTATGTTAATAATTTTATTAATAAAATTGTTGATGGGCGTTTTGCCAAACACCTAATTAAGTCAGCGAACTAAGGCATAGCGTACCTTAATATCTTAGAACATTGCGGTTTCAAAGTGCTATGTTAAATACATTCCGTTGCGCTTGCGTGTGTGCGTCCGTGTGACATTGTTTAGCTAATAACACAGGTCAGCAAGAACAGCTGGGTACCTTTATTCTTACTATGTAAGTATGTAACATATAGCTGAAACAGAGGCTTATTACAAATTTTAGAGTTAGGTACAGTGAGTAGAAAGTTTCTAGAGTAGTGGATAAAGCTCTTTGTGAACAGGAAATACTACCACCAGGTATTTCTGTCGGAATTAAATACACATGAGATTTAGCACCTTTACGTCTACGAGCAAGGGACGAGTGACGAGACGAGAGTAAAATTATACCATAACATTGTTATAAATAGTGGTAACGGCTTAATATCAGGTGGGTGCTTATTCTGGTACCATTTTCTCATAAGAATAAAGACCGTATGGCGACGGGAAAAAAGTCAACCGGAAACGATTTAGTTTAGGTATACAATTGAATCGCAATAATGACACTTTCACTACAGTTTACCTCCGTTTAGTAGTTGGTGTCATTGAAGATTCTGTTGACGCCTTTCTAATATGAAAAGATTTTGTTAAAGAAGAAATAATAATACCCACTACTTACGTCAGTTACCATCTGAATTACTAAATAATACGTAGTCTGGTAGGGAAGTAAAAAAGGTTAGGGTATGGTCCTTTGAGTGGATATCTACAGTCCCTAGGGATCAAAATCTTGAAGGTGGTTTTCAGGTTTTTTTTTATTTGAGTAGTAAATTGCTTAGACAGTAAAAATCAATTGCTTACGCGAGGACTTTTCTATGTTTTTATATTGACTGAGGGCCAATTAATTTTCGCCCTATTTTTTCAAATCCGAACCTAATCTTGGGTTTTCATCATATTTACGCAGATAATTATTATCATATTGAAAAAATGCTTGTGAAAAAAATTTATAATTAGAAAATTATTTTCTTTAGCGTGTAACAAGCAAGTGAAAAAGCCAACTAAGAAGCGCTCAAAAGCTCCAAATTGTACAGTGTTTTGGCTATTCTCGTGCTCCTGTGCGAATGTAGTGATACAGGAAATGTGAGCGTGTGTTGACAGGTGAAGTGCGCCTGTGTGACGTACGTGCTTGTAATTCGACGCATGTATGCGGTTGCAGGGTTGCCGCTTTAGCTTGAAGGCTTTTATCAGTGACAGGTTTTGAATGTTCTGATTCTAGGGTTCCCTGAGCCGTTGGTATCAAAAACGAAGAGTATTGTTTGTATCATACTCTAAGTTTTTGATTGCGTTCATCAATATTACTTACTTAATTTTAACCCGGCATTATGGATGAATAATATTTTAATATAAGATGTCTCCAACAAGTTAACTTTAACATATTTAGCATTAATTTTAACATTGAGTTGACTTAGGTTCCTATATTCAGAGACCATTAGCAGCAGAATCGTTTGTCGGCGTCGGATAATCCCTCATCTCATTGGCTAGCGTAAACTATCGCTATTAATTTAGCTAATGAGATGAAAGATTCCCAACCACCACTCTCGCTCACGCTTAGGCTACAATTGTAAAAAGACTACAATTATTCCTAATTAGTCGCAGTGGCAGCCCTAGATCGCGTCGCCTAGGCGATAACAATTCAGCTGTTATGCTGACTTCACACCTCCAGCCCCAGTTAAAGCGATACGTCCCAAGACGCATGTGTTTGTCTGATTGTACGCATGTGTGCCGCGTCCTCCATTGTTCACTGAATGTCATACATACCTATTGGCGCTATTGGTATCAAGGGACCGACAATGATATCTTGTGAAGTGAAAGGGACACGATCCTTTGTGGCAACCCTAGGTTATGAATGTTAGGACAATAACGATGTCCCTTTATTTTAGAGATGTTATCTGAGGAGGTGGGGAGGACACGGGTGATTTCAAAAATGGAACGAGATAAATGTGCTCTCTAATTCTGTTTTATTTAAGTGATAAAAAGAGTTACTGAGCACTTGGGATGGTGGTAACAGCCCTATTTTATGGTTGTGTGTGTGGATTCCATATTTAAGTGTTTTTTTTTTCAAAAGAATCATAAAATCTAAGTCCTTTTTTTTTCTTTTTTTTTCATTTAACTCACAACTGTGTAAATCCTTAATATTATTCTATATTATTGTCATATTATATTAATTTTCTTAATAAGCCTACAAAAATCTATTGCTGATTGTACCAAATGAACCAATAGGTACATTATTTATAAAGTATATCCTCGACATAACTACTAGGGATATATATAATTGTTATTTAACATCAAAATTATCCATTCATTACTATTGGGCCTCGTCCAATCTGTATCGAACCCAATAGCAATTAGCACAGAACCTACCTCGCGAACAATAGGGGATCATACATATATCTATAGGTATGTCCCTATAGGTAATGCCCCTGACATAACCCGCATTTCGCTTATTTCAATACGATTAACGCAATATCTTGCTTCGTGCTTCCAAATCTGCTCTACTTTGTTTTTTTTTTATACCATTAGCTGATGGAACAAGCAGATGTCCCACCTGATGTTAAGTGGTAACCATCACCTTTAACAAAGCATTGCCTCGTAAGTCACGCACGATAGGAACGTGCCCTACGATGCACTGCCCTGCGTCTATCAACTTGAGGCATACAGATGTTAAGCCTCATGTGCCTGTAATTACACCGGCAACCACTCCCTTCAAATCGAAACACAGCAACGCTGCTTGGCGGCTGAAAAAGGCGTGGTGGTAGTACTTCCCCGGACGAGCCCTTCACAAAGAACTCTACTATGGGTTAAAAAATCGAAGTGTGTGAAGTGGAGGGAGACTGTAGGGTTTTTAAACAACAGTATTTTCGGCGTTTTCGACAGCCTTCACAGCTCAGTTGGTAGTAGCTCTGGTTTCTGCGCTGTAGTAGGCCGTTGGTTCGATCACCACCGAGAACAAACAATTATGTGATGATCATGGGTATTGGTTTTCTGTATGGGTGTTATAATTATTGATTAATGTATAGTTTGCAGAGGCACGCACTGACGGGCTCGCCGCCTGCATGTGGAAGAAAACTGCGTCGCTGCTGACGAGAGTACGTGGAAGTCTCAATAGCATCCTGGGCATTGTTGCTCATAAATAGGATAGCCCCTTCTTAAAGCACTGTGTGCAAGTAATGACGGCATAGGATCGCTGTTTTTCTGACTATTAATCTAACATAGTTTTTAAGTTTGTACGTACTAACAAGGTATGGATCTTAGTTATCTGAAATAAAATTATATTATTATTTATTATAGTATTGATGAAAAGTATCTATTTACAAAAGAAAGTATTATATCGGCAACAGTTCCCATATTGCAAGCTTTACTTATTTTGGGGCTAAATGCAGTGCGGAATGGCCACCAATCTTTATTTGTTTATTTTCCCAAACTTTATTCGCTAGTAACGTTAGTAAAATTAAAACATTAAAAAGTGATGAAACAAGCAGTTTGTCCACCTAATGTTGAGCGGCTACCTCTACATATCACAACATCTTATTGACGGTAAAAAAACATAGGTTGTGTGCATATACATAAGTTTAATGAATAATTCAAATACTTTTACTATTTGCAAACGAATCAGAACAGATACACTTAAATATATAAGAAAAAACTGTGCGAAGGGCCGTCTTATCGCTGAAAGCGATATAGATACATAGATATATATCTCTTAGTGCGTAATTGTATATTTCGGACGACTCAATTTCATACGAAAACGTATCCAAAGTGGCCGCGACCTCCCGCTTCGCCACAAGAAGGGCCGTATCGGTGAAATATTCAGAGGGACTGCGGTCGCAAGCGGAGGGCTCCTAATTAATATTAAACTCCCGATTTCACGCAGGATTACCTCCGCTTTCGACGACAAATTTTCGGTGACAATTTCCTTTTTATAATCGGTTTTTATAATAGCTACACCGGTTTTTTAATTAACAAGTCGGTTTATTGTGCTTTCGACGTTTTATCGGTAAATCGAAGCGGGTTGGGATGGTTTTAAAAGGTGACAGGAACGGACGTTCCCACGCGAAATCGCTTGCCTATGGCATTTTAATGGAAAGTTTGTAACAGAGTTGTGTATGTCATCATCAGCCTGAAGAAGTTCACTGCTGGGCGTAGGCCTTCCCAATGGGTTAGTAATTTGAATCCACGACTTTCCCATTGATACGGAGCTGCTCTAACCACCTGCGCAAAAATCTTTGTGATTTTCTTAAGTAGTTCATTTTTTTTATGCAACTAGCAGATGGAACAGCAGATAGCCCACCTGATGTTAAGTGGTAACCATCACGGTAGTATAACAAAGAATTTCCTCGTAAGTCACGCACCATAGGAACGTGCCCTACGATGCACTGCCCTGCGTCTATCAACTTGTGGCATACAGATGTTAAGCCCACCGGCAACCATACTCTTCAGACCAAAACACACCAACGCTGCTTGACGGCAGAAAAAGGCGTGGTAGTACTTCCCCAGACGAGACCTTCACAAAGAGCTCTACTACTCTTATTTCACTTAGATATAATAGTTTTTACCGTTAACGTAAGTAAAATAAACGGTGCGCCTCCAAAACGAATCGGTAATCCATAAGACACATCTCTATTCATCCAAATTGGATATCTACCAAACAAATCATTTTCCAAAACGTGGAGCATAAGCCAGTTAAAACCGATACCGTTATTCCGGTTAAACCGATAATAACCGATAATACAGCTAAGACATGGATCCTATTAGGACATTCGAGATTAACGTGTACAAATACCTGGGATAAGGATGAAAGGCACGGGATTATAGGACGGACGGGAATAGTGGCTGGAGATGAGATAACCGGCCATAATGGTGAATCTGAAATAACCGGTTCGGAATTTTAGCTTTGGGATTACATTTTCATACAACCAAACAGGTTTAATGGCCTTAAGTACACATAGAAAATGCCTTATGATGCGATGGCAACTATAAAATTGAGATAGCAATGCTTACACACACCCGTTGTCTGATTTTTTCGCTTTTTGTTTTTTGTTTCGTCAGACAAGGGCGTCGCCAAGGGGGGGGCAGGGAGGGGCAGCTGCCCCCCCTAGAGATTAAAAAATGTAGCCAACTGCAAAGAAACCAAAGTCCTAAGGCCTAAGTTGGAACCATTCTTATTACAATCGCCATAGAGCAAGTCATATTTTTCTCATCCTCCATTATATTAACTTGCCGCCCCCCCCCCACCCCTGGGCCGTGGGCGGGTGACGCCCTTGTCTTCAGGCCAGATTTTGTATGGAGACCCTATAAGCACCTCTATCACACGTGCTGACAAACTCGTAGCTATACGAAACCTAGACTCGCAACACGAAAAACCAAATACCTAAAACTAAAAAAAACACGGACTCGTGGGGAACTGTTAACGTCATTGTGGTTTTCACTGTTACTATAGTTATGTTCGATCTGTAGTTGTGGTTCGATTTTGTTTTAATTTTGTTTATTTGACGTTCGTTTCCCAGAGGATTGATAACTGACGATTCAGCTGATGGAACAAGCAGATGGCCCACCTGATGTTAAGTGGTAACCATCACCTATAACAACGCATTGTCTCGCAAGTCACGCACGATATGAACGTGCCCTACGATGCACTACCCTGTGTCCATCAACTTGAGGCATACTGATGTTAAGCCTCATGTGCCTGTAATTACACCGGCAACCACACTCTTCAAACCGAAACACAGCAACGCTGCTTGGCGGCAGAAAAAGGCGTTCCATAGAAATAGGCGTTGAATTCCATAGAAGTGCAGGGCAGTACAATCTGTCTTCTGTGGCTGTAGTCTAAGATGGCCGGATATATGGAGCTTCACTATTCGATAATAACGAGGGTTACCGGGATTCCGCTGAAGGGTTTAGTTGAAAAGAGTTATTTGTGGGAAATACTGGCACGAATAACGATACTAATAGTTCGGGAGGAAGCGCTTAGCCGACCTATTTCAACACGGTACCGCTCTGAATACAACCTATTGACGAGCATACCGAATAGAAATAAAATAAAAAGTAAAGCAAAAAATAGACAGCTCTCACAACTCAGTTGGTAACAGTTCTGCGCTCTGCGCCGTGGGTTTGATCCCCACTCAGAACAAAAACTTTTAGGAAGAAAAGAAAGAACCGTATCTGCGGTCAGGCTGTGGAATACCCTACCTCATTTTATTCGAGTAAATAAATAAAAATAAATACCTATTGGTGGACTTTCTACACAGCCCTAGCCCCAAACTAAGCCAAAGCTTATTATAATGTGGGAACCAGTACCCCAAGTATGAGATTTGCTTACGATATTTCGTTTTTCGTTTTACGTTTTTGTTCCGTGTTCATTGCGAGTTTTGTATGAAGACGCGATATTGATACCGATACGGAACTTTACAAAACCCGCAATGAGCACGCAGCGAAAACGATTCGTTTTTGTTCCGTGTTCATTGCGGGTTCCGTATCGGTATCTCTATCGCGTCTTCATACAAAACCCGCAATAAACACGGAACAAAAACGTAAAACGAAAAACGAAATATCGTAAGCAAATCTCATACTTGGGGTACAGATAGCTGATATAATACCTCTATATATATACTTTTTGTAAATACCTTATAATGAAGTTATAAAGATGAAAAAGGTGCATTTGTGTCACTAACATATAAGTTAGTATTTACAAAAAAAAGTATAATAGATTTCATCATCACCATCATCAGCCTAAAAAGTCCACTGCTGGACATAGGCCTCCCCTATACATTTCCAGGAAGAACGATTCCGAGCCCTCTCCATCCACCGACTTACCGCGATCCTGACAATGTTGTCAGTCCATCGGGTAGGAGGGCGTCCCACGCTTCGTTTTCCTGTTCGTGGTCGCCATTCGAGAACCTTTACTCCCCAACGGTTATCAGTCCTTCGAGCTATATGACCTGCCCATTGCCACTTCAACTTGCTGATTCTGCGAGCTATGTCGGCTACTTTGGTTCTCCTACGGATTTCCTCATTTCTGATTCTATCCCGTAGTGAAACTCCCAGCATAGCTCTCTCCATAGCCCGTCTCCATAGTCTCTCAACGGGCTATAATAGATTTACGCACTTAAAATCCTTTTACCACACTGTTTCGATAGAAACTGATGACACGACAAGAAGAAAAAGCTATTTAGCCCATAGGCTTAACATTTTTATTTATGTTCGTCTTGCTTTTATAGCTTTGGATCGAACCGTTTGTGAAACTTCATCGATGTAAAACTATTCTTAACACACACTTACCGTGCGGTTTGCATACAAAATCTAAATTCTCTGGGGTAAGAGTTCCTCATGAGGTACACTCAGCGACATAACGATCTATGGTTACACAACCGACCAACAAGCAACGAACAAGACGATAAGTGCTTTATTTTCCGCAGCGTACCAAATGTTTGGTATTATAGTGTTACTCTTTTCTATTATTTTTTTATATAACTGTAATTAATCTTTTTAAAGATAAATATAAAAATAAGATTAATTACAAAAAAAAAATTGCAGAAAAACTTTTTTTTGTGTGATCATATTCATATTAATATTATATTATACACAATAAATACTTGTACGTCAATATGAAAGCTGTATGTAACTGTTCGCTATATTTTGTTAAGATTTAAAAAAAAAAGTTAAGTTAGTACTTTATCACTGTTTGATGACGTTGAACCGACAACAGTGCAACAGTTTTAAGATTAGTAGAGCTCTTTGTGAAGGGCTCGTCCGGGGAAGTACTACCACCACGCCTTTTTCTGCCGCCAAGCAGCGTTGCTGTGTTTCGGTTTGAAGAGTGTGGTTGCCGGTGTAATTACAGGCACATGGAGCTTAACATCTGTGTGCCTCAAGTTGATGGACACAGGGCAGTGCATTGTAGGGCACGTTCCTATCGTGCGTGACTTACGAGGCAATACTTTGATATAGGTGATGGTTACCACTTAACATCAGGTGGGCCATCTGCTTGTTCCATCAGCTAGTTTAACAAAAAAAAAAAAAGTTATCATATCCTTATTTAATCAAATCTAGTCTTTCATCAGATTGAGTTGTCAACTGTACCTATAATATATACCGGACTTGTTTTCATTTTTAAATAAACAAACTTATGTGCTTCTTCAAGTTTATTGTCTGTATCTATCGTGGGAATTTGCTCTTGTTTAGCAATTTACGTAAGCTTCTTAGGTCGCAATAGTGCAAGCAAAATTGAGTAATAAAGTCTTATTTTCCGTCCTGTTTTAGTAAAAAGTTGTATAACAACAGTTGGTTCTAAGCTTAAAATCAGATTGTCTTGTCTCTAACGGTAGTGAGATTCTTTCTGATTTCTTTTTGATCGTTTTTTTTTTCTAATATAGCATATAAGTATAATTATTCTGAGATATACTTTCTTGAATATAATTATGTAGGTGTTAGAAATAAAAATTAGGTGTCGATACTACGTACATGCTTTTGCAGCCGCACCACTTAATATGTCAAATATCTCATGAACCCTTAAAGTATTTTTTTTTCTTGGACGTACAATTACGTACATTTCTTGCACATTTGTTTGAACTAACTCATATTGAAATTGGAGCTGTGGCGCGGCCACGAAGTATCACACGAAAGAAAAGATGGATGGACTGTGTGTAAAAGACATGAGTAGTCATGAGAAAGGAGTGACTGCTGAGATGACAGCTGATAAAGGAGAGTGGAGGGAAAAAACCTGTTGCGCCGACCCCACATGAAGTGGGATAAGGGCAGAAAAATGAAGGAGGACTTTTTACACAGAAATTTAGACGACAATCTAACCACAATCTAGTAAAGCAAAGGTGTGTTTTTATTGATTTGTAGATAGATACTTATAATATTTTGCAACACCCAGAAAGTGTACAAACACACGATCTATAGGGCAAAAGGCAGAGCTACTACCAACTGAGCTGTAATATTAAAATCGTAATGTTCAATTTAGATTTTTTTGTAAGGCGCCTACGGCGTAGCACTGATGCTACGAAATTACAATGTTGCAATTATGATACATGTGTAATTTCCTATTTCAATTATACGTATTTTATTTATAATTATTACAAGTGGAAATACTGGTCTGTACCGAATCGTATAGTACAGTATCGTTGGCTTGTTTGCATATAGCTTCCATAATTTTTTTTTTTTATAGTTACATAAATTTTAATATTGCTTAAAATTAGCCCCTTCAGCTGCTTTGCATTGTCTATTGGTAAGAGCAATAGGTTAGGCGTTGTTTATATCCTGATAATACATTCACGAACAAAAACAATAGTAAAATTCAATTTCCCGCTTCAAAATTATACCCAAAGTTATTCCCTGTACGGCTTATTTTAATTAAATGTGTATGCCATTTTGCACGGCATGGAAAGTTTCGCCAGAGTCACATGGGCATCACATTTCTGTTTTTAAAAACGAAAACTATATTATTTTTTTACTAAAAATAATATTTTCTGGCTTGGAACACCTTGTTCCAATACTTACTTGTATTTAAAACTTCAAGGGGTTAAAATACCCATTAATATGAATAACTTTTTCAAAGGAACCAAGACTGTGAATGCGAAAAAAAAACCAGCTGTTTCATACATTTTAGCCATGCAGGTAGGTATTGAACTTATAGAAACAGCTGTTTTTTTTCGCGTTCACAGTGTTGGTTCCTAAGAAAAAGTTATTCATATTGATGGGTACTTTAGCCCCCTGAAGTTTTAAATACAAGTATTGGAACACCCTTGAATATTTTTTCTCCCATCCCTCTTACTAGGTCTACTTAACTGGTCCAACCATGGTATCAAACCAGGTACTATCTTAAGACTGAGTTTGTAATAGGATATCACCACACATGTTATA
Organism: Chloroclysta siterata; assembly: GCA_932294275.1. Taxonomy (NCBI): domain Eukaryota; kingdom Metazoa; phylum Arthropoda; class Insecta; order Lepidoptera; family Geometridae; genus Chloroclysta; species Chloroclysta siterata. Next base: position 2,857,584 of record OW028604.1, on the reverse strand, counting down.
TGGGGTCTCTCTCCTTTCCTCAATACCTTCCCTGGTCATTCCCCTCACGCAAAACGGCGGTGTCAAGACGAACTTAACTTTTCCGACTGCGAGTTTATGACTTAAAATATTTATTAAGCTACTAAAAATTTTAGCTAGGTAGGGTCAAAGTTTTGTAAAAGCTTTTACGAAAGTCACAAATCCGACGAGTCACGTCTTCCTTCTAAGATAAGTACTACATAGGATTCCTTAGAGCGAATAGTCTTCGTAAATAAAGTTGATTTAGTACCTACCTTATAAGAGTACCTACACACAAGTTCTTTCTTTTATTTATAAAATTATTTTGTACACATTGTGATCTTACTTACATAATACCTTTTTATTGTGCACTAAAAAGGTATTCCTGAATTCGATACCTTAAAACTCCGCCCGGTAAAAAAAAAATGTTTATTACAATTTTTTTACTATCCACAGTATAATAGTAATTCCTAATTTGTGTTTTTATTTATTTCCGTTATTTTTGTCGTTTAAAAATACCTTAATATTTCATACCAGTTTGTAAAATAAATAGACTTCGTTTTGGTACTTCAGCAAAAAGAAAGCCTTTCGGAAATGTTGCTCGTCATCGTATTATCTTAATTCTCGGCTTCTTAGAACCACAGCATTTGAAAGGGAATTCTCTGAATCAAAAGTTTACTTAATTTAATGCAATTTATAATAACTGTACCAACTCTGGAACTCTCAAACGACGAATATTTTACAACTTTGATAATTATTATTTAACATTTTGTATGCTTTGTTTTCATTTCGGAGTATTTATTGATTGTGCTGATACTAAGTCGACTACTGCGAAGAAAATTCCGGAGAAAACGATATAGAAATACTAGTATAAAAATGAATAATATTCAACAGTGACAGTGAGCTCTCTAAAATGTATAAAAAAGACTAAAAAGGCTATCAAAGTAGTGAGAGATATAAGGGTTATATTCAGTTTTTTTTTAATTATTCAATATATTTTTAATACAATACCGATTTTCCTTAGTTTTTTTTGTTCCGTCTTTTATAATGTAGTTTTATGCGTAGTTTGAAGTTCACAATTAATTTTCCTATCTGTTCTTAAGAAATACTCTCATATTCATATCATTCTCATAAAGAAAAAATAATGTAAGTATTTCAAAAAAAGAAGCCTTTTCATCTCTCTATTCGAGCTCGCAGTTCAGGACTCGATCCCAATTAAGCTGGTCCCGATACCTGGAATTATCGAATCGATTCGATAGTCCCTCTCACGGAGATTCCAAATATTGACTTTTTGTGTTGACACGAACATGCTGCTAGGTGTAATATGGACGAAAAAACATGCTCGCAGTGCTGTCAAAATAGGATAGTAAAACTGAAAATATTTAAAAAGAAATCTCGTAGTTCGTCTCGCTGGCCCCGTACGCGATTTCGACTTGATCCCAATTAAGCCGCTTCAGTTCGGTACAGACTACAGACCTGGAATTATTGAATCGATCCGACGGAATCCCACATATCGACGGTGATACAAATATTGACAGCAACGCTTCATATCGGAATTACGTGCTGAGAAAGGGAAGGCAGAATAAGGCCTATTTAAAAAAAAAGATTAAAGCAACTGTAACGCAACTTATGTACTAAATTGTGTCAGCGTCCATGAACATTTATTCTATTGAAACAATATTTAGAACTTCTCAAACTGCTCTACTTTGTCTGATAGAGACAGACCAGCAGCTATGCAATTTCATTCAACCACTTGTCTGAATTACTCCAAACTCAAAACTGCTGCGTCTAGCAACACAATGCGAACTCGATTCAGAACGGGAACGTCAACGACATCAAGTGAAATGGAAAGCGACATCGTTGTTTAATTTTCTCACACATTTTGCTTGACATTTTGCTGGGACGCGCAAACGCCACACACGGGACGAGTATTCTACCGACGAGTTTAATTAATTTTCGCCGTAAGTTGCGGTTTGACAGACGTCAGTTGAGAGTTGCGCGCGAAACAACAACGGCTGGTTATTGCTCACGCACGTGATTCATTAACGTCTAATGACACTCCGTTGTACAGTTTGAAGCGTGACTGCCAAAGATTCACTTGAACATTCTTTACATTTTAAGCATTCCCGTGTATTTTGTGTTCGTAATTTTAATGAGGCGCCTTGTTCTTGTCACACTGAGTTCATGTTTAAAATAGATTTGTCTCAGCTATGTTTATGTTTTGACTGTATTTATATATCTCATTTACGTTGCTATTCTGCTGAGTACTGGATAGTGCTTTTGACAAATAATCAAGACGTTTCGATTAAATCGCTGTGTGTATTCGAGTCGGAAGTAACTCGCAATCGCGATCGTCGCAAAATTTGGTACAATGGCGCTGTATTGTGGCTTTATTTTGAACGAATTTCATATCTTTACGCTTCATTGTCCCGTTATGTGTTTGATTTAACAATGCTGCGTGAATTGGAGACAGTTATGCGTGCATTACACCTGAATAGACATCGATACGAATTTCGTCACACGATAATAATATTCTATAAAAATAGACAGAAGACTTTTTGAACGAAATACAGTTCCCGGGTGACCGATTTTAGTAATGAACTTTTCAGTAAAATATCTGTCTGTGCCCTTAGGACAATTTAAAATAATTCATTTCTAAATTGTATTGAGCCTTTTAGAAAAAGAACGTCAGAAGTAATACAAATAAAACGAGGTTTAGAAAAGCTTGAGATATACCGACGTAGTACAATCATCCGAATTCGTTGAACAATCATCCGAATTATATTATGCAGAGGCATATAAAATTAGATTATGTAGGATTACTTTGTCTCCACGTGTTTTATTCTTATTTCTGTTTTATGCCGACGTTGGTACTACGTCCCCGAGCCATTTCGGCATCATGGTGTAATATTGCCATAACATAATGAAATACGCAAATTCGTTTCTTTTACATCAAAGAAGGACAAAAGGAGGGTACAGTTTACGCAGTTAGATACCTGGAGGTGGGTACAAGCGTTTCAATTTACGGACGAAATTGCTACATCGTTTTAGTAGGTATAAGCAGTTATATTGGGAAGCGGATCCGGCGATATTTATTATTTGCGTGAAAAATAAAAATATACGGAAGTGTTTTCAATTTGTAGCTCTCTAACGGAAATGATAGATGGATTATATCGCGAAGTATTTTTAAGCGATGAGTGATGCTGGCATTGTTTCTATTTATCTTTAGAGCGTGGGAGTAAAATAGGTAAGTTCTTAATCAATAGATATTGGTGGGCTTTTTACACAACACTATTTAACCCAAACTAAATTATATCTGTAACTCACAGACACAAAAAGTATAATAAACCGTAACAAATAGTTAAAAGGCATAGCCGGCAGAGAAAAGCCTTTTCAGAGTGAAAATATAAAAGTTAACTTTCCTAGGCAACAATGTATGATTACCGTGCTTACAAGCCTTTTTAATTTGAAAACTGTCTTGTAAAGAACAGAAAACTACGTTTCACAATTTTCTTCCCAACTCATCGGTAAGTTGCCAATTTCCATTCACAGAAAAAGGGGCCACTATTTTCCCAACGTAATTCGAGTTTTGCCTCCGCAAAATGTAGGTTGTCCGCCTTGACTCCGAATTCAAATTTATTCAATTTCACGAACCGATCTGAGTGGAAATGAAACGTCTCGCAGAGAACTCGCCGGCTAGGCTAAGGCCTGATCGTTGTTGTCCTACGTCAAGCATTTGTTGTCATACGTCAAGCATTTTTGTTGTCATACGTCAAGCATTTGTTGTCATACGTCAAACATTTGTTGTCATACTCGTACGTCAAGCATTTGTTGTCCTACGTCAAGCATTACGATATACCGCTCGTGACGTCGTGTGCTTAATCATTTCTAACCAATCACCGCGGGCAGCGCGGGCACCATTTCAATATATGACCGCACGTGGCAACCTTTCAGTACTCGGTCAGGCCTCAAATAGAAAGTTTATTTTTCAAATTAGGTACAATGCGCTACTCATCAGGTAAGATACCCTAAATATCTACCCCCTAACTACGCAACATACAATACAGAGTATCACCCGATTCACAGCGTTACAACACGACAGCAACCGGGGTCAAAGTCGTGAAGTTGTTACAGTTTTTCTGTCTAAGTCGATGCGTTGCCTACTGTACCCCAAGTCTGAGTTTTGCTTTTAGTTTTTCATTCGTCAGGCCGTTATTGTATAGATTCTCGTCAGTTCTCAGCATGCCCGATAGAGGCGCTGATCGTATCGTCATACGGAAAACAAAAACGGGTATTGCTAATGACGTGTGCAAATCTCCACTGTCTCCCGCGCCGCACTCTATTAAGATTCGTGAGCTTACTTCATTCTGACATAGTTGGATGCGCTGCGTTGGGTTTCGGATCGTCTGTTGATTTTTGAGTGTCTGTTTCTGTAATTAATTTGTACATGCAAAAGTTATAAAACAGCTTAGTTATTAAAATAATATTATTTTTGAAATTTGATTATAACTCGGTCGCTTCATTTTTTGGTTATAAACATGGTAGTATCCTCTTCTATCCTACTGCAATTTCTTTTGGGCTCCTTTGGTGGTGGGAGCGTGTATAGAGGTATAACTTCGAATGAAGCGTACTCATATAATATCGATCGAACTTCACTTTGCAGGTTCGTTTGATCATATATTATAAATAATAATTAAAAGGTACATACATAGCTTGTGTAAACAACAGTCACTAGTAAAATTCTTGTTTGTAAATTGAGGTTCTATTTAAGATGGATTGATTAAAAAACAATAAAAAAAAATTGGGATATTTAATCAAATTAAACGCGACCCGTGACCCGCCTAGGTGAGTATCTGGCTCAGTGCATCAGCGTCAGTTGAGCTTATTTATGTGTATTTTGAAAATACTTGTTTTTTTTACTTATTTTTTTTTTCTTGAGGAACAAGAACTCATGCTCATACGATGTGGATTATGTCTGTTCTGACCTCAGTATTCGCAACCTCTTTCAGTTGGTAAACAATAGGGTCAAACAAAACTAGCACCCCACACTTTTTAAGTAGGAATCAATAGTTTCTTAACACACCGCTGTAAGCTCAACTTTTAAAAAACACCGATTTTTGCGACCCGAAATCCTGACAACAAATCTGAAAGGGGAAATTTTCGTACCCCGTTCGCTGAAAAGCTGGCGCACATAATAAACTCTCGTCAAATAAGTACCTACGTCCCGAGATAAATGCGGTCTGAGCTCTTCCGGAGGCGAAACAATGCCGGCCCATTGTGCAGTGTTTGCGCGGTAATTTCAAAAAGCGAACGTAGAGTTGCAAGAAAGTCCGGACGTACTCGTACCATAGATAAGACATCTATAATGATGAGTTCGTCGTTCTTTAAGTTTTTAAAGCCTAATAAAAAGCTGTTAATAAAGTCATCAATTGATGGAACACAACAATAAAAGTTATACCTTGACGTTTTCTACAAAATAACGTTTTTCCCGCTTTGCAATGTAGCAATTCCATGGTTTTTATTTATTCTGGCAATGACTGTAATGTTGTTGTGTTTGAAGACTGTTGCTAATAGCTGGAATTTACCACTATGAAAATGTCTTGTGCTGAGAACGATCAATGGAGCAATATATTTCTCCAATTGATCGTCCTCAGAACTTCACAACGGCATGGCTATTGAATTTCGTTAGTTTTATGTGTTTTTCATAATTTTGTGTAAGTATTCATTAGTGTAGGTAACTAACTCTAAAGACTAAGTGGTCTGAAAGTTTTTTTTTATTTATTTAATGTAGGTATTTTATTTTGAAAGCTTATGTTCTTTGAAAAATAATTACTTAATCAACAAATGGAAATGAAAACCTCAATTTTTTTAACCGGAAAAATAGACTAGCGGCATGTTTTTTTAAATATTCCGGTTGTAAAAAATTATCCGGCTTTGCTATCTAACAACACTAAGCACTGTGAGTTCAAAACTCGCAGGAATCTGTTTGTTGAGAATGGAATTTTTTGCAATACTCCGAACGCTTTTCAGCGCGCGCGCGCTCCTGTTCGGACTTTCAAAATTAAGTTTCCGAACGCTTGTCTTTCTATGAAAATCACAATTAAAAAATAAAATAGTAAAGCTACGTGCAGAGTTGATTTATAATTTTAATCACACTTTTCTTCCGTTGTTAAGATAAATAGTATCTTAACCTTAAAAATTGTTATCAACCAAATCAAGCAAATCTTCAAATATTTGCCTAAATTTTGATTATGAGGCTACTAGTTTCGGAGTTATCCAAGATTTTTAAGCCGATAAAACCGTGGAAAATTTTCTATACAGCCAAGAGAAGTAAGGAGTAAATGCTCTATGTAGACGGTAATTAATTTAGCCAATTTATAAGTAGATGCTCTAGTGGTGAGAAAATTACTTTCTTGCCTGTAATTCAAGCTAGTGACTTTCAGGGTGCGAAGCAGTTTAGAGGTAGTAAAATATAATACCCCAACACTAGAGGCTACTACACCGCAGGTGTATAAATAAAAAAATACGCTCATTACTATAGTCCCCATGTACGAACTTTAGATCTTTGATAGTACCTTTCTAAAGGGGAAGTCAGCCACGTCCAAAAACTATGAAATTTAGCACATGCTATTTTATATTCTTGTCGTGTCACTAGTTTTTTCAAAACAGTGTGGTGAAAGGATTTAAAGTGCGCCTCAAGGAGGCTCCTTTCCGGCACTTGACGCATGTTTTAGAACTAATAAAAGTTTTACTTTTTAAGGTTCTATGACATGCCGGTTTCCTCACGATGTTTTCCTTCACAGTTTGAGAGTACTGGCACTGTGTACATAAATCTTTACCTACATATGCTTACCTTATACGCATCGAATTGCAAAGGTTTTAAGGTTTTAAGAGTAGTAGAGCTCTTTGTGAAGAGCTCGACCGGGGAAGTACTACCACCACGCCTTTTTCTGCCGCCAAGCAGCAACGCTGTGTTTCGGTTTGAAGAGTGTGGTTGCCGGTGTAATTACAGGCACATGAGGCTTAACATCTGTATTCCTCAAGTTGATGGACGCAGGGCAGTGCATCGTAGGGCACGTTCCTATCGTGCGTGACTTACGAGGCAATGCTTTATCATAGGTGGGCAACCTGCTTGCTATCAGCAAGAAACATAAAATGCAATGCTTTGTATAGATGATGGTTACCACTTAACATCAGGTGGGCCATCTGCTTGTTCCATTAACTAGTTGTATCAAAAAAAAGGTTGCTAAATCCTGAAAAAAAGGTTAAATCTATTTTTATGTAACTATGTTATTTATATCCGCGGCCGTAGTACACACGTAGTGAGCACTTACCTTCCTCAATAATCCTATCAGTTTATGTATGGCTGGAGATGATAAACGACCGCGTCGTCTCTCTTAATGTGAGTACTACCTACGCTACAAGATAACGCACTTTGATGTAAAAGCGTCGGCGTTATGAGCTGTTTAAGAACAATCTGCAGAATCCGATGCTTGCTCGCAGACGAAAAGTTACAAAATTAACTTTTTAGCAAAACAATACCGACTTCTAGTACACTCTCTCTCTCTGGTCGTGTCACTAGTTTCTTTCGAAACAGTGTGGTGAAAGGATTTTAAGTGCGCCTCACGAGGCTCCTTTCGAGCACATGTTATAGAACTTTTTAGGTTCCACGACATGCCGGTTTCCTCACGATGTTTTCCTTCACCGTTTGAGAGTACTGGCATGCACGTACACAAGTGCACATACATTTTTGAACAGAAAAACTCATTGGTGCACGACCGGTTTCGAACCCACGACCTTAGGATCAGAAGGCGAGGCCGCTACCACTAGGACCACCAGTGATCTCAAATCTAATATCTAATACTGAAAAATCCTACGAAAAGTAGGAAAGTATAAACACGAAAGTTTGTAAGGATGGATGAATGTTTGTTACTCTGTCACGTAAAAACTACTGAATGGATTTTAATGAAACTTTACAATAATATAGCTTATACATCAGAATAGCACATAGGCTACAATTTATAAAAATACTGTGTGACTAATCCTGCGCAGACGAAGTCTCGGGCACCAGCCTGTATAGAATAAACTTTTGGTGAAAGGAAACCACAAACCTAAACATCATTTGTATATATTTTTTTGATTTAGTATTATTTTTTTCTAATTTATTTGAAACCTTTAAAATATGACCTACCATACATACAAAAAATAAATACCATACAAAAAATTTATCAAAATCTATTCAGAATTGGCGGAGTAGGTAAGCGCGTAACAAACATACCTCTATAAAAAAAACTAACCTCTTACTTTTTTGAAGTCGGTTAAAAATATCTGACTGCACCCTTTGCTATAGAATTTTATGCAGTAGAAGACCCTGGCTCCTGAAACACAGTCTTAACTAGTTCAGAAGCCTATGGGTTCAGTAACGTTCATGTATAATTCCTTAGTCAATAAAGTTATTTTTATTTGTACAGTTAAGGCATAGAATGTAAAGAAAAAGACAAGTACTGTACATACATAAACTGTGGAGTAATATTACCCGATAGACCGACGGCAATTTGAGGATCGCGAGAAAGCAGTGGATGGAGAGGGCTCAGAATCGTTCTTCCTTAAAATGTATGTGTCCAGCAGCGGACTTCTTCAGGATGAAAATGATGATGACAGGCTAAGAAAATTGATCAAGAAACAGTTGCATAGTGTGTTCTCAAAATTATTTTTGAAGCCCACAGATACCCACAATCTGCTCTTCAGTGGGTAAAAATACAACAAAAACATAATAACGCCCGCAAAAACGCAAAATAGCATTTACAAAGGTAAATTGAAATGGTAATTAACTTTGTCATAAATTGCTTAAACGACCTATTTCAAAAGGAAAGATTTTCTGAAACACTGGTCGACTGGAGGTAGCAAGAAAACCGCGTAAGGCATTTTAATTAAAAAGTTAATACAAAATCTCGCAAGGTGTTCATTATTTAAATTTTTATCTAACCGACAATGTTGCCAGCCGTAAAACAAAGAAGGTCTTCCGTTATATTTGCTGAGGAAATTATTTACGGAGGAAAAACAGGTAATTTGATATACACAATAATTTGAACAATATGTCTATGGCACCTCATTCATGACGTGCAATTAAGACACTGACAGTGGTCATGTAACATAAATCTCTTATTGTGACAAATATTTGGTAAATAATACTTGACGGCGCGATATTTAAGTATCAACATCAAGAGTGAAAGAAGGTCGTAGTCACCACAGAGTACATGTAGTCACTCTAGCGGAGTGTCGTGTCGATGGTAGCGAGGCAGTCATCTTGACATCGAGTTGGTGGACTTGGATACGAGAAGACACCAGCGCACCATGTCTACGACAAATCGCTGTGTATTACGCGAATCAATGTGGTTTAGAATCACATTAGTGTTTGTAACGGTATTGGGAATTAATGTTATCTTATTACAGGCGTTATTTGTGTCAATAATAGCCATCGGAGGAATTGTACAATGTTACGAAGAAAATAATTGTTGCTGGTCCACCCACGTCACTCCACGACACTCCATCCATCCACGCCCTTGAGCATGAATTCTGATGAAGGCTACCCTGCGCCGACATCAGAAGTGGGATCGAACGAGCTGCAAAATGAAGAAAAATATTGCCAGGTCTATACGCTGAGAAACTTGTAAAAAAAATATGGAAGCGTTGCTCATCCGAGTCATATCTGTCCAACAAACGCCAACAGTGAGTACCTGCTTGAGTAGTGCTAACCAACAGCTACTATTGGAGCTACTGATTGAACCATATGAAGCAGATTTGGATATAGATGATTGGTGTAAAGCTACGCGAGTGGTTGTGCAAAACAAAGGTTTAGAAGGAATTGACGTACCCTAATGAGTGCGCTGAAAGGTCGTGCAGCCTCATGCCTCAATAATCTGAACTTAAATGGAATCAAATGTAAACAGCAAGATTACCTAAACGCCTAAACCGAGGCTTGTTCAGGACTACTTTAATGATTTCTTACGATTCCAAATCGACGCTAAAGAGCCGGCGTCTGAATATGCTCTTCGAATAAGAAATCCTATCGAACGAATACCTAAATCTACGATGCCTGAAGAAGTCATAACTGGATTTTTTGTGTCGGTGTTATTGCAGAAGGAAAACCTTATATGTCGTAAACTAAATGCACCAACTGCCACGAGTCGAGTTTTTTCTATTCCGAATCCTTGGTGGAACATCGTTGAAGAGGCGTTACTTGTACTATGGAAAATATTTACTGGCAAATGTCACTACTGCAGTTTGACTGAACATCGTATAGCTGAGTGACACTAACGACGCAGTGAAGTCGACACAAAATCGCAAGATTCTTGTCGTGCTACGGAGAAAAAGACAGCTGGTAATCTGCTACACGTGTGGTCAGCCAGAGCACGTGGCGCCTGCTTGTTCAGATAGGTAAAGCAGGAGTGGAGCTGTGGTCAAGGAGGTACATCAATGCGACTACACTTCCTTTAGGGTTACTGTGTGGACACTCCGGTGAGTCAGTTTCTATTTAATTGACAGCGGATCATTTTGCTCTCTTTTGAAAGAAAGCTTTAATGATAGACGTGTGGGTACTGTGAGTTAAAGTCTCGTTTATTTTAGTAGATCAATGTACAACTGCATTTCATAGCGATGAGCTCTAGCAGGGCTTTATGACGTGGCCGAGACGGCGCTAGATGATATTGTAGATGTGGCTATAACTGATTGGGATAAAACATTGCAACAAAACCCAAGCAAAACAAAACAAAACAAAACAAAAAAAAAATCGGTAATGACAACCTGAACGTGTGCTCGGAAAGATGTGTCGATAGTGCTATAGCAGGCCTAGAGGGTTCCTACTACCTAGGTAGGCCTTGGCTCCTTGCTGCGGGAGTGATAGTAGAAACAGCGGACTTAACAAATGCTCCTTGATTGCGTTTATTGTAATAATGAAATGAATGAAAAAAACAGAAAGTGATGCAAAGAGAAAATGAATAAGCTAGCTAATAGTGAGCAGCGCTCGCGTGAATTGAAGCCAGGCGGGTCGCGGAGTGGTCGCCGGCCGCAGTGGCGAGCATCGCCGCTGTTTAGGCGAGGGCAAAGGTAAGGCACTGACCGGCGCACGACCGTGTGGTGCGGGTCAGAGACGAATATACCTCTTGAGGTCGCCGTGCAGCTAGCTAAAGAGGTGCGGTGGGCGACGGCTTAGCTGCTTTTTGTGGTAACATGTGAAACTGAAATTTAAAAGTCATGTGCGTAGATTTATATCGGTAGAGTAAGAGACCCCACAGTGCCAAGAGAGTGAGATATAATGAATGTGTGTGTCAAGCGGTCGATCCTGGTCAGGATAGTGACATCCATGCAAGTCAGAAGGATTCACTAGTCTAGTCCAGAAGGTTTCCAGAGTCTATCCTGATTGAGAAGTGTCGTCCGGGCTACACCAGAAATGGTTGGTTGAAGGGATGCACTTGCTCAGTTCAGATGAGTCTATCCTGGTCGAGACGTGTCGTCCGGGCCACACTTGAAAAGGGTGGTTGAAGGGATGCACTTCTTCGGTCCAGATGTATTGTGTTGGTTAACTGGTCGAAGGGACAGAGTCGTCCGGGCCATACCCTGGTGGGTTGGTTGGAGGGATGCTCTCGTCCGGTTCAGGTCACTGCAGTAACGTTCGTAATCTGAGAGATAAATGTTCGATGATGATGAGAGCATTCGATGTTGAAGACGATCTCCTTCTAATGGTGTCACTAGTTTCTTGCGCAACAGTGTGGTGAAATGAAAATCCTGTGCGCCTCAAAGAGGTTCAAGTTGAAGAAGATCATCAGTCTTGTATAAGTAGGATGGACGAGCGGATGTCTTTTTGATTGAGATTTTTGTTCTAGAAACTAATATACGCCCGAGGACGGTCGAATGTCAGTCTGGCCGTGACGGCGCGATATTTAAGTATCAACATCAAGAGTGAAAGAAGGTCGTAGTCACCACAGAGTACATGTAGTCACTCTAGCGGAGTGTCGTGTCGATGGTAGCGAGGCAGTCATCTTGACATCGAGTTGGTGGACTTGGATACGAGAAGACACCAGCGCACCATGTCTACGACAAATCGCTGTGTATTACGCGAATCAATGTGGTTTAGAATCACATTAGTGTTTGTAACGGTATTGGGAATTAATGTTATCTTATTACAGGCGTTATTTGTGTCAATAATAGCCATCGGAGGAATTGTACAATGTTACGAAGAAAATAATTGTTGCTGGTCCACCCACGTCACTCCACGACACTCCATCCATCCACGCCCTTGAGCATGAATTCTGATGAAGGCTACCCTGCGCCGACATACTTTTGCAGAATCATTGTAATGTTATTCTCCAAAAATTTATTGGTATACTAATTTTAAATCTTCAAAAATTTTGATGTACGAGTGCGAAATTGCCTGGCACTGAAGTTTTCAGCGCCTTAAGTACGTATCTACTAATAAAAAAGGCTCGAAACTTTATTAGCGAGAAAGTTTGCATGTCTCTTAACTTTGTAAACAAACTTTTTAGACTATTTTGTCCGCCAAGCTTTGCTCTAAAGACCTTGTTTGGCAAACAATTTAAGAGGAGCACGACAAGCCTATTTGCTAAGAATTGGGTAAAAATAAACACGCCATTGTAAGTTTACGTAGCCCAGTCTCCCCTTTAGACTGGCGGCGGCTCGTTCAAGAGGTTATGTAAATTGTTTAACGAACGGTGCCGTTACTAGCTGGATGGCGCACTTAAGGCATTAACATTTTAAAGCCTTATTTGTTCTAAGTACACAATTACTCCTGCATTTATACTGATTACGCTCCTTGTTTAAGCTAGCGATTCACTTTGGAATATTCTAATTAGACGCTCCACTCTCTCACTTCACTTTCAATTTGAGCGCAGTAGCTCTCGTGACCTGCACCGAAATAAGGTTATATTAAATTCTCTACACGTCATCGGACTGATTAATTCGAATGAGAGGTTTCTGTCACAGACACAGAGACGATCGGGTGCGGTAATTTTATCAGTAAAATTGTGACGAGCGGGAACCTTCATGGTTCGTGAGATGTGTTTCCGCCAGTGTTGATCTTGAGTTAAAACATTCATCGCGTGTGCGAGCAAATCGTCGGAAATTAGCTTGTCTTCAAGCTCACTCGCTGGAGTGTGTTTTTCAGCGGGTGCCGGCTCGTTTTCTCGCGCCATTTTCATGCTAATCTCTGAGCGAGCGTGCTGATTTTGCGGGCATGAAATATTTGCAAGCATACGCCGCCGTGAGCGTCGGTACCTTTTCAATTTCGCCCGGCCTCCCCCGCGGGGATTGAAACCGTCGAATGTTGAATTTTACGCGTTCGTAATACGCGAAATTGCGTTTTGTTTTCGCCTTTGACGGCGGAATATTTGCAAATATTTTTATGTGTTTGCTCTTTTATAATGACCCACATTTCGGTGGAAGATTAAATTGGCATCAAAAATTCGTACGCGGAGATGCGAGAATGGTTTATGTCGGGGTGGCGGGTCGGGCTCGTAAATTCATAGTTAGCGCTCGGCTCGAGGAGTGCATATTTTAGGATAGTGTAGGTATACCAGGAGGCAGATATCTGTCCTCCTGGCATGGAACTAAAGGTTTATAATAATAATGCGCTGTACAACGAACCCGGCAATATACTGCATACCCAATGCAGATTACGTGAGCGTATCTGAATAGATTTCATCTCTTTGACATAAATGATCGTGCACGATGCAAAGGAAACTGACTTTTGGTTGCACGAAGCAAATGTGAATTCTACGAACGCTTTCCTTCGTTAAAATATCTACCGGTTGAAGTTTACAGCTTTTTGAATAGTTGTATCTTACGGTGACTTTAACCTTTGCTTAAATTTATGTTCTCAAAATAAGTCGGCGTAAGACCTGCAATTTATTTTATTTAGTTAATAGCTACCTCAAAATCAGTTGCCATAGAAAAGTCCGAAAACTGGTTTCCTGAAAATTTACCCCACCGTTTGCTAATACAAAAAATAGCTGCTGGATTTTGCAAAACTAAACAAAGGTTAACTGAAAGAGAATGATCTCTAGAATTAAAAAAGTTCGTCTATGTACGATACATTTTGTTCTATGCAATCAAGAATTTTCTATCTAGGTATCTATAAAAAAAATAAAAGTAACCCACTGGCACAGTACACATGCTCTATAAGTAGTTTTAAAATCATTGACACAAAAAACTTGTTTATCTTTCCGAATTTTCTTACTGTAATCCACTAGCACGGCAGACATGCCTTGAAATAGTAGCTTTACAATAAACTCATGTTCATCTTTCTGTTGTCACAGAGCGCAAGTTATTCGTCGGCATGCTGAACAAGAAGCTATCGGAGAACGACGTCAGGTCCCTGTTCTCCGGGCACGGCGCTATCGAGGAGTGCACGGTGCTGCGCGACGCGCAGGGGCAGAGCAAGGGCTGCGCGTTCGTCACTTTCGTGTCGAAGCAGGCTGCCATTGCTGCTATCAAGGTACGAGTACACTGAAACAGTTTCAGAACTCCCCAGGCACAGGGATATCCCCTCAGATCAAGAGCAACACAGCAAGGGCTGTGCGTTTGTCACTTTTGTGTCGAAGCGAGCCCGCCATTGCTGCTATTAAGATATCTCACATTTTTCAATAAAATAAAAAAATCTCTTCTATCCTATACTTTGATCTAATCCTTCAAAGCAGTACAGCTATATGTGAGCATTACTGCTTGGCAACAAAAATGTATAGATTGATGGCTGATAGACAACGCACAGCATAAACCAGTACCTACTAAAAACTTAAACTACCCACATATTGTTTTAAGGTAAATAACATTTTTTTTATCTTGCTGCTTACAGGCGCTGCACCACAGTCAAACAATGGAAGGTTGCTCAGCGCCTCTAGTAGTGAAATTCGCGGACACGCAAAAAGAGAAGGAGCAAAAGAAGTTCCAAGCGATGCAAGCGAGCCTATGGGGGCTCACGACGCCGGTAACGCCGGCCGCGTACCTGGCGTCGGAGGCGGCCTTGTCGCCGGCGACGCAGCTGCAACTGTTGCAGCAACTGCAGGCGGTTGGGCTCCAGCAGCAACTGCTACAAGGGCAGGGATCTACGCTATTGCAAGGTGAGCCAAGCACTCGTCAATCAAAAAGTTCCTGCTGTCATAGTACCACAACACCCAGAACATAAACATATACTTAGGTATTTTTAAACGGTACTATTTAAAGAAAGCGCGTGACTCTTTGCTGTAAGAAACAGGTAAGATACAGAAAAACTGCAGAACGGGTACTCAGCAGCTACCCAAATCAGTTCGATCTCGTACCTAACCAAACTGATTATTTATGAGCCACGGCAAACGATTCGTGTTGTTTGATTAAGCATCTAGGTACAGCTCGAATTTTGGCCGTAGCTCGATAGTGTAGGTCAAACAATGCTTTACAAAGATGGCGGATGACATCCGTGTCATAATTGGTCTGGACTTTGAAGCGAAAATTGAAAACCTGAAGTATACATCAAAAAGGAGTCGACGACTAGCAGAGGATAAGTACCTTATCCATCACGGTAGGTTTAGTTACATTTTTTTATTCCTCATTCCTTTTTTTATTCTTTTTTTTTATTATTTAAATTATCAGAACGTGCCAAAAGGTACACGAACGCGCCAGATAACAGCCAACAAGCTAGTTTAAGCGATTATTTTTCCATACTCAACTGTCACAGCACTATAAAATATTTAACTCAAAGTTAATGCGAATCGTAAACAATAAAATGATCTCACCTTGTGACTTCAGTGATTCATGAGTACTAAACAATCTGATTTAACATTACTATCCTTGGCAATTTATTGAGATAGCTGTGTAATGTTCTAACCATATATCAGACTATCAAATCGATAGTTATCTGAAACAGCGCCTAATCGGTAAACTCATTATGCACATGCACAGATACCTAATAAACAGGCTGAGAAGTTTTAAAAGCACTAACTACAATAACTTGCCCATAAAAGGTTAGAGATTTGAGTATGATTTGCAGACGCCATTTTGTGTTTAGTGATGTCAAATACAATGTAAAGAAAAGTTAATACCTATTTCTGTTGATATTTCAGAGCTTAGGATTTTTTTTTGTTGTTTATCCCTTTCCTTCAAATTATTATATATTTTTATTTCTTTCTTTCATTTATTTTTGTTCATCTTTTGTTTTTATTTCGTTCCGTTCAGGTGTTAACTATCAGGATATTGGTGCTTTCAATGGCGCAGGGCTGAGCGGGGGGGTAGGTGAGCATACTTTTACTGACATACTTTATTAAGCTTACTTTACTTTTAAGGGGTACAATGGATCGAAATAAAGAGTTCGATACTGTTTCCGTCATATTTATTTGACGCCATTTTGTTTTATATGTCAAACTGATGTTTTTTTTACGTGCTCTAGAGGTATAATCTAGCCCATTGTACCCTACTGACAGTAAATCGATTTGATGATTTTATTTAGCCTATCTATAAGGTGATTTTAATTTAAATTTTGTTTATCCAAAACTACCCTGATGTTATCTCATGTGGCCATTTTGGAATACAAACGTGTAACAAATAAAACTAACTGCTTATTATATATACTTACCTACCTTTTTTGGAGATAACTTCTAATAGTGGATGACAAAACGGTTTTACCCAGCCTTGATAAACCCATTTTAGAATTTCACAATTTTATTTGGGTATGCCGTCATAGCTATTTGATTTTAAACGTCATATTTTGCTAAACATATCGTGCCAAGGCAGTTTAAATATACATGTTATCATATAATCTATCTCATAATTATGAGTTTACCTAATATAATAATAATTCAAATGCCTCTTGGATATAACTTATGGTTTTTATAAAAATATTTGTGATTTTCTTAAGTAAAGAAACTCTATAAACTAAAAATAACTTACTAACTGTTCGGCAGATGAGGAAACATAATAACCTAACTCCCACCGATTTGGTTCTCCTTTTTTATTTTCTTTCATTTTGGTTATTTTTCCGCCACGCTCAGGTGTTAACTATCAGGATATCGGTTTCAATGGCTCAGGGCTGAGCGGGGGCGCGGTCAGCGAGCAGCTGGGCGGTCTGCTGGCGCCGGTGTCTGTACAGAACCTGGCGGCGCTGGCGGCCATCGCGCAGCCGCCCGTCGTGTCGCAAGCGCCCGCCGCCGCGCCGCAACAAACCGCGCCGCAACTTTGTAAGTAGCTTCGGAGCTTCTAGCTTTGCCCTCTTTTTCATATTGGTCGCTGAACGCCCCATTAGCTTATCAAACTGATAAGTCTGTTACTGTCTCTTTTCGTTGGCATGAAAGTGACAGTGACAAGTATATTCTATAGAGCCGTTATAAAATGGCAGGGAATATGAATATGGGTCTTCTGTAGATAGACTATAGACTATAAAGATTCCAACATTCAATACGTTTTCTATTGTTTTTGACAGATGATGTGACAGAGCAGAGCAGAGGTAAGGAACTGATTGCGTTCCATTTTTGAATTTGAATTCATTTTGTTAAGTTCAAACCTGCGCAATGCGCAAATTTTATTTGATGAAGTACCTTTGTTAATTAAGCAATTTAGTTCGTAATAAACAAAATTAAAAAAAAAACTTACTAACCTCAATCAATTTATTGATTAGACTGTAATAAGTAACAAAAAATGTATTGACTCCTAACTTTGAAACTAAAATTTAAAACTTTTTAAAATCCACCCTCTCTCTGCGAGTCAGGAACAATGAAAAATCTATCGTATCTGGAATTATGTTTCAAGGGTTAAAATAATTATTTTTACTGCTATCTCCTTTCAAAAACAGTAAGTATAACCTAGTCAGCAAACCCAATTTCGATTCGATTCGATCATTTGTTCTACCTACCAAATCGCTAATTGGAGGATGTTGGAGCATTGCAAGTGTTGAACATTCGAATTCCGAACACTTCGCACCGAGAACAAAACCCTATAACGACCAGTTTTGTCCACAAATTTTCCTATTTCAGGTTGGACTTAAAAAATGTTGCCATTTATAAAACGGTTAATTAACGTTGAACATTTTTCACTCTTCAGGTCTTCTCGGGAAGACAAACATCACAGGTAAAAGCGAATGCGCTTTCAAAGTGTGTGTTTAATCATTTTGTTTTAAATGGAATGAATTAATTTAATTGTTTGGTTTCTTGGGCTGTGATAAATGAAATGCGTGGCACTATTTAGTTTTTTAGACTGGCAATGCATGAAATTAAGGTAAAGTTCACCAATAATAAATACATAACTAGTTTATCTAAGTCTCAGTCATGGCGGCTTAATCATTGATTTTTTAAACGATTTGAGAATTTTTCTTTTATATTGGTGAACTTATGCCTTCATTTTAAAGCCATAGTTCTGCTACTAAGAGCGGGTATTACCAACTCAGAGTAACATTATCCGTCAAATACATATATTTCTGTCTTTTTATTCTTCTTCTTTTTATGTTCTTTTTATTATTCGTTTTTGACAAGTCTAAAAGATGGAAATATTTTTGTTTGGCGGATACCTTAACTCGGAGGTAGTTGAACCCGTCCTTAGAAATACAGCGTTCGAAATATATTTAGTAAAATGATTTACTACGCTTCTTATTAAGCTTAAGTAGGTAAAGAAAGAATGAAAGAAATATTATTTATTAACCTAAATAAACGCATAACGTATTCATCCATTAAAAAAACGCATTTTTCCCAGCGTCAAAAAAAAAAAAAAAAAAGGTGGGTACACAAAGAAAAAAAATACATGTAACAAAAAAAAACGAATGCAAGAATCAATCAATCTCAATCAACTCGGGCATTACTTTGCGGAAGTCCACTGTAACTCAAAGGTAACATTGAGATATTTATAATAAAATTGACGGATTTAATAACTTTTAATTATTATAATTAATATATTGCTTTTAATATTGTGCCTAGTATTTGACCTAGGCTCATGCATTATTTTTATTCAGTATGACTACAATAAAATAATTAAGATTATAAATAAAACAATTAGTTGATTTAGCTCTAGGCCACTGAATAATAAAATTTGCTAGGACCTTCGTAGTAAAAGTGGAACAAAGAAAATATATCTTAGCAAGTAATTTGTACAATATTTTGTCCGTCTTTTGACGCTGAGATAAGAGACTTGACGGATATAGATTTAAAATACCTTAGAAATAATAATCAAGGTTGTCGCAGATCTGAATCAGAATAATATTTATTGTAAACTGTTGAATATATAAATAAGGTGGTAGGTAAGTATATAAAAAGTACAAACAGTCTGCCCTATTCGGACGTACAGTTAAATGTTACAAACATTTTTGCTTAAATTCTATGAATTTAAATGTATAACATACCTGCCTAAACTTTTAAAATATGTATTTTTTGTCATTAGATACGTAATAAGGGATCGTTTCTTGATATTGTTTGTTCTTATTTTGATTGATTCAAAACATCTTCTTCAAACATCAGTCTTGAAAACAATCTTATTCAATAATTAAGAAATAAAACTACTTTTTTTTTTTTTTTTCAAACTTTCAAATAAACTGGTTTGTTTGCTAAAAACAATACAAGAATGTTACACTTTTCGGCTGACTATACAAATACCGAATCCGCCTGTATTACCTCGGCCTATTTTTATTATAGGGTGTTATTGAGGCTAAAAATAGGGTTATAGGTGATGTTAAGTGGTAACCATCACCTAAAACAAAGCATTGCCTCGTAAATCACGCACGATAGGAACGTGCCCGTCGATGCACTGCTCTGCGTCCATCAACTTGAGACATGTTAAGCCTCATGTGCCTGTAACTACACCGGCAACCACACTCTTCAAACCGAAACACAGCAACGCTGCTTGGCGGCAGAAAAAGGCATGATGGTAGTACTTCCCCGGACGAGCCCTTCACAAAGAGCGGTGGACGTTGAGAGTGATAGAATCACTCTCAATGTCCACCGCTATTTCGAAAAATCGGCTTACGGGACTACTTAGAAGCAATTAATAATTCATAGACGTGCTACGAAGAAGCAGTTCGTATTATCTATTGTTTTATCAATAAGGCGTTGCTTATAAAAGGCGAGGGCGTGACTATACTGATGCGATAGAAAACAATGTCATCGCTTTAAATTCAATACACAGCGTGCAGCGTTGCAGCGCGTAGCTAATATTGAGGTCGGTTTACAAGGTAGGTAGGTACAGTCCTTGCACTAAGATTTAAGAGTAGTAGCTCTCTGTGTGCAGAAATGACACCATGTCTATTTCTGCTGCCACAGCATTGCTGTGCTAGCAACGGCGGTAGGCTTGCAACCTGTCATGTATAGAATAACAACTACAGCAAAGACTGGGCATGTGCAAAATGTAATACTTGGATATTTGGCAATTGTAATAATAAACGTAAATTTCCCTACAAGATATGGTTACATTCGATAATTTTTAGTATCTAGTAATCAGATATAAAAAAATATCAAATGTAAGCATCTTAATGCAGGTGATTGTACGTAGTTACGTATAAGATACTCGTCTAGAATATTGTGTTAAGTTTTGGCATAGTTCGATCACAAAACTTCTACAAAATTAGGTTTATAATACAAAATAATGTATTTGTGTAACCTTGGGGCACGACAATGGGAAACACCTGTTTTGCAGACGACACAACTGCGTTTGACAAAAAAAACAATGTTTTACTTATTGTAACCTTCATAATTTGAAGGCGAGTTTTCCATCTCAGAGTTACTTCTTCTTCTTGTCGTGACAGTTCTTTCGAAACAATAAATTTCTTTTTTGTATTCCTAAAAGTGGCCTCTTTTGAGCGCTACTCTATCAGTTGGTTACCACTTAACATCAGGTTATTATTTATATTTATTTACATATATTTGTAAAAAATACTTATTTTTAATCTGACTGGTATTGTCATTGTAAAACCAGATCTTGAGAGCACTGGTGGTCTAGTGGTAGCGGCCCTGCCTTTCGACCCAAACGTCGTGGGTTCGAAACCGGTCGTGAACCAATGAGTTTTTCTGTTCAAAAATGTACGTGCACAATGCACAATACTCTCAAACGGTGAAGGAAAACATCGTGAGGAAACCAGCATGTCGTAGAACCTAAAAGTTCTATGACATGTGTCAAGTGCTCGAAAGGAGCCTCTTGAGGCGTACTTAAAATCCTTTCACCACACTGTTTCGAAAGAAACTAGTGACACGACAAGAGAGAGAGAGAGAGACTGGTAAAACCCGCCCTGAGACAATATTATAATACTAAGGACTTTTTTCACAATATCTGAGGAACTGTATCCGACACTTAAAAATATTTCTGTCTTTGACGAAATAAAGTGAGGACAGATAGAGAAAGACTGAGAAAGGATATTTTGATTATAATTGGTGTAACAAAGATGCACAACACAACGACCATTCAACCTGCTGTGAACGCGTGAGTGTAGCTAGCGATACAATCGCGTTATTAGGTATATCTAAATATGACACACATTGCATTGCGTATGCGACGCGTTTTACTCGCGTCAAAGACGCGTCGAAAAGACTTTGCCTGTATGCATAGCGCTAAAACTAGTGTACAAGGCTTTATGCCATATTTTATTTAAATTTTGTAGTAGAATGATTTTGTAGTGATTCTCGTAGCGCCGTAGCACGCATTTAGGGCGTAGCACTGTGCGTAGCATACGTAGAGGCACAGAAAACTTAAATTCTTACATAAGCTTGAAGCTTGAATGCCATTTTAGTTAGGATGTACGAGTAGTACTTAATTACAGTACCCGGCATGGAGATTGAGCACTGATGGGCTGAGGGTAGGTCAAATATTCGATTTACCTTCGCGGATAGGCTTCCAGTGAGCGCTCAAGATCCATGCCGGGTACTAACGTGCTTATAATTTTATAAGGGTTCATTTTTTACCCAAGACGAAGTACTACAGTGGATTTACTGTTTATATAGTCGTAGACGCAACGCTCTCGTGTAAAATGAAAAGGCACGTTCCTACTTTTCTCTTCGGAATCACTTTCGGAATACGAAAAATAATACGCACATTAGGACGGAGACACGTACCCTTCATTTATCACAAGTCTGAGGGAGCTTGGTTTGATTCTGTGTCCGCGAAGGTAGTGCCCGTGGTGCTTGGCTTGGCCTTTGTTCTCTAAGCCGGCCTGGAAGCCGCGTGTTTGTAAATAAATAGATTATTGTACTTATGTACTGTTTGTTTTTATTGAATGTTTTTGTGAGGTATCGAACAATTTATAACAGCTCGATCCGTGTTATTGTTTTCGAACGGAGTAATTTATTTGAAATGTTAGTTTGTATTTTGTTCATCGTTGTTTTATGTATTGCTTTACTAATACTTTATTTTGTGGCACATTTTGAATAATTACAAATAATAGTAACATTTGTTATAGAAGGTACCAATGTAAATTGTACTAAAATGTTTCTTAATGAAGTACTTAAATACTAAATCTAGTCTGAGAGCTAACCGTGCGTTACATTACAAGATCTCGTCATCAAAGAACTAGGTACAACGTTTTTTTTGTTTGGTAATACATGTAAATTAAAGAGCTAAGTCATAGAAAAAATTAAATATCAAGAATCGTCTTAAAGTGTCAGTCACGTGTCACGTCTTAAAGTGTCACGCATCCAAGCCTTAAAAAACAGGCAAGATTCTAACGGCTTGGTTCTTACCATAACGAGCTGACATGTAACATTACAGGGTCCACAGCTGAGCCGCTGAGTTCGGCGTACGCTGCACAGTTCGGCAGTGCGTTCGCAGCGGCGCCGCTGGGTTCGGTTCTCGGCTCCGCGGCAGCAGCGGCCGCAGGTAAACAAGTTGAAGGTACATATCACTTTTTAGTACCCCACCCTCCATCCGGTGAATGTGGCAGCTGTCAAAACTAATTTTGACACTGGTGCGAGTGCTTTTTGCATGCGAATAATGAAGTACGATATTTTTGCTGTGATTCGAAAGTCTGGCCTAATAGCTAAACATTATTTTGACTAAAAAAACAGCGTCGATTTTTAAGCATTTTGGTGGAAGAACACATGTCATGTTATCAGTCAACTCCGACCAGCAACAAAATGATTGATTTATAAAAAAAAATATTCGGACTATATCACTTGGTCTGTGTTGACTTTCACTTGGATTATTCTTGCTTTTTCCTCGCACCAGATGTCAAAGTCAATTAATCCGTTTTTGAACTTCATAAAGCCGGCTTCGTAAACGGCTTCTAAAAAAATAATGTTTTGACAGCTGTCACAGAAGTGTTTGACCATTGTGTGAGCAAAGGTTAGAAACTTTTCACAAACTCATTGCTTCCGGAGGGTACCTACCGATCTACGAGTAAGATCTACCTATATAATTTTGAATAAACGAATTATACCGAATTACTATAAAAAAGCATCCATAGAATCTGAATGTTCGTTCTTGAAGGTACCCTCTATTATGTCAAAAAACGAATATAATCTTTTAAAGAAAGAGGATTATTTTTGGAGATATTACTTACTTCTCTCTCTTTAAAAGATCGGCTTCCTCTGCGAACCTTACACCTCATACCGTCCTATCCAAATTTTGAGTTTTTATTTTTAGTTATACCAACACTAGTAGTTAGATTATGAACGCTTAAGCCAACTCGCTCATCATGCAATCACATAAGGCATGTCTTTCTCGATTCCAGGCCCGGAAGGCGGCAACTTGTTCATTTACCACCTCCCTCAGGAGTTCACAGACACGGATCTGGCGTCTACGTTCCTACCGTTCGGCCACGTGATCTCGGCCAAAGTGTTCATAGACAAACAGACGAACCTCTCCAAGTGTTTCGGGTTCGTCTCTTACGACAACGCTGCCTCCGCCCAGGCCGCCATACAAGCCATGAACGGCTTCCAAATAGGTACAAAGAGACTCAAAGTTCAATTGAAACGTTCTAAAGAACTATCTAGACCTTACTAGAGCAAATTCCAAGAACTCGTTCCTAGTGAATTTAAAAAGTAAAATTTAAAAAAAAAACTTGCAAGGAGGTTGTAAGACCGTTTGTTGTGATGTTTCGAGTGCACTTGAACTAAAACGTAGTCGGTAAGTTCGTACGAAAGTCCACGTGCACAGTTGTTAACTAATAAGTTTAAGATTAAGGTTTGTGTCAAAGGATTTCATCGTTTCCAAAGTATTCCCCAAATTGTTTAGTTATTTCTATTATAACATTAACTTTCGGTTAAGTTGTAGTCACGTTTTAAGGTTAAGTTTACATTTGTTCAAGAATCGATACAGTTTTCGGTCACCAAAGAGCCAACGATGCTTTTGCAATTGTGTCAATGTCATAAAAAAGTGCTCCAAAGTTATCTGGTGCAAGTGTACCGAGTACCACACAAGTATTGCTGATAGGTTAGTTTATATTCTGAATCATGTCTATATGTTTTGTTACAAAGTTCTTAATTTTATGTTACCAATAAATAGTTATTATTTAAAAAAATATATAATATTTTGATGTGGCCATTTTCAGTAAACAGTCAGTCGTTTTTGTTAAAAAAAATGTGTTTAGAATAAAGATGATCTCAAAGTGATCAGTGTATTTATTGTTTTCATTACTTGTTATCAATGGTGTACTTAAACTTTGTGAGTTAACGTATTGTCTTAAACGTTCTGTCCTAAAAGACGCGTAGATTTTTAAGGTTTTTATGAGTATTGCTCAACTGAAAATACAATTTGTTCTAAAACATACCTATTCTCGTACCTATTAAAAAAAAAAAAAAAAAGTTAGCATCATGATTTTACTTGATCTCATTTACCAGGTGCATAAAATAAAGTAACACATAAAAGATACACTTAAAAAGCAATAAGAAAACTCGCAAAATGAATCGTAAAACATGTAACTCGATCATGTTCTATTTAAACCACTCGCTGTTTATGGCGTTATAAATATGCCAGTCAGCTCCGGGACTATAAATTCTACATCGTATGAAGAACGGTGGTAACTCATAAAAATCTGAAATCTACAATTTGCATACTACTTATTGTGCTTGTTTGTGTATAATTTATTATTTTAATATATTTACCAGTCAAATGCAACCACACATCGAACACTGGCCCTTTAGTCAAAACGTTTCTTTTCTTTAGTGATAAGTATTTAAATATCATAGTTAATATTTTCGTGTGTAAGTTTGGTATTCTTTAATTCATTTTAAATTTTATTGGAAAATATTTGAACACTTTCTCAGTCGCTGTGGCACTTTTACCCTAATTATCAAACTATTTACTTATTATTGATTAAGATTTATTATCTTTGTTGCGGAAAAAATAGAGAAGATCTGCTTGAACGATCTTCGTATACCTACTAAGAAACTAGTGGGTATATTATCACCAAAGAGATCGACTTACCAACGTCTGATATTTTTTTCCGTAACTTTGTGCATATGATCTGCATAAGGTCTTCTACTATTTTCAAATAACTATATATACGATTAAATATACGCTCAATATAATTCTGGAAAAAAACTAGTGTTTATCTTAATATATCCTTCTGTTAACGACTTGTGCCAACGCGCTTTATTCGAAAACTAATACCTATGACCAATTTAATGAAAAATTTATTTTATCTATTCGTGTAAAAGAACTGATGTAGAGCGAGCATCAATCTAATTATAAAGTTATAAATTTAAACTTAGTTCGAGTATTAAATGGTGGATTATAAAAATTATAAATAATAGTTTTAATTTTTAGTCAATGTTTTTGGAATGTCTCAAGAAAGACAATATCTAGACTGAATAAGTTTCCTCTTAGTTACAAACACAATGTAATGTTTTAAATGTACTTTGTGATTCCTTTAGTAAGTTCAATATGTGAATCTTGTGTAACATCTTTTTCGTCATTCAGTGTTTTTTTTCTTGTTGTTTAAGATTATAAATTATTAATAAAGGCATGTACGTATTGTTAAAAGGACATTGGGAATATAAATGTAAATAAAACGGACAAAGCTATTATCCTAGACACGGGAACGCAAACGCCTCTATACAATGTGTGATTTAGATAAAGATCCAAACAAATGTGAATAGAGTTTTTTACCTACAATTTTTTAGGTATGTTAGACGGGTACCTCATTGTTGTTGTACAGGAATGTACCTTAATTTGTATGTATTAAGGCTGGTTTTTGAACATCACTATTGCTTTGTAGCTTATTATGAATTTCACACCAGCCGTGTCACCAGAATGTGACTTTATTATTAAAAAAACGTGACATAAACGGATAGGTTACAGATCGTTGATACTGGCGATTTTTATAAACTTGGACCCTACACTCGGAAATTTTTGATAAATTATCATAATAGATACCCGGTTCAATTATTAGCGACGATCGAATCAGTTTATGCTCGAGGTATAATGGCATTTACATGATATCTCAACATGATATTTGTCAAGTGTTTCCGAGCTTCCTGGGCCTGATTTTATTTTTAAACCAACCTGAATTATTGAAATTGAATGTTGATAAATGTTGATACATTTCACAATTTCTAATGGGTGTGAGCTAGAATCATTCGCCATGAAATTTGCTGTTACCGTTTGTAAATGTATGCCATAAATATTTTAAAATACCAATAACAATTTTACACTTGTTACATTAAATATTAATACCAAGCTGATCCAAACGAGTGGAAAATATTTGGGTCGCAAAAAAATTATTTTGCAAGTTACGAATTAGAAAAAAAAAAACATTTTACCTACAGTACTCACGGAAAAACAACGGTCAATTACTTATACTTTTACATCATAATAAGAGCGACAAACATTTTGTGATTGACTTGAGAAAAGTAATAATTTATTTAGGTTATTTTTGTGCTCCAATTCAAAAGCCATGCTTGACGGAGTCACGGTAAGCAAACAGCATATCCAAGAAAATTACAAAAGAAAAAAGTAAATATTTTTTCACAAAAATCAAGGCACGATGTAGTTATTCTTAAGATCGATGAGATAAATTACGATGTAAAGTACTGTTTTATACAACACCCGTTTTGTTGATATGTATGTAAATAAATGTCAAGTTTAAAAAAATACTCAGTTTTTTTTATTACCTATCACGCTAATATCGTAGGTATGTGAAAGTACATCTCCATACAGAGCACTGGTGGTCTAGTGGTATAGGCCCCGCCTTCCGATCCTAAGGTCGTGGGTTCGAAACCGGTCCTGCACCAATGAGATTTTCTATTCAAAAATGTATTTGCACAATGCCAGTACTCTCAAACGGTGAATGAAACCGGCATGTCGTAGAACCTTAAAAGTTCTATAACATGTGTCAAGTGCTCGAAAGGAGCCTCTTGAGGCGCACTAATATCCTTTCACCACACTGTTTCAACACTGACACAACAAGAGAGAGAGATAAAGACTGAATTTATTTGTTAGAACTTGGAGTAATGCGTGAGGAATCCAGTTAGTATTCTAGCTGCTTCGATGGGTTTGCAAGGCGTCACATATGTATTTACATTTATTTTTGAGATATGTACCGACGACGAAAATATTATAAACAAAATTAACTCGAGCATGAAATCCATTCGAGATATGAAACGATATATTTTCTTTTTACATCAATTATGATTGTTTACATGGCAAACAATGCGAGATTTCAGTCATCTTTTTATGAGAAAAAGTTATTAAAAAAGCATTCTGCTCCTTAAAACGGTATAAAAATACCACTCCTAAAAACGTTAGGGGACTAAAGTACCCATCAATATGATTAACTTTTTCTGAGGAATCAAAACTGTGAACGCGAAAATAAAAACAGCTGTTTCAAGCAAAAGTTCAATACCTACCCTTGGCTAAAATGTATGAAACAGCTGTATTTTTCCGCGTTCACGGTGTTGGTTCCTTAGAAAAAGTTATTCATATTGATAGGTACTTTAGCCCCCTGAAGTTTTCGGGAGTGGTATTTAACACCTGTACATAGCCTCTGCCTATAGAAATTTGAAAATTTCATTGCAGTTTGGAACTAATCATTAATAAAAACCAATAATAAAAATCAAATAATTTATTCCCCTACAACTCATCATCGATTAGCTTAACAGGAGTTTCACCATACTCGTTGTCTTCTTTGGGGTCTATCACGTTGTCTTGTCGCGTCAAAAGTGGTACAGCCGACTTTATCAGTCCCGTGTTGTCAGCTAGTGCCAGAATGTCGCATATGAGAGGAGATTCCACGCCGAGGATGTAGTGACACGTTCTACAACAAATGAGAAAAATATATTGTAAAACATACAAGAGTGGTCTGAAGGTTGTGGTTGCCGGTATAAATAGGCACATGAGGCTTAACATCTGTATGCCTCAAGTTGTTGGACGTACAGTGCAAGTAAAGTGCAGTTTTAAGAGAAGTAGAGCTCTTTGTGAACGGCTCGTCCGGGGAAGTACTACCAGCCTTTTTCTGCCGCCAAGCAGCAACGCTGTGTTTCGGTTTGAAGAGTGTGGCTGCCGGTGTAATTACAGGCACATGAGGCTTAACATCTGTATGCCTCAAGTTAATGGACGCAGGGCATGTTCCTATCGTTCGTGACTTAAGAGGCAATGCTTTGTTATAGGTGATGGTTACCACTAAACATCAGTTGGGCCATCTGCTTGTTCCATCAGCTAGTTGTATAAAAAAAAGAATAATTATATTATAGACTTTATTTTAGACAAATTTGAAGGGTGGTCTGAAGAGTATGGTTGCCGGTGAAATTACAGGCATGTGAGGCTTAACATCTGTATGCCTCAAGGGCATCTGAACGCAGGGCAGTGCATCGTAGGACATATTCATATCGTGCGTGACTCGAGGCACTGCTTTGTGATAGTTACCACTTAACATCAGGTGGAGCATCTGCTTGTTCCATCAGAAGTAAGAGAGCACTGGTGGTCTAGTGGTAGCGGCCCCGCCTTCCGATCCTAAGATCGTGAGTTGAAAAGCAATCGTGTACCAATGAGTTATTCTGTCCAAAAATGTATATGCCCAGTGTCTCTCTCAATCGGCGAAGTAAAACATCGTGAGGAAACCGGCATGTCGTAAAATAATTGTGCTCGAAAAGAGCATCTTCATCGCACTTAAATCCTTTCACCACACTAATACAAAATAACTAGTAACATCACAAGAAGAAGATCAGAAGTATTTAAATAGAACGAAGGGTTCCTTACCATTATCTATAAAAATGGCATCAAAATCTCGTTTTTTGTATGGGAGCTAAATAAGAATATTTTATTCTGTTTTTTTTTGTATTTGTTGTTATAGCGGCAACAGAAATACATCATCTGTGAAAATTTCAACTGTCGAACAGACGCACGGACAGCGGAGTCTTAGTAATAGGGTCCCGTTTAAACCTTTTGGTACGGAACCCTAAAAACGCTTCTATGGATATAAATAGGTAAAGTGTTACCTTGGTTCTAGTAGATAGAGTGACACTTGAGCTGGACTAGATGCGTTCTCCAAACACTTGAGTTTGACCTCTGTCTGTCGAGGTTTGCCAGTCTTGTCGCACACGTCGCCGTCCGAGTAGAAATGCGACACTGACGTGCGAACCGCTTGAAAAATAATACAATATAAATTAATTAATAGCAAGCTGCAATAAAAAAAAATAAGTTGCATAAATAATAATAATATTAGAAAAAAAAATTGGTGAACACTATCTCGTCCCAAACTAAGTAAAGCTTGTTCACGCAAGCTCTGGAATCCTCATAGAGAGATTTCAGCAGGGCCGGATTTAGGGGAGGGCAACCGGGGCTACGGCCCCGGGGCCTCCACGAAAGAGGGGCCCCCACAATGCCCCGAGAAAAAACGTGTTCGTTTTATTTGGAATATAATTTGGGCCAGGGGGCCTTCACTCCTTTGTTGCCCCGAGGCCTCCAACCTCTAAATCCGGCCCTGGATTTCAGAGTCTGGACCAGGTTGTTGTCTACTACATATGTATGGAATGAACTATGTAGACAGCACCGACCATAGTTCATTCTTCATCACTTTGTCATAGGCCTTTTCTAAATCTACGAAAGCGCTATAGACCTTTTGACACTTGGCCAAAAAATTCTCGGCTCAAAGTCAAAAGATTTCAAAGTGTTCTTTGTGATTTTGTAAGTTTGTAATAAAATTACAAAGATTACTATGAAACGTCTTAAAGATGAATCTAGGTTCCACGCGACCAAGCCTAGAAGAATAGGCGACGAACTTGGTTCCTTTCTATAGTAAAAGTCAAAATCAAAGGTATTCATTCAATTAAATCACAAGGATCACTTTGAAACGTCTTAAAGCTAAGTAAATATTTTTACAACTAGCTGATGGATCAAGCAGATGAACCACCTGATGTTAAGTGGTAACCATCACCTATAACAAAGTATTACTTCGTAAGTCACGCACGATAGGCTGCCCCACGATGTACTGCCCTGCGTCCATCAACTTGAGGCATACAAAAGTAATATAATATATTATTGAAGTTAAGTGAGGCTACTAACAACTGAGCTATAAAGGCTGTCAACAAGTAATTAGTAGGTACGTGATTCCTCTAAGCATAGGGATTCCTCTAGGTTATAGATTTTACTTGCTATAATATCGTTCCTACTTAGTTATTTATTGCACCTCACTATCATGGAATACATTAACTGAATGAATCAAAACAATTTAAAACAAAAAAGGCCATTGAAATTAAGTGCGCCTCAAAGAGGCTCCTTTTGATAGCCTTCACAGCTCAGTTGGTAGTAGCTCTGCCTTCTGCGCCGTAGGCCGTGGGTTCGATCCCCACCGAGAACAAACATTTGTGTAAACATTTGTTGTGTTTGAGGCACACATACCAACAGGCTTAGGCGCCTTCCCCTTATTCTCCTTGATCCAGTCCAGATGCGCCTGCTCATCGAACTGGCCCAACACGAGGGTAGTTTTATCCCCATTACGATCCACGTGGTATTGAACTACGTGCTTTCCGTAGCAAAACTCGTATTTCCACCATCCTGTACCCTGAAAAAAAGGTTTGTATGAGCTAGTCTCTCTTCCTCTTGTCGTGTCACTAGTTTCTTTCGAAACAGTGTGGTGAAAGGATTTTAAGTGCGCCTCAAGAGGCTCCATTCGAGTCACATAACACATGTCATAGAATTTTTTAGGTTCTACGACATGCCGGTTTTCTCACG
The DNA here is from genome assembly GCA_932294275.1 of Chloroclysta siterata. Taxonomy (NCBI): domain Eukaryota; kingdom Metazoa; phylum Arthropoda; class Insecta; order Lepidoptera; family Geometridae; genus Chloroclysta; species Chloroclysta siterata. The sequence continues at coordinate 2,826,474 of OW028604.1, read as the reverse complement.
ATGTCTTCCTTCACCGTTTGAGAGTACTGGCATTGTGCACATAAATTTTTGAACAGAAAAACTCATTGGTGCACGACTGGTTTCTAACCCACAACCTTAGGATCGGAAGGCGGGGCCACTACCACTAGACCACCAGTGCTCTATGAGCTAGTAGAGTATTAGCAGCCACAGCTCAGTTGGTTGGTATTTAGCGCTGTAGGCCGCAAGTTCGATCCCATCCGACAGCAAACAATTGTGTGATGAACATAGATGTTGTTCTCTGTCTGGGTGATATATTATAAGTATCAATTCACAAAACAAAGGTACCTACAATAAAATTAAGTACAATATCAGCTACCTAGTCCCCATAGTACAAACTTTAGTTTGAGACTAGATAGTGCTGTGCAGTCACGTCAGTCACGTCAGTCACGTCAGTCACGTCAGTCACGTCAGTGACGTCAGTCACGTCAGTCACGTCAGTCACGTCAGTCACGTCAGTCACGTCAGTCACGTCAGTCACGTCAGTCACGTCAGTCACGTCAGTCACGTCAGTCACGTCAGTCACGTCAGTCACGTCAGTCACGTCAGTCACGTCAGTCATGTCAGTCACGTCAGTTACGACTTTTTCATGGGCTCGACTTGCTTCCACTTGCTATTTTGCAATACAGGACAAAACGCGTTTAATCGTACCGAATTATTCGGCTGAATATTCGGTTCGGTAAACTTTTTACCTAACTTTCGGCGGAATATTCGTAATCTTTGAAAGCACAGTGTGGTGAATATAGGTGTTTGTTCTCTGTCTGGGTGTTATTATATATTATAAGTATGTATTTACAAAAAAAAGTATTAAAGTATCAGCTATGTATTTCCCATATTACAAGCTTTGCTTAATTTGGGACTAGTGGTGCGTGGAAAATTTACTTATCTTAATATATATAAATTACGTGTTACGTTGTTTGTCCGCTATGGACTCCTAAACTACTTAACCGATTTCAATCATTTGCGCACCGTGTTCAGTTTGATCTAACTTAAAAGATAGGATAGCCTTCATCTCAATTTATAGCCGCAATATTATTTTATTGCAAATTTGACACCGCCGAACAAAGTGGGCACGGGTCAGTTAGTATTTAATATTTATCACGATTCGGCCCATCACTGATACTTACACCATTGAGACAGTTTTCCCCATTGAGGAACGCCCGCACTGGCGAGTCGTCTGTGACGGGGGGTAGGTTGCTTTTATCCGGCAATTGGGGATGTTGCGCCCCTTCGCCGATTGTCTCCTCATCGCCCAGGGGGTGAAGCTCGAACTTCAGGTGAGTTTCTCCATCCTGAATAATTATGTTTTTGTAAAGTTTTTATACAACTTGCTGAACAAGCAGATGGTCCTGACGTCCTGATGTTAAGTGGTAACCATCACCTATAAAGAAGCATCATCATCTTCCTGCCCTTATCCCACGCTAAGTTGGATCGGCACAACAGGTTTTCTTCTTCCACTCTCCTCTATTATTCGTCATCTCAGTGCTCACTCCTTTCTTACTCATGTCATCTTTCACACAATCCATCCATCTTTTCTTTGACCTGCCTCTCCTTCTAAAACCATCCACATCCATTTCCAACACTCTTCTCGTAATATGACTTTCTTCCCTCCTCATGACCTGTCCATAACACGCTAACCTATTACTCCTCAACTTCAAAAATATACGATATAGACGTGCCCTACGATGGATTGCCTTGTGTCCATCAATTTAGGCATACATTATGTTAAGCCTCATGTGTCTGTAATTTCACCGGCAACCACACCCTTCGAACCGAAATACAGCAACACTACTTACTCAAGGCTGAAATAGGCATAGTTTTCGTAGGTACTTATTCAAACTTTTTAGTATGAAAACCTAGATCAAAATTATATTTTTGCTGAACTCTTTTTTTTATACAACTAGCTGATGGAACAAGCAGATTGCCCAACTGATGTTTAGTGGTAACCATCACCTATAACAAAGCATTGCCTCATAAGTCTCGCGCGATAGGAACGTGCCCTACGATGCACTACCCTGCGTCCATCAACTTGAGGCATACAGATGTTAAGCCTCATGTGCCTGTAATTACACCGGCAACCACACTACTCAAACCGAAACACAACAACGCTGCTTGGCGGCAGAAAAAGGCGTGGTGGTAGTACTTCCCCGGACGAGCCCACTCAAAGAGCTCTACTACTCTTAAAACTGTGCGCATTGTTATTGCGGACAACATGGTTGATGCAATTTTTCATAGATTAGTTTTCATTTTGTGACACCATTTTGAAATACGAATTTTATACATCTTAGTGAAGCGTGACTGTCTTCACAAAACGTATTTACAATTAAAACAAATCTAAAGTTCATATTCTATAGTGACAGCTAAAGTGCACAAACGAGAATGACCTTTAAAACAAACACAATAAGCACTAAATTAAACGAGCATAAAACTAATTACCTTTTCAATTGTCTCAACTTTCAAGACAGCAAGCACATCCTTAGGTCCCTGATCCTGAATACGCCAACAAAAATGTTATACAAGCGGCTAGTTAAAAAAAAACAAACATAAGACAACTACCTACTAACTAAGGTGAGTGTATTAAAAAAAACTTCACTACTTTGATCCCCAGGCACGTTCGATATCCCCTCAGATCTCAGGCTAGTACCAACTCAAGATTCTATAAGGATGTTTAGGGGTAGTCAGAGGTACATCCAAATTTAAATATGTATTTCCAAAAAAAAAAAGATTTAAGTTGGAACTATATCAGCTATCTGGTTCCCATATTACAAACTTTGCTTAGTTTGGGGCTAGATAGTGCTGTGTGGAAAGTCCACGAATATTATATTTGCTACATAATGTAACATACATATAGCACCAGTCACTATAGCGTCCCGTAAATAGGGACACGAGTCAAAGTAATAAAACAATTTAAAAAGAAATTGAATGTAAAACGCTGTGCATGAAGATAACAGTAGTCATAATTTTAATTTTTGGTAAGTGGATTTTAATACTTGTGAATTTTAGTCAAAAGTTACTTACTAGGTATTATTTCTAGCTATTTAAGTTCATATAGGTAAAGTTAAGTCACACATTTTTATTTCTATCTGGGTGTTATGTATGTTGTATTATAATGGATGTACAAAATAACTTTTAAGGTACTATCAGATGATCAGCTGAGTACCTTAATTGATACAAGTCTGTACAATAAGAACCCATTGTACAGATTTTTCTTCGTTTTGGCAAGATTTAGCGGTGTGACATTGTCCCAAACGATTTATTTATTTCTTAAAATAATGAACTATATCAAAATCATATGTCAAAGTGCAGTAACAAGTTCTTGATCTAATAATGCAACTATAAAAACTATAAAATCATCAAAAAAATTCTAATGTCGGCAAATAAGTTAGTGTCACAAACGTTTAGTAATCAAAATCAAACAAAAAGCTTTATTTCTAGCAGTGACATATTGAAACTACTTTGGATCCTCTCCCTGATTACGTATCCCGCGACAGGTCAGCGACAAGCGTAAATCGTGCATTGATTTAGTCAACCACTAATTGAACTACATAACACCGACAATAGCGACAGATTGCCCTCTGTAAGTCAATGATGTACAAAAGTGATTGTCTGATATATCTCATCCTCTGCTGTCGCACTGCTATCGCTGTCGCTGCTCTTTGGTGACACTTAACATCGCTATTTGTATTCACGTATTATTATACAAAAGAACGGTAGGAACCAAGCCGTAACCTGTTCTTCTAGGCTTAGTCGCGTGGAACTGGCACCTAGATTCTTAGCCACCTAGCTTTAAGACGTTTCAAAGTGATTGTTTGAGAGCATTGGAGAGCACTGGTGGTCCAGTGGTAGCGGCCCCGCCTTCCGATCCTAAGGTCGTGGGTTCGAAACCGGTCGTGCACCAATGAGTTTTTCTGTTCAAAAAAATTATGTGCACAATACCAGTACTCTCAAACGGTGAAGGAAAACATCGTGAGGAAACCGGCATGTCGTGGAACCTAAAAAGTTCTATAACATGTGTTAAGTGCTCGAAAGGAGCCTCTTGAGGCGCACTTAAAATCCTTTCACCACACTGTTTCGAAAGAAACTAGTGACACGACAAGAAGAAGAAGAAAGTGATTGTTGTGATTCAACTGAATAAAAACTTTGATGTTAAATGCCACCATGATTTACGTAATCAGTGAGCGATGTTGAAATACTAGCTTCATACTTGTGTTCATACTAACACTGAGCCTGATAGTCTGGTGGTGGAACTTCAGACTATCCACTTCGCTCCTCAGCAGGTTCCTGGGTTTCCTCGGGGCATCATCGACGGGATGACAGTCTATTATGTTCTCACCGACATCCCTAGTCCTGTAACCCAGGTTGTTCAAGTAAATTAATGATGACAGACATTTCTAGCAGGAGAATTAGTCATTTTTCTGCATTGTACGTTTGGGCGCCAACACAGAACAAACATTCGTGTGATAAACATAAGCGGCCTTAATTATAAACATGTGTCATGTTTAAACAATTGGCAATACTAGAACGGTCCCTTAGCCATTGGTAAGACAATGGCTAAGGGACCGTTCAAGTATTGCGTCAGCAGTAATTATTTCCTTTTTTACCTATGTGTGTAAGAGCTTTGCTTACTTTTGCTGACAAGGGGGCGGGGGGGTAAATAATTCTAATAAATCTGCTTACGTAATACTTGAACGGCCCCTAATGGCAAACAGTGCTAACTTTGAGCAGTGTTTCAACTTGAGTAATGTTTTTATGTAAGAGCTTAGATGTCAATATATTTTCTAGGTGTTATGAAATATTTTAAGAATATTACAGTATTTTAGAATTAAATTAGTTTTCTGGTTCCTGAGGTACAAACTTGCTTAGTTTCGAGCTAGATGCCGCTGTTTGAATAATATTCAATATTTATTTATTCCCTACGCATTCCTTAAAATTAGTATACCCATCCCCGCATAGAAACGAATCCAAAATGGCGACGATAATCTTTGCCTTTCACTCATACACTTTTGTTAACATTCTTTACCTTTCATTCACACTCGTGAGAGGTATAGATTAACGCCATTTAAGATTCGTTTGGCGCTGGTTACAAAAGATTGAATATGTTCGTTTTTTAACCCACTTCCAAAAAAAGGAGGAGGGACCGATTTAAAATATTCTTTTGTTTTATTTGAGAGGATATACTTTCAGATTGGTTTAATGGCAATTTCATCAGAATCGGTTCAGTAGTTTGGCTTTTAAATAAAAATTACAGGAAAAAGTTATGTCATTCAAGTAAATGGAATTGCGTGTTTTGCTAGTTTATGTTTTTTTTTAAATATTTTTTTTTAAAAGAATAACTTTAAAGGCTATTTTTTTAAACTTACTTGAACAAAGGATGCTCGCACAGCAGCGGCGATAGTATGATAACTTCGTATTCGCAAGTGGAAGTCTCTTTGAAGGAGTACACGTCGTGCTTGCCGTGCACGAAGCAAACGTAACGGACTCGCGTCAAACGAGGCTTGCCGCTCAGGTCACAGATTGTACCTATACAACATCATAAGTTCGCAAGATACGTGTTTAAGCGATAGTTTATTTTATACAGCTAGCTGATGGAATAAGCAGATTACCCACTTGATGTTAAGTGGTAACCATCACCAATAACAAAGCATTGCCTCGTAAGTCACGCACGATAGGAACGTGCCCTACGATGCACTGCCCTGCATCCTTCAACTTGAAGCATACAGATGTTAAGCTTCATGTGCCTGGAATTTCACCAGCAACCACACTCTTCAAACCGAAACACAGCAACATTGTTCTACATACTGTAAGTCTACTATATTTTTTGTAAGAAATAAATAAACACAAACAGATCTCACAGCTCTTTTGGTACTAGCACTGCCGTCTGTGCTGTAGGTTGTGGAATAGGATATATGAGTTTCAATGACTTTGTAGCTCAGGGGGAGAGATGCGAAACACGCATGCAGAAAAATGAATAAAAACTAGGTACAAAGTTTTCCATGAGCTTCTGTCAAGCTAATGACATTTCCATACAATTTATCTTTCCTCGGGCTTGTTTAAATATTATGTCCTCAAATATTATGTCAATAATAAGCAAAAGCTTTGATCTTACCTGGGAGTCAGGAGATAAGTCTCCTGACTCCCAGGTAAGATCAAAGCTTTTGCTTTTGAAGCATAGGATGACACAGCACAGACATAGGTGATTGGAGCATTACCGTCACTCATAGACATTTCCACGAAGGGTACAGCAATGCCGTCAACTTTGACCGTCTTAAGAGCCTCCTTAGACTTGAATGACTCTTTTAGATCTTCCTCCAGCTTAAGCTGCCTCTCAGCACTCCAGTGGCCGAGGAAGTACTGTTGTATGTTTGATTGTTTGCCTGGAACAATTGATTTTCTATTGAGTCAACCTAATCAGTACCCAAGCTCCGACTTCCGAGTCTTGAATCATCAGGCTTGTTTTTTTATGGAAGCTTGCTATTGGGCGTGCTGAGAGCTTTTGTGGCTCTGATGGCCCACCTGATGTTAAGTGGTAACCATCACTCCATTGCATAACCTCGTAAGGCACGATAGGAACATGCCCTATGAGCTCTACTACTCTTAAACTAGTAGTTCGCCCCGAACTGAGATCTCGTGATGCGACCCGACGAACGCATCAAAACTTTAAGTAGGTAGTAGTCAGAGGCAAGTCCAAACATTATCTTTGGACTTTTTTCTGACTACCGCCTACTAACTTGGTATGGTAACCAAGTTTCAACTCTATTGGCCTATTTATTGAAGAGTTCCATTGAACAGACCTTGGCTCCATCATCAGACCTGGTCGTCGTCACCATTTTATGAGAACTGAGTACCTCCTTTACTTATTTCAAGAAAAAAAAATTAGAAAAAGCAAAGGAACTGGCCGACCAGTAGAAAAACCTTGATGTCAACGAAACTCTTAGAGATGGGAGCTCTTGGATCGCTGGTTATCTTATTTTAGCTTTTTTTATTTTATCTCAAAAACCGAGCGTCCCAAAAAAAAAGTAAAAATTGTTTTGGAATGTCCAAACAAAGCCCTTTCATATGACAAGTAACTTTATTTTTTTATGTAACTTTTTTTATTTTAGCCCCCTTAAAAAACCCCATATCTCAAAGACCCTTCGTCCGATTTTACTCATATACTTACCAGTAAATTTCTCAAGTACAAGCTATCGACATATCAAATTTCATGCAGATCGGATCAACGGTTCTAAAGTTATCGCCAGACAAACATACATACATACATACATACATACATACATACATACATACATACATACATAAAATGCCAAATCGCCTAAGTTGAAACTAAGATCTTTGTTCGCTTCGCTCACTCGATCAATAACTATTTAATACTTAATACTTACTTGTTACTTGAGCCTTCTATGCAGAATTTGATAGGAAGTATGAATAGAGGAATTGATGATTAGTGTGCTCATTGGACACTCATAAGGCTTACCTTTTAAGTGACTCTGACTGGAACCATTCATCCTAATAGTGTGAAATATTTTTGAAATATTTCCCACAGAAAATGTGATGCAAATTCAGTAGAAAACAACAATACAAACCTTCTCTTTCTTCATGGTACTGCCTAATATATCTCCCATGGCAAATCTCATAGCTCCAATAGCTTTCCAATCTGTATGAGCATATCTTCTGAGAGATTAGCGGCTTAAGTAGATGCAGCGGTGAGGGTCCATCATAGTCCTCAATATTTGTAGTTTCTTGTGCAGTCACAATAGGTATGTGGCATTCATAGGACTCTTTATTTGTAGTGGTCACTTTTAAGACATCACTTTTCTGTAAAAGTATGCATTGCATGCAAATGAGAATCTTGATATCTATTATTTGGATTGTCAACATTTGACAGCCTTCACAGCTCAGTTGGTAGTAGCTCTGCCTTCTATGCTGTAGGCCGTAGGTTCGATCCCAGCTATCTGGTTCCTATATTTACAAGCTTTGGCAGCTTCGTTAGGTACCTAGTGCATTATTTTTTTACGTCAATGCACAACCATACACAGTTACGCTATTTAAGCTATTGTGCTGCGGTCATACCCATTTGTCCCCACTTGATTTGTCCCCGCCGGGACAAATGGGAAAACTTTATAAGATGCGTCCCATTTCTCCCCACCACCTTTTTGCCAAAGGGACAATTGGGAAAACATTTTAAGATGCGTCCCATATGTCCCTTCAGGGACAAATTTTTATTTAATTTAATTTATTTCAAGCCAAAGTCAGAAAATTCAAAATAACATCAAGTAATAACAACGATATAAAAGTAAATAATATTATGTAAGTACCAATAAATAACAAAGCCGCCCACTGGCTAACACTACAAGGATAAGAAGAAAAATAGGCAATTAGGTAATTATTCTAATCAAAGTTAGCTATTTAATCTTCATTGACTGGGGGAATTGCCACAGGGGACAAATGGGAAACGTCTTTGAAATAATATCCCATTTGTCCCTGAAGGGGCATATGGGACGCATCTTAAAAAGTTTTCCCATTTGTCCCTTTGGCAAAAAGGTGTCGGGGACAAATGGGATGCATCTTAAAAACTTTTCCCATTTGTCCCGTAGGGGACAAATCATGTGGGGACAAATGGGAATGACCGTTGTACTGCACTATTTTAAAACATTCAGAAACTTTTCTGATCAGAAACATTATAATTTGTCTCTCTTGGTCTTATTTGTTTACTTATGAACAAAAAAGCCTGAAACTGAGATTTCCGATTGAAAACGTTTCCGAATCCTTTAAAATTTCCCTGCAGAAGTCGTAAAAGAATGAAACTTTGAGATAAAGATGATTATTTACCTTTGGTTCTTTAACCTCTCCTTCCTTTCCTTCGACTATATGCTCTAAAACTTCAGAAGATCCAGGCCAGTTTATGCCGAATAATATAGAATCATCAAATCCTTTGAGATCATGTTCAATACACAAAACAATATCAATACTAATAGCACCTAGAACTATCCACCATAAATACTTCATTTTACTTTAGCACAAGCACATTCTACCCTAAAAAAACAACAGTGAAATTTTGGAAAAACTAGGTCGACCACGAGTATTCTTCCCAATTTATTTTATTCAATCTAATCCACCAAATATTTAATTCAAACTTTAATTTAGCGTTCGACACGACACGACAAGATCTGCGATTTTTGATGATTTTGATAATTATTATACTGCTTATTTACGAAACCTTCCCTCTGATCCTTCTCGATTTGGGTGGTAGATGAACAACTTTGCTCGCTTCACGCTCTCGGTAATTGGTCGTGTAATACATCGAGTTGGAGATCTGTCATTTGTCAATATTAAAGTAAAAGTGTTTACGAAGCAAGTTCCAACCTGCTAGGGATTTATCTACACTAATATTATAAAGAGGAAAGCTTTGTATTTTTGTATGTAACGAATAGGCTCAAAAACTACTGGTCCGATTTCAAAAATTCTTTCACCATTAGAATGCTACATTATCCCTGAGTAACATAGGCTATATTATATTTTCAAAAAAATCAGGGATCCTTACTAAAACTCCAATAATGTAACCCAAGGTGGAAAACAAAAACCTTACATCGCGTGCGCTGCGAAAACTATTGATGATAGAACAAAATAATGTAGTACGATTTTGTAGAACACGTCATCATCTACAAAAAATGTCGCGACAGCATATGTTTAACTATTATAGTTATGTCACAGTAAGTGTTCTTTTATTATAAACTAGCGGCCTGTCCCAGCTTCGCATGGGTGGTCATAAATTTTTTGAACATTTTAGGATAAATTTAGACCGTGGGTTCGAGCCTCGCGTCTACTTATTTCATACATTTGCACGCGCTTCTCCTTGAGTGAGTGAAATCGCACCCCGCGCGTGACCCGTGGACCCGTTAACATTTTTAATTTCGTCATATCTTTTGAATGGAATGTCCGATTTGAAAAATTTAAGAAGTAATCTATAGGTATTAAAACCGTCTTAATTATGAAATGATTTATTTGGATAAGGATTAATACCAAGGTACAAATAAAGACCCTTTTCTAGCGGCGGCATTTCAATTATTTTTTTATAATAAAAGAACACTTATTGTGACATAACTATAATAGTTAGACATATGCTGTCGCGACATTTTTTGTAGATGATGACGTGTTCTACAAAATCGTAGTACATTATTTTGTTCTATCATCAATAGTTTTCGCAGCGCACGCGATGTAAGGTTTTTGGTTTCAACCTTGGGTTACATTATTGGAGTTTTAGTAAGGATCCCTGATTTTTTTGAAAATATAATATAGCCTATGTTACTCAGGGATAATGTAGCATTCTAATGGTGAAAGAATTTTTGAAATCGGACCAGTAGTTTTTGAGCCTATTCGTAACATACAAAAATACAAAAATACAAATGTTTCCTCTTTATAATATTAGTGTAGATGTAGAAAAATAATTGAAATGACGCCGCTAGAAAAGGGTCTTTATTTGTACCTTGGTATTAATCCTTATCCAAATAAATATTTTCATAATTAAGACAGTTTCAATACCTATAGATTACTTCTTAAATTTTTCAAATCGGACATTCCATTCAAAAGATATGACGAAATTAAAAACGTTAACGGGTCCACGGGTCACGCACGGGGTGCGATTTCACTCTCTGGCGTGCAAATGTATGAAATAAGTAGACACGAGGCTCGAACCCACGATCTAAGTTTATCCTAAAATGTTCAAAAATTTATGACCACCCATGCGAAGGTGGGACAGGCCGCTAGTTTATTTATAATTAGGAACGCCAACAGCGATATGTATGGTTACATTTTTAAATACATTATGTTATTGTTTTAGACTGGTGCATACGCCAATAATAGGCGGACACAACATTTTCACTAATACTTGACTTAAAACAAATACAACAAACTTATTCCTACATAGCTATCCTTTGAGTGATCAAAGGATTCGTTTCTGTCTGTGAGTGATGTCTGTCGTTTTTTGTTCGCCCTTCACGGGGCAAGCAACAGCGATACAAAAGAAGAAGAAGAAGTTTTTTTAATCCGTTTGTACGTTTGTACCTGTTTGTACCATGGGTTTGTACCTTAAACTAAGTATTACCTCCATGGTTTGTACCGTATTGGAAAAGCAGCTTCCGGAACTTAGCTCTCCCTTTTCCACATTCTGTGTAAATTGTCTGTGTGCCAATGTGATGTCAGTTTGCTTATCTGTCATTGTCATAACACAGGAACATCGACTGCAACATCAATTTCTTTTCTTCATTCGTCCATCTGTGGCACAAACAAAAAACAGACAGGACAGGAAGATGGCGTTTAGTTTTCCTGCGTTTTCCTACATTATTGCGCTAATTGTAGACGCTTTTCTTATATTTTTCTCTATATTTCATGTCATAGCTTTCGACGAACTCAAAACGGACTATAAAAATCCTATAGATCAATGTAACAGTCTAAATCCAGTAAGGGTTCCAATACATAACCTCATCGTGAATTTGTGTATAGTTATCAAACTTTTCAGTGCAATAATTTGATTTACTGTTTCAGTTGGTGCTTCCAGAATATCTGCTACATTTACTCATCAATATCCTATTCCTGTTATCTGGAGAATGGATTTCCTTACTGATAAACATTCCATTAATTCTGTATCACATTCACAGGTAAGTGATTCATTCTGAATACCTAATAATTGTAACCGTTTTAAATTTCCTTTTCGGTTAACATCCCACACAGACCTGCTATAGGTTATAAAGGTGTGGTGCGCACTAGTTAAAGTTGCTCAAAGTTAATGAGCTGAGGTATTAGTGCTAATTTAGCACAACACCTCATACTTTGACCTCAATTGCACCTAATTAAAGATTGACTGTAACTCTTTTTTTTTTAGATACTATACTAGGCCAGTAATGTCAGGGCCAGGATTATATGACCCAACCAGCATAATGAATTCCGATGTGTTGACAACATGCCAACGAGAGGGGTGGATCAAACTTGCATTCTATTTGCTATCATTCTTTATGTATCTCTATGGGTGAGTAAATGCTGTGCCAATAGACAGAAGAGAAAATTATAATATCTTGTGAAGATAAGCAGTTACTGATAACAAATTGTGTAGGATCTGATAGAGAACTTTAAGTATTGACCAAATAAGAATTTGAAAGGAAAGCATGCTGACATACATTACATGAATGAGTAATATTGTATATTACATTTCTTATATTACATCTTAATACTATTATTACTAAGTTTTAAAATACCATCTGAAATTATTGTCTTGTAGTACATACTTAGTAAGATTAGTTCTTATATTAGCCAAGCTGAAATTTTGATTAGTGAAAACTTAGTGACTTAGTGAAAAGTACCTAGTTAGAAACATTTTATATTTGTTGTCACAATTCAAAAACCTTGTGAGTGAAATGAATATTTGAAAATAAAAACAATTCATATATTAATCTATTTAAAATAGGGAATTATAATTGAATGGTATTTTTTAGTCTCGGCAAATCCTTTAAACTTGTTCTTTTTCTTGATGTGTCATGAGTTTTTTCGAAACAGTGTGATGAAAGGGTTTTTATGTGCACCTCAAATGGGCTCCTTTCAAGCACTTGACACTTGTTTTAGAATTTTTTAGGTTCTATGACATGTCAGGTAGTGAGGACACTATGATTTCCTTCACTGTTTGACAGTGCTGGCACTGTGAACAAAAATTTTTGATCAGAAAAAGTCTTTGTTGCACAACCGTTTATGAAACCACAACCTTAGGATCCTTAGCCATTACCACTAGTCACCTCATCAGTGATAAGGAGGTTATTTATTATGTTATTTGCATAACTAGGTTGAAAATGCTCTATTACCATATTTGGTCTATGATAATACTGTAAAATTTTCATCAAAGTAATGATTCCTATTACCAATTTAGTTTTGCGATAAGATGGCTGATCTGATTTGAATTTGGAAAATTAAGAATAACATTATTTTGTTTCAGTATGATTGCAGTGTTGATAGCAGCGTGAGATTACATACTTTTTATTTACAACATAGTAGTACCTACTCTAGTAAGTCATAATTTATTAAGTCTCCAAGTTTTGGTTATAAATGTAAAGTGTTTCAACGAACAAAGTGGATTGTCAGTTTTTCATGTGATTTACAGTATTTTGCTAATAAAATTAATTTCTAATTTAAAACTTTTTTCTTTTGATTACCTATGTTAAAACAAACCGGCAAATGAAGCTTAGGTCATCCAACAACCTTCCGCCCGATGGACCTGAAATGGCATTTTAAAGATCGCGGGAAGTCATCAAAGTCAAAAGGTATTTATTCAGTTTGTTATTACCTAAACGAAACTAGGTGACCTAGGTACCTACCTAGTAGGTAGGTACGTACCTACCTTAATTCCCAAGCAATTGGTGGATAAGGTTTACTAGTCGCTAGGCCTACCTGGTTACCTACTAGTAAACCTTACCCACCAACTGTTTAGGTACGGTACTTTAGGTAGGTAGCCTGGGTTGGTTAAGTACCTATACTTAACCTACCTAAAGTTCATTAATCTCAGATTTGTTTATTTATCAACAGCATAAAGGTATAATAGTTATAAAAAACAAAAGGCAATGATCGATGCGCCCGAGATTTTTCCACACAAAAAATGGGTTCGAATCAAATAACGGCGGACGCGACTCGTGACGGGTTGCAAAAAAAAATCTCAATAAAGGTTTGTTTCTTCAGGTAGTAATGGACTTAAAGGCAGTGCTGCCTTTATGTAAATGAAATTTCCCTCTAAAATTCGTATGATTTTCCCCAAAACCCACAAACTAGTTTTTATTACCACAGTTAATAGTACCACAAATTAATTACAATTAATAATGCTTACCTACGCATTATTCATTGTAATTAATTAAAAATACAACAATAATTAATTCAATAAATAGCTGGGAATAATAAAAAAATAAAGTTTTTAGGGTCGGAAATAGGATAAACTGGCACAGGATCTTGATAGATAGCACAAACTAATGGAAGTGAAGTCGAGCTGTGTATGATGATGATCTACACTAATATTATAAAGAGGTAAACTTTGTATTTTTGTATGTAATGAATAGGCTCAAAAACTACTGGTCCGATTTCAAAAATTCTTTCACCATTAGAATGCTACATTATCCCTGAGTAACATAGGCTATATTATATTTTCAAAAAAATCAGGGATCCTTACTAAAACTTCAATAATGTAACCCAAGGTGGAAAACAAAAAACCTTACATCGCGTGCGCTGCGAAAACTATTGAAGATAGAACAAAATAATGTACTACGATTTTGTAGAACACGTTATCATCTACAAAAAATGTCGCGACAGCATATGTCTAACTATTATAGTTATGTCACAATAAGTGTTCTTTTATTATAAAAAATTAATTGAAATGCCTCCGCTAGAAAAGGGTCTTTATTTGTACCTTGGTATTAATCCTTATCCAAATAAATCATTTCATAATTAAGACGGTTTCAATACCTATAGATTACTTCTTAAATTTTTCAAATCGGACATTCCATTCAAAAGATATGACGAAATTAAAAATGTTTACGGGTCCACGGGTCGCGCGCGGGGTGCGATTTCACTCACTCAAGGAGAAGCGCGTGCAAATGTATGAAATAAGTAGACGCGAGGCTCGAACCCACGGTCTAAGTTTATCCTAAAATGTTCAAAAAATTTATGACCACCCATGCGAAGCTGGGACAGGCCGCTAGTACTTAATAAAATAAATAGCAAACGAACAAAATTCACCTCCTATTTTGTGTGATGACTGTACTTGTTATTTGATCGAGTGAGCGAAGCGAACGAAGATCTTTAGTTTCAACTTGGGCGATTTTGCATTTTATGTATGTATGTATGTATGTACGTATGTATGTATGTTTGTCTGGCGATAACTTTAGAACCGTTGATCCGATCTGCATGAAATTTGATATGTCGATAGCTTGTACTTGAGAAATTTACTGGTAAGTATATGAGTAAAATCGGATGAAGGTGTTTTGAGATATGGGGTTTTTTACGGGGGCAAAAATAAAAAAAGTTACATATAAAAATCAAGTTACATGTCATACGAAAGGGCTTTGTTTGGACATCCCAAAACAATTTTTACTTTTTTTTTGTGACACTCGGTTATTGAGATAAAATAATAAAAGCTAAATTAAAATAACCAGCGATCCAAGAGCTCCCATCTCTAAGAGTTTCGTTGACATCAAGGTTTTTCTACTGGTCGGTCAATTCCTTTGCTTTTTCTTAATTTTTTTTCTTGAAATAAATAAAGGAGGTACTCAGTTCTCATAAAATGACGACGACCAGGTCTGATGATGCAGCCAAGGGCTCTTCAACGGAACTCTTCAATAAATAGGCCAATAGAGTTGAAACTTGGTAACCATACCAAGTTAGTAGGCGGTAGTCAGAAAAAAAGTCCAAAAATAATGTTTGGAATTGCCTCTGACTACTACGTACTCAAAGTTTTGGTGCGTTCGTCGGGTCGCATCACGAGATCTCAGTTCGGGGCGAACTACTAGTGTTAGATTGATTAATTTAGTAGTCTCACATAGTCATTTTATGATCAAAATCCTGTAAAAAGGATAAGGGTCCGACGACCAGAAAAACTCCCGAATTTCCAGGGAATCGCCCCCATCCGGCATCAATGTTGGCCACCACTTTGATATAATGAAAGCGAGTTTTCTCCCGCTAGCTATAACAATTTTTAAAAGTTCGTGAATGTAAAATAAACATTCACCAATGATCCAATTTTGTTTAAAAAAATAATCTGCTTATGGCGAGGACAAGAGCTAATGTGACTCTCGCTCGCACGTTTCGACATGTTGAAATATATAAAATCACTATAAACTTTTGAGTAGGAAAACTTGTATCGATCAAAATGAAATTTTTACTAAACTGTGTGCAATGTGATTGCACACAAAATGGTTGATTGCGATTTTTCGAAAATGAGTTTAGTGATTTTATATCTTTTAAACATGTCGAAACGTGCGAGCGAGAAGTTGTTTGATGGTTGTCAGCCCCTTAATAGCTCCGCCCGGCTCCGTAACTACCAACGCAACGTAAGGTAGGTACGTTCAGGCAGTAGGTAAGTAGATAAGGTACATTCAATGCAAAAGAAAGCTAGTCGAATCTAGAATCGTGCGAAATTATTTGTCACAAAAATCGACAGCTGTGATGCAAAGCTGAGTAACTCTTTTCTGGGTGTTTTCACGATATATTTTATTTTAAAATTCAATTATCAAAAACTATTTTTATTACAGTGTGTTTGCTATAAGTATAAAATATTAAGTTACCCTATACCTACCTACCTACCTACCTATAGATATGACATGTATAAGGCCATACATTTCAGTAGGTATATACTCCGTATTTCTATGTACAGACTACCGACCTAATCTGCCTACTTATCTACTAGGTATCGTCTAGCCCTTATCTAGTATCTAGTACATTAGCATGAAGTTATTGCGGTCAAGCACATCTGATTTCTGATTCTATCGGAAGAAGACAATATTATTTTATCTAGGTACGACAGTTACATAAAAAATATCAAAAAGGTACTTAACTAAATAAACTCTAGAAATATTTATAATGGAGAGAACTTGAGAACCTCATTTTTTCGAAGTCTATTATAATGACATTCACTTACTTTGTGTACCGACCGATAGCCTTTGCCCTATACCTATTATAAGGGCGTCGTCGTATGCGTATCATTTGTTATTTTACAATTCTATTCTATTTATGTACGTAGTAATTAACTGATTCAGGCGTGACTTTGCGGAATTCCATTGTTAAACATAAATTTAATGAAATAAATATATAGTACTAATCCGATAATCTAATCTTATGTAAGTAAATCAAATGTAGACTTGAGTGTGCACCCTTCACTGCATCTGCAAACTCTGCATACTCTGCAAATTCTGTAACGTGAAAAAAGGTGTATTAGACACAACAAAAATACCACAAAAAATATAAAATACTTAACAAGACTTCGACACGTGTTTCGCCTCTGTGGTGTCTTCGCTCGACGAGACAACACGTCAAGGTGACGTCATTCAGTGCACAGCAAGTCAATCTTCCTGAAGATGCTTCGTAGAGAGGCGAAACACGTGTCGAAGTCTTGTTAAGTATTTTATATTTTTTGTGGTATTTTTGTTGTGTCTAATACACCTTTTTTCACGTTACAGAATTTGCAGAGTATGCAGAGTTTGCAGATGCAGTGAAGGGTGCACACTCAAGTCTACATTTGATTTACTTACATAAGATTAGATTAGCGGATTAGTACTATATACTATTTATTTCATTAAATTTATGTTTTTTTTATGTACGTAGGTCTAATATAACCTACTTACATACCTAGTTAATTGCTGCAATTTATTGATTGATATGTTAATAAATGGCGAAATCATACAAATCGCGTCGTCCAGTAAACCTATAGCTGCATCTTAAAAACCTTGTCCTTAGCATACAATCCCTCACCCCCTAGCGTGACGTTGTTATTCACGTAACTAAAGTGCTGAAAATAGCGGTCGGATGACATCGACAGTCTCGGGCGAGTCATTTAACCGGCATCAGTGCTCTAGTCGCTGCGGTGGTGTAAGGCAGAGCTCACGCGATGCTCTCCCTCATATCGATATATTTCGTGGCAATCGTGTTTAGTCAAAATGCGGAAGCCGCGCGTGTTCTCGGACTCTTTCCCCATACCGGAAAGAGTCATCAGATGGTCTTTGATCCGCTACTCCGGAGGCTTGCGGAGAGAGGACATCATGTCACCGTCGTATCCCACTTCCCGGTCAGCAATCCACCGGCAAACTACACCGATGTCAGCTTAGAGGGTATCGCCGGGCTGGGATTGGAAACCATTGATCTGGCCTACTTCGAAAGCCCAAATAAAGTGCTTAGTTATTTAGGAATAGATAAAATTCTAAAACAAATTTTCGAATTTCAACCCCTTGCAGAAATGGCTTTAGATATTTGCTCGAAGCTGGTGAAGTTTGCTCCTCTCGCTGAAGTTTTGAAAAGGGAGTATGATGTCGTTTTAGTGGAGGAGTTTAATAGCGATTGCATGTTGGGATTGGCACATGTGTACGGCGTGAAAGCGCCGATGATTGCATTGCTGTCGAGTAATTTGATGCATTGGTCGCCGGGCCGTATCGGTGTGTCCTATAACCCGTCACATGTTCCGATAGTGAGCGCCGATTACACGGAGAAGATGACATTCAGACAGAGGTTTGAGAATACTTTACTGAATATATATTACAACCTGTGGTTCCGATATTCTATACAGCTAAAGGAAGAGGCGATAATTGAGAAACATTTTGGGATGCAGATTCCGGATTTGCAAGATCTGGGAAAGAATATTACAATGATGCTGGTGAACGTGTTTCATAGTTTGAACGGCGCACGTCCGTTGCTGCCGGGAATTGTGGAGGTGGGCGGGATGCACTTAGATCACACCAGAAAACCTATACCACCGGTAAGTAGTCTAACTTCAGTTAAAATATTATCCATTAAATCAAATATTATATGTATACTCAAGCTTAATGATGGG
This sequence comes from Chloroclysta siterata, assembly GCA_932294275.1. Taxonomy (NCBI): domain Eukaryota; kingdom Metazoa; phylum Arthropoda; class Insecta; order Lepidoptera; family Geometridae; genus Chloroclysta; species Chloroclysta siterata. Next base: position 2,807,900 of record OW028604.1, on the reverse strand, counting down.
TCACCTATAATTAAGCTTATATTGATGCAATTTTTGATCTAACCTGTGGCTTATTTGTAATGAGTCTAAAGTCCGACCATTATGATATGGATAAAAGTCATAATTGCGTTATTGCAACTATGACAGCGCATTATTAAATACTAGCGACCCGCCCCGGCTTCGCACGGTTATTATGGGCTATCCCTAAGAGATTATGCTTGTATTATGCATATAAACCTTCCTCTTGAATCACTCTTTCTATAAAAAAAACCGCATCATAATCCGTTGCGTAGTTTTAAAGATTTAAGCATACATAGGGATATAGGGACAGAGAAAGCGACTTTGTTTTATACTATGTAGTGATTTGCTCAAGAGTAGCTTTACTTGGAAACGAGTAGGTAAGGCTACTGTTTTGTCTATTTCTGTTAGGGAATGCCAATGGTGATGAGGAGACTACCTACAATCATGTCTGTAAGAGAAGAATTGAGGTAATCGAAAGCTATACTCGGTGTCTGAAATAATTTATGTCCTCTAAATGAATTATAAATAAAATACTGAAAACAGGTAATAGGCGGTGGACAAGCCATTTTGTTACTGTGATGGACAGTCGTTTTGTACCAATTTGAATAAAGGTTTACGACGTCGAAGCGAGCTCATTCATCACAAACGTTTTAAACAAAAAAACACTTTTTGTTATGGATTTTTATAGCTTTGTGAATAGCAAGGTAGTAAAACATGGGTACTCGATGGGTATGGATGGACTACCAACCCATACCGATATATCCTTGCCTAGGGATTAAAGTAATAAATAAGCTTGCTTATTTCTTCAACTTCCCGTGGCTCTGAATATAATTAAAAGACAAGAAAAGTCAATAAGCATTGAAATATTACGTAATAGTAGTACAAAAAATATAGGTTACAGGCATTTGAGTTCTTTCAGTGAATGGTTTGTTCAGCACTGAATATCGTAGTCGTGCAGCAAAACAGTTGACAATTGCGAAAGCAAACAATAAAACTGCATTCACTGTAAATGCGATGCGTGTTTTGAATCACAAAGCCGTGTAGTTTATGATTAAAACGGTGGCTAACTGGTGCCTGCCAGTAACTTTGTAAGTCACCTCAGCCAGCTACAGTTCATGAACTTGTCACTATCCTGTACTATCGTTTTATGCCACAGAGTGGCAGTAGGTGGGTTAGCGGCCAGGAATATGTGTGGTAAACCGGTATCTATCTATCACATTGTTTTTAGAGTTATTTGCAGTAGGTAGATAACACTCCCGCGGTCGAATCCGACCGGGAACCCGTGACCTTGTCAAGTGCTGGTGCAGCCTCGAACGATTCGTCTGATGATGAGTTGTTTGAGGAAGCACTAGCATTAAGGTGATAGAGGGAACATCGATGGTTGTTTAGTCGGTATGCGGCTAGTTGCTAATGTCTCATTAGCATTAGTAGCTGGCGAAGAGTCCGACATACCCCTCCAACTCTCCCCGAGATGGAGGGGATGCGTAAAGCATTTTTCCAGCGTAAAAAAAAAAAAAAATAGGTAGATAACACTTTCAAGCGTCATATTATTCACGCATTTAGCGTGAAAAATATCTCAAAATATCGCGCTCTCAGGACTAACTATCTCCTCACCTTCCTTCTTGCATTCATATTGGCGGCCCTGATCCATGAGCCTGGGCTGGACTATACGATTGTAATATGCATAATAATAGTGTCAAATACAACGACCTTATTAAAATGATGATTGAATTGAAAGCTGTTAAATAGGTACCTACTTAGGTATGTCAAAATCAATGTGAAAATATGTAAGTAACTAATAAAATAATAATCGTTTTTATTTATTTTAGGTAACAAATAAGATAAAGTACAAAATAGGTATCTAGTAAACCTACAAATTATTACAATTTTGTATGCAACTCCATAGTAAAAGTGGATGATCTCTGTTTATTAGTGGTGGTCTCTGTTTATTAGTCGGTGATTTTAATACCTATGCGTAATAATTTAAATAAATCCATTATGGCCGAAATTTATTTATTTATAGGAGCGGCATCTTTTTTCGTCCCTTATATATTGAAAGGTTGCACTATGCCTTGGTTTTAAGATAGATGGGTGGTGGCGGTCACATGTTGCGTCAAACAGCTTCTAATGAAACAATTGGCCATCCAATTGACTTGGGGTTAATGGAGATGCTATAGGAGATTGGATTGGAGATTGACTGCACTATTCGTCTTTCTAGGTTCGTTCGAATTGCTTGATGGATTTCTAAATGAGCAATAAGTTTCTTGAATGAATTCTTGACCTGAACCTTCTTCGTTTCGTATTAAATTCTTCCATTCATTGTCTCATACATAAGTTAAACTAGAGTAAAAATTAGGTTGTAAAAAATTTAACTGACTTCAAAAAAGAAGGAAGTTCTCTATTCAACTGTATATTTTTGTATGTTTGTAACATGATAACTCCTCCAATTACGAATTGATTTTGATAACTCTTGTAAGAGGTCGTCACATAAATAATTTTTATCGAAATTGAGCGTTCAAAAAATCAACAAAAATTTCCATAAATATAATAATTTATGGAATTCCTTTCAAAAAAGTTACATTAAAACTAATAACAAGTACCAATCCCAATTTAAGCCTACAGGACACTAATACCCCTTCAAACCTTGTTTTGTAATATACTCTTTCTCTTGCTTGTTACAGTTTATCGAGCGGTTCTTAAACGAATCTGAGCATGGTGTGATTCTCTTGAGTTTTGGCTCCCTCATAAAGACATCCTCGATCCCGAAACATAAGGAACAGATCATCGTGAACGCACTTTCAACGCTGAAGCAACGCGTGATTTGGAAGTTCGAGGATAGTGGTGACGAGGGAACTCTGGAAGGCAATATACTGAAGGTCAAGTGGATACCACAGTATGATTTGTTGCGTAAGTCTAAGTACCTTTGGGCTACCTACTTTTTTTATCATTTTTCAAACATATATGTAGTTGACTACTTACTAACCTACTGCTTTTTTTGCGATTGAATTATGTTGAATTGAATTAAGGTATCTAGTGCTGGTAAAAAATGGCTTTGACTTCCGTAAATACGGCCCTTTCGGCTTCCACTTTCCAGAAATTTTGTAAAGTAGGGTTATTCGATCATTGCATTGAACTTGCGATTTCGCATTAGGTTTATGGCCTATGAACTTGGCGATAACACGATGTGGATAAACGTATAGTTCATGTCAGGAAAACACAGAAAGGATAATATGCTGTCCTCTGTGTATAATATTAACATTCTGTTGCCAAGAACATAGGTAGTCATTATGTTCTCGGCAAGTCATTTATTACACTTCCTCTTAGCTATCATGGTGTAGGTTACATCCCATAAAATGCATGACATGGTAGAAAATTAGATGACTATCTCCGTAGAATAATACATATAGACTAGCCTCTCGTAGTAATCAGTAGGTGTAATTGGGTATCTCAGTTAGTAAAGGAAAATATCGTAAGTAAATTATTTAGTAGCTATCTAGCTTATCTATCTAGCAGCCGCTTTGCTGGCGTCGTGGCTTGGCGGTTTCAGTTTTGGTTTCGTATAGTAGTACCTAAATATTACTTTAACTTATTCTGGATAAAAAGTAGCTTCTTCTTCTATTGTTTGTAGTTTCATCCAAATTGAGCAAACCTAACATTCAAAAATCGTAACTTTCGCATATTTACCTATTGAGTAATATTCTAGCAGAAAAATGTGGGTATATTTGACGTACCTACTTCTGACTACCCCCTTTGACATCCCTAAAGAGTATTAAGTTCGTACTTGGTACTAAGTAGATCGTTCCTATTTAAGTTATGTTATGAGGTTGTTTCTATTTTTTATTGAAGTGAAGAGACTAGGTAGGTATCTAGGGCGATTGCAGAGTCGCTTATTATTTATTCGATTATTACAGAAACATAATTTGAGCGTACCAATTTGTTTCTAAATCAAATATATTAATTTAGGGCACTAGACTACCTACTAAGTAACCCTGATAGAGAAACGATTGGGTAGAACAGTAGCTAGGCATTTAAGTATCGTTAATTAGGTAGGTGTAAATCTGAAATATTTTTATAACTACTTATATTTTACTACCATACCTATTATATTGCTATTTAAGTAGGTAACTATATGTATATAATGTACTATTCATTACATACACCAATAGCTTTTGTATGTAAGTTTAATATTAATTAATTAAGTACCTACTTTATTTCCTCTCTTGGCAATACCGACACATCTTTTGTCCACAAACACAAAGTTTATTTGGCAGATAATGCTTCATAGTATTAAGTTCACCTTTGTTGTTATTTTAATGTGCAATAAAGTAGGTAGATGGTACCTAGAACATTTTTCTTTTTTGACATTAGTCGTGCAAATCCTATATTTTATCTATCTATAACTGGTTACCTAAATTTGAAAACGATCTTATCCGATTTTCGACCGGTGTTCACTAAAATCGAATTGAAGCGTAGGTAGGTTAGGTACCTTATCTAACCTAAGTGCTAGTAACTGGGATGTATAACAATAATTTCCAAAGTAGGTAATCGATAATGTTGGTTACTTTTAATTTAACATGCACTTCCATCACGTTTCTTGCTATTTATGTGGTTGCTCATCAATCGCAATCAAATAATTTCTACATAATCAATGCAAATCACCGGGATATGGGTTGTTTTGCTATTAGAATTACTTATAACAAATCTACCTAGTTAATTCGTAGAAACAGAAACCATAAGATTGCGCAGTCAAAGAATCGTGCAGGTACAAACGTAATCGTTTTTAAGAACCAAGCATTCTTAGAAAGGTTTTAAATATTTAACATAAACGAATCCAGATTAGCAGTTACATTTAGGTATAGTTATAGTACCTATACATATTTGTGCCTAAAATATGAATAAACTTAAAAAAAAATACTTTGACGCAGCACCTATTATTATAAATAAACCTACATTTTGCAAATCTATGTACCTAGCCTACCTACTTATACTTGATGTGAATTAACTATTCCTTCAGATAGCCTATGCTTCTTGGGCGACTAACGCCGAAATTATAATATTTATTTAATAGGGTAGGTAGGTAATAAGCCAAGAAAATTATGGTAAGCACCCGTCATATTTTTGATAAAAAAGGTGTAGGCCAAGATACTGTTAACTATAGCGCTCCTATTTAAACGAAATAAAAAAAACATGACCTCTATTAGATTAGTTTTATAATGTTTACCTATATATTTTAGGTAATCACACGCATATTCACACACGCCCACACACATATTTACAGATCCCTATGAGTTAGTCGCCCGAATGTCGCAAGAGGTTAGCGTAGCCAGCCCCCTATAAAAGAGAAGATCGTGGGTTCCAATCCCACTCGAATAATAACTATTGAAAACCTCTCCGATCATGATCAAAAATACTGTGAGAAAGAAATTGTAGGGGTACATTTTGGTACCATCACTTTTCGGTACCTAGCTGTTCTTTTTATACCTGATAGATATAATATAAAGTAAAATAACAGTGGTAGTATCTAAATAAGCTGTGTAAACGTTGGTGTATTAGCTAGGTAAGTAACATGCCTGTTAATAAAATCCGAGGAAATCCAATTATAGTCCGACCGGACAAAGTAGAACACAGTTGACAGTCGGTAGATTAGCAGAATGTGCATAAATATACAACATGTAACTACTAAAACACTTTCAAAATAAGTGATAGTACATAAAACAATATAGGTAACTTATGGTAAAGATGCAGAGTCCAGAAACTGCCGGGAGTTTTGGATATTTTGCAGCATCATAGTTAGGTACCTATCTACATACTAGTATTTTGCTTTATTTTGTTATTCTTTTTTGTTTAATACGTAGGTGCATCTATATTAAAAAAAACTGTCTATTAAAAAAAATGTGTTGCAAATATAAGTTGTTTATTCTATTCTATTCTATTCTATTCTACGATTAAGTCATTATTACCATTCAAAAGTTGCGTTTTTAATATATTATGTCAAAGTACCATTTTATTCTATATCGTTTCTGTTCTCGTAAACTGAAAAACTAATTTCAATTTTTTCCGGCCGTTATAGTTACAGACTTAATTTATGACCGATCTAAATGCGCCCTGTATACATAATGTACCTATACTTAATCATATTTTATTTATTTTAGTTTTTAGGGACCTAATATTTTAATTTTAACACCGAGAGTGTGTTGCCTGTAATTCAATTTGTTGATTTATTTATGTTTACGCTTGAAACAAATTTTCCAGTCGATTACTTGTTACCTTTGACTGAATAATAAAACTTTGCAATTATTAGTTTGTAAAGTTCAAATTATTAGTCATCAAAATGTCACGTACGATTCGTAGGTCACACCTAAGTCTAGTATTCTTTACCAGATGAACCAGCCATGAGGTTATTTAATTATCTTTATTTGTTTTAGAGCACAGCAAAGTGATAGCCTTCATCGGTCACGGCGGCCTCCTCGGCATGACAGAGGCGATATCAGCCGGCCTCCCGATGCTGGTGGTGCCTTTCTTCGGAGACCAGCCGTTGAACGGCGCGCAGGCGCAGGAGATCGGCTTCGGGAAGACGCTGTCCTACGCTGACCTAACGGAGGAGTCTTTGCTGGACGGACTGCAGACCGTGCTCAGTGCTGAGTGAGTTATATATTCAACTAGCTCTTAGCCTCTTACCCGCGGCGTCGCTCGCGCACTTTTAGGTACTTTAGAATACTTGCATATAAAATAATGGTTTATTGATATGATTGGCAACATCTTTAATACCAAAAAAATTATTTTCTTCCCCATGGAACAACCTTGAGCCACGTAATTTTGTCAGAAGAAACAGGTACTAACTGACGACTTGAAGTTCTTGGCCTCTTCTATTGTTTGTTTATAATATAAAAATAAGTAAAAAAAGTCGGGATAAAAAGTATCCTATGTCCGTCTTCTGGTTCTAAGCTACCTCCCCACCAATTTTCAGACAAATCCGTTCAGCCGTTCTTGAGTTATAAACAGTGTAACTAATACGACTTTCTTATAAATATATAGATTTAATCTGTTCTTAGGTAACATTTTTCCGCACAACAGTACCCTACAAGTCTGAGTTTTATTTTTCATTTTATTAACGTCAGGCTGTTTTTGTAAGGAGGGAGATTCGATAAGCGCCTCTATCGGTTGTGTTGAGAACTCACGTGTGTCCGTACAAAAGGCCTGATGTTACGAAAAACTAAAAACATAAGTAATTCAGACTTGGGGGCAGTAGGTTAGGTAGGTACCTAGTACATACGTGCGCGATTTTTTTTTCGACTTTTAGGAATCTTATAATTACCCTGTTGCTTTAATTTTGCAACAAAATTTCTTCTGTATATAATAACTAATAATTAAATTTCATTCATTACAGTCTTAAGTACTTATTTCTAAAATTTTATTATTTATTCCATTTTCATCTTATGATTTCAACATTCTTATTACGTTACTTAATTTTACGTGCGCGATTGTCCTATAATAGTGCCTGATTTCAGACGGACTCAGAACCGTTGCGCGTACTAAAGGCACCAAAAAGTAGGTACCTATAGGTACAGGTATAGGTACCTATAGTTATACTAGTAGTTATACTAGTAGTAGTACTAGTATACTTATACTAGTGTCTAGTAAGACACTAGTATTCTCTTATCTGTGCCTATAGTTTACGACATAGAATCGATAACATTGGCTATACGTACCGTAAATGCACCGGCACACAGCTGACTAAATGACTAGGTAAAATTACTGAAAGTAGTATTTATCAAAAATTGCAAACAACATAGTTTAGGAGACAAAGATAACAAAGTTTCAGCAAAAATATCATTTTGATCCCAATATATCTCACCATTAGTGTTTTGCTAAATCTGACATCGAAACCCTAAAAACTAAAACCCCTATCTAGAATGTAACGAACAGCAGATCACGTCTTCAGCGTTTATGTAACAGCTTCTATACTTACCAACTATTATCGGGTAGGTACTTACTGAAAATGTAGGTACGATCATGTTGTATACTCATGTTAAATGATTAATTGCCCAACTAGGTATAATGTATAGTACGAACTATAATGTAGGTATAGTACCTACTGCCATCGTTTCAAGGACCCTTGTCTGCAAGTAAGTAGGTACCCACACGTGTCGAAATATGTATATCAAGATAATAGGTGCCTACCTGCTAATACAGATTGTACCTAATTATAACCTACTTGCACGGACGTGGTTACCGACATTTTCTTAAATTCTTGGACATAGGTATTATCTAGGATTTGTAAGCTGGCTAGATTAGCTTAATAATAATTATAAGTAATATAAATTATTACCTAGTTATATTTTTTAAATGGGTTCTGTTAATAAGTAGGTACCTACCTACCTACTGTTTAAACAGAACTGTATGAGTTATTCTCCGAGTGAGATTAGGATCCGATGGCGCAGGTTCAAATCCCACTTTGATAATAACCTTTGCAGCATTATAACATCTTTGTCTTTGTATTTAATAATGCTAAAACTGAAATGCATAAAGTCCCTTTTTCCTTTCAGAATGCGAGAAAGCGCGCGTCGGGCGTCCAAAATCTGGCGTGACCGTCAAAACGATCCCCTAGACATCGCGGTTTACTCAACCGAACGCGTCATCCGATGGGGGCACGCCGACCAACTCCACACAATCGCCAAAGACCAACCTTTCTACCAACACATCTTACTCGATGTAGCCGTAGCAATTTTTGTAATTCTAGGTATCCTATTAGCAGTTTTAAGATTTATTTTAGTGTGTACGTTAAGGTTTGTTAGCGGTGGGAATGGAAAGGAAAAGTTGCACTAGATTGGCTGTATCTACAACATCAACAGCCAGAGGCCTAATCACGAATGAATATTGACATTTGTGGCGTTAACGTATCCTAGCCATATTCGACCTTATTTTGTTGTAATTAGGAATACGATACGTGTACGCGACTAACTTCAAATTCGTTCGTGATGCCACCAAAAACTTTATACGGATTAGTGCTTGGGTTTCCTATGGTTTCAAATAACAATGCCGGTTTCATTAAAAGAAACTAGTTATGTTACAATTAGTAGTTAAAAAATATAGTATCGTAGTAAAAATAGGTCGAACTCAAGAGAAAAGGTAGGTAGGTACATACTAATATGACCTACTTATTAGAAGATACCAAAATAATCACAACCAGATTGGTACCTATTTATAGTGAAGGACATTCGTAGATAATTTTTGCATTGTTTTGGTGAACCAAAGACTACTTGGCACAGTACCAAGTATTAATGACTAGTGTTATTTATGTATCTATCCTAGTTTTCGAAGGTAGCCCAGAAACGTAATTCACGCATGGCCAGACCAGTGGCATAGCTATCGTAGGGCCAGGGCCCCGGAGCTCAGGGGGTCCTCTAACCTAAGCTTTGAAAAGAGGGTCAGCCAGCTCCCTAAGCTATAAAACCTTGAATATGCTCACATTTATTTTATTTTTTTATGATGATGATTTTATTGATGACTAGCGGCCTGTCCCAGCTTCGCATGGGTGGTCATAAATTTTTTGAACATTTTAGGATAAACTTAGACCGTGGGTTCGAGCCTCGCGTCTACTTATTTCATACATTTGCACGCGCTTCTCCTTGAGTGAGTGAAATCGCACCCCGAGCGTGACCCGTGGACCCGTTAACATTTTTAATTTCGTCATATCTTTTGAATGGAATGTCCGATTTGAAAAATTTAAGAAGTAATCTATAGGTATTGAAACCGTCTTAATTATGAAATGATTTATTTGGATAAGGATTAATACCAAGGTACAAATAAAGACCCTTTTCTGGCGGCGGCATTTCAATTATTTTTTTATAATAAAAGAACACTTATTGTGACATAACTATAATAATTAGACATATGCTGTCGCGACATTTTTTGTAGATGATGACGTGTTCTACAAAATCGTAGTACATTATTTTGTTCTATCATCAATAGTTTTCGCAGCGCACGCGATGTAAGGTTTTTGTTTTCCACCTTGGGTTACATTATTGAAGTTTTAGTAAGGATCCCTGATTATTTGAAAATATAATATAGCCTATGTTATTCAGGGATAATGTAGCATTCTAATGGTGAAAGAATTTTTGAAATCGGACCAGTAGTTTTTGAGCCTATTCGTTACATACAAAAATAGAAAGGTTTCCTCTTTATAATATTAGTGTAGGGGCAAGTGCTGTTCCTATGGACGCTTGTACCTGTGGACACAATTGTTTCCGACGAAACTAGCAATCGTAAAATTCTAATTTGAACGCGACCATAAAGCTTTGTCTATGGTTGACAGTTTTGACGTGTCGCCATCTTTGTTTTCTGTGTGGTTGTTTGTATGCCGGCTATGAAAGTTTTTTGCGCCAAAAAGTAAGTTATTTTGCTTAATTTAAATGAGTTTTACCGTGAAAATACTTACGATATCGGTTTGATCGTGTTTGCAATATGATCTGTGTTATTTATTGCGTAGTTAGTGATTTTTCCTTGCCTGTACGTCTGTTTTATCCTCAAAGTTAGATCAGTTTTATTTTTTATGTCTGAATTTGTACCTGTGGACAATAATATGAGGGTACCTGTGGACTGTCCACAGGTACAAAAGCGTCATTATGTTTACTTACAAAACCTGATCAGCCGTTTTGTTTAATATTTTCAGTTTTTTTGTAACTGAAACGCCATATAAAGATGAAATTCTAAGTGAATCATTAAAAAAAGCTGAAAAGAAGAAAATAGCAGGCCTGAAAACGGACAAGAAAAAAAACGCAAAAGCTACTCAAAAAATAATTGCTGCTAAAGCTATTGCACAATCTGGTTCCTCCAAAGTTGACCCTAGTTGCTCTAAAAGTCATCCAACTCCTCTGCTGGCTAACAATCTTTCTGAACCTGGTCTTTCCAAAGCGCTTTCGAATGAAAACACTGAGAAATCTGGCGAAAAAAATATTAAAATAATTCAACAAGAGAAGTTATCGTTTGTTAGATGTATAAAGTGTAAAACTTATTCCAAAGACAAAAACCAAATGCTCAAATGTAGTTTTTGCAATCATAGCTATCATATTTATTGTGTTCCGAAGTCACACAGATAAAACTTTGAGTCTGATGATGAGGGTGAAGGTTTCGTTTGCATGGCATGCTTCGTATTAGACAATGATGACGATAGTGAATAATCTACTCAAAAATTGTATGAAGACTATCGTAATGCATACAAATAAGTATAACAGAGTATATTTACGTTAGTTTGAAGTTGTTTCTAGAAGTCTATAATTGTTTTTTTATTTTTTATTGTCTAATTAATGTGAACCGTCCCTAGGTACAACACCGTCTTCAGGTACAATTTCACTGTACATAGGTACAATCGCCTGTTGTACCTCTGGACAAATATGGTGTTTTGAAAAAAAGTTGATTATTTTCGTAAGTATAAGTGATATTGAGACTAGAATTTGAGTTTAAGAAAGGCTTATTATCCCTTATGACATCTGATATACTAAACATAAAGAAAACTTAAGTAGTTCAGATATAAAAAATGTTTTATTCCAAATTCTGGAAAGTGTCCACATGTTCCGCACTTGCCCCTAGGTATGTTTTATTTTAAAGGCCGATATTAGTTCAAGCTATGTGGAAAGAGGGGGTGAGGGCCCGATTAATTCTCTATGCACCGGGGCCCTTGTCCACCCAGCTACGCCACTGGGCCAGACCGGTGTAATATTGTGATAACATTTAAATTAAATAGGTTATCTGCCTATCGATAAGACATTGTGTAGAAACAACCAATCTAGCCTCATCATCATCATCATCATCATCATCAGCCCAAAGAAGTCCACTGCTGGACATAGGCCTCCCCTATAAATTTCCAGGAAGAACGATTCCGAGCCCTCTCCATCCACCGACTTCCCGCGATCAGTTCTTCTTCTTCTTCTTCCCGGTCAGCCGACGAATCCAACTCGGATGGGCAGCGTTCGGGAAGTTACGCCACATCTTCTCGTCACAGATACCGCAGAGCCTCAAGACGAAAGTCTTCAACCAGTGTGTGTTGCCAGTGATGACGTACGGAACTGAGACGTGGTCGCTTACTATTGGCCTCATCAACAAGCTCAAAGTCGCTCAACGGGCTATGGAGAGAGCTATGCTGGGAGTTTCACTACGGGATAGAATCAGAAATGAGGAAATCCGTAGGAGAACCAAAGTATCCGATATAGCTCGCAGAATCAGCAAGTTGAAGTGGCAATGGGCAGGTCATATAGCTCGAAGGACTGATAACCGTTGGGGAATAAAGGTTCTCGAATGGCGACCACGAACAGGAAAACGAAGCGTGGGACGCCCTCCTACCCGATGGACTGACGACATTGTCAATCTAGCCTAACTTTTAACTAATTTAAAAATTGTGTCGCCTTTCTGGTTGTATATAAACTAAGAGATCTGACAGATCTACAGTGCCTGGGGATCAAGGTCGCGACGCTGTTTTCTGGCTTTAACAGAATCATTGTTTTTTTTATTGTAATGATTACATAGACTTGTAAGTAGGTACAAAGGCGATATCATACTTATTTGATGTTTTTAAAACATAACATTTCATGGATGTTGCGGCCTTATCACCCCTCTGACACTGTACCTATATCTCAATAGATGCAAAAAAGTCGGAGGACAGGCAATCGAATAATGGGTAGTTATAAAAAAAAATGTGTTAGCTTTGGGTAGATTAGATACTATATTTGCAAAGCAACTTGAACTATAACTTACATGATAATAATTATGGTATTAGGTGATGTGACAAACTGAAAATAAAAAGTTGTAGGTAATGTTAAAAGTGAATAGGTACATAATATAATGTGAAGTAGTTACATTTAAATTTTTATTAGCTTTATAGTGTTTACCTACACACTTATGGAAATCAAAAAGTTTTTTTTTTTAGTATAATCCCAAAAGTTATTATCCGAGTGGGATTTGAACCCACGAATTAGTTACATTTGTCTTGAAGGTGACCTCTATGTGCAAAATTGGTACCTAGGTAGTTGTTAATGATAATAACTACAATATTCCAGTTTGTCACACTACTAGGTAAGTAGGATATTTGTTACAAAATATTGATTACCTAGTTAATTTTCATTTAATTTTGAAAAGCCTACTATCGGTTTGCCTTTTTTTGGCAAAAGCTAAGCTCCAAGCCATTCCACTCTCTATCTCTCGCTATCACGGAACAGAGAATACAGGGAAGGAGCATTGATGCCTTTTTATGAAGAGAACCAGTGTAGCCAAACTCACACATGTAAAAACTAACCCACATGGAAAATAAAGTTTATAATTGATTGAAAGAAACCGTTAAAAAGGACCTAAAAGCATAATACCAATTTTACGGATATGAAACCTTAGAATTATCAGAACATGGTTCAAAATTCAATAAAATAAACAGTAATAAAAAATTTAGTCTTTATTTGCAAAAGATGGCGCTTTTGCGAAATAATTTTGTTTTAGTGTTGTTTTGTAGTGTATATCATAGTCCACGTGTTTGTCCATAGATAAATTATAATAAATATTTAAATAGTTCAATGGTATCATAAATAGTTATAATTAGTGCAGTGATATAAAGTTCGGACGGACGACGTATCTAGTTAGGGTTGAGATTGCTGACAACTCACGTGAATACTAAGGGTGAGTTGCACCATCTAACGTTAACGTCAAATCGTTCGTTAAATCAGAGGTTTTGCTAAAAATGAGTTGCACCATTCAAGAGTTGTTAAAATGACGTCATGATTTAACGTTAACCGTTACCGCTCGATTTTCGCTGGTTAGTGTTAATGTTATTGTCAAATAGCTCTCATCTCAAACGTCAGTCATTGTTTGTCATATTGTCTTACGTTTTGGTATGTGGTCTATTTTTATGTATTTTTTGAGTTTTGAGAACATATTTTGAGAAGTGCTTGAGGTTTTTTCCGTCTTTTTCAGTAAAATTCTTGACGCTGGTTAAAAATTTAACAACCTTAAAAATTTAGGTATATTAAAACGGCCGGTTTCTGAAAACCCGATCAAAACTAATCGCATGTCAAGTCACTTGCCATCTTTATCTAACTCGATGTAATAACTGAAATGCCGAGTTTGACATCCGATTAGTTTTGATCGATCTTTCAGAAACCGGTCGTACCTAAATCTTGTACTGAAACAATAATATTTAAATCCATGAACTATGAGAAAAATATTTATTTTGAATCATTATTATTTTCGATGGCAGCTGAAAACCAAAGGAAAGAAGGAATTTTTTGAAGTCGGAGATAACTATATAGATTTTTATATTAGGTAGTAAAAGGTACCGTATTAGGGTAGGTACTCACGGATACGCATCAATCTATACACTGCTTCCTCTTATGTCTTAAGCCTATTTTTTTCGACTTTGTGTAGCTTGATCTGTATCCATGTATACTGTAAGTACATATTATAAAAATCTTGTAATGTTTTAATTTAAAATAATACCTCTGAACAGCTAATAACAAATAAACATTGATTACATTGAAAATGTAAAACTGTAAGAATTTAATTTTAAAATTATTATAATAAAATAACATTGAAAAAAAAACGACTTATTTTATCATATTATGTTTGGTTTTTAACAATATCATAATTTATTACAAGCCTATCATAATAACATTATTATTTCCTCTGCACTACACGAAAAATAATAATTTTGAATAATAATAAGCATTTGGTACCTAGTTTATATTGCGAATTATTATGTAGGTATGGACTTAAATTGGTAGCTAATTGAAGCCCAGGTTTGACCTTCATATTATTTTCATGTTTAAATAATGTTTCAAAATATTTTAGAATGTCTAAAATATTATAAAGATTGTATTAAAATATGTTCCGCGGTTTTACAAAGAAAAAATCCATAGTCAAAACTAAATATAGTCAAGGCTCAAATACAGATTCTGTACCTAATGGTTTTCATTGAAAACTCTTAGAAAAGTCTCAAATAAATAAATAACAGGATGCATGGTATTATTAAGTTATCTGTGCTGACTGCTGGATCAAGTATCAAGTACAACGCCATCTATGTTTAATTTGAGAATAATTTTAAAAAATGTTTGTCATTTAAAAATAAATCTAAATAAATAAACCGCAACTATATTTGCAAGCAGAGTAAACATCCTCTCATGTATCTTGATCCTTTAGGATAATATACAGGGTAATCAGGGGCACGTCCACACACTCTATCTAAGAACTGACACATAATATTTCATTTAATGTGAGACTCCATCCCTTTGAGATCTTTTTAATTTCTAAACAACCAACTCGGCTTGTAACTTTTTAATTTTCAATGGCAAAATTTTCACCATTTCCTGACAAAGGCTGAACTCTTCTTTCATCATGGCAGCTGCATCAGGGTCATTCTTGCATATATCCACAACTGTTTGGTACGACTCATAACTTTTCATCACATGGCTAAGTTGGATGTTCTTATCCAGTGCAATTCTTTTCATACTGTTCCTGCCTATAAAAGCGTGCGCGCTTACCACTGGTCTGATGACGTCAAACTCCAGTTTTGCTGGCATTTTGCCATTCTTATCCTTTACTGAATCCAAAAAGTGGTCATAATTTTCTATGCTTTTTTCACATAGCGCATTAATTTTCTTTAAAGAATGTGGTGTAGGCTTCTCGTTACTTTTGGTCAACTTTTCTAATTTAATATTGAGTATATCTGAGTATATCTCTCCCAGTTCAAACCAGAGCTGTCTGCAGAATTGTAGGTAGTATGTCGGGTTTATTTCTTTGACTAATTCTTCAAGCATATCAATGCGTCTTTTGTGCATCTTAGCTCTTCTTTCATCATCCTCTTCAAAGAATGCTAAGTAACTGTATGACTGTGAACAGTCTTGCACTAACTCTATGTAATCTGAAGCCAAGGTTTCCAATTTGTAGTACTCCTTAGCTTTGTTCAGCCATGTTTGACAGCTTAAGAACACTTCCCTGGCATCCTGGTACATCAGAAGGAATTTATCAGACATTTTGCTTTCATAAGGTGAAACATCTAAGTCGGGGAAGACTAGATTCTTCATGTCACCTCCACAGATGTTCTCATTATCATCCAATGATAAGTTGGACATGTCTGTAATGAGATAAAAATCATATCAATCATAGTAAAAATCTAAGAAGTTTGGTCACAAAGGAGTAAAAGCAGAGTTCAACCTTCTACTGCCTTAACTGAAGGATTGGATTGTCATTGGTAGATGATGGTTACCACTTAACATTGGGTGGGCCATAGCTTGTTCCATCAGCAAGTAGTATAAAAAAAACTATCAGATTCAAGATAATGGTTTGATTATACCTACCCGCTTCATCAGTTGTCATTCCATGCAAATAAACTAAATCTACTTTGTCCCAATTCTAAACTAAATCTAAACCTTAAGTTAAACTCATAAAATACCTGTAATTGCTTCCGCTAATCCATCAGAGTCATTCATCAGTCTATTCTTGGAGGCTGTCATCAGTAAGATACAGTACTTTGCCCAGCAACGGGCAACATCAGCTGATCTATGCTTAAATGTCTCCAGCTTAGCCAACTGCACCTCATCATTGTTTTCAGCTTCTTGAAGAGTCTCTCCATACTGCTGTAGGATAGTTGAGGCAGCTGCTAAGTGATGCCTGGACTGGAAGAACCCATTTTGCTCAGCAAAGAATTGGGACAAAGTAGCAGAGTTCAGAGCCCAATCTATCGGCTCAAAATCTTGGTACTGCAACTGTCTTCTCAGTGTAACATGGCAGTAAATTGCAGATTTTAAGTTTTCCTTCAGAGAGCCATATACCTGAGCTAGGTAGTACAAAGTTAAGGTGTGCGCTCTTTCCATCAACATAAAATCTGTTGATTTGGGCTTTGTGTTGTTCAAAATGTTATCTAGAGGCAATGGCATCAGTAAAGTGCATTTGAAATTCTGATAAGCCTCTCTAGCTTCGAGTAAGTAAGTTTTTGCCTTCTCTGGATCCTCTCTATTGCACCACAGAATACCCAAGTTATTGTATACATTGATCAAAGTGATTACAATCTCTGGCTTTGAAGAATATGGTGCAAGTATAGTCACTGCCTCAGATAGAATGTTAGCACTGGACGGCAACTCATCTGTTTCCATATCTATTATACCGATGTTCAGCAACACAGCACCCAACATAGCTTCGAGTTGGTTTCCTTCAAACAAGTTTTCAGAAGCAGTTTGTTTCAACAGTGATTCGTTCATGGCACAAAGGATCTCTTTTGCCTTGTATTTGGAGGAATAAGGCTCATTTTCCGGGTCATTCTTGCTGTCTTCATCAAGCAACTTGCGAACTTTGCTGTAATTTTCCTTGAAATCGTTTAGGATCTCCTTGGCACTCATAACGTCGTCGGCCACAGTCATAGTCGCTGATTATTAATAAAATCAATACCTATTTTACTTCGTTGAGCGAGTCCCAATGTTGCTCCACGATAGAATGTAGCCAGGATCTCTTTCTCTCAAGCCTAGCAGCAAGCGTGGAAAGTCAGTTTAGCATAGCGGCTAAATAAGGGATTTCTTCTCACCATACATACAATCAATAACGTAACGTTTGTCTGGGTCTAATTATCTAGTAAGTATCTAGTTTACGATACGTTTACTTCTCTCACTGTCACTGACGACCTCCGACAGGAGTATTATTGTTCTGTGCTGACGACTAAGTAAAAGGAAAAAATAAATTATTTTGAATCCAATGAAGCTTGTCTGATTGACAGTGACAAACAAACGCTTGCCAAAGCTAAATTCTATTTATGTCTATTTAGTCTATTCATATTTTTTTCTTTTCCCTGGCAAACGTTATGACTAATCGCAAACGAAAATCTTGAGCGCACAGCGCAACTCAGACTACGACAAGCAAGTAGGGTGAGACCTCCAAGGGTGGGACCACGGCAGTATTTGTTACATACAATAATCTGGAGTGGTGAATTGCCTACCTTAAATCCACTCATGAAACAGATAGTAAACACCATACTTACTTTAAATCCATGAAAACCTATTTTCAGTATTAACATACCTAATTCCACATATTTTATTGGTACAAACAAAACCTATTGGGAAGGAAAAATTACATTAAGCATAGAGGAAGTTTTATTTGCACTGTTTATTCTTAAATTCATATAGGTAATTTACCTAACTTGCAATAATAAAATTTATCCATCATCCATCCATCAAATGTAACAGATGCACAAACAATCATATCCATGGATTCCCCTATTCACAAACACACAAAAACAATTTATTTTATTTACATTGTACTGTCTTGGATATACTAAAAGTATTAAATTATTTCTACATTTAAATACTGATCAGTCATTTATATTTATTTATACATATAATATATTTTGCGTCAATAATTAAAACATGATATAAAAGTTTTCATGGATAGGGGAATTTTAACAGTTACTTAAAGCTATTTTAGTGACATTGTGAATTATGGTACCTACTAATTACAAACAGTGCATTTCTATGTGAACATTGGCCTGGATGCAAGTCAATAGACTTATTTAAGAGCCAGGTTCAGGTTCCTGCTCTTCCATGGAAAGTGCTCGAGGGGGAGTGTGAGCATTCATCTGGGAAAACACTTCCTTTTCGCCCAGTGCAAGAGGGTCCGGTTGAGCGCTCGGTGTTGGAGCATACACCATCATAGGGGATGGAGACACTGGCCGGACCACTCCAGCACTTGATGCTGCTTCCTGCTCTTCCAGAAACCTATCCATGTATTCTCTGTGACCTGGATGTATCGTATACTTTTTCTTTTCCAACCTAGCTTTGTTAGCAAATATATCATGTCGTTCTGTCTTCTTCCAGATATAATAGAACTGCACAAGTTCCCCTACTGATCTAGTCCGTACTTTGCATTGTCTTATCAAATGAAAATCCTTCCCATATGCTTTGAGACCATTTTCAAAGTTCCGGCATTCTTCTTCTGACCAGAGGCTGGCATGGGGAGGTGTTTGGGCTGAGATGCTCCGTCGCCTCAATGCCTCCTCAACATTGTGGCCACATTGCTGAAGAAGGAATAAGGCCTCCTCATCATCTCGTAACTGCCGCCCTTTAGGGATGGCGTCCACTCCAGTTCCAGAATTCAAAGCTGATACTTTTTCCATATAATCTTCTGTCTTATTCTCTTCTAAGATAATGGGATTCCATAGCAGTTTATCCTCATTTTCATAAGGAAGTGCATCATCATAACTGCAAAGGCCTTCTGGTATTGCAGCTTGATAATCACTGCCGACCATAATAGTCTTCTTCCAATCATCCTCATCAGGACTGTAATCATTGTCTTCTTCTTCTTCTGAAGGGGGTCTGGAGCCAGATCTAAGATACCGAGGTGCCTCAATACTGGCGTTATCATTGTACAACTGTTGCAAAGCAGATTCGGGTTTCTCAATAACCTCTTCAGGAATGTTCTCAGGAACAGGCTCAGGGGCAGGCTTGTCCATGGTTTTGTCGTATCCGTAGAGCGCCAAGAGGTCCTCGAGGGGCATATCTCCTTCCTGCTGCAGGCTGTTGAGCTCCGCCTTCGGGTCGTGCTTCTCACCCGCCGCCAAAGCTTCTTCCTCGTCTAGAGTTCTCTCGTCGTCGAAATCATTTACCATCATATCAACAGTGGGCTCGAATAGAGACTTATCGTTCCCCACGTCCATGCTGGCATCGTGGTCGCTTACATTGGCTACCAGCGCGCAATCAGACATGACTACACCGTCCGCGACTATGACGAATCTATCATCAAAACATTATCAATATTCCAGTTTATAAATAAAAGCTTAGGCGGTACGACAATAAAATAAGCACAAAACATCACAATCGAGACATTATTTTGGTAGTTTTTGGAAAATTTAGGAGTACAAAACAAAAATATTTTGACACGACAAAATAAAGGGTGCCGATAATGTACAACCATGGATTGTACAGCCGAGGAAAACACAGCCCGGATTTGATGTACAATTTGGTCGCGAAATCCATGGCTGTGTAATCCAAGGGTGTACATTCCAAGCCGTACAAATTTTGCACACCTTTGGAAAGCACGACCCGATAAAACGCAGCCAAAATTTTGATGGCAAAACTTAGGCTTTGTTTACACTCGTCAATTACTTACTCACTCATTGTTGATCCGACTCGGATTGGTTAGGTTATGTTAAAACATATTAATTACGCACGAGGCGAGCGAGCAAAGCGAGCGTGCCGCGGCAGCGGCCGCCGAAGTGCCAGAATTTTATTTTTTTCTAACAAAAATCTCTGAATAATTCTCTTATTTTATATAATTTTTAATCTGTGCTACTTGCCTATACTTACTGTGTAGTGCATCTAAACAGAGCATAGGCTTTCGACCAATCAGAGCATGGTCACGGAATCCATGGTCGTGCAATCCTGGCTGTACAATCCCGACTGTGCTGGGAAAGCACAGCCTGGAAAACACGGCCCGGATTTCATGTACATTTTGTACATGGAATCCGGGCCGTGTTTTCCAGGCTGTGCTTTCCGGGTTGTACATTTTCGGGCTGTGTAATACTTGGTCGTAAATTAACCGGACCCCAAAATAAACTATACAATACAGACATACACACACACACTGCCTGCGCTGCGCTGTGATGCGTTTTGTGTGACACTGACTGTCTCGATGACTGTGACAGACAGGAGAGCAAGCAGCAGATACAAAAAACTCTACCGACCCTACCGTCTTGGTTTAGGAGGTGCGGGTAAGAGCCGAACTCAGCGAACTTTCCTCTAGCTTAATTTTCAGAAACTCAGTTTGCACGAGTCTGAAGGTGAAGTCTAGGTGAAGCCCCAAGCGGCTGGTTAAGTATATCAGTGGCGTTACGCTGCTGACAAATACTTTCCTATGGGTGGTACTCGAGTGATCAAATGAGCTATGATTTTATTGTTACGTTTACGTTGTTGTAAACATAGGCATGATGTACTAAGTATCAAAGACTATGCTAAATACTTTCTTCGAGTAGATGCTAGGTTGACGCGATGGGTGATGGACACCGTGAGGAGCCTGCAACTTGAAAGAAAGAAAGGAATTTTAACAACCATTACTAAAAACTATACAAGCAGTAGCGAGTTGTAGAAGACGATTGATTGCAGGCGTTTCTGCACAATTAACACGTAATAGATTGTCAGGAGGTAGCGAATATCAATTGGTGTTTGTTTCATATCGTTTGGTTTGTGAAGTTTTCGTTTTGTTAGTATCAGTTGAGGTTTTGAATAGTTTTTATGATAAAGGATATGTTGATATGAATATCGGTATGGTATGATATCAAACCCATATCCGATATATGTTACGTTTTGATATATCGGACTCATGCTTAGACTAAGTACCTCCATGGACTCATGTCTAGTCCGTGACAGTCCGTGTCTGTCAGTGACTGACGCGTGCGTGACGGTCGTCGCGTCGCGTCGCCCCGCGTCGGTCAGTCACAGTCACACACAGCCAGCAGCACATGAGCACAGTCAGTCAGTCAGTCAGTCAATGGTCAATGTTTAGTGCTTAGACGTTTATTTAGTGCATCTACTTTTCACTCTTTGTGTAATGGAATTTAGTTTTTCTATTAATTTTCATAATAAACATGTAGTTTAAAACTAAACTTATAATAATTGCTAAACAACGTCCGCTGTATTGATAACAGAAGTTAGGATGATTAAGAATGTACTTGTATTGGCTGTAGTCCTGTTCGAATTTTCACATTGCTTCTCCGATATCGGAAAATGGGATCTACCGCTGAGCGGGGTAAGGAAAAATTCACACTATTTATTTTACTGTAACAGGATAACAAACTGGACCGTATAGTCGTGCTTTTTTAATTTTAATACACATATCCTGTGTATCCTCCGTAAATGTAATAATAATACCTACATAAAAAAAGATGAGGTAATTTCTTTTGGAGGCTATTCACACTTGAATCACATTTGTATTTATTTTAAATGATTAGCTCACTCAACCAGCACTGTCAATTATTATTATTATAATCTGGAAAATGAAATTCTGTCATTGAGATAAAAAATCCTAAAGGTGCCTAGGTACCAAATTGGAAATATCTTGTTTGTTGTTTGGCCATTAGGCATGGTTTTGTTGCTAGCAATGTTTTTATATGTAGGTATTGGGCATACTTGTAGAATGAACTAATTGCTACTCTTATATATGTGTTATTTTTTTTCTTAGCTAGTTTTTGTTTTCAGGAAAACTGCCGCTATGCAATAGCTAAATCACTATTTAAGGACACTAAAGTATATATTGTATGTGAGTATTTTTGTTCCCTTGTGTTTCCCATGTAATTTATTTCTTAATATTCTGGTTACCTATGGTAGTCACAGATCCACTTGACAATTATGGTGACTATCCTTGACCACCCCAATGTGCAATGACCAGCATTTGACTTATTTCCAAGCCATTAAACAGCCCAAATGTTTTTAAAAGTAAATTGTAGAGATTTTTGTTGGGGGGTGTTTTTATTCCATGGAAGAGTTTTTAGTATGGAAATAGCCTGACATTTACATTTTTTATTTTGTTTTAATAGTTATTTAAATTCATTTTATTCAATTAATTAATTAGGTAATATATTATTTTTATTGTGTTAAATTATGTGTTCTTTATTGTATTCATTATTTAATTATAAGTTGACATTCAAAAACGATTAAAAAAAAATTGTTTATGAATAAATTAATTGAAATTATTCAGGCTGATAATAATGAGGATGTAGCTAGGAATAAATTAATTGGTGTCACCTAGCAGGGTTTATGTTTGAAACACATATTTTATCAGCATAAAGTGCAATAGAGCATTTAAATTTATAAATTTGAGATATACCAATTTTTGAATAGTCCCACACATGTTTTTTCTCCATCAGAAGCAGTTTCACTGTTAGTAGTTTATAAAGTTAATTTTTAAACCACAAGTACTTTTAACTAAAAACAAATAATGTGAAGTAGGTACATGTATACTGTCTATGACACATTGATGTGACTGTGTGACACATTGCATGCCACGGAGTTATCTACTGTCCCATGATTAGAGATAAAAAATCTGGAGTAGTACAGACTACAAGGGAATTTGATTTACATTTGATGAATAAAAATATTGAACAACTTGTTATCAAAGCTAATACTTTAATATTTGCCTTGGCTCATAGCTATAACTAACATAATAAAGGCACATTTATCTACATGTGATGAAAAAGGGTTAAAAAAACTCAAACTGTCATCTGTTCCACAGTATAGATTGAACTAGATACAACAAGTAGCTTTCTTGCATGCCAAGAATGTATTCTTCAAGTGAGTGCAACATGCTTAGTTGTCTGCCTATTTCAGTTAGGATGCAATGGTAAAGTTCACTTTTCACTGACATAACAGTGTACCTAACTAGTTAAAACAGTAGTATAGGTACTTCTGTTGTTGGGGTTCCATACCCAAAGGGTAAAAGGGGACCATATAACTAAGACTCCTATGTCCGTCCCTCTGTCACCAGGCTGTATCTCATGAACCATGATAGTATTTCTGTTGCCGCTATAAGAACAAATACAAATAAAAAATATATTTAAGGGGGCTCCCATACAACAAACGTTTTTATAGATAATGGTACGGAATCCATCGTGCGCGAAGTTGGCTGGTTTTTTTATATAATTAAATTTACTGAAACACTACAATACAACAATATGTTGGTCCAGCAAAAAAAAAACAGCTTATAATATCTATATTTTGTTTTTACAGTGCACTGCGATGTCACAGAGTCGACAACTATCAATACCACGATTGAATGGCTTGAGAATCGTTGCTCTCCCGATTACATGCATTACTTTGAACAAGTGAGTATAACTAACCTTCTTCTTGTTGTGTCTCTAGTTCTTTTGAAACAGTGTGGTGAAAGGATTTTTAAATGTTCACACACATATTTAACAACATGCCAGTTTCCTCATCATGTTTTCCTTCACCGTTTGAGAGTACTGGCACTGTACACATACATTTAAAAACTAATTGGCAATTTTTTACACGACCTTAGGATCGAAAGGTCCGTTAGCGTTAACGTTACCGTAAGCGAAAACTAAGCATTGCCTCGTAAGTCACGCACGATAGCAACGTGCCCTACGATGCACTATCAAATTGAGGCATGCAGATGTTAAGCATCATGTGCCTGTAATTACACCGGCAACCACACTCTTCAAACCGAAACACAGCGTTGCTGCTTGGCGGCAGAAAAAGGCGTGGTGGTAGTACTTCCCGGGGCGAGCCCTATTCACAAAGAGCTCTACTACTCTTAAAACTTGCGTACCAATCAATTAATACCTACCTACTTGCGTATAACTCGCGTCATTATAAGATGGTTTGAGTTGAAGACACACGCAGTGCATCTTAGGGCACGGACCTAGCGGACGTGACTTGCGAGGCAATGCTTTGTTTTCGCTAACGGTACCACTTAGCATCAGGTGTGTCATAAGCTAGCCAGGTGTTGGGTATCGCCTCGCCAAAGTCGCCAATCTGTGAATGTTTTTCTTTTTCATGATGTAATTACGCACATGAGGCTTAACATCTGTAATCTGTATGCCTCAAGTTGATGGACGCAGCGCAGTGCATCGTAGGGCACGTTCCTATCGTGCGTACGAGGCAATGCTTTGTTATAGGTGATGTTTACCACTTAACATCAGGTGGGCCATCTGATTGTGCCATCAGCTAGTAGTAAAAAAAAAAATGTTACCTATACTTACTTATTTTTTTATTCTACAGGAAATAATGCGATGTCCGAAGCGTATGGAAAGATCGGTAGATAACAGCACAAATTCGGTATATAAGAACGTACAAACGCACATATGTCACGGAAAAGAGTCAATTATATTCACCGACGATAAACTGGAGGCTGGGATTAAGAAAACAGGCGATGATAAGACTTCGCAGTCGGTAAGACCTTGTACAGCTTGGCAAATGATGCTTCCTACTAAAAAGTTTGCGTAAATGCGAAAACTAGCAAACAAAGCTACAAAGCAAACTTTATGGTAGGAAAACTTGATCGGATCAAAATTGTATTTTTATCACATCTATTCGCAAAGAGCTAGTTTATTATTCGTAAACAGGGACTAAAATAGCTCTTTAATCCCTAGGGATTAAATCACATTACAAATTCTGTAATGTGGATATGTTTAAGAAAAGTTCCAATCACTTTATATCAATTACAAATATTGTATGAAAAAGTAATACGATAATATAAAGCTTTTACAAACATGTATTGCGCCTTCGTTCGCGATTATTTACTCCAATTTGTTTTTATTTTGTTATTATAAAATAAACTCACTATTCTTATTCATTAATTGCACTTACTACGTTTAGAATTCAACTTTAGAATCCTTCGCTCTGCTCCGGATTCAACGAAACACTGTCGACTTTGAAATAGTTGTTTGCTCCCTTGGTAAACAATCTACCATTTCGCTTCTTCTTCTTGTCGTGTCACTAGTTTCCTTCGAAACAGTGTGGTGAAAGGATTTTAAGTGCGCCTCAATAGGTACCATTTCGTTAAGCTGTGTATGCGTACGATGGTATACTTTCAAACAAAACAGGTTTTTTTGTACCCTTACCATATACCCATATACTGTAAGAAACCTTGAAAAAAAACTGTAAAAAACCATGTGTCTGAGAAAAAAAATGAGTTATTATTACTGTTAACTTACCCAGTCATGTTGCTGCAGAAAATTCCCTCGTTGGTGACGGTGCGAGAGGAAGCTATCTACGTGCTGCGTATGTCTGTGAGCGGCAGTGCGCAGTACAACGGGAGCGTGCATGTGGAAATGCTGTCTCCTCATGGGTACCTCTCCGCTGCCATATGGCCGCTGCTGCCGGTAATATGATTAACTATTTACTTTTGATTGAGTGAGAGAAGCAAACGAAAATCATGCAGTCAACTTGGGCGATTTGGCATTGTATGTATGTTTGTCGGGCCATAACTGTCGAACCGTTCGTTGATCAATGCTTTATGATAGAGGCAATGCTTTGTTATAAGTGGTTACCTCTTAACATCAGGTGGGCCATCAGGTGGTTACAAGTAGTATAAAATAAATACTACCAACATAACATAAGGTATGAGGGCTGTCAGGCTTTTTATCCACTCTCCTCTATCAGCTGTCATTTCAGCAGTTACTCCTTTCAGACTTATTATTCGTAAGCAGGGACTAAAATTGCTTTTTAATCCCTAGGGATTAAACCACATGATTGATTTGGTCGCTAGCTCTCAGTCTATATATCATCTTTCACACAGTCGATCCATCTTTTCTTTGGCCTACCTCTACTCCTATATCCATCCACATTATGTTCCATCATCATCACTCTGAAGAAGTCCACTGCTGGACATAGGCCTCCCCTACACATTTCCAGGAAGAACGATTCTGAGCCCTCTCCATCCACCGACTTCCCGCGATCCTAACAATGTCGTCAGTCCATCGGGTAAGGAGGGCGTCCCGCGCTTCGTTTTCCTGTTCGTGGTCGCCTTTCGAGAACCATTCACCAGCGGTTGTCAGTCACTAATGTGTATTTATACAATTTGTTCCAGTTCTTCGGCACAATGTGTTCAGTGTATACTATAATGTGCACATGCTGGCTGGTCGTCTGCGGCCTGCAGTGGCGCGACCTGCTCCGCATCCAGTACTGGATCGGCGGAGTCGCTTTACTGGGCATGGTGGAAAGTGCCACCTACTATGCCGTCTACTCTGCTATTAATAATTCTGGGTAATAATAACATGCAAAGTTAATCAATAATTTTTTATTAGTTTCATAGTGTTCAGGAAATGGCAGTTTTTTCCCAGTATGTAGGTACACATAGCTACCATTTTATATTTCAACCTTTCTCTTTGCCTCAAAGGTTTGCTAGAAGAAAACCTTTTTTAGGGTTAAGCTCACCTTTGTATGTCTTTTATATATATATATTTATATGTATAAAAAATGGCAAAGATTTTTTTATAAATCCCAAAATATATTATCCGCGTCCCCCTTATCAAGGGGAAGGTCGTGGGTTCAAATTCCATTAGGATAATAAGTTATGGGATTATAAAAAAACTTCTCAATCAGTAAAGTAAAATATATAAAACATAGTAAAAAAAACAGAAAACAGCTTCTAGACTTTAATCCCATCAAAGTCAAAGTCAAAGTATATTTATTTGCAGAATTACATGTAATGAGATGTTATAAGTTTGTTTAGAGCCAATGTAATTCTACCGTGTAAGGGCATGCAAATTAAAATTTATAAATAATTTAGGTCAAATAAAAATAAAAATAAATAAAATAAAATTGGAACAATAATAATAGTGTGTGCTTGACTCAGAATTAGATAAATATATTGACATACATGATGCACAGTTTGGCTTCAGGAAGGGCCTTTCAACTGAAAGTGCTATTCTGGGTCTCAAGCACACTGTGCAGTACTACACACAGAGACGTACACCTGTGTACGCTTGCTTCCTCGACCTCTCTAAAGCCTTTGACCTCGTATCCTATGACGTGCTCTGGAGGAAGCTGGCGAGCTCAGGCGTGCATGCACAGGTGCAGCGTCTCTTTCGGTATTGGTACGCCAACCAGACAAACAATGTAAGGTGGAACGGCAGTCTGTCTACTGCGTATGGGTTGGAGTGCGGGGTGCGGCAAGGTGGGTTGAGTTCTCCGAAGCTCTTCAACCTATACGTAAACGAGCTGATCGTTGGACTTAGCAGCGAACGTGTCGGGTGCTCAGTTGATAATGTTTGTGTGAATAATATCAGCTACGCAGACGACATGGCGCTGCTGTGTCCAACGGTGGGTTCGCTCAGGCGACTGCTGGCCATCTGTGAGGAATATGCTGCTAGTCATGGTCTTGTGTACAACGGTAGGAAGAGTGAGTACATGGTTTTTAAGGCCGCCGGTAAGGTTCCCGCGTCGGTACCATCTATTAAACTTAACGGTACCGAATTAAAGCGTGTCAATACTTTTAAATACCTTGGACACTACCTTACCGACGACCTTGACGACCATGTGGACATAGAAAGGGAACGCAGGGCATTGGCGGCTAGAAGTAATATGCTGGCGCGCAGGTTTGCTCGCTGCAGTAGGCAAGTGAAAATCACACTTTTCAAAGCCTACTGCCAATCTTTCTATACGAGCAGCCTGTGGGTCAGTCATACGAAAAAGTCGCTTAATGCACTGCGTGTCCAATACAATAATGGATTCAGGATGTTGATGGGGCTGCCTCGCTACTGCAGTGCTTCGAGCATGTTCGCAGAGGCGCGAGTCGATGGTTTTCATGCCGTCATCCGCAAAAAGACTGCCTCATTGCTCAGCAGAGTGCGGAGCAGCGCCAACACCATCCTGAATGTCATAGCAGATAAGTATGATTCGCCCATTTTGAAGTCCTTCATCTATTTGATCGGGACATTCAAATAATTAATTTTAATTAATATGATATCTGAATTTTAATAATTGTACTAACACATTTGACATGTTTAATTAAGTTCTACTAACAAATTATGGATCATTGACATCTGAAATAAATGAATTGAATTGAATTGAATTGAATTGAATAATCAAGACTCGGTATAACGCCCCTATCCCTTAGTACTAAATAACAACTTGGGGTTTTTTGAGGATGTCTAAATGAGGTTGTCAGAGGTACATCCAAGTATTATATTTGGCACATACACACACTTTGCAGAAAAATGTAGGTGGTGAAGGTTGTCGTAAATAATTCCACCGTTAAAGGTTGCAAGGCCATTGCAGCTGTAAGCATACTGACCGGATTCCTCAAGTGGTTTCCGTCACTGGTTGAGAGCACTGGTATTGCGCACAACAAAATGCACCCCACTGACCTCTTCATTGGCACTTATACTGTTACAACTGTTAACAAAAAAAATAAAATAAAACTGGGAAAGGCGGGTATGAGTCGAGCGTTTTGCTCTTTGTTCTGACGTCACCTTCGCAAGCTACTGCTCTCGAGTCGCGTGATTTCGCCCCGAACGCCATTTTTTTTTGCAACTTTTCAGAGGCTTTTCGTTTGGCCTTTATGGCTTACGGTGGTGAGTTCAGTACCCCAAGTATGAGTTGTGTTAACCATATTTGGTTTTTCGTTTTTCGTTCTTGTTCCGTGTTCATTGCGGGTTTTGTATGAAGACGCGATAGAGATACCGATTTACCGGAACTTTATGTTGCAAGTATGATGAAAATTAGTAGTAGAACATAAAGTTCCGTATCGGTATCTCTATTCCGTCTTCATACAAAATCCGCAATGAACACGGAACAAAAACGAAAAACCAAATATGGTAAACACAACTCATTGGGGTACAGGATATGTTAATTCACTCAACATTGCCCAGAGTCAGGTGATCCCAGAAGCTCGCGCGCTCGTATTAATTTCTTCAAACCACAATATAATACTTAGTTTGTTTGTTTTTCAGATACTTCAACGTCAACGCCTATATGTTCGCGGAGTGGGTGTCGATAGCGAAGCGAGCCCTCGCGCGCATGCTAGTCATCATAGTGTCACTAGGATTTGGAATCGTCAAGTAAGTTATTGTTGTTAAAACTAATGTACCTCTCGCCCTCGCACGTTTCAACATTTTGAAAGATATTAAATCACTGAATTTTTTTAATTTTATGAAAACTCGCAACTGTGCAAAAATGACATTTATACCATTCCCCCTCTTAAAAGCTTATTTTATTCACTGAAAACAGTGAATAAAAAGCTCTTTTACTCACTGTTTTGATGTTTGAATTTAGAACACACCAATACATTCGTCCTTCATCTCAATGCTATACAACCACCTTGCGCAAAAAAGACTCGATACTTATTCCTTGTGCAAAGAATACTCGACATACAAACTCCTTGGGCAAATAACTTTTCGAGATATGATTGGTCGACATTAGAATAAAAATTGGTTTGTGTTCTATTTTAATTAATTTAACCTTCCTTTTTTCTTCATTAAATGTATATTTCCGTTTAAAGTCATGGTATAAAGTATAGTATGCAACTCTTGAATAAAACGGATTTATATCGATGGCCATGAATCACTCGCGTCCCTCAAGATTCTAAAACTTGAATCACTCGCTACGCTCGTGATCCAATCATCATGAATCACTCCCTGCGGTCGTGATTTATCTATGGCCCTCGCTTTAAATCCGTCCTTTATTCACTAATTGCATAATATACTATTTTATCCAAAAAAATATTCCTGTAAAAAAATTGGCATAAGTTTGTACGTACTATTGAAAAAACTAGTAAGCACGTCACCTGTGGAGGTCGGAAAAGACAAATAGCAACATTTGGCTGTGTAGTTAGCGCCAAAACGGCAGCCACCGATTCTGCCAAGCGTAATGAATACCTTCCCAACAGGAAACCGGCATATCGTAGAACAAATAAACGTAAAAAAAGGCCTTAAACATGTGCCAAGTGCTCAAAAGGTCGCATCTTTGTGGCGCATATATCCTTTCACCACACTGTTTCAAATGAAACTGACAAAAATAAGAAAAATAATGTACTAATGATACTAATGTCGCCGTAACACAGTTTTTAACTAGCACGGAAGGTAATGTTCTGAAACCATAGAGTATGCCAGTCTTCTTCTTGTCGTGTCACTAGTTTCTTTCGAAACAGTGTGATGAAAGGATGTTAAGTGCGCCTCAAGAGGCTCCTTTCGAGCACTTGACACATGTTATAGAACTTTTTAAGTTATGTTTTTAGTATGCCAGTTGTATTAGTATTGTTATCATTTGGTATTGTTAGTATTGTTATTGTTATCAGTTGTATTAGTATTGTTAGGATCGCGGGTAGTCGGTGGATGGAGAGGGCTCGGAATCGTTCTTCCTGGAAATGTATAGGGGAGGCCTATGTCCAGCAGTGGACTTCTTTGGGCTGATGATGATGATGATGATGCCAGTTGCCTTAAATTATACAAATCTTTAGACACAAGAAAATGTAATACTCTACATTGTAGAGTATTACATTAACAATGATAATGAAATAAACATTATCTTATCTTATGTTTTTTGTTCTGATCCAGGCCCCGGCTAGGTCCGGCATTACAACGCGTGGTCGGTATCGGAGTGATATGGGGCATTCTCGCCGCCATCAATGCATGGCTGCGTCTGCATCATAAGGATACCGAGAACAACAGAGATCTCTTGCTCTCCGAAGTGCCGCTGTCTTTAGTCGACAGCGCCATCTCTTGGTGGGTGTTTGTATCACTCGCGCACACAATGAGAACTTTACAACTACGGAGGTAATTATAAAACTGTGTAATACCTCAAGTACGAGCTTTTTTTACATAAAAACATAAAATCACGCCCGTTTCCTATGGGAAAAATATGCAGAGACCACGGATTTCTAGTTGCTACGATCTTTTTTATACTAGTAGTAGATGGAACAAACATGTGCCTGTAATTACACCGGCAACCACACTCTTCAAACCGAAACACAGCGTTGCTGCTTGGCGGCAGAAAAAGGCGTAGTAGTAGTACTTCCCCGGACGAGCCTTTCACAAAGAGCTTTACTACTCTAACGATCCTTACATACCTCTTTCGCTTCATTCGATCATAATAACACTCTTCATACATGCTCGTCAGTTTAGGGTACTCACATACATACATAAAATCAAGCCCGTTTCCCATAGGGGTAGGTATAGAACACTGATTTCCAGTTGCTATGGTCCTTACCTCTTTCGCTTCTTTGACTATTATAACATTCTTCATACATGCTCGTCGACTTAGAGCTGATTTCACCATGCTCAGATTAACAAAGGACTAAAGGACCGTTAAATATGTCAAAATGTACGCATTTGACATCTAAAGTTAGATTTAACCGCCTGTTAATCCTTGATTGGTAACTAACAGAGCATAGTGAAATCAGAGCTTATGGTACTTTTTTGGTTTTCTATTTTGCGAGCCCGAGTTTTTGGATAAAAAAAAACAATTCAAGTGACAAAAAGTAATATTAATATTGAAACTCATTTGTTTCAGAAACGCGATCAAGTTATCGCTGTATCGCCATTTCACAAACACGTTGATATTCGCAGTAATATCATCTGTGGTGTTCATGCTCTACTCTATCAAGACGTATAGAGTGGCACCTTGCATCACCGTAAGTATAAACTAAGCCGCCAACTTGTGGGTACTTCCTACTGATATACAAGATGTTCCAATACTTGTGTTCTTTTCAATAAAAAAAACAGCTGTTTCATACAAAAGTTCAATACCTACCTGGCTAAAATGTATGAACAGCTGGTTTTTTTTTCGCGTTCATAGTCTTGATTCCTTAGAAAAAGTTATTCATATTGATGGGTACTTTAGCCCCCTGAAGTTTCTAAACACAAGTATTGAAACACCTTGTATAAATGCCAAAAATACGATGTTTGGTTGTATTGAGGTTTTTTTTATGATGGAACAAGATGATTTACGTACAAATTTCACCTATAACAAAGCATTGCCACGTAAGTTACGCACGATAGGAACGTGCCCTTCGATGCACTGCCCCGCGTCCATCAACTTGAGGCATACAGATGTTAAGCCTTATGTGCCTCTAATTTTACCGGCAACCACACTCTTCAAACCGAAACACAGCGACGCTGCTTGGCGGCAGAAAACCCAAGTTCGTAACCTGGATTATCATGTAGGCTACTTTTAATCTCGAAAATTATCGGGAACTTGTTAGAAAACATGAACGAACCCAATATTCTTTTATCTTGTCGTGTCACTTGTTTCTTTCAAAACAGTGGTGAAAGGATTTTAAGTGCGCCTCAAGAGGCTCCTTTCGAGCACTTGACACATGTTATAGGACTTTTTAGGTTCTACGACATGCCGGTTACCTCACGATGTTTTCTTTCACCGTTTGAGAGTACTGGCATTGTGCACATACATTTTTGAACAGAAAAACATATTGGTGCACGACCGGTTTCGAACCCACGACCTTAGGATCGGAAGGCGGGGCCGCTACCACTAGACAAACGCCTTTAATCTAGTACTAGAAACGGTACTTAGGAACGCCTTCTCTAGTACGCGAGTGAATGAAGGGCGGCAGTTAGTTTAAGCGAGGCCGGATTATCCATTAGGCGGATTAGGTAACTGACTATGGGCCCCGCACCGACTAGGGGCCCACGGGGGTCTAGTCGATGCGGGCCACGCACTAAGAATAAGAAACGTTTCATGATTTTACTTACTGTAACGTTACTGTAGCGCCATCTAACGTTATTTGGTCAACATCACTTAAGTATAACTC
Organism: Chloroclysta siterata; assembly: GCA_932294275.1. Lineage (NCBI taxonomy): Eukaryota > Metazoa > Arthropoda > Insecta > Lepidoptera > Geometridae > Chloroclysta > Chloroclysta siterata. The sequence continues at coordinate 2,774,666 of OW028604.1, read as the reverse complement.
TAATCTATTTATTTCAATGAAAGCAAAAAGCAGTAGTCGATCTGATCAACTCGACTTTTGTAATAGAAAAAATATTTTTTAAAAAGTAAGAAAAGGGTAAAAGAAAGCGGCCGGGCCCCGAGAATTGCAATGCCTAGGGGCCCCGATAGGGTTAATCCGGTCCTGAGTCTTAGAATATATTCTGTCGCAGGAATGGAAAGAGGTTTGGATGGATGAGGCGTACTGGCACATTCTGTTCGCCGCCATTCTGTTCGTGATAATGGTGCTTTGGCGGCCGACCAACAACAACCAACGATACGCCTTCACGCCGCTGCTTGACAACGCTGAAGATGACGATGGTAAGATCAGTTATTTATAACTTAAGTTAGTTGACTAAGTTATTTACTTAAGTACTGATTTCACCATGCTCTGTTAGTTACTAATCAAGGATTACCCGGCCGTTAAATCTAACCTTAGATGTCAAACGCGTACATTTTGACACATTTAACGGCCCTTTAATCCTTTGTTAATCTAACAGAGCATGGTGAAATCAGGCCAAATAAGGACATAGACATAGACATAGACATAGACAGACATTTATTTGCTAAAAAAACACACATACACATACAAAACAATAAAAGCTAGGAAATGGCTAAACAGAGATATATATTGCAGTCTTTTGTTGGTATGTAGGTGTTTGTGTGCTGCAGCAGCAAAAGGGTCTCGACTCAGCGTATGCCTCACTACTACTATTATAGAAGATAGGCGCTGTTATTCTGCCGAGACCTTCAGCCAATAAACCTTGTGAGAAATTTATAAGTGTGGAGTGTTCTGTTATAAAATACGTTACAATTATGTTGAAAATAAACAGTACATACATATGAATCATATAAAAAATGGTAATAAACTTACATCGTGCAGTAATAGGCGAGTGTGTGTTTTATGCATGGGCTTCCATGATTCCCCCAGTCTCTTAAGAGTCTGGTTATCACAGAGGGAAACCCACAACATGTGTGTGTGTTAATAAAGGTACATATATTATACAAAAAAGGTACATAGACTAAATATATGAACTTATAATCTAACAAGTGAATGGTGCACTATAGCTATTCACACCAGACAACCCAGTTTTCTGTTGCTCCAGAACGAAACATTTAAAACGTTTTTTAAAAGTAAACTTGGATTTCAACAGTCGTAAAGGAGGTGGAATATTATTCCAACACTTGGTTGCCTGGTAGCGAAAACTCCCCCGAAATGCGACGGTTTTGTTTTTACTATAGTGCAGCAGATTCCTTGTAGACCTTTGGCTATACTTGCTATCAGAGTGATCAAGTTTTGCGTATAGATACTCTGGCTTACCGGACATCATAACGCAGTGGACCAGTACTGCCATATGTAAACGCCTACGTGATTCCATATTCAGAGTAGACGTGTTGTTTAAGTATGGCGTTATGTGAGTTCGTGGAGGAATATCGTAGCAGAACCGGCAGCATGCGTTCTGAATTCTTTGCACAAGACGAGCTGTTTTTGACAATAAACGCGGACCATAAACGATATCCCCATAGTTTAATTTTGATAGGATTATGGACTCACAAACCTTAATACGGATTTCCTCCTTCAAAAAATTCCTGATTTTATATAAAAGCTTTAACCTAAAGAAACAATTTTTAACTAAATTAAGAACATGACCTTCAAACCGGAGCGAACTATCAAAACATATACCTAAGTTTCTGGCTTCATTCACCTGATCGACACTCTGACCTCGAATATTTATGTCAAGAGTTTGCTCCTTGATCTGCCCTACTACACTTTGTGAGCCCAATACCATGAACTTTGACTTGGATGGGTTCAGAACAAGAGCATTATTCTCTGACCAGACGGATATACGGTTGAGATCATCGTTGATCTTGTTCAATTCGCAATGAACATCTTTGGGGTACATGGGTAAATACAACTGAACATCATCAGCATAAAGGTGGAATTTACAGTGTTTTATGTGCCAGCAGATATCAGCACTATAAATAATGAATAGTAGTGGCCCAAGAATTGACCCCTGTGGCACACCGCGATCAATCGACTTAAGCGATGATGACTGTTGAGAACCATCATCTCGAGTGATCCGTACAAACTGAGAACGGTTGCTTAGGTAGCTGTCAAACCATCCAATCGATGAAGCATCAACACCATAGTATGCCAGCTTAGAAAGGAGTAGTGGAGCACTTATTGAGTCGAAGGCGCGAGAAAAATCTAACAAAACCAAGACAGAGCCAAGCCCCTTATCTTGATCAGCTAATATGTAATATATAAGGTACAATTAATGCTGAATAACAATGAATATTGATGGATATTCCACACAAAACTATCTATCCCCAAACTAAGCAAAGCTTGTATATATGTACATATATCTATACTAATATTATAAAGAGGAAAGATTTGATTGTTTGTTTGATTTTGATTGCATTGAATAGGCTCCGAAACTACTGGACCGATTTGAAAAATTATTTCACCGTTGGGAAGCTACACTATCCCCGGGTGACAAAAGCTATATATATTTTCAAAAAAATTAGGGATCCTTACTAAAACTCCATTAATGTAACACACGGTGTAAAAAAAGAACTAAAAAATCCTTATATCGCGTGCGCTGCGAAAACTGTTGATGATAGAACAAAATTATGTACGACTTTCAGAACACATCATTATCTACAAAAAGTGTCGCGACGGCATAATATGTCTAACTATTATAGTTATGTCACAATAAGTGTTCTTTTATTTTAAAAAAATAATTGAATGCCGCTGCTAGAAAAGGTTCTTTATTTGTACCTTGGTATCAACCCCTATCAAAATACATTACTTCATATGCAAGACTGCTTCAATACCTTTATTTAACATTTTGAATTATTCAATTCGGACATTCCATTCGAAAGATATCACGCACGAGTTAAAAAATGTAAGTATTAGAAAAAAGTCGCGTGGTCGCCGCTCACTCCGCTCGGCTAACTATGCGATGTAGGCGTCACTGGGGTACGATATTTGTGTTTTATTGGATCTCAAGAATCCCACAAGTGTATGTGTGTGAGTGTGTATGTGAGAAAATTTATAATTTTTGAATTTTTAGTTAAATACCCGTGCGAAGCCGGGACGGGTGTTTTATATTTCAGTTTACTAAATGCTATAAATGTGTGCAATAAAGAATGAAGAATGTTTATCTACTTTTGTCGTTGACGGTTAAATAGGGCACGTTCCTATCGTGCAGTACTGGCGAGGCAATCCTTTGTTACAACTGTTTTAAAATAGGTGCTGGTTACCTCTTAATATCCGGTGGGCCACTGCTTGTCAAAATTTTATTTTATGTCATCAAATAAACTAGAATTTCTTATTTTATTTATTTATATTGCACAAAACGTATAGTCAAAGTACAATAGAAAGGCTTACGGCCGGTTTCTGAAAGCCCGATCAAAACTAATCGGATGTCAAGTCACTCGCCATTTCAGCTATTACATCGAATCAGATAGAGATAGCAAGTGACTCGACATGCGCATTTAAAACGGAAAATAATTGTTTAATAGTAACTGATTACAAAACAGTGAAGAATTTTTTTTTATTACGTAGCTGGTTAATTTACGAATCAGTTACATAGTTACCAAAGCGGCTGAAGGCGATTAGTTTTGATCGAGCTTTCAGAAACCAAATAAATGTTTTAACCAGCCAACCTTACCAACCTTTCTCGTTACAGAGGAAGAGGAACAGTTTGTAAACGACGCGTACGGAGTGAAAATGCGCGGCGGAAGCCTCAACAACGGCGACGTAGACCGGGAGTCACAACCTGACAACTCCTTAGAATCAGATCTCCGCTGGGTGGAAGAAAACATTCCAACCAGCTCACTGCCTCTACTAGACTCGGACGAAGAAATCATTAACACTAAATTCGAAGTGTCCAAAATGCAGTAATTAAGTGTATAAAGTATTATTGTTGCTGTGATGTGATGTCGCTGATTTATTCTATTTTTGCTTATAGTGTGGAATAAAATCGATACCATAGCTGGAATTTTTATTTCTTTACAGTTGTATTGGCTTAGATTGAAACAGACATACCCTACATCTTCTTCTTGTGTCACTAGTTCTTTCGAAACTGTGTGGTGTGGATTTTAAAGTGCGCCTAAAGAAGCTCCTTTCGAGCACTACCACTAATACTAAAGAATATAAATGCTATATTTGGTAGGTCCATGCCCGTATTTTTAAACCCAAAAATCCGGGAGGATGTCTACCGTGACTGGAGATACGTTTTGTTTTTAGGTCAAAAAAAATTATAAAGTAGTAGGTAGGTAGGTACTTGGAAAATATAGCAGTGAGCATATTCTACAAGGTTTTTTTTTTTTTTTATATCACCAACTGATGGAACAAGCAGATGGCCCACCTGATGTTAAGTGGTAACCATCACCTATAACAAAAAGTGAGGTAAAAAGACTTCCCGAAAGTTTTTATGGGGCCCCTCAGACTGTGTTTTTACAGCGGGTCAGCGTAAATCGTTTTGGAAATTAAAGCAGTGCCAAGACTTGTTTTTAGAGTTTAGTGAGTAGGTTGTATTATGGAGACTAGTTTTAGTTAAGTAAATAAAATGAAAGGTAAATTTAAAACATTTATTTATACATTTTAATATATTTTGTTCTTGATTAAAGATGATCTTTGGTATATAAAATATAATATTGTTTATGGCCACAATAGATTACATAAAATGGAAGTATTGAAAGTCAGTCAGCATATTGGAATTCAGTAATAACAATTAAAATATGTTTTGTGCTACAATTTTAGCCAAACTTAAATATACTATACTAATGGAATACATTTTTGTCAAGACATCAATTGCAACGACTTTACATTCATCAGTATGCGATACCATAAGCTGGATAGCTCACAGGATATGAAATGCTCTATTTGGTATCAACTCATTCATAACATGCATTAATGCATACAAATTACAATCTTAACTCAAAAAGAATACTGTCTAGAATAAATCACTTACATTGTAAGAATAACATTTAAAAAATCTTCTGATTAAGGGCCGGTTTCACCATGCTCTGTTAAATTAACAAAGGATTAAAGGGCCGTTAAATATGTCAAAATGTACGCGTTTGACAGCTAAGGTTAGATTTAACGATCTTTTAATCCTTGATTAGTAACTAACAGAGCATGGTGAAACCGGCCCTAAAGCTATACTAAGGGCCGGTTTTACCATGCTCTGTTAGATTAACAAAGGATTAAAGGGCCATTAAATATGTCAAAATGTACGCTTGACAGCTAAGGTTAGATTTAACGGTCTTTTAATCCTTGATTAGTAACTAACAGAGCATGGTGAAACCGGCCCTAAAGATCAATTTGAGTGATAAAAATATATACTAAATTTAAAATAGATTATAATTTTATGTACAGTAGAGAAGCTTCCATAAAAATACTTTTCAATTATTATCATAATAAAAATCATAATCTTCCGGTTCATCAGGGATCTCGGGAGGATCTTGGGGGATATCAATACCCTCAGCATCTAACAGCCTAACTTTTATATCCATAGATAACAATGTCTGTAAATCATTTTCAAATGATTTGCTTGTCATTTTCTCTTTGAGCAGGGCATTGACTCCATCAGTCCAGTAATCAAAAATCTGTTCATCAGGTGCTACAAAATCTAGGGATACCACTTCAGCAGACTTTGGAATTAAAGAGAATGCTAGATGAGGAGTGGTCTTTCTCCCTCTCAAGTCTTTCATGTGAGGACAATCTTTTCCTGTGATAACACACTTTATCTCAGTCACTGCGATTTTACTCCCTAGCTCTTCCAAACTAGGAGTGCTTTTTTCATCACAGTCACCATAGTGGAGTACCTTATGATTGGGTGATAAACGGACAAACCAAAACTTATCCTTTATTCTCTGACCTCTGGTTGAATATTTTTTGAATCTTGTTCCTCCAACTAAAACTCCCAACCGCTGCTGTTGTATCAAATCAATAATCTCAGGTGTTATTTTCTCTTTCAGCTCAACAATAGGTCTGGCACTTGATTCCCAAACTTCTCTGCTTGTCCGCTCATTTAGCCATATCTGTGTGATCTCAGTATAACTCAACTCATTGATCTTTTGTCTAAACTTATCAAAGCCCTTTGGGGATGAAGAGAGAGCCCTGCTTATCTGCTCTCGAACTACGCTGGAGACTTTTACAAAGTCCTCAATGGTAGCTCTCATTTCCTTCCAAGTTTTGTTCAGCAGTACTATGCATATGCAAAACAATTCTTCAAAGGGGTGGTCGTGGGTGAAGAATAACGGGTGGTAGGTCTGCCCCTGTTCACTCGGAGCATCTCCAATGTGCATTATATCACACAGTTGCTTTACCAACTCAACACTGGTCTTCCCAAAGGGGCATTCATGTTCATCAGCTCGGCAACTGTTTTCTAGAACTATCTTTGTGTAATGTTCTGGGTAATTCCTAGCAAAATACAGCATACAGTCCAGAGCCAAGAGTCCAGGTGGGGTCTCATTGAAATCTTTGATTGGGTCAATCTCACACTTGAAGCCAAGTTTCTTAAAGTCTTTGGAGTAGCTTCCTACAGGTCTTCTCATTGTTACTTCTAAGTTAGGGTTATTGTCATTCTCAAAAGCAATCTTTCTGAGTTCCTTTATTTTCTCTTGAGAATCCTGTTCTTGTGAATCTGCTCTTTGTCTCATTTTAGGTTCTAATAGACCAAGTAACAAAGTCTGTAGAACATAGAGTTGGTGGGCCAGCTCCGTGCCATTTCTGCTTTCACCCGCAATCAGATACTCATAAATAACATTTCTGACTTGCTTTGAGAACAGGGTAGCTGCAATAGTTTTCCTCTTAGTGAAATCTGCTTTAGAAAATATTGCATTGATCAAAGCAATTGTGTTCTGTTGAATTTTACTATCCTTATGGGAGTTTTGTAAATGTGATATCAAATTTGGAATGGTTATCTCCTTTTCAACATGAGAGTTTTTAGAGCTATTGAGCACTATGTTCTCAAGAATGGACAGACAGGATTGGATCACTATGGGGTCCTGTGCATTAGCCTGGTTGCTGACAAAACTTGCCACTTTATTAATAAACTGATTCTCGAGTATATCCCAGAATATAATGCCGTGGTCCATAAGCTCGACGAATGTGACGAGCGCGTATTTGAGCGATTTACCCTTGAACTTCGCGTTTTCGATGTTGTTGATAATGAGAGTCAAACCTTTCTTGTTGATAAACTCAAGAGCGAACGTAAGATCTGTGCTGAGTAAGGACAGTTTGGTCAGGGCTGTGATTTGGTCTGTTTCCGAGCCGGAATTGATCTTACCCAGGATGTCTTGCACCGTCCTTGCGGGAGACAGTTCCAAGCGTAAAACTGATCCGTTTTTGATCTCATTTCGATTTTTTTCAGTGATGTAATTCTGATTGATACTCTCCGAGAACTGAAGAGCATAGTTCTCTGGATCGGGCAGGCCCCATGGCTTGCAAAGTAGTTGAATGATGCTGGATAACGGCTGACTCTGGTCGAACTCTATCAACTGTGGGACCTTATCTGGTGCGTTGAGCATCTCCACAGCTATTTTGAGGATTGTAGAATCCTTCTCTTTAGTTGCCGACGGCATTTTTATTGGTTTTGTAGACATCTATCCAACATTTGTTACGAAAGCGCACGACAAAACAACACACCTCACCTCGACTCGACACTCGTCTCTACCTAAGAAGTACCCGAATCAATACTTTGATTCGAATCGTGTCGAACGTCTAAAGAGTATAAGGAGCTGGACGAAAGGTCGAAACGATCGTAATATTCATAAATTCGACGCGATGATTAACAATGATGGCCAAAAGAAAGATTGAGTTTGGGCATGGATGGATCGGAATCGGAATTCGGAAGTGGCTGTCAAGTCTTCTTCTTCTCTCAATTTATGGCTCCTATCCGTCATTCGACAGACAATCTTGCCAGTGTCAAGTGATTTGTATTGAATACTTTTTAGTCAAGTCAGTCCATAGTCAAGTCGGCCGTCATTTTGTTTTAAACATAGATTTATAATACTAGATTTATGGTTTTAAAGAAAATGGTGGCGGTTTTCTTCAAAACATTGGAAACATTTTCGGTCAAATCAGGATATCACATATTACTGCTCAAGCTCGGCTGTCAAGTCAGACTCGAAATCAAAATGAATGCCAGATATGCCAGTGTCTTGAAATGACATCACATGAATCATGCATGACAGCACAAAGTGTAAACACTTAGACTAAGAAACATTTGGAATGAAAGTGTATTGTGATATCCTGATTTGACCGAAAATGTTTCCAATGTTTTGAAGAAAACCGCCACCATTTTCTTCAAAACAAATGACGGCCGACTTGACTATAGACTGACTTGACAAAAAAGTATTTATTCAATACAAATCACTTGACACTGGCAAGATTGTCTGTCGAATGACAGACAGGAGCCATAAACGGAGAGAAGAAGAAGACAAGTTAAACACGCTCCGTTTACACGTATTTTTTTTTACTTGTACAGTCAGCAGCATAAGTACGTTACAATTAATTTATCTGTTGACGGGCTAATAATAATAAAAGCTTTATTTCAGATAACTTGACTAGGCAAAGAATAATCTTAATTCTAGTTCAGGTCGTTCTAAATTCAGTTCCTTCGAGTGTGATTGCCTATCATGCTCATCGTAATAAACTAGCTACATAAAAGATGCCTAGTACCTACCTACTCTAGAAATAAAGTTTGATCTGCCACTTATATATGAAATCTGATCTTTTTGTTCGTAGATCTTCATCATTGTTATTTCAAATTCTTGTCTCATTTATCAAACATTTTCGAATAGAACAGACGCAGAGTTCGTGTGATTTTTTAAATGAAAATATTTTATTAATATTATTTAATCGGTACATATTAGTTAATTTTGTCTTTCAGGGTTAGAATATGACGATGCGTAATTTCATACTTGGAACAGCATTGTTACTGTTGCTTGTTACACAAGGAATAAGCAGTTTTCGATGCGATCGCAGGCCTTACGGAGCCACTACACATGCATCCCCTTCAGATGGTCGCTTCAAGCTGGAGGTTATTGGTGCGGACAACGATGCTTACATTCCTGAGCAGCTTTATAATGGTAAGAATTAATTTCAACTGTCTCTTTGGATTTTGATTTCAACATTGTTAAACATACATCGTATGAAATTTATATTACTTACCTGTAATTAATTTATAGGGCGAAAGAAACTTACTTTGACTAACTATTTACTTAACTCTAACTTAAACTTTTAACTAAGTAGATTCGTTAGTAATTAAATGTTTATTTTTATGAATATATGTTAGAAATATATAAATGTTCATAATTTTGACGATGACTTTGAATAGGTAAGTTAGTTAGATCTAACTTACTAGGTAAATTTAGTAGGTACCTACCTACTAGGAAACCGTAAATAATAGTATTCCAATTATTAAGTTTCCTCCTCTCAGTCCAAATAACAGAAACCGATGAAGTATCCCGGTTCACGGCGTTCATGATATCGGCTGATGGTGATACTAAACCGGACCCCAGGAATCCTAGACGAACCGTAGCGCTGTTTCCTGGCGAGATCAGACCTGCAAATCCTAGCACGGCGAGATTCAGCGACCGCTGCTTGTATTCCATTGAACAAGCCACGAACTCGCCTAAATCTTCCATCGAGGTACTTATCTATTTCTATAAATATGACATAAAATTTAAAAACTCAATCCTCAAGTTTCTTAAGTATTGAGTTCTTAACTTTATTTATATACGACCTTGTGCGTTCGATTTTGTTACTGTACCCTTTGCTTGATATGGGTTTTTTTCTTCTTAAATGTATTATTGTAGTAATGAAAATTAACTTACCAAGGAAATTGTCATTATAACCTAATAATCATTTTGACTCCTCTACAAACCAAAGGCTTATTGGCAAGCTCCGTCATCCGGTAGTGGATGCGTGACAATTCGTGCAATGGTGGTGGAAAGTGATGCCTTGTGGTTTGAGGACGGTTCACCACTTACACAGAAACTTTGCGAGGATATGAGGCAACCCGATGATGTAGCACCTCAGTTAAACTATGACTGCCAGATATGTGATGAAGCTAAATATGAGGTGAGTTCATTTCGTTGATTCCTATTTACTCCCAAATATCAGCTTTAGATATATTGTTTTATCAGATCAGACCAAATATATTTCTTTCTCCAGGTGTCTTTCACTGGAGTTTGGTCTCGGAACACACACCCTCGTCTGTATCCTGAGAATGACTGGATGCTTCGTTACAGCGATCTAGTAGGTGCCTCACATGCTGCAGACCTTATTCTTTGGGCTCCAGGATCTTTGGCATCTGACGGCTTGAGAGATCTTGCTGAGCACGCGAATACGAGCATGTTTGAGACTGAAATTAGGGAGAAGGTCAGTAGATTATCAGTTTAACACAATTTACTTTACATTTGCCTCTTTAGATTCAATTTTACAGCCTTTCAATGCTTAGGTTGGTGACGGAGTCCGTACAATGATAATGGGCAAAGGACACGGGTACCGCAAAATGGGAAACCCTACCTACGCATTCTTTCGCACAGATAAAACGAACCATCTCTTCACGGTCGCCATTGGACTATATCCTTCTCCTGACTGGTTTTTGGGAGTGTCCAGGTTTGAGCTCTGCCAAGATAATGCCTGGCTCAAGGAGAGAGAGCTAAATTTGTTTCCGTGGGATGCTGGAACTGACAATGGGGTGACTTATGAGGTGAGTGAGATCTTTCTTAGTAAGAACTCATCTTTTTGTGTAATAAATGGTTATGATTACCTACCACTACGCTCGGTAGGTACTTATAGCGTTTAGATAGAGATATTTGACTATTTTGTTTAATTTTGCAGTCCGCAAACATTGAAACTTTTCCACAAGACGCAGTTTCTCGCGTCCAGATGAGTTCATACGATAAATATTCGCCGTTCTTTGAAATGGACATGAAGGACATGCATCCTTTTGGAAAACTGCACATCAAACTGATCAGAACGTATCACAGGGACTGCGAGGAAAATACAGGTGAGATATTGCTTTATTGTATTCTTCGCTCATTAACAAATACCTACCTACCTAAGTATATCTCCCAAATCATCGTATACCTACGTTGCAACTAATCACGCCGTCAATGCTAGGTTGATTATGGTATAAGCTTGGAATAATATGTTTATGACGGTATAGCAAAAGCAGCTACTTTTTAACTAATAAATTACCACCAGAGCTATCTGCAGATAGAAGCTAGTAGGAATGTTAAAGTTAGGTAAACCGTTGTGGTAGGGATAAGGCACTGATTAAAAATATCTTTTATTAAAATGTGGTAGTTAAACTATTGATGCTTGTCCAGAGGAACCTACAGAAGAAGGCGGTGAAGAGGAAACCAAAGAAGAAGGATCAAAAGAGGAAGATTCGAAACAACCGGAACCTGAAGAGCCATCCAGGTACCAAAACCCAGAAATTGATTCCGGAGAACGCGGGGGGTGAGATTTAGTTGATTCTATTCATCTCATTCATCCATTTTACAAGGGGGCGTTCAGTTGGGGTCATTTTAAACTATAGCGTAGAATAGTTAAATTCTTAGCGTTAAAATATGTAGGTAACTAAAATAATAATAACTATTAAATAGAATAATTTTCTATAAGACACACGGCAATACACACGGAGACAACGACATACAGTATAAACTCGTATATAAAAAAAGTTAGTGCTGTATCTAATGGAAACCTAAATAAAATTAAACCTAGAGTGCCTCGAGTAGGTGAGTGAAACTTATCGAATTATGAAACACACTGCAATCAACAAGCATAACGTACCTACGTATTTGTATTGCTTAGTTTAAAGGATTTTTAAGTGCAAATCAGAGCAGTGCGTATTTGAAATGATTAATATTGTGATTTGTCTAGATCCCCCCCTCCGATTGTTACCACCGAGGCCCCGATAGTACAGGACCCTGAATCCACGGAGGACTGTCCCATGTCCCCGTGGTCGGCTTGGAGCGCTTGCGAGGGTGCTTGTGAAGGCGGCAAGATAGCTGGATACCAGTGGAGGGAGCGATACCATCTGGTGGATGGAGTGGCTGTCGAGAAATACGATCCTAATGTACAGTCCATAGCATGCATATATTTATAATCGTCATGTTTAAGATTATTTTCAAATGCGCAACTAATAATTTCTGAGAATTTCTGAAAAAGAGCTTTCAGCTCTCATCCAATTGTTCAATCCAATACATACGTGGCAGCTTGTACCTAACGTAAGTTAACACACATCATTTTATTTTCTAGGCCAGACATCCATTCAAAAAGCAAGTATCGAAGTACTGTAAAAATCACTACGCTGACTTCGAGCGAAACGAATGTGAAGATGTTTGTCAAGTTTCAGAAAGCGAGGAAGAAATTAATGGTGAGTTTTTAAACAATATTATTGATTTAGTTTGATACACATGTCTTATTGTGACAAATAAAGTGTAGGCAGTTGACTTTTAGCACATGATTAAAAAGGTAAAGCTATTTGTAATGCTTTGTTTCAGTTGAACGAAGGATTATGGATCCGATTATTCCGGGGTTCTCATGGTTTTCTAAAAAGAGAAATGTACCGGGGTCGGAGAAATCAGTGTGACCTGAATAAGTTCCCGGCGATCGTCCATACAATAAATGGGTACCTAATTTTAAGAATATTGTATTTGTAAGTACTTAAGTACGTAGTATTGTAGCTATGTATCTAATCTACATTATCAGGAAGTTTTGTCTCAGCAGAAAAGTTTTTTTTTATTAGAAACCAACTGAATATAGATAAACATAGTTTAAACTTATTTAAGTAGGTATAGTTATACCTAAAGCCAAATTAAAGTTTTTAAATATACTATTATTTACTGTATAATAAGAAAATTATTTAATTTTGAAATTAATGTAATCATAATTATTATTAGTGAGTTTCACTTAATAATAACTTATGTTGATTATAGTGCATCAAAATAATGTCAGTCGTTAATTCTCTAGACGCTTATTAATAACAAAGAAATGTAATCCACTCTATGACCCACTTTAGGGTGGCAATTGAACACGAAGAGCAACAATTAGAAACAATGAATAGTATCAAATTTAATTGAAGTTACTCATTTAAAGTACCTAACTGCCAGGGAAGGTAATTCAACCCTAATTGCCCGTGGTCATTTAGTCACAGAAACACAGTTAGTACGTGTCGTGACCGGCAATTGACCATTTGGAACACTGGCTAAATTTGTTCCATTTTTAAGTTGATTCTTTTTTAAACCAAAAATGTTTCTGGTGAGTGTTTTTGGTGAGTACTTTTTTATTCTATTTTGAATCGCGTATGTCGTATTGATGATTTTATGTAAAATTAAAATACTGTATTGATTAAAGGGGTTTATATGGTTTTGCTGCTCGAAACGTGTAACAGTTTGGACAACGTTTGTGATCGTAGACCACTAGGCACCAAAACGGAACCATTGCTCCCGGACAATCAGTTTGTATTAGATATTGATGATATACGAGCCAGTGAATACATTCCTAATCATAACTACACAGGTAAATAAAACAATTATCCTGTTAAACTGTTATCCTCACGCATTGTAGTTATTATTACTACAAGCTTCGCTTAGTTTTGGGCTAGATATTATCTTCTATTGTGAAATATTCACAAACATTTACTATCAGATCTTGCTCCTTAACTTGCGATAAGGATTTGTATATTTTATAAGTTATTTTTCTGGTAATCACTTTCTGTAATTACAGTTCGCTTACACGCACGAGATGGTAGATCAACATTCATGGGATTCACCATATCACTTCGAGAAGATTCAGAGCGTAATGAGGCTAACCCTCGAAGGCCGAGGTTCCTGATGGCAGGGGCTTTGATTCCCAAAGGTGCCTCCGTTGTGCCTCACTTGTATTGCAACAATACAGTTATACAGTCCAATATCACGCCTAAAACTTCTGTTGAGGTATCCTTTTCTGTTAAAAGCACTTCGGTTTTATGTTATGTAATAGGAAAACATAAATAAGGGTACTAGTATCTACAGAAGTACAGAGGTAGTAAGTAAACTGACTTCATGATCGCACTAAGCGCATGAATAAAGGTAAATTAACTTACTGTAGATATTTTTTTTATAATGAGCTACATAAATATAATTTTCTAGGCTATATGGACAGCACCAGATAAAGGGAATAAATGCGTAACAATATTCGCCGTAGTTGCCATAAAGCCTAACGTTTGGTACAGTTTTGAAGGCCCATTGTCTAAAAAGGTATGCGAAGACCCTCGAAAGGACAACGATATGCCTCCAATGGAAAACGATAGATGTCAAGTGTGTGAGGATGCTAGGTATGAGGTAAAATATAAACTTTGTTTTGATAGCATGTTTATTGTAGGTATATTTGATAAATTTTATAGGTACGTATTACCTTTTTAAATTACAATTAACGAGCACTGAGATTTGTTTATTGAATTTCCAAAAATGCTTTAGGCATCAAATAACCTGTACCTATTCCCTGTGTTATAGTTGACTTTTCAAGGCCTGTGGTCTTACAATACACACCTTAAGCAGTTTCCCCCGTCTGAGGCCGGCCATGCCCACTTCAGTGACATTGTCGGTGCCTCTCACGATTCTGAAAGCTTCACTCTATACAAAATTGGATCTGAGGCTTCAGCTGGATTGAAAATCATGGCAGAGCAGGGTAACACTACAGGGCTTGAAATCGAAATTGAAAAAGGAGTAAGTGAAAATCTCTTTTAACGCTGTTATCCAACCAATCTCTGTGGTTTTAACATTCGATTAGAAACACGTGCTTAGATTCTTCTAAATCAATAGGGCCTTTTAGAGATTCTGACTATTCTGTTTAGTTTTATAAAATAAGTCGTCATTGGAGTCAGATTTATCATACTTTGTTATTTTTATTCAGCTGGGTGTAAACGTTCGTACCGTAATCAAAGCAACGAGTCCACCCGAGCCGAACATGGCAGCTGTTACACAGTTTAGGGCGAGCAAAGGCTTTCACCGGCTGTCCATAGCCACTGCCATCGTACCGTCACCTGACTGGTTCATCGGCGTCTCGAACATGGAGCTCTGCAGCACGCAAACAAACCAGTGGGCTGAAAAGATCACGCTTAACTTGTACCCTTTAGATGCTGGCACTGATAAAGGAACACACTTCGATGTAAGTACTTATGGAATGATAGCAATTGCATGAGCCTATTTAATTTCTAATGATTGTGGTTGTTTGATCATTTCAGTCTGCCAATGAAGTAACGTTACCGCATCAGACGATATCCTTGGCCATAATTGATGGGAAACGAGCTAAGAAACCATTTGCAAGACTAATGCTTTCTCTGATAAGGACGTATAACACTCCTGAATGTACGACAGATAATGCAACAGAAAAACAAGGTAAAAAGGAGTGCGGTAATTTTGGTATCATCATTACGTTGGAGCGCATTTTGTATAGAATGTTATTAGAACTACGTATTTGCATCCGATGGTATCATCATCAGTCTGAAAAAAATCACTGCTGGACATTAGGCCTCCCTTATACTTTTTTAGGAAAAACAATCTGATTCCTTTACATCCACCGACTTCCCAAGATCATCACAATGTCGTAGGTCCACCGGATGGGAGAGTGTTCTATGCTTCGTCATCCGGTTTGTGATCAACATTTGAGAAACTTTATGCTTACCCTAACGTTTTCCCATGGTATTGTAAAGTTATTTTGGCGTTGCAGAAGAAGATGGCGAAGAAGATGGTGGTGGTGATGATTTTAATGAAATTAACGAGACCGAACGTGAAGGAGACGACGGTAGGAGCGGCGGTGATCGATACTCTGAAGAACCTGTCTACGTACCGGGTTATAGAACAACAACCAGGTATCAGCGATAAGAGTTAATACTCTTACGGCCGGTTTCTGAAAGCTCGATAAAACCTAAGCGCATGTCAAGTCAATTGCTATCTCTATCTAATTTTATGTAATTGCTGAAATAGCAAATGATTTCACATCCGATTACGTTTGATCGAGCTTTCAGAAACCGGTCGTTAATCTAATTACCTACCTTCATGAGTCGCCTTATTGCTTAAGTTTCAGGAATTGAACATTTAAGAAAGTGGCTAATAATATTAAATATACTTATTTTATTAAATATAATTGTATATATTTACTACACTAACTCAATTATGGACTTTATAGCAAAATTTAAAGCTATGACAAAACGTGTGCTTGTGATAAATAAAGGGTGTCCCAACAAGAACGCAAGATTTAAATTTTAAATAAAACACAGATATTTAAAAAAAAATCGTGCAACTTTATTATATCGTAAAGTAGACAGAATGAGGTTATGTATGGAACAACATATCGGGCAGATGACCGCCGCGGCTTTGCTGGCACACACGCGATCTTTTAATGAAATTTTCAATGACCGTTTTGCATAAATGCTGCGGTATTTCATTAATGCAGCGTCCAATTTCCTCTTTTAAGGCTTGAGTCGTCGTCGGCTTATTCGCGTAAACCATCGACTTCAAAAAACCCCAAAGAAAAAAGTCTAATGGTGTTAAATCGCACGATCTAGGCGGCCAATTCTGGTCGCCAAAACGCGAGATAACACGACCGGGAAATGACTGATGCAGCAATTGAATTGTTTCTATGGCTGTATGACATGTGGCGCCGTCTTGTTGAAACCACATGCCCTCTACATTCATTTCTTCAATTCTAGGCACGAAAAAACTGGTTATCATTTCACGATACCGAACACCATTGACTGTTTGCGCTTGACCTGCCTCATTTTCATAAAAAAAGGTCCAATGATGCCTCCAGCCCAAAATCCACACCACACAGTGACACGTTGAGGATGCATTTGCTTCTCGTGAATCACTCGGGGATTTTCCTGACCCCAAATGCGACAATTCTGCCTATTGACGAAGCCATCAAGATGGAAATGGGCCATCAAGATGGTTCGCAATTTGCGAACTGTAGCCGCAAAACTTTCACCATTTTGGTAAAACAATTTCACAATGAGAATGCGTTGTTCATTCGTGTAGCGCTCCATTTTTACTAACCTCGTACCTTCTACTAGCAAATAATAACAATTGCTCAAATGTCAAACAATGACACTTCGAATGGCGCCAAATTTAAATCTTGCGTTCTTGTTGGGACACCCTTTATAAAAATCCATAATTTTAATCTTCTGAGGACCTACCTACGTAGTTATACCTACTGAGTATTTTTTTTGTTCAGTGAGGAGCCTCCCTCAGTGGACCCAGAATCTACCGGAGAATGTCCCATGACGCAATGGGAGGAGTGGATGCCATGCCAGGGAGAATGCGTCGGCAACACCGTTACTGGATTCAAAATACGGATGCGGTATCACATGGTGGATGGGGTGGCAGTAGGAAAATATGTTGAGAATGTAAGTATAGTAGGTATATTTGCCTGCCAATATCGTAGGTATAATTGTTGTGGTTTCGCTACCTTTGTGAGAAAATTATAAACCAGATATTGATAACAAGGTCAGTTTTGGATTTGTTCTGAACAAGCTCTCGCCCGTGGCTTCGCTAGCGTGATACCTACCTGGACACAATAATTGATACGTAGCTAACAAACAAATTCACCTCTAACACTGACGAATCACTTGAGGTATGTAGGTATGCACATAAGGTATAGGTACCTGCCTACCTACTTTAAATAAAGCTTTGTATTTTTATAGAGTCCATCGTATGAAAACAAAGTAGTGCCACAGCATTGCTTAGAAAACGAAGATGACAGTCAAACTGAGAAATGTGAAGAACCGTGTGAAGAAAATCAGATAGAAGAGGAAGATTTAGAAGATTAATAATAAGCTATATCAAATATCTAAGTCCCGTTTTACTATATTATAATCATTGAATATTATTGTGTATGTTTTAATTTTAATGCAATAGTTGTGTGATTGAAACGGTGGGTGACCGCACTGTACCTTAATTTAATAATAATAAAACTCGAAGAAATTAGCCCCTAAGCCCTTATTAACCGTACCTTTCCTACCACTAACTTAACCTAACACAATAGGTAGGTAGGTACATTAAATAGCCTACCTAGGGTATCTATCTAGTATGTGCGTATGAGATTTTAGGCGCTAAAAATCTCACTTACAAAAAGATCTACGAGGAATATATAATAGCTCAATCAGCAACGTAAAGTTAGTAGTATTTTTCTGTCAAATTGGGTCAATCGACATAATACTGACTAGTGTTTTCCCTTGCATTCTGAAAATGAAAGCTTTTAATAACTCATACTTATGTGTTAGTTACACGACCAACACTATTTATTTGGGCGACTGTACATTGGGCTGATGAGTTGAACGGAACGTGAAAGTGTGCTCAGAAACCAGTTAGGCTATCTAATTTTACATTATTAAAAACCATTTTAGACTTTAATCTGAGGAACAATAAATTGTTTAGATCTTTAAGCATCAAAGACGTAAAGTCTTATATGAAAAACAACACTTACTCGATCGTAGGCCAAACTTTACTGTTGTAATACTACATTTACTAACATTTACAAATATTACTACAATTAATTATTACTACATAACCATAACAATGTATGTACTATCAGTAAAGTTCTTATTTATATAATTATCTACGATAAATGCAAGTAAAGTTTTAGAACGTTATTCCTTACGTCATTCTTCCGTCATCATTCCATTCCCTTCTTCACCCTCACCTTCCCCCCTGCCCACAGAACAATAATACTCCTGTCGGAGCCCCTGCCTGCCTGATACGTCAGTCAGTCTCAGTCACAGTCAGTCCATCGCGTTTTTCTTTCTTTCTTTCCTTTCATTCAACTGTCTTCATTCATACGCTCTAATTATCTAAAATTCCAATGAAAACGCAAATTAAACTTGCTGTAGACTTTATTTTACTATGTTAACAAAAGCCCCCGCATCTGCATTCAAGCGAGCCGTGAATCTTACTTTGAAAGCGGCGTTTTTGGTAGAGGCTGCTGGCTTTGCGGTGTCATTCGGTGTGTGGTACAAACTCAACACAGACAGGGGTGAGTTTTTTACGTGCATCCGAAATTAGATCACAGCTACGCGGTGCGTAGTCATTTCTGATCACTTGAAAATAAAATACAATAATCTGCATAGTTATTTGATTAATCGATAATAATGACTGACCTACCTACAGTCTGATTGGTTGTAGTTCTTGATTTGGTAGGAAATGAAATTAACTGTGAATTCGTGTCTTGGTAAAATCCCGTAATTCCCTTATTTATAAGCCAAACCAATGCTAATGTTTCATTGGTATCATACATTGCTTAGATGAATTTGTTTCAATGTTTCTGAACAGATGTTGTGAGCCTACACTAACCTGACACCATAACAAGTTTCCAATCAGTCAGTTTTCTATCATAATCAAAATCCTAAGGTTTCCTGGACTAAAGTCTCCTCCAAAATCAACTCTTACCTCAGCAAATCTAAGTCCTATTTCCAATTATATAATAATTTACATAAGCTTTTGTGTTCTTTCTTAGAAAAAATGGGATTGGTTAGTTTTTATATTTTAATGAACTGAAAATATTTGTTTGGGCTTGGGTATTGTGACAAAACCAAAATGGTCTTTATCATAACAATCACAAGGATCACTTTGTGATACTATGCTATGTTTGAGACAATTCCTTTGTTTAAATTGAGTACTTCATACAATACCTTTCAGATTTCCGTCTGTACATGTTCAAGAACCACAACTGGGCACTGGAAGGTTATTACTCTCTTGGAGAAAAGATCGCTGACCAGAAAACTCGAGAGCATGATCTAAGAATTTGGAATAACGAAGGGAAGATATAACCTATAGCACCTGTAGAATATCATCGGTGAGATGAGTGTAGCTATAAGATCCACGTTCTGGGTGTTGACGTTTGGCACTCTCGGGTGGGGACTTTTCAAGTTGGTCAAACCAGATGATGAACTACTTAAGCAGGTCATTATTATGATTTTTTGTTCTGTCTCAAGTGTTTTTAGCTAACTGTATTAAGTTGGAATTTGAACAAGTTAGTCTAATCGGTGTGCATGTTTTGTTTGTCAAAACTTCTGTTTTTAACCAAAAGTACCATTGTAAGTAACCATTTTTTATGGGTGAATTTGCTTAATTTTTTAGTTTTTGGGAATTTTAATGAATTGTAGTGAAAACAAACAGACTAGAACTCCGGAATCAATATTATCTTTCATGTTTAAAATTATTATTATGTCGGTTTACAAAGTTCCTTTGTCCGATATGCAAGCAATGTTTAATCATCACTTTCATTAGTATAAGTACATTTTCTATTGACAGTTCATCATGTTTGATCCATTTGTATCATGTTTGGGTGTTATATACAGCACACGCTTCAGCATCGCGCCCGCGCTTTTAAAAACGAGTTCTAGTTACCTACCTAATCTAGGTATGTGTAGATATCTCTTACAAAGAGTTACTAATTCAGACGGGATTTGTATTGCTGAAGCATGTGATTTAATGTGGTTTGTAATCATAAGAGCAGATTTCACCATGCCCTGTTAGTTACTAATGGGATTAACAGGCCGTAAAATCTAACCTTAGATGTCAAACGCATACATTTTGACATATTTAACGGCCCTTTAATCCTTTGTTAATCGACAGCATGGTGAAATGGCCTTCTGTTGAATGAATGTTTTTAGCTAAATCATGGTTTTCCTCTTACAGTTTGACCAAGATTCCCAACACACAGACACCAGGCGACTTGCGAACAAATCTTTAGAAATCCTCAAAGGAGCTGCCAGCAACGACCCAGAAATAAACAAGAAAATTGACGATTTGCTAAAGAAAGGAAAATGAACGACAAACATAGTGTTTTAGATAGGTTGAGCAGAAGAGATGCTCAACGCTTAGAAAAGTTACAAAAGGCTCACAAGGCTAGAGAGAAAGTGGACGCGTCAGATGAAAACGAAGACTTCTTCTCCGGAGCTTTCAAAATCAAAGCTGAAGATGTCGAGGATCTCCTAATGGCAGTCCCGACGTTGGAGACTAACATGCTGCCTTCACACTTCGATATCATCAAACAAGAGTTAAACGAACTACAGAAGTATGTCATCACCTCATCATTCTTCCTAAAAGAGTTCAACATGCGGAAATATTTGGGAATCGTACAGAACTTGCAGGGGAAATGCTACGAACTAGAAGAAAGGTATGTCCCTAAGAAAAAGTTCGGATTTTCAAAGAAAAAGCTTCCGAAATCCGATCATCAAAAACAGAATTCGCTCGACGATGCCGACGGCGCGAGTAAGAAGGATAACGACAAATGGAATGAGAAACTTTTTGGATTCGATTCACAGGAAAATAAAGTACTTCTGCTGGAGAATGAAGAGTTGTTTCAGAGAGATGTGGCTTTGCGTAATCTGAAGAACTGCACGATCGGTCTCAAAGGCGTCATGGGCACCTTGCATTTGACTAACTTAGAAAACTGCGTTGTGCTTTCTGGACCGGTGACGTCTTCGGTGTTTGTCGAGAAGTGTTCCAACTGTAAAATCGTGACAGCATGCCAGCAGCTTAGGATGCACACTTCGGTCAAATGCGATGTCTACCTCCACGTCACCAGTAAAGGAATCGTGGAAGACTGCACAGAGATTCGCACAGCTCCTTATAACTTGTATTACGAAGATCTTGAGAAGCATTTGATTGCGTCTTCGTTGAGTAGGATTAGTAACAACTGGGATGCTTTGGACGACTTTAACTGGCTCGCGCCGGATATCCCGTCTCCCAACTGGTCGGTTCTAGACTTCGCACAAAGGATTAAGTGCTGGGATGATTGGTGGTCCAGAACTCCCTAGTATTTAGCTTGTAGATAGTCGTAAAATTTCAGTTAATTAATCAATTGAATTGCATACTACAATGATAGATAGTCTAACAAATATAATCATTTACCCGAACTAATAAACTTGCTACGTACAGCCAGCTATGCTAAATTGATCATGCGTATATATTGCGTGACACTATAGCTCACTCTGATAGAACTTAAGTGAATGTGGGATTGTCGCATGATCAATGTCAATTAATATATTTGTAAATATACACCGTTCAAATAAAATAAATCAAGCGACCTTGATAACTAAAAAAATGACTAAAACACCGCATTGACGCAAGACTCGATCACTAGCTTAAAATTATCGTTTTCAAAAGTGAGCCATATTGTAACTTTACACATTTTAATTGATACTTATTTAGTTTAAAATGTCAGCATTTATTCACTAATTTATTATGAAATAAATTTATATTAGAGAAACCACTGTTTTTTTTTCAGATAGATTTCACAAATTATACACTCATGTAGAGCATCGAAAGATTGTATTGAGAGTTATTTGTAGTCAAATTGAAACAAAAGGCTTTTGAGATAAGAAAATAACAATTAACGATAAATTATATAATAATTTATTTTATAAATTCCATATATATTATACAGAAATCACCAAAGGAATCACTATAATTTTATACATAATGAAAAAAAAAATCTAAGAACACACTCTTCACTACGTTATTGGAACAGCAATCAGGCTCAATCAAAGTTTTTAAACTATAGAAACAAAAACATATTTTCCGTTCAGAATAATATGAAATACTAATCTATGTACATATTTTGAGCAATTCTAGCGAAAAAGTTGCCAATTGTTATGCATACCTACTTGAAACAAATATACGTGGAATAATTATGATCTTTATAATAATACATGAAAATAATCATCTAACGGCCGTTTCTGAAAGCTAGATAAAAACTAGTCGGATGTCAAGTCACTCGCTATTTCAGCTATTACATCGAATTAGATAGAGATAGCAAGTGACTTGACATCCGATTAGTTTAAAATAGTCAAAAACTTTATTCCGAATCATAATAATGAAACTGAAAAACGGATACGACTTGCTAAGTTCCTTCAGTTTTAGGTAGCTGCCTCTTTTTGCACTACTTGCTGATGGATCAAGCATATGGCCCACCTGATGTTAAGTGGTAACCATCACATATTGCATTGTCTCGCATGCACAGCCCTGCGTACAACTTGAGGCATACAAAAGGCAAGCTTTATTCTTCAAACCGAAACACAAGTAGGTACATTGACGGGTGTCAGTCAGCACCTTAACTTTTTTTAATTTTAAAACAATGTATTCCATATTAAAAAAAACTCAATTTTGACATAGATAGTAGATACTAGTGGGTTTTAACTACTCAAAGACCTAAACTCAGCAACTTGAAAGACAATAAATGCATATTTAACGAAACACAATAATAATTGAGATTCTGTACCTTAATTCCATTAGGGTTAAGCTTATAATAGTCTAATTTAATCTCCAAAGATGGCAAGAGAATGAAGAACACAGTTCAATAATTATATCTTAGCCTGACGTAAGCTGCTTGTACGTACGTAAATGGCCAATGGTTTCACATTGGAACTTCATTTCATTACCATGTTCGTTGCTAACAAGGATCACACAAAAGAACGGTAGGACCCAGCCGTAAGTTTTTATTTTTTTAATACAACTAGCTGATGGAAAAAGCAGATGGCCCACCTGATGTTAAGTGGATCACCTATAACAAAGCATTGCCTCGTAAGTCACGCATGATAGGAACGTGACCTATGATGCACTGCCCTGCGTCCATTATCTTGAGGCATACAGATGTTAACCACTCTTCAAACCGAAACATAGCAACGCTGCTTGGCGGCAGAAAATGGCGTGTTGTGAAAATGTTGCCTTCTAGCTATTCTAATAGCCATATTCGCGTGAAAGTGAGAGATTCACCTAGCTTTCAGACGTTTCAAAGTGATCCTTAACTGAATAAATGCAGGCTTATTTAGGTATAGGTAATTGTTGAACTGTACAAAGGTATTAAAGTCGGCGGTAATAGGTAACATTGTAATGTTCACAATGTTCTTGGATTGTACACAGTTGGTAGATCGATAGATAGCATATCTTTTGTGCCACGGCTGGGTAGATCTACCGAATACAGAAGTAAAAGCATAATACACAATACACTCGCGCAAACACAACCCATCCACTTTCTTCCAGCGTTCTTTTTACATGACGCGACCTATACTCATAAAAAAAAAATGGAATGTTAAGTATAAAAAAAAGTGCATGAGGTACTTATTTAAATGTTATTATATAGATAGATAGAAAGATAGAAAATAATTTATTGCACACCACATAATTATTAGACATAACAGAACAAAAAAACATCCGAGTGATATAAAATAGGCGGTCTCTAAAAGCGATCTCTTCCAGACAACCTTGGGATGGACTGGATTTGACAAGAATGATAGAGAACGTTGGTGAAGAAAAAACAATAAGAATAATATACCTACCCGAATAATATAATATACCAAACTGTAATTGACAAACTGTAGCTTACTATTTTAGGAATATCATGCGTTTAATCTCCCTTTCCTTCTCAGTTTAACGTATATTACGCGTACGAGAGCTAGAGAGCCTGCAAATTGAAAGTCTGTCTCTCTACTAATCCCAAATTTTCTTTAGCTTTCTGAGCTTTTGCTCTATCGTCCTAGATGTAGATATTTTAAAAATAAATAAATACTTAAATAAATATTGGCAGACATTTCTCATAACGCTATCTAATTCCGAACTAAGGCAAGGTTGTACAATGGGAACCAGTTAACTGATACAACACAATGCAAATACAATCAGTGGGTAGTATCAATAATCGATATTCATTATAAAAATGTTTGTCTTTGTGTGGATCGAGCCTACAGCGCACAAAGCAGAAAAATACCAGAAATATCGAAAACTACCTGCATGTTACTTAAAAAATATGACAGGTTTCCTGATTATGGTACAACTGTATTTTTACATGTAACTTCAACATTTAAATTATAGCATCTTGAACACACAATGGCGACAAGATTTTTTATAATATTAGCGTATGCGAACAATTAAATTATACCATTAGGTAAATAAATAAATAAATGAGCCAAAGCTTCAAAGGCTTGGTCGCTTGGAACGGGCGTGTAGATGGTCCTAAAACTTGATCTAATTTGAGATTTGAGATAGTCCAACCAAGTTACATTCTATGATATCTGTAGAGAAGTCCAAAAAACGTATAAAACAGACATTTATGCTATACAAGAGTATAGAATCTTTACAAAAGAGTGATAAAAAAAATGAAGAAAATATAGAACGCCTTAGAAGCGAATGAAACTTGGTTGGGCACTCTGGAAGTTTCATAATTAGACAACGATTTATTAATAAAAACACAGTGGATGCAAAAACATCCAACACTTGAAAAGTAGTCTTTTTTTTTTTACACTCAATATTTTTTTTTAACACATTTATACAACCAATCTGTATTGCCGCGTACAGTCCGATAAAACTGACTCTATCTTTACCCTTTTTCACATAAGGCCGGTTTACATTACACAAGTGTTCCATGAGAACAGACTGTAGACAGTAGTAGATGGACATAGCAAGTGTTACCAACTTCCACATGATGAAAGTTCCAACAAAAAATATGAATCCGTCGAAACCACGGATTGATATTTTAAAATGAAAATAAAATAAAATGAATGATTAATTAAAATATATTAAGGGCCGGTTTCACCATGCTCTGTTAGATTAACAAAGGATTAAAGGGCCGTTAAATATGTTAAAATGTACGCGTTTGACAGCTAAGGTTAGATTTAATGGCCTGTTAATCCTTGATTAGTAACTAACAGAGCATGGTGAAACTGGGCTTTAAGGTCACAATTACTTCTTAACACTTATTAGTTTATTTAAAACTTTCACACAAACCGTGTCTGACTAATAGATCTACCTGTCATCCTGGGCGTGCAAAATCTTTACAGAAAGCTGTTTGTTTTGTAACAGAAAAAACAGCTTCACGACATTAAACCCCAGGCATGGTAGATATCCCCTCATATATCTTAGTACCAGGTTCCAATTCAATATTATTTGAGGATGTTTTAAGGAGATAGTCAGAGGCTGTCATATACATAGGCTGTCATGGAATTCCAACTACTCATTCAGTAGTTGGTATTCCATGACAGGTTTCAAGCCCATCGGCGCTGCTAGAAGATACTGCAACACTTGTGTACAGTAAACCGGCCATATCGCCCGCATGGTTAGTACTCGGCGTGTCTCACTTATGCTATGCTATACACTATATCACCAGTTAGGTTTGTTGTGCGATATACTCCACTGCTGGTAGGTGTTGTTTGGATCGCACGGCGCCAAGCCGAGTTGCCGCGAGTGTGGCTGCAGCGTTAGGCAGTAGCCGTGTAGGCGGTGGATTATATGGCTGCGTGTTTCGTCGTAACTGGGGAAAATTAATACATATTAATATTGGAGGACGTACCGAAGGCCAAGGGCGGATTTAAGGGGGAGTGGGGGGGGGGGCACGGTATTTTTGTGTACTGTGGAGATTCCATCACAGTACATACTTAGAAGCAAATCAAATTATCAGAGTTGTTAATATATGTATATGAATAAAATAACAGAAAGAACATCAGTGAAACTCTTGACTATTTCTGGCTGGAATTGCGAATTTTGACAGTTGTTGTTGTTTTTTTTGCCCGTCCGCCCCTTGTGCCTCAGAAAAAAATCCTGGATCCGCCCTTGCCGAAGACCATGCGGTACAAATCTCGCTGAGCCTACCAGAAGGTAAGAGAGGCAGTGGCCTGGTGGAACACCATAAAAAGAGCCCTCACGAAACCAAACCCAAGAAAGACCGTCTTGGCGCAGAAAAGTGAGGAGACCCAACAGGGATAGAGAAAGAAAGACATTCCACACATCCATATCTACCCCAAACTAAGCCAAAGCTTGTTGTAAGGGAAGCAGATGGCTGATATAATACATATGAACTTTTTTTTGTCAATACATACTTATAATATATTATTAACACCCAGACAGAGAAGAAACATCTATGTTCATCGCACAAATGTTTTTTCTCGGTGGGGATCGAACCCACGGCCTACGGCGCAGAAGGCATAGTTACTACCATCTGATGTATGAAGGCTGTCAATACATATTAATATTGGTGGAGGGAAAGTACTACCACCATGTCTATTTCAGCCAGCAAGCAGCGATGCTGTGTTAAGGTTTGAAGTGTGTGGCTGCATTACAGGCACATGAGGTTAAACATCTGGATACCTCAAGTTGATGGACGCAGGGCAGTGCATCGTAGGCACGTTTCTATCGTGCCTGACTTACGAAGTAAAGCTTTGTTATAGGTGATGGTTACCACTTAACATCAGGTGGGCCATCTGCTTGTTCCATCAGCTAGTTGTATAAAAAAAGAATACCTCCAAGGTCCGTCGACGGTGCCGAGTCGGCAGATGGCTTGCTTGACGCTGTCAGCGTCGGCCTCCACGCAGCGCTCGCCCACGCCGAGCTGGCCGCGCGCGTTCAGCCGGAACAGCTGGCTGTTGCCGGACCCGTGGCAAGTCGATGAACCTGCGAACATAGCGGTACATCTGTTGTTTATCTAGGAACCTCTAGGAATCTTCTAGGAACCTTTAAGAATCTTCTAGGAATCTTTTGCTGTTCTAGGAATCTTTTGTCTATCTAGGAACCTTTAGGAATCTTTTAGCAATCTTATGTCTTTCTAGGAACCTTTAGAAATCTTTTGTTTATCTTGGAACCTTAAGAAATATTCTTGGAATCTTTATCTATCTAGGAACCTTCTAGGAATCTTTTGTCTATCTAGGAACCTCTAGGAATCTTCTAGGAACCTTTAGGAACCTCTAGGAATCTTCTAGGAATGTTTTGTCTATCTAGGATTTATGGTTTATGGCTCGTTTATGGGGAACGGTATAAGCTTCTATAAAAAGCTTCCAGAAGGTGCCACTGGGACTGGGTGCCATATTAGAAAATGACATTAAGAATAATCTAATAAGGAATTTAGATAGCTATATCAATGATAAAAGTGCGTGGTCCGATGTCCCGGTCACTCTGCCCATCGGCAGCTAACATGTCTGCAATGTCTGTACTATTTTGTTATTTTTCTATATTTTATTAGATTGTATGAATGCATTAGGTATTATTAGTAAGAAGCGTAGCGTGTGCTGTTTTATGAATTTGATTACCTTTACGCCTCACTAAATTCGATTGGCTTCAATATTGTATTATATTACATTGTAACAAGGATCATACAAAAGAGCGGTAGGAACCAAGCCGTAATTTTGTTGCCTGTTCTTCCAGGCTTTGGTCTCGTGGAACTGGCACCTAGACTTACCTATTTAAGACGTTTCAAAGTGATCCTTGTGATTCAACAATCAACAGAATATTTTTTCTTCTTTCTTTTTGACTTTGACTTTTTTGAATGTCGGATTTTGTATTCTATAATTCGGAAACCGTTTTCCACAGTTTTCCCCTACTAGGGACGCCAAACAACTGATAAATACTAGAATCCTTTTTTTTATTTACATCACGCAAATATATGTACATATCTACATACAAATATATGTCTGCTTTAAAAGTCTAAAGAAGAGACGGAAATATATTAATCTGACGAATAGCGTTACTCAAAGACGGTGAAATAGGCGCTTAGCATAACAACTTACACTATAACAACTTACCTATATAAGCAGGTGCAGCCTTCCCCATAGTGTCCAAACAATCTCCTGTCGCCTTGTTCTTCACCATGCCCCAATGAACATTCTTCGGTAGCTTAGGAAACTTATCATAAACATCATACGCCACATTATCCATAAACCAATCGAAGTTCTTACACTGCAACCTCTCTTTCAAAGCGATCTGATCGGATATATCCCCCATATCTAAAAACCTCGCCATTGGTTCTCTCGTGTAAAAGTATTCCTTATGCTCCTCATCGAACCAAGTTTCTATAACCCTCTTATAGTTTATAGTGATCAGTGACCCTTTGCGGTTCTTAGCTAGGTTGCCGAAGGAGTAAGGCATGAAGGCACGGTAGACATGGCCAACTCTGGAACAGGGGACCCATTCGATGCTGCCTCCACATTGCCATATCTTGAAACTCAGCTCAAAGTTCTCTCCTCCCCATACGAGTAAGCCTGGGTCGTAGGCCCCGATTTCAAGGAAATATTTTCTATTGATCGCGAACAGACCACCGGCGTGGGTAGGGCTTTTGTATGGCTCGGATTTGTGCTTGTGTAAGTTAGATTCTCTATCAGGCACCTCGTTCTCTTTGTACAGCATTCCCCATTCGAAGATACCTCTGTAGTTGGTACCGTGCGAGTAAACAGGCCTATATTCGAAGCTTCTGTGATCTATTCCGTCTATGACTGGTACTGTCATGATTCTGTAGTCTCTGTAGATGGGAGCCAGGAGTGGGGGTAGCCAGTTCAAGTTGACCTCGCAATGAGCGTCCAGGAACACTATGACGTCACCGGTGGCCTCCTGCGCGCCTCTCGACCGGGTACGGATCAGTCCTTCCCGTTGTTGGTTGCGGATTAGTCGCACTTTGCCTTTCCATCGCTTTATGTAGTTGTCCAGATTTTCCTTTAAGTTGTCTTTGTCTGAGAAATCGTCCACCTAAAAAGATAATTCGTTTTTGAATAACAATTTGTAATGTGTAATTTTACAAATTTTCCTTTTCCTTCAGTTATATAACATCTTCAAAAATGTTGAAATATGCGAGTGAGAAGTGTGAGAGTGAGAAGAAAAGTGAGAAGACAGCCTTCACAGCTCAGTTGGTAGTAGCTCTGCCTTCTGTGCCGTAGGCCGTGGGTTCGATCCCCACCGAGAACAAACATTTGTGTGATGAACATAGATGTTTATTATATATAGAACGTAGATGTTTTACATAGATATTATAAGTATGTATTTACAAAAAAAAAAAAAAAAGTATATAAGTAGTATATCAGCTATCTGGTTC
This sequence comes from Chloroclysta siterata, assembly GCA_932294275.1. Classification (NCBI taxonomy): domain Eukaryota; kingdom Metazoa; phylum Arthropoda; class Insecta; order Lepidoptera; family Geometridae; genus Chloroclysta; species Chloroclysta siterata. Next base: position 2,744,792 of record OW028604.1, on the reverse strand, counting down.
CCATATCACAAGCTTTGGCTTAGTTTGGGGCGAGATAGTGCTGTGTGGAATGTCCACCAATATTTATTATTTATATTTATTTATTATTTATAGAAGTTGCTTGATGGCTATCAGCCTCTTAAATATTGATTAGCAAATCGCGATGGCTTATAACACATAATAATGAGTACCTATTTATCATGTAAAAAAATAAACACCGACATTGGCACTTTAGATTATCGTTTTCTGACTAAGAAGTACTGCATAATACTGTATACCTACAACCACTAACAGATAATCAATAAAAATATTAAGTAATGTAAAATATAAAATACAAAAGCAAATGGTATCAGCTTGTTTCATAGATACTAGATACAGGAACATACATTAATGATATCTACAAAAAGTTTTGTATTTGTATTAACATTTCCGTTTTTTTTATTACCACTTGCTGATGGAACAAGCAGATGGCCCACTTGATATTAAATAAAAAATAAAAAAAAGCATTATCTCGCATGTCACGCACGGTAGGAAGGAACGTGCCCTACGATGCACTGCCCTGCGTCCATCAACTTGAGGCATACAGATGTTAAGCTTCATGTGCCTGTAACTTCAACAGCCACACCCTTCAAACCAAAACACAGCAACTCTGCTTAACGATAGAAATAGGCATGGTTCTTCCCTGGACAAGCCCTTCACAAAGAGCTCAACTTAACTTGAAAATTTAAATAAATACTTACCTAGGTACTAGGTATATAATATACTAGTGGCTTCCCGCGGCTTCGCACGCGTTGAAGTGGTGAACCGTGATTGAACCACAAACATCCAAACATCGTAACTTTCGCATTGATTTGTATATTATTAGGGTAGGATTTTAAATACCTACGTAGGTATAAGGGATACCTATAGGCGTACATTACCTATATTAGGTAGGTAGGTATAGGTACTGAGTTTAGCACAAACATGACAAATACAACAAAGACAACCTTACACGGAAAATATGTACTTATTTGTTCCTAGTTTCTACCCCAAAAGCAAACGAAACGAAACAGCTTCACGACATTGATCCACAGGCACGGTAGATAGGTACCCTCAGATCTCTTCGTACCAATTCAAGATTCCCGTTTTTAGAACATTGACGCCTCGTTGTAGGTATTCTTTTTACTCGAGCGCAACGAAGGAGGGTAACGTCTTTATGTTATTTATCCACAGAACACATTTTCTTTTAGTTTGAAGTTAATTACACAGTTACAGTTAAAAATCTCCCATACAAACCTTGAAACTTTGCAGGGGTAGTTTTAAAATATTGAAAACGTGATTTTAAATTATTTATTGTGGAGTATATTTACTTCAAGTTTGAAATCAATCGCACTATGCGTTAAAAAACTCCCATACAAACTTTGACATCTCTTTGCACGCTTATTATGGGTAGTTTTAAAAAACTAATAACGCCTTTCCTATTTTTTTGCTTAGAAGTATATGTACTCCAAGTTTCAAGTTTGTAGGTTCAAGGAATACAATTTTTCATACAAACGCTTTCATCCCTTTTTAAACCCTTAGGGGTTGAATTTCCAAAAACCCTTTCTTAGTACACCTCTACGTCATAAGACCTATGTACTCTTCAAATTTCAAGTCTCTAGGACCATCGGTCAAAAAACTCCCTTACAAACTTTTACATCCCTTTGCACATTTATTAAGGGTAGTTTTACAAAACTAAAAATGCCTTTCCTATTTTTTTGCTTTGAAGTATATGTACTCCAAGTTTCAAGTTTGTAGGTTCAAGGAATACATTTTTTCATACAAACGCTTTCATCCCTTTTTACACCCTTAGGGGTTGAATTTTCAAAAACCCCTTCTTAGTACACCTCTACGTCATAAGACCTATGTACTCTTCAAATTTCAAGTCTCTAGGACCATCGGTCAAAAAACTCCCTTACAAACTTTTACATCCCTTTGCACATTTATTAAGGGTAGTTTTACAAAACTAAAAATGCCTTTCCTATTTTTTTGCTTTGAAGTATATGTACTCCAAGTTTCAAGTTTGTAGGTTCAAGGAATACAATTTTTCATACAAACGCTTTCATCCCTTTTTACACCCTTAGGGGTTGAATTTCCAAAAACCCCTTCTTAGTACACCTCTACGTCATAAGACCTATGTACTCTTCAAATTTCAAGTCTCTAGGACCATCGGTCAAAAAACTCCCATACAAACTTTTACATCCCTTTGCACACTTATTAAGGGTAGTTTTAAAAAACTAAAAATGCCTTTCCTATTTTTTTGCTTTGAGGTATATGTTCTCCAAGTTTCAAGTTTGTAGGTTCAAGGAATACTATTTTTCATACAAACGTTTTCATCCCTTTTTACACCCTTAGGGGTTGAATTTCCAAAAATCCCTTCTTAGTGCACCTCTACGCCATAAGAGCTATGTACTCCTCAAATTTCAAGTCTCTAGGACCAGCGGTTTAGGCTGTGCGTTGTCTATATGTCAGTCAGTCAGTCAGTCAGTCAGTCAGGACTTTGAGTCTTATAGTATTAGAGATCATTGAAATTACATGGAATTTTGATAATCTTTCAATACCCAGCACTTACCAACAAGCTGATCAAATTCAAACATCACAACTAGGTACAGAGAAATGACATTGAACAGCATGTTTGCTAATAACATTTTTTTTTTTTTTATACAACCAGCTGATGGAACAAGCAGATGGCCCATCTGATGTTAAGTGGTAACCATCACCTATAACAAAGCACTGCCTCGTAAGTCACGCACGATAGGAACGTGCCCTACGATGCACTGCCCTGCATCCATCAACTTGAGGCATACAGATGTTAAGCCTCATGTGCCTGTAATTACACCGGCAACCACACTCTTCAAACCGAAACACAGCATTGCTGCTTGGCGGTAGAAAAAGAGCTCTACTACTCTTGAGACACACATTTACATTTGAGACATTATAAGAATCATCATCATATACCTCCCTGATACATATCCAGAAAGAACGATTCTATCATCAACTTCCGCGATCTTCATGATGTCGTCAGTTCATTGGGTAGGAGGGCGTCCCACGCTTCAATTTTCAGTTCATGATTATAAGAATCTTAGTAAATAACATATTCATACCAATACAATCTCATGCAGCACATTCGGCGGAGAGCGGTCTATAACTGTGTGTACAGTCCTCATCAGAACAGAGAAACCTTCGTTGTGGAACACAATGATGACCGATGTGCTGGGTAGAGCTTCGGGGTAGTGCCAATACTGACACTCATCTAAACGCGTGTCAGGTATAGTTCTGAAATGGAATTATACTTTTAATTATAAAAGGGTGAACCAAGGTGAAAAAGGGTGATATTTTGTAGGAAAACTGATTCCGCCTGAATATGTCGAAACAATGTTAAAGTGTCAACAATAAAACAGTTAAGTAAATTTGCGCTTGTAATACCGTCACTTTGACTGTAGTACATACATAAATTAAAACTTTTGTTTTCTACATAAATGTATGCACACAACATGTTGAGTATATGTATGTAGTACACTTGAACATCTAAGTAAATCAGTTACAACAGAAAACCTATTGTTTCTTGAATCCAGGTGTTTTAAACAAGTCAATACATATATGACCAAGGTTATGACTAACATTGAGGCTCTCTCAACTAAGCCATTTATTTAATGACTAGTGAAATGCATTCGACTTTGTTTGCATTTAATTATCATCAACCTGGTAAGTGGGATTATGTCTATGTTGTTTTTGTATGACAAAGTTAACTAATACCAAGTAATTTTTTTACATTATAAAATTCAATATGAATAGACATCAAATCTGTCACAAGAATGGGAGGATGTCAAGAGCCAGAGGCACATACAAACATACTATTGGCATATCTCCTCAGTTGCTGGATTACCTGTTCATTGCAATGTCATCTGATGCAGCAACGTTCATGCCATATTCACTCTCCGATTCCGCTATGTCATTTGCTCGGTCTTGTGGCATTTGATAAGGCTTGCCCTCTTCACCTGGACCAGCAACAGGTTTCCGAGGTTTTGGCTCAAAGTTGCCAAGCTCTGAAATCAATTTGTGGCTCAGAATAAGATTTATAATTATATTAACACTAGCAGCGAAACCCGGCGTTGCTCGGGTTAAAATACATCGCATGTACTGACGAAAAGTCAAGTACTTATATATCGTCAAATATAGAAATTTCTAGTACCAAAACACTCTAGAATATTCAAATAGTTCGGTCGTTATTGTTTCTCGGAATTACTTGAATTTGTTTAATTACTGTTCACTTGAAGATCATTCAAAGTTCGAACTTTGAATGATCTTCAAGTTGTAGGCATTTTGGAAGTTTCTAGATCATTTCAGAAATTTTTAGAATTTTCTAGATAATTTCAGAAACTTTCTACAACATTCTAGTTCGATTACAACAATTGAAACTATTTTAGAATTTTCTAGATCATTTCAGAAATTTTTAGAATTTTCTAGATCATTTCAGAAACTTTCTACAACATTCTAGATCGATTACAACAATTGAAACCATTTTAGAATTTTCTAGATCATTTCAGCATTTTTAGAATTTTCTATTTATTTATTTATTTATTTATTAGGATCGCCAAGAGATAATACACAAAACTTAATACTAGACACAAACAAAACAACATCCTGCCCCGTGCTTATCCACCAAAGGCAACCACAGCTAACACAGGTAATAAAAACATGTATATGAAAATCATTAAAATAATAAAAATTCCAAAGTAAATTCCAGATTAAAATAATAAAATAATTGTAAATTTAAAATCATTAACACTTCGAATAATTGAAATAATACAAAACAGAACACCACAGAATAGAAAAGAGAATCAAAATTAGATAGGCATACAACACAAAGGTGTTACTCAGGTACTTTTCTTTCAGCAATTACAATAGGTACCTACTTAGTCCAACAATTGGTTTAAAAACAAAATAATAACAATTGAAACGTGTAAAAATTTTGGTCTATTCAACTAGGCTCCAAATAAAATAAAAAAATATATATACTTTGACTATTTACCGACTCTGCTTATTGAATTTTTTTGTAAAGATATGGTCTATTTTGTGAGATGTTCTTTAATTTTCGCTTTATAATTGTGCAATTTGTCATTGAATATGTCCACATCAATGGACCTGGGAAGGAAATTATAACTCCTGAACATCCTAGTTAGAGGCGAATTACAACTCAAGTTAGTTCTATGAGCAGGTTCCCGAAACAGTTTGTAGGTGCATAACCGAGGAGTACGGCTAGGAGCCCAGATATTCACCCTTGCAAGAAGATCCGGACAGTCAACCATGCCGTTCATGAGTTTATACAGAAACACTAAGTCATGGTAGTTCCGCCTATTGCTAAGTGGCATGATATTGAAGTGCTCCAGTCGTTCCTCATATGACCTTAGGGAGCGTGATTGTCCAGAACTATAAGAAAGACTTAAAGCGAACTTTTTCTGTACTCTCTCCACTCTATTCCTATGTACTGCATAGAATGGCGACCATACTTGAGGGCAGTATTCAAGAATGCTTCTCACTAGCGTGTTAAATAGTAAAATTTTAGTGGAAGGTCGCTTGAAGAACTTTGTGTTACGGTTGACAAAACCTAGCATTCTCATTGATCTAGTCACAATATTGTCTATATGAGCATTAAAGTTAAGTTTACCGTCCATTTGGACACCCAGATCGCGTAGGTGGTCAACCTTATTTAATGGAATGTTATCTATAGTGTAATTATTTATTAGGACATTCTTGTTTCGAGTAAATGTCAAATGATAACACTTTTTTACATTCAAGGACATTCCATTCTGCTCACACCATTCCACCATTCTATCGATATCTTCCTGAAGTAATTTACAGTCAGATGTACTGCGAATGGGCTTTAAAATTTTGAGATCGTCCGCAAAAAGAAATGCCTCCGAGTTTCTAAAGCAGTCAACCAAGCTATTGATGAAGATTAAAAACAAAAGGGGCCCTAGGTGCGAGCCTTGGGGGACCCCAGATGGAGCGGTAAAAGATTCAGAAGACGCTCCATGCATTGCAACGTGTAATTGACGGTTATCTAGGTAAGAACTCATCCAGGTCAGCAGTGAACCCCCAATACCGAACTCAGAAAGCCTTTGAATTAAAACTTTATGATTTACCCTATCAAAAGCCTTACTGAAATCTGCATAGATAACTTCAACCTGAATTTTCCTGTCTACATCCTCCACTAAAGTCTCAACAAAGGTAATTAAATTAGAGTTGGTTGATCGATGCGGCATAAATCCATGTTGTTTGGTGGTTATAGAGTTATTAACATGTTGGCTGATGTTTGGATAAACCAACGATTCAAAAAGCTTTGCGAAATGTGATAAGATTGATATTGGTCTGTAATTTCTGATATCTTGTTTCGAACCGTCTTTAAAAATAGGTGTTATCTTAGCAGACTTCCAGGTTGAAGGAAATTTACCAGCTTCCAATGACTTATTATAGATCAAAGTTAAAGCCGGAGATAATTGCTCCGCACACTGACTAATAAGTATCGGAGGAATACCATCTGGACCCGGGCCTTTATTTAAGTCAATGTGTTTAAGCTTATTGTACACCATCCGATTCGTAATACTGATGCTGCCGAGAGTATTTGGTTCAATGTTATACCGTTGTGCTAACCTATTCGAATAGTTACCCACGCTGTCGTTGCAGTAAATTGAGGCAAAGTTTTTTGCATGCAAACGGCACATTTGTATGTGACTGTTAGCAACCTCTGAGTCCAAGTACATTGACGCTGGTATGGAATTGTCATCGTCCCTCTTTTTTTTTATGTATGTCCAGAAATGCTTTGGATTACGAGAGATACTGTCTTCAATAGAAGTGTGGTAGTTTTTAAAATCCTCCTTAAACAATTTATCGCAAATAGACTCCACGGAATCATGTTCGACTTTATCTAATGGGTTTTTGTATTTTTTTAACCGAATCCACAGCTTACGTTTTTCTCTCAGTGATCTTATTAGAATTCGCGAGAACCAAATGGGCCACTTTAAGCTTCTCGGCCTAGTTAGAGGTACATACAGATCAATAATGTCACTAAGCTTCGAGTAAAACACATCAATCATATCATCAACATCAGCGAGATCGCCCAATAGTGAATCCCAGTCGATTGCGTTAAGTTCGCATCGAATGACGTCATAGTTCGCCTTGAAATAGTTACGTCTTGGTTGAATAGTTGGCTCGAGAGTTTTGACTAAATCAATTTTCAATTCAAATTCAATGGGGGGATGATTTTCATGCACAATGCTCAAAGGGCAGATACTCCTAACGACATCCAATTTAGGCACGGTAGAAAAAACCAGATCCAGAAGCCTTGATCTATCATTTGTAACCAAATTAAACTGTCGTAGTCCATGCTGTGATTGAAATACAGATACTAGATTGCAATCAGACCTGTCACTCTCCAAAAGGGAGGCAAAGCGATCTGCCGTACTACTCCCGGACTCTGACCACTGTAGTTTTGACAGATTGAAGTCTCCTATAACCAAACACTCTGAGTATCCACCTAAATGCTCACCGATGCCGTCCAGGACCTGCTGAAGACCAGCCAACTTGACTGGTGGCGGAGTGTAGATAGCACAGATGCAAAATTTTACTGTAGCCTGTCCATTTCTGGACTCTATTACCACCCATAAATCCTCAAAAGTGTCACTCTCATGTTCGATAACTCTATGTGAACAATTTTTTTTACTAACTGCTATCATCACTCCACCTCCACCCTTCTTAGACGAAGGCTTCGAGAGATCACGTGCTCGACGATAAACATTATAGCGATCATCAAACAACTCCGCGTCGGTTATATTACTTTGGAGCCAAGTTTCAGTTACAATTATTATGTCATAATCATTGATACCTACATTACAAAAAAAGTCGAGTACTTTAGTGTTCAGACCTTGGGTGTTTTGGTAGTAGCACTTCAGTGACAACGGGGCTGAAGTGTCCAAGCACGCCGAGGTCTGTTTCTCGTTTCATAAGTTATTTATCTGGTTAAAGTCCTTAATCACGGCAGCTTGATCTCTCTCACTTTTCCTGACGAAGACTCTTCCTCCCCTCACCCAGACGAATTTGTAGCCCTTTTCCTTTGCCTTTAATCTGGCTGCTCTATGAAGCTCTTTGTTGCGTGGTGACAAATGTTCCCCTACAAAGACTGGTCTTGAGAGACCATCCACTCCTAAGTGATTCGAATGAAGCTTCTCACTAGGGTTTTTCTTATTAAATTGTATCGTCGCTGCCAAAAAACTATCTCTCGTTCTAGGGCTGTTCAACTTAAGCACTATTGAGCGTGGGCGAGAACTATTCGAGTCCATTTTAGCAGTTCTAGTGCAAAGGTGAATATCACTCTCTTGGAGTTCAAACTCTACTGTCTTTGCTAATTGTTTGACCATTGTGATAAGATTTTCAGAGGATTGCTCCGGCACGCATTGAATCTCCAAATTAGCGCCTCGTGAATACTGCTCAATTTGATCCAAACGATCATTAACTTCAACGTTGGAGTACTCAAGAGTCTGCACATTTTCCTGGAGCTTAAAAATTTGCTCTGATTTATTTTCTAAATGAACCTTAAGGTCTTCATAGCTATGGCTTATAAAATTTACAGTTTCTCTGAACGAAGTCACTTCGTTTTTCAATGTTGTAATTTCGGATTTGAGCTCTTTCAACTCTGATGAAATAAATCTATCTCTTCAATCTCTTTCAATTCTAGATCATTTCAGAAATTTTTAGAATTTTCTAGACCATTTCGGACCCATTTTATCGATTGCTCACATTTTGGAACTTTCTAGATCATTCCAGAAGCTTACTGAAACATGATCTAGATCGATTACAATAATTGCACGGCTTATTGAAACTTTCTAGATCATTCCAGAAAGCTTTAGAACTTTCTAGATTGATTTCATCAGTTGCACACATTCCGGAACATTCTACATCATTCCCGAGATTCCCGAGATTTTAAGAATTTTACAGAAGTTTTCTGTCCTTCTCTAACATGTATAGTTAGAGAAGGACAGATATATATTATTCCACATTTTCGCCCCCCATAACCACCCTCTTCCACCTACCCCGACCAAACTCCCTTATGCACACCAGGAGACCAAGGGGTATTTGCCATCCCAACGGGAAGTTGATCGAAGTTGCGGATCATAGAGAAAATCGTGGACACACGTACGAACATTAGCATTTTATATAATATATTAAGATTACAGAACACTTATCATAAACAAAAATAGGTATACATAATAAAAATGATAGAAACTAGATGTGATTAGATTTGAAAGCACTTTGTGATATGTTTCAGCTAAAAATGTTTGAACATTTTTAAGTAGACATTCATGTATTAAGTAATTATTCAATGTAAGGATACCCAGTTAAGGGTATTTAGAAAAATCTTTATCTGATTTAAAATAAGCAGTTATTTCTTTTGATTTTTGGAAAGTTGGGTTCATCATATTAATTATGTTTTAGTGCTAGCATGTTATTGGCTCAAAACATCTTGTCTAGCTCTGTCTAAGTTCCACTTCAGTGACCACAGGTCAGACTTGAAAGTAGGTAAAGTACAATATGTAAACAGCATTCAAAGAAAGATCTGATGAAATTTTGGTCATAGATTAGAACTGTTATCGTGCAAAACCACAATACAAGTGTTGACGTAATGAAAACACAGCACAGAGACACGCCGGCATTGTATGTTGTATGTAGGCTACATAACAGTACTCATAACAGAGATGCCATTTCTCTTCACACTTCGACGGTACCGCCACTTACCTGTCTTCAGCGTAGGATATACGTCACGGTGGAATTTGTAGTAGCCGACCTGAGACTCGGACAGTAATGCATCTACAGATTCAGTTCCAATGTTCTCATTAGACCACTTATGAAGAGCAAACAACAAAACTATCAAAATAGCAAGGGCAGCGGCCATGCGGATGATCCTGCTGCGTCTTACGTTGGTAATCCTCATGGTTTTGCTGTTATAAAATTATCTCATTTATAACTTTATTGGCAAAGAAATATTTTATTTTACTATTTTGAAAAATCGTCGACGTAGCGAACGATTGAAAAAATCACTGACATACATGACAGACAGTGTTACCAACCTGTACCAAAAATTTTCCCCATTCTAAATTTCCCTAAAAATCCCTAAATAGAATTTGATATGTACCTACTTAAGTAAGTAGTAACTACATCATTTTACCTAAATAATTTCGTAGCTCATAAAATAAAACGTTACATTTTTATTAAAATATGTAACGTTAAACAAGTAAAATATTTTATTGAATAAAATACAATCATGCAAAGTTGTTAATTAAACCTAACTGTACCGTTATTAGAAACATAAATTATGAGAGTAGCTAACTTGATTTTTACCTAGTGCAAGTCGTGTAATCGTTCCATCCGATGTTTCTCCCACCCCTTCCTTTATGCGAATGCTATCCCCACCATCGACCACTGGCAGCTCCGAGCGCTGAGCTAGGTCTAGGATCATTGGCGTTTTGATTTTCGACCGAAGAGGTCTAGCTAGTGAGAGTGCGAGCTTGGTTCTTTCAGGACCAGCTCCATTACAGGTTGTCGTGTTTTACCTTGGTAAGATTTTGTAAAAATCCTACTGGTAAGTACAACGTTATGTTCTTGAAAAAGTGCTTACCATTGCGTTACTTAGATACTACGTTTTATAAATCGTATTTTATTTTTTATTCTTTAACGGTTTTACCGTTCGATATATTTCTACCTACAGAATTTTTTAATGTGGGTATATTTCGATTTACATCGCAATACCCAATTTTGTTCGTTTGAATAACGTTTAACGTATTGGTTTTAGATTCCGGATAGTATAATGGAAAATAAAATCGTTCCATCGACCGGAGAAGGTGAGGAGCCAGTTTACGATAACATGCGGCGTGCTAAAACAAAAAAACGGAAAGCAGTGCGATCTTCTAGTTCCGAATCAAGTTCGAGTTCAAGCTCGAGCTCAAGTGCTGGTAGTAACGACTACAATCATAAACGGAAAAGGAAAAATAAGCGGAGGAAACAAAGTACGTTGGATCAATTAATAGCTAAAATATCCGATCTCGAGAACAAACTTGGAAAGCAAATTTCGTGCGGGTCTATGGCACCAGATGAGCAATCATCTGGTAGTAGTTGCGATGTAGACCCAAACATAAGTGGTGATTTATATGATGAGGGTCCCGGGATGCAACTACCCGCCACTACTGGCCCTTCAAGCACCGCCGTGCCACCTGGGGACCCACAATTTGACTTTTCAGTTACTACAAAAGTTAAAGAACCTGCAGTGCCGCATGCTTCCTCTGCATATCTAGAACATTTAAAGGTGCTACAACATTTTGATCAACCTGATTGGAACAGTGTGCGCTATGCAGACGCACAAAAACAATACGTCCATGCTCCTGGTTTCACCAGCCTTGAACCTAATGCTGAAATTAGTAACTATGATAACTCTAAATTTACAGCGCACATGGAGACTGCCTTTTCAGGGTTAACTTTCGCCTTGCTTAAGCAAAGCGAGATAATACGGAATGATATGCGCTAATTTCTGAATTGGGTGCAGCACGAGCAACAACTTAGCCATGCAAAGATTTTTGAAAAATTGAATTTTATTTTCTCGAATGGTGAGTACCCTAAAATAACGAGTGATTTATTTCAAATAACGTGCGGCCACCGAGCCGAGTTGATTCAATATCGCAGGGATGCCATATTAGCTTCCGTGAAGGACCCTGTTCAAAAACAGGCGCTAAAGAAAATACCCCCCTCGTGTGCTACATTGTTCGGAGAAGAAAAATTCAGTGCCGTGTTGGATAAAGCTGGAGGGGTCCGAAATACATTTTGGCCTAAAAATAAAGACCGTACGACTGCGCAGTCGCAAAGCACTCCTGGCCCGTCTAGAAATCAGGCTACTACGTCGCACGCGCAAAATCAGAAAACATTTCGAAAAAATAGAAATGAGGCGAAAAGCAACAACCAAGCCCAACAAAGTTCGAGTCACCACTCGTATCGAGGCAAGGGCGGCAGGCAACAAAAGGGGCGCCAAGAACAATACAAAGGTCGCAAGACCGGCTCTCCCTCATCCCATCGGGAAAGGAGTAGCCAGCACAAACGAAAATACTGACTCAATGACGCCTTTTCGTGCCGGGCAATTGCAAAATTACTACAGTCGGTGGAAGGTACTCAAGGCACCGCCTTATATCTTAAAGATGATAACTGGTTACCGCATACCCTTCGTAACAAAACCACCTTTGCAAATGCCAAATCTCAGCTACATACAAACGACATACTCGCCAGAGATGTCGAGAATAATCCTGGAAATGAAATCTGCGGGCGTGATACAGCCTGCAAGACTATCTCCAAGCTTCATTTCCACGATTTTCCTGAGGCCAAAAACAGACGGCACGTTAAGGCCAATATTCAATTTGAAAAATTTGAACCGATTTGTTCGCACCGACAAGTTCAGCCTGATAAACACTCGCAAAGTGATACAATTCCTCCAACCACAAGATTGGATGGCAAAAATAGACTTACATCAGGCTTACTTTCACCTGAACATAGCATCGAGCCATCGACGCTATTTGCGGCTGATCTACAACGGCAAAATCTATCAAATGACCTGTTTGCCCTTTGGTCTGGCCACGGCACCAAAAGCCTTTGCCTCTGTGACAAATTGGGTGGCCCAGGTACTGCGACAGAAGGGACTTCGCATAATAGTCTATTTAGACGATTTTCTGCTGGCCAACCAAGACAAAATGCACTTACAGAGTCAGATCAGTACTGCTGTACAGTTACTGGAGCACCTCGGCTGGAGGCTAAACAGGCAGAAATCGATTTTGAGGCCTCAAAAATCCATAGAATTCCTGGGCATTATCTGGAATACACGACGGAACGCGAAATATCTACCAGAACGTCTGAAATCCAGGCTAAAAGCTCAAGTACAGGAAATGCGGAAAACAGATACAACAGATCTGAAAAACCTTCAAAAACTTATCGGAACATTGAATTTTGCTTGTTTTGCGATCACAAGAGGAAGACTAAATTATCGAGCCTTACAAGTACATGCGAATGCCTTGTTGAAAGCACCTCCGCTAACCAGGGTTCGCCTAGGTCTAAGAGCGAAAAGACAGCTTCATTGGTGGATGGCAAACCACGACTCCGAATCGGCTATACACAACCCTCAGCCTTCACATTATTTGACAACGGATGCCAGCGACATCGGATGGGGTGCAACATTGAACAATTCAAGGCTGCTGGGCAATTGGTCGGTTGTAGAACAAAGTCTTCATTGCAATCAAAAAGAAATGATTGCCATTTTGAATGTTTTGAAAACTCACGGACAGTACCTACGATCCAGTACCTTATTAATCCAATGCGACAACAGGACAGTGGTTTCATACCTGCGCAACGAAGGAGGAACACAATCACAAGCACTGGTCAACCTGACCATGAAAGTTTTTCACATCCTGGACCGGTTCAAAATTCACATGACCATTCATTACCTACCAGGGAAATACAACATCATAGCAGATCGCCTATCACGGCAACGGAAACAGTCGGAGTGGCATCTCCTACCAGCAGTTACAGAGGTTGTATTCAGGAAGTGGGGTATACCCGAGATAGATCTGTTTGCCTCCCAGCGAGCCCACGTTGTTCAAAATTATTGCACACTCGACATGACCGACTTGCAAGCACGACATCACGATGCCCTGGGGATGACCTGGAATTTCAAATTAGCATGGGTTTTTCCTCCGCCTCATCTTGTACCGAGAGTATTGACTCACTTGAACAAATCAACAGGGATTTACCTCCTAGTGGTTCCCCGATGGGAAAAAGTGTTTTGGAGGTCAGACTTGAAAAACAGAACTCTGGGTCATCCGTTCACTGTGAGAAACCTATCGAAAGTCCTTGTAGACTTATCAACCAACCTCCCACCACCCAAAGTGACAGAGCTGACCCTAGAGATATGGAGATGTGGGGGTGGGATCCCTACCTAAATGATTGGTCAGATGAACAGAAAATGCTATTATCCTCTAGTTGGCGCAAATCTACCTTGAGGACATATCGACCAGCCTGGAAGAGGTGGTTGGCCTGGGCTAGTCATAATCAAATCAATGCAGTAAGTCCCAACGGATCCCAACTTGCACGATACCTGGCTGATTTGCACCAGAAAGAAGGTCTATCTTTAAGCACTATAAGGGTTCATAAATCTGTGGTTTCTACTCTATGTGACCCTAACAGTCATATGAGGTTAAGCTCTCACACACTCGTCAAACAGGTCCTGAAGTCTATATCTATAGCAAAGCCGAAACAGACGAATTTACCAATCTGGGACATTGACATATTGACATCCTACCTATGTCAGAGAGACGCAGATACAAAAAGTTTTTACGAAGCTTCAAGGCACACAGCTGCAGTACTCCTTCTATGTTCAGGCCGTCGGGTGCACGATTTAACACTGCTGAAAGTTTCTGCAGAACATTTGTCTCGATCAGATGATGGTGTTATCTTGTGGCCAGCTTATGGATCCAAAACTGACACAGCAAATAGAAGACAGTCAGGTTGGAAGCTATTGCACAACAAAGAAAACAAGAACCTGGACCCAGTGTATTGGATTAATCACCTTATCCTATTGTCTGAGCCAAGGAGAACAGAATCTAAGGCAGATCACCTGTTCCTTAGTACATTCGGTAAACCGAAACCGGCTACTAAAGCAATTGTTTCGGGATGGATCAAAAAGCTTCTGCAGCAGGCTGGAATAGATGCTACTCCAGGCAGCGTTCGATCTGCCGTGGCATCAAAAAATTGGACAGAGAACTTTCAATTAGATGACATACTCGCACGAGGTAATTGGAAGTCTGCTAATACGTTCAAAAAATTCTACTGCAAGGAGATAAAACATAGTAATACGATAAACTCCAGTTCAATTACTTCTTGTTTCGAACCAACAAAGTGATTATGAATATTAGTACCTAATTGTTGTAATGGTTGTTGATTTATAATGGTAGACCTAACCTCTGTCTCGGAAAAAGGTCATAAGAATGCAAAACAATGGATTGGCTATTTCTGGAAGGTTCTGTTGAGGCAGTAGAATGCCATATTTATGTTTTTCTCAATGAATATTGTAGATTGTTGAAATTTATGTTATTTCTATTGCTGTTCACAGAATACATAGATGTTAACCATTAGAACTATGTGATTAAATCTTATATTGCTATAGAATTGTTATTTTCATTTTCTCTACAACCAATTCTAAGAATCACATTGGCGTCACCATCACCACCAGGCGATAACAGACATGTCTCTCATAATTTATGTTTCTAATAACGGTACAGTTAGGTTTAATAGCAACGTTTTACCTGTAATTAAAACGTTTATTAAACATATACTTACCTTATTAGAAACATAACATTTTTAACCCCTGCCTGGTAGCATAAGCATAGCATTTATGAGAAACTCAATGATCCTAGACCTAGCTCAGCGCTCGGAGCTGCCAGTGGTCGATGGTGGGGATAGCATTCGCATAAAGGAAGGGGTGGGAGAAACATCGGATGGAACGATTACACGACTTGCACTAGGTAAAAATCAAGTTAGCTACTCTCATAATTTATGTTTCTAATAAGGTAAGTATATGTTTAATAAACGTTTTAATTACAGGTAAAACGTTGCTATTATTTCCAGAACCGCGTCATCATCCTGTTCCTAGTTTTCGTTTGACGTCTCATTATTGAAGCCATACATGTATACGTACGTTGAAGTTCTTGATCATGTCCACAGTAGAATCAAATTTTACGCACGATCCATATCCCGATTTAAGGAATATCGTACCATCATGATACTCTGTACCATTCTAATTGATAATCTGTTCCTTAGTTTATTTTTGACTAGTAAACTTAGGGTTCTTCAAGGATGTGGATGTGAGCATGTGAGCATGTGAGGATGTGAGCATGTGAGCATGTGAGCATGTGAGCATGTGAGCATGTGAGCATGTGAGCATCTGAGCATGTGAGCATGTGAGCATGTGAGTATGTGAGTATGTGAGCATGTGAGCAAGTGAGCATGTGAGCATGTGAGCATGTGAGTATGTGAGCATGTTAGCATGTGAGCATGTGAGCATGTGAGCATGTGAGCATGTGAGCATGTGAGCATGTGAGCATGTGAGCATGTGAGCATGTGAGCAGGTGAGCATGTGAGCATGTGAGCATGTGAGGATGAGAGCATGTGAGCATGTGAGCATGTGAGCATGTGAGCATGTGAGGATGTGAAGATGTCTCGAAGGTACGTCCATTTACCCACATTTTTCAGTATCATAACACACTAAAGAGGATTTAATTTACAAACTTCATTGATTAATTTAAATTAAAGTGGATTTATTCATGACATCTGCAAATCGTACAGCTATTAATTGTATCCTTTTTTTACAAATTAATGATCTGCTTTTAAAATAATTCCCTTATACTATACCACTTAAATTAAAAGATCAACGGATTGTTACCCTGGCTTACATTTAAAGGATGTCTTTCATGCATAAAATATGTATATGTATTACTTGTGGCTTCCCGCGGCTTCGCACGCGTTGAAGTGGTGCCGTGATTGAGCCACAAACATCCAAACATCGTAACTTTCACATTGATTTGTATATTATTAGGGTAGGATTTTAAATACCTACGTAGGTATAAGAGATACCTATAAACGGCCATTACCTATATTAGGTAGGTAGGTATAGGTACTGAGAGTCTCAAAAACATGCCAAATACAACAAAGACAACCTTACACGGAAAATATGTACTTATTTGTTCAGGAGGTAGTTTTACTTTGCAGGGGTAGTTTTAAAATAATGAAAACGTGATTTTAAATAATTTATTGTGGTGTATATTTACTTCAAGATTGAAATCTATCGCACTATACTAAAAATCTCCCATACTAACTTTTACAGTCATTTGCACCCTTTGCAGGGGTAATTATCAAAAGTTGAAAGCGTCATTTTTAATTAATTATTTTTTAGTATATTTACCTCAAGTTTTAAGTCAATCGCACCACGCGTTAAAAAACTCCCATGCAAACTTTGACAACCCTTTGCACTTTTATTAAGGGTAGTTTTAAAAAACTAAAAAGGTTTTTCCTATTTTTTAGCCTTGGAGTACATCTACTTCAAGTTTCAAGTTTGTAGGTTCAAGGAATACAATTTTTCATACCAACGTTTTCAACCCTTTTTACACCCTTAGGGGTTCAATTTCCGAAAATCCCTTCTTAGTAAACCTCTACGCCATAAGACCTATGTACTCTTTAAATTTCAAGTCTATAGGACCAGCGGTCAAAAATCTCCCATACAAACTTTTTAACCCTTTGCACACTTATTAAGGGTAGTTTTAAAAAAATAAAAATGCCTTTCCTATTTTTTTGCCTTCAAGTATATCTACTCCAAGTTTCAAGTTTGTAGGTTCAAGGAATACAATTTTTCATACAAACGTTTTCATCCCTTTTTACACCCTTAGGGGTTGAATTTCCAAAAATCCCTTCTTAGTACACCTCTACGCCATAAGACCTACGTACTCCTCAAATTTCAAGTTTCTAGGACCAGTGGTTTAGGCTGTGCGTTGTCTATATGTCAGTCAGTCAGTCAGGACTTTGATTCTTATAGTATTAGAGATTGTCCCTTAGAAAAAGCACGCTCGACTGACGCATTGGAAACTGGCGTCATTAATGCTAAAGCAAATTTGGTGAGTTTCTGACATTAATGAATGAATGCGCTGCGCAGTTCACTCGTTTCATATCGTGCGTTCTTTTCTACGCACAAAACTGAAAACAAGTTCGATTTTGTAAGTTTTGTTTGAAATCCCTAAAAAAATCCCCAAAATATTCCAGTCCCTAAAAATGTCCCTTTTAACACTTTTATTCCCTAAATTTAGGGACAAAATCCCTAAGTTGGGAACCGTGATGACAGACCAGAGCAGAGACCAGCCAGCCAAACCAGACAGGCAACATTGTTTTTTTTTCTTGACGTCTTGACTTGAATTTGACATTGACAGTAACCGAAAAATGACGGTCTTTCGCAACCGGTGCTGCCAACTCGCTTGCGAGTACTATTCAAATTTCGATAGCCCATTCATTGTCTAACCAAGATAAGTGGCCAAAGAAAAAATGGATTCAAGATTTGTTGCTAAACTAAATATAAATATAATGGTGGCACTTCATCACTATTCGTGTTCGCGTATTTTTTAAATTACCTAAAAAAGATTATGTGTCTCTTATTCGCCTGCATTTGCCTATTTTTCACGAACAAGACGATTATGCAAATACACAAATACCGCTGTTCGATGAGTGGACGGTGTTTTCGTGTTATTCGGACTTCTACACAAAAAAACGGAAAATAACAGCAAATAAAAACTTATAAGTGTCACATTGAACTAAAAAATGGGAATTTATTATGAGAGTTCAATTATTACTGCAGTAAAGGCACTAATAATTTTATTACGAGCTACTCAAATAAGTCTTAGCTGCTTTTCTTGTTTCTTTCGAAACAATGTGGTGAAAGGATTTTAAAAGCCCATTCAATTTCAAGCACTGCTACGGATGCCTGATCTTTTGATTTGAATCAATCTTTTGGATGCAATGGATCATATAACGATCCACGATTTGCCTCGTATTGACGATCTTTTAGGTTCGATACAAACGTTTTTTAATTATTTTGTTTAAAAAATGATGTAATAGTATTTTATTTAAAAAAAGAGTTGGCAGCATTGATTATGAAAAACCGTTTTGTTTGTTTTGAGTTTTCGTTTGTTTGTTTCGTCCGTCCGTCCGAATGTGGTCCGAATCGTCTGTAATTTCGTAAAAGCGAGCTTTTATTTGCTGTAATATTGAAATATCATTTGATTTTGCTGTGCAGTTCATTTAATTGGGATCTCGATACACCAGCGGCTTATCGTATAACACACAATGGACAAAGGTTTGAATTATTTTCTGGATAAAAACTCTAAAATTCTCTATTCTCTTTCTATCATTCAAATCTAAACAATATAAGTAATTAAAAAAATCCGATTTCCAGGTCAAACATTCACGTTAGAGAGTTTAATCAATAATTGGAATGTGGACTTTCCCCAAAACACCCTCGAGCCCGACGACCTGAAGAAGCCTCATGCACTGATGAAAGCCTTGTTCCTGATCTTTGACAGACTTGGGATTGATAAAGACTTCGTTCTGGCTGTAAGTAGTGGCTATTTCAGATGTAATCAAAAAGGTAGATATAGGTAATGAAATCTCTGTCCTTGTAATACAGATTAGTACCTTTAAGTAATGAAATCTGTGTCCTTGTAATACAGATTATGTAAAATAGGAATAGGAGATTAATGAATACTGCAAACATAGATACTGGAATATGATAATAATGTTTATGGCCCTATTGAAAACCAGAGGGTGCTGGATTATTGGAATGTTTGTATTAATGGTTTGTATAAAAAATATCATAATAAATAAAATAAAGCTTTTTTTATACAGAAAATATGATGTTTTTGGGTTCCTGTTCTACATGTTTTTATAACAGTAACATAGGTATCTCAAAATTAACTTGTAGTTACATAGTTTTATAATAATCTTTAATTGAAGTCTGTTTTTGTGCAACTTGTAGTCCTTGTTTAAAAACCTTTTCTCGCATGTTGAAGGGTGCCGGATTGATTATTGGATGTGCTGGATTAGTGAGATTCTAATGTATATGTAAATTCATTGATTTACCTAACCCACATGACTTTTCCCAGACTACTTGCTAGCAAATGAATTAAAAAAGATTGATGAAAACTAAAATCTCCACTTTTAAACATTTTCAGCCGCCCCTTGAAGAAGACTCCAATGAATCTGTAGTCTACTACTGGGACCTGATCCCGGTTATAAACATGACCCGGGTGGTGAACCATCTGACCTCCGTGATGCCCGTGAATGAGATCAGTATCACACATTTCCTACAGCCATCTCTGATGTCCTCAAGGTCCATCATTCTGCTTCTGTTCAATCTAATGGTTTTTAACGAAAGCAGGATCAATGACATTGCACCTTATGAGGAGGGGTTGTTTGCCAAGACTGAGCATGTGAGTAATTTTGAGTATGTCGGGTAGTAGAGTTTAAGCCTGAAGCTGTCAGTTTTTTTATTTTTATACTAATTTCTGATGGAACTATCATATGGCCCACTTGATGTTAAGTGGTAACCATCCTTTAGCAAAACACTGCCTCGTCAAGAATTATGCATGATAGGAACATGCCATATGATGCACTACCCTGCATCTATCAACAGCCATACAGATATACAGCCTTATGTGCCTGTAATTTCACTGGCAACCACACTCTTCAAACCGAAACACAGCAACACTGCTTGGCGGCGGAAAAAGGCATGGTGGTAGTTCTTCCCGGACAAGCCTGCCTGTGGATGAGCCTGCTTTAAAAAAATGAACTCTTAAAAAATGAGACAGTATGACTCAACACTCCATCTGGCGCCTATAGTACAAAGTTATTTAATTTTCAAGCATACTTAAATCAGTTTACACAGTTGGTGTAGCTGGTCGGACTTTGAAGTATAAGTTTTGGTTAGTTTGAGGTGTGTGAAATGTCCGTAATTTTTTTCAATCACTATTTTTAGCTATGCAAAAGTTTTCGATGTTTTGGAGCTTAATCACGTCGCTGTAAAGGCTGAACGGCTGGACCGATTTGGACGAATCATGGCATAGATGTAGATCGTTAACTTGATAGCTTATATTTTTTAGTGGGCATGACGCAGTAAGTTACCACTCATTTTGCTGCTACTGCAATCGCTACCGCAAGGCTCGTAAAATCCGCACAGATTTGTTTGTTTGTTGGTTTGTGAACAGCGACCACAAAACGAAAGGTGAAGAAATATTCATATGTAATAATCTAGTAATCTCGCTGTCTCAGGTAAAAACTCTCGAATCCAGGAAGAACAAGCTACTTGAGATGCTCAACAAGCAGGCAGAAGAGAAAGGAGAACGGGCCGAAAGGTTAGAAAAGGTAAGATTGTTGTCCTACTTACTCTTCTAGTACAGTGAGCATAAAAAAGTGTAAGACATCAACAATTAAAACTTAAATGAAAACTTTTTTTAATAGGTCCTAAACTTTATCTTTTGAAAACCTCGTTGAAATATGAAGACTGATACTTTTTTGAATAGCTATAATAAGGCTCCCTCATAGTTATATCGGGTTTTTTTTTATACAACTAGTTGATGGAATAAGCAGATGGCCCACCTGATGTTAAGTGGTAACCATCACCTATAACAAAGCATTGCCTCGTAAGTCACGCACGATAGGAACGTGCCCTACAATGCACTGCCCTGCGTCCATCAACTTGAGGCATACAGATGTTAAGCCTCGTGTCTGTAGTTACACCGGTAACCACACTCTTCAAACCCAAACACAGCGTTGCTGCTTGGCGGCAGAAAAAAGCGTGGTGGTAGTACTTCCCCGGACGAGCCCTTCACAAAGAGCTCTACTAATCTTAAAATGTTTAGTATTTTTTCTTTTTTTGTAATATTAACCTAGCGCTTTTTAGCATAGTAAATAAAGTTATCTAGAAACTAAAGGTACCCTCATAGTTATATTGGGGTTTTACTGTTAGTTCCATTCAACAAATAAATACCCATTTTGATTGTGAATAAAACTCATCCTAATATTTTCAGCTAATACCAGACGTGAAGCAGTTCGAGGAAGAACTGAAGCAGGAGAAGGAGGTCCATAACGAGGAGAAGCTAGAGTTGGAGCCGATCCTCAAGGAGAACCAACAGACGGAGCTCCTGCTGGAGCAGAAGAAATCCCACCGCGATGCGTTGCTCGCTGAAGTGGCTAGGAAGAAGGCGCTGAGGGTTTATGACGCTGATGATATCAAGGCCCAGGTGAGTGAAAGTGGAGAGTTCTTTTGCCATTCGTCAGACTTATTATGCAACGTTTTGCGCGGTCCCCCTTTCGATAGGTGACCAATAGTGAGATTTACCAAATTCCAAAAAAGTCAAAAATAAATGCACAAACAAATATACATGAATACACAATTCGTCAACAAGCTCTTTATCACTAATCTTTGTTCGCTCTGCTCTCGCGATTGTTTATTAAATCCAGAATTTTAGAATTAGAAATGTATCGAATCGCGTGCGCTGCGAAAACTATTGATGATCTACAAAAAATGTTGCGACAGCATATGTCTAACTATTATAGTTATGTCACAATAAGTGTTCTTTTATTATAAAAAAATAATTGAAATGCCGCCGCTAGAAAAGGGTCTTTATTTGTACCTTGGTATTAATCCTTATCCAAATAAATCATTTCATAATTAAGACGGTTTCAATACCTATAGATTACTTCTTAAATTTTTCAAATCGGACATTCCATTCAAAAGATATGACGAAATTAAAAATGTTAACGGGTCCACGGGTCACGCACGGGGTGCGATTTCACCCACTCAAGGAGAAGGACGTGCAAATGTATGAAATAAGTAGACGCGAGGCTCGAACCCACGGTCTAAGTTTATCCTAAAATGTTCAAAAAATTTATGACCTCCCATCCGAAGCTGGGACAGGCCGCTAGTAAATTATATCGAAATTGAATCAGAACTTTTTGATGAAATCAATGAAAACCAAAACAAAAATGTACTCAGTTGAAGTTATGACTAGTGGTTTAATTTGTTTTTTGTTTTTATACAACTAGTTGATGGAACAAGCAGATGGCCCACCTGATGGTAAGTGGTAACCATCACCTATAACAAAGCATCGCCTCGTAAGTCACACACGATATGACCGTGCCCTACGATGCACTGCCTTGCGACCATCAACTTGAGGCATACAAATGTTAAGCCTCATGTGCCTGTAATTACACCGGCGACCAAACTCTTCAAACCGAAACACAGCAACGCTGCTTGGCGGCAGAAAAAGGCGTGGTAGTAGTACTTCCCCGGACGAGCCCTTCACAAAGAGCTCTACTACTCTTGAATTGAAACTCCTTTCAGTGAATTAATATTTAGTGGGTTCGTTTTTGCAAAAAGGTATTATTATTATTTTCAGGCGGAACAAGCAGCGCAGAACGTCCAAGAAGCAGAGGAAAAGTTAAACACCTTGAGATCTACACTCATGCAGAAAGAGAACAGCTTGAAAAATCTTCAAGCGGTCAAGCCGAGCTTAGACACCGCCAATAACTTGCTGCATGAGATTATGAAGCTAACTGACAGTTTAAAGTGAGTTTTTTTTAAGGATTTCTGAGTAGCTCTTGTGAAGGACTTGTCCGGGGAATTACTACCACCATGCCTACCTCTGCTGCCAAGCAGCGTTGCTGTGTTTCGATTTGAAGGATGTGGGTGAAATTACAGGCACATGATGTTTGACATCTGTAGGTGGACGCAGAGCATCGTAGGGCACGTTCCTATTGTGCGTGACAAATCATAAATACTCGCACTTTATGATCTATAGTCGATGGTTACCACTTAACATCAGGTAACATCAAATCACTAAATGTAGTTATGGTTAAAATAATAAGCTATTTAATCTCACAGGGATTTCGAATCGGGCGATCTTGACTCGGACAGTAAGGAGGGCGAGTTAGACGTCCTGAACACTGAGCTATCTGAGCTACAAGTGCAGTTGTCTGAGCTAGAAGCGGCGAGGGCAGAACTGGCAGAGAAACGGAACGAGAGCCAAGCTAAACGACAGAATGAGAAATCGCAGGCGATAAGGTGAGTCGCAGTGAGACAAGATAGGGTGAGCTTAATGCTGTTCTTCATAACGCGACGTTAAAACGGTTTGGAATGTTATTAAAACATAAATACTGAATTATTGGTGTGAGCAGAGTTGGCTGTCAAACAAAATGAGAATCACAGGCGAAACATCGTGATGAAACCATTCTCATTCACACACACGCACACACACACATGGAGGGTTCTCCTGTAAAACCATGGTTCTTAAGAGACATGTGTTTCTCACCACTCACACAATGAACCCACCTTAAATATTTTTTATTTTCTTTGTAAGTTTTTGTTTGTTTAATACTTCCCTGTTGGTTCATTAACTATTTAATAATTGAGCTTTGGCTTAGGAGGCGGGCGTTGAGACTGCATCACAGTTTATAACTTTCGCAGTTTCATCGTTATTTTGTAACTTGTGCACTTTGTAACTTTGTTCTGAATAAATATTACTGATTACTGATTCTAGCAGCTGCAATAGGTTTACCATATGGTGGCAAAGATGTTTTTGTTGGAGAGGTGTTTTTATTCCGTGGAGAGTAAGAGTTTTTAGTATGGAAATAGCCTGACATTTGTTTATTTTGCGTTATTCGTTGTTTATATTCACTTTGTTCAATTAATTAATTAGGTAATAGATAATTTTTATTGTGTTAGATTATTTATTGTTTATTGTAGTAATTATTTAGTTATAAGTTGACATTCACATACTATTGTGAAAAAATTGTTTGTGAATAAATAAATTGAAATTGAAACACTAAATAACTACCATTTTTGTTTTAGAATTTGTATCTAATTAATGATGATTTGACAAAGGATGATTTTAAAGTATTCTGCGACATACGAACGTATTATACAAAATACTAGTATTTTACTAAATAATACTAATAAAACTTAAAAGCGTGCCTAAAATCCATTCATCATCTGTTGAAAACATGCTCTGTTGGATAATTATTCTAATGAAAACATTAAAAAAATTCGACATTTTAAACCTATGGTCGCTTAGAGAAGCCTTTTTCTGGTATTCAATGATGGGAATTATGAAACTGGACGTTAAGTTATTGAAGCCATCTCATTCTTTCCAGTGCGCTCCGTGAGGCGGAGGAAAAGGACAAAAAGTGTCGGTCGCGATGCAAGCAGGCCACACAACGGACCGACGAGATCAAACAGCTCACACTCAACTATGAGGAGCAGAAATCTGCGGGGATAGAGGAGCTCGCTGCGATAAAGAATTCCTTCTGCACTAGTGTAAGGAAATATTATCCTACTGCATATCCTAACATACAGGGTGTTAAAATACTTGTACCGAAAACTTCAGGGGGCTAAAGTACCCCTCATTAAGAATAACTTTTTCTAAGGAACCAACACTGTACACATGCCTGTAAAATGAAACAGTACCGGGCATGCTTGTTATCGGCATGTAGAAGTTACTGGCGCAAGTTTAGTTTGCGACCTTGCATGCCGGTAGCCCCCCGGCGGCACCTCCCTGACGTTGCATGCCTGTAGCTGACCGAAAATCAAATGTTGGGCTAACTACTTGCGTAGCAGATACAGGCATGCCAGGTAGCGTATACACATGGAAGTAGCTGGCATGTGCAAGTAGCTTTTATGCAAGTGTGCCAGCTACAGTCATGTGTATTCCCGCCTTAATTTGACAGCACTAAGAGTGTTGCAGTCTCTTTCTTATAAACTGAAACAACGAGGACGGCTATAATTTTAGTGCTGTCTAATTAATGCAACAACAGAATGGACACCGATAATAAATTCAATATTTATTTAAAACACTGTAGTTGTAACAATTTTTAGTTCAATAATATTTTATTTTTGTTTCAGATAAAAACAGTGGAGGACTTATTGTTGAAGAAAGTGACCGAGGTGGAGAAAAGGGTTGAAGAAAAACTACTCAGTCGGAATTTGTAGGTTCAATATCGTAGGTATTAGAGTACTTTTTAGGTTATTTTTATAAACTTAACACGTCAAAACCAAATTATAAATATTTTATTGTTATATAAGGTATAAATGGTTTGAAATCAAGGTTTTTTTTATTCTATAAAATCACAAGAATCCCTTTCATAAGGTTGGGAACTTGGGAGTCCCCATTTTTCTGTGATGAGTAAAGAACGCCTAGTCTCATCCAGATCTGCAGATCTGATGATGGATGCAGGGCAGTGTATTGTAGAGCACTTTCCTATCGTGCGTAGTTTACGAGGCAATGCTTTATAGGTGATGGTTAACTTAACATCGGGTGGGTCATCTGCTTGTTCCATCAGCTGGTTGTATAATGTTTGTCACACCGTCTGCGCATCTCGCCGTAGGATATGACAGATGGATGGGATTTGAGAAGAGATGGATGGAAGAGACTAAAACTGGACCACCAACGATGGCAAATGCAAAGAGAGGCAAGAACACTCAGCAGAGGAAGTCGTGCTGTGCTTTTTTATTTATTTATTTAGTGAACTTAAAACAGAGGAGACAATAATAAGAGAACATTGAAAACTGCATAAGTAAAACTTGTGTCGCAGTTTCCTTCGGCAAAGAGGAGATAGGCGTTCACAATTTGACTAGGTAAGTAAAAAATGAGATCTAAAAGCTAGGTAAATTTAAACAAAATTAAATTTAGAGGTGCATATTTTTGTGTGTTGGTGAGTATGAAGTGAAGGAGTTGTATGACTGCGTGTGGAAGTATTGTGTGTGACTTCTCCTGCTACCATGTCTCACATGGTGGCACAGGAGAATATGATGTGGGTGTGTTTGTGTAATAGGTGTAATAGGTAGTAATAGGTGGAAAAAAATCCGTTCTTCCCTACCGGACGGGATAGAATAATAGAGATTGTGGAACAGGCGAAACTGACGTTTTCGATCGGTTCGTGCGAGCGAGATAGCAGTCTCTGTTGTTGTCGTCATAAGGGGAACTCCTGCGCATCTTTAGCCCCGCTGGAGTGCTGACTTTGGTATTATGTAGTACTATGTTGTCTTTTGAATATAGATTGACTCATCTCTTTACTATATTGTTTTCCTCGTACCTTCGTATTGGTAAAGAGTAAAGGTGTAGCGTGTTTCAGCATGATAAATACATAAAAGTATTCAGTCTTATTATTATTTGGTCATAATCTCTTAAAATATAATCATAGTTTGGTCTTATTATTATTTGACAGCCTTCACAGCTCAGTTGGTAGTATCTCTGCCTTCTGCGCCGTAGGCCGTGGGTTCGATCCCCACCGAGAACAAACATTTGTGTCATGAACATAGATGTTTTTTCTTTGTCTGGGTGTTATATAAAATTATAAGTATATATGTATTTACAAAAAAAAAATATTTAAGTATTATATCAGCTATCTGGTTTCCATATTACAAGCTTTGCTTAGTTTGGGGCTAGATAGTGCTTTTTGGACAGTCCATGAATATTTATTTAATATTTTATTTTGTTCTAGTTTTTAGTTTTGAGAAAGATTACACTATACATTCGAAAGTTAAAACACTGACGTGGTCTCTCTCTTGTCGTGTCTCTAGTTTCTTTCGAAACAGTGTGGTGAAAGCATTTTAAGTGCGCCATAAGAGGCTCCTTTCGAGCACTTGACACATGTTATAGAACTTTTTAGTGACGTGACGTGGTAAAAACAACTATATGACTATGAAAAACCCAAGCAATTTTGAAATTCTTAAAAAGTCACCATCTTCTGATAATGATACCTACACTATCCTGCCTAGCCGTAGCTTATTTTAAAAAGTTAGGTCAGAGTTTAATTACTATTTGCCGTGATTATGGCTAGATTGTAATATTATAAGATGTTATGAAATTTAAGCGTACCTTTAGGTACTCTTTTAAAAACCATTAACCAGTTAGAATTCTAATAGCGGCGATGGGCTTGCAACCTATCACATGTGGGATGCTAACTACTGCAAAATGTGGGTATCATATTTGGACGTACCTCTGACTATCCCCCTTAGACATTCTCTAAGGATCTTAACTTTGTACTAAAAGATTTGATAAAAGACTGCCGTGCCTGGGGATAAAAGACAAGAAGTTTTTCGATTTTATTTATAAAAATTAAATTATAAGTAGGTACCTACTATTCTATTCCATACTAAGACTATTCCAAAGATTATTGCCAAACTTCGTAACCCTAAAAGAACCTACATATATCTTTTCGTATATGATCCTCCTAACCTCGTGCGCGTCGCATCATTGATTCACCGGGAAGGCCCGTTACCAACACTATCGTCTTGATAAATCTTTGACCAGGGCCGGATTTAGGGGAGGGCAAACGGGGCGATGGCCCCGGGGCCTCCACAAACGAGGGGCCCCCACAATAGAGACTTCGGAAAAAAAATCTTACAAATCCCAACTAGTAAACACTAGTAAACATCTTCTTTTCCTTTGATATTTTTTTTTTGCTATTTTACCTTTTTTTTTTGCTATTTTACAGCCTACAGTACTTTGTACATACATGATTATTTGATTATATTAATCTTAAATAACCGAAATCCAAAAACACCAAAGAGAGTAACTCTTTTTGTACAAGATAATCTACTTGGTTTCACATAAAATTATTTATTGAAAAAGTCGACTGAAACAAAATTTACTTTATTGGAAAATAATTTGGCGCGAGGGGGCCTCCACTCCTTTGTTGCCCCGGGGCCTCTGGACCTCTAAATCCGGCCCTGTCTTTGACCTATAACCTGCTTACAAGAACACTAGGTTAAACCATTTTATCATGCCAACAATTTGGTTTGTAATCTTATTTATATCACCTACCCGAAATCAGAGTTTTGTTATCTTTTCTATATTGTTGGGCCGTTTTTGTATGGAGTCTCGTACTCACGAGTCTCCATACAAAAACCGATCCTGAGAACTCTCTCAGGACGCCCGATAGAGGCGCTATCTCCATACAAAAAAGGCCTGACGATACAGAAAAACAAAAACTAAACTGAGACTTGGGGTACAGTAACCAAAATTGAGTTAAGAGGTGGCAACCGTCAAATTACTTCTCGCTACATTTCAAGATATAGATATTTTTTCGTTCATCAATCAATTTAGAACCGAAAGAAATCTAAAAGAAAATCACAACGATCATCTTATAATGACTATCGGTCGGTTTCTGAAAGCTCGATCAAAACTAATCTGATGTCAAGTCACTCGCCATTTCAGCTATTACATTGAATTAGATAGAGATAGCAAGTGATATGACATGCGATTAGTTTTTATCGGGCTTCTAGAAACCGGCCGTATATCTCGCAATAGATTCTTCAGGACGACAGGTGGGATTCACAAGAATCACAAAAATGTATACCTAGTACCAGCAGTGGATCTCGGGCTGATAATGATAGGTGGGTATAATGTCGATTGCGTATATTATTATTTATAGTTTTTTATAGTATTTATTTTATTGCCTATATTTTTTTTATAGTATTTATTTATAATGCAAATATTAATTTCTTATCAAATTGTGCAGAAATCGTTGAACTGATTTTTATTATCTCCGATGACTAATGGAATAGCAAATTGCAGCGATATTTATTTACTTCATGCGTGAAGGGAAAATAACAAACTTGAAATAAACCTAACTTTGTTGTGCTGAACAACATATACCTATGCAATTTTAAGGATAATGGCTAGGATTCTTTGTTATTGAAAATATTAATTAATTTATACTTTATTGCACAGAAACATACAATTTGAGTACACACGGACACAGATCAAGCTACATAATCCCAAAGAAAAATGAGTCTTACTATAAGGACATAAAAGTTAGCTTGATGCGTATACGTGTGTACAATAGGAGGGCTTAATATATGCCTTCAGCCACCTACAGCAGTACAGCACCACACCGCAAAACCACAGATTAGATAACTAATATTTTGTTTATAAAAAATATTACACGAAGAGTTGAAGTATGGATGTGGATGGTATAAGAAGGAGAGGCAGGATTAAAGAAAACATTTATGGAATGTGTTTTAGATGACATGAGTAAGAAAGGAGTGAGCACCGAGATGACGAATGATAGCGTGAGATCTGGGGCCTTATGCTCACTTCGAGCGAGATTATCTCACGGTGGAGATGACGTCATATCTCGTTCGATAACTATTTATCCCCATTCTCACCATCTAACTCCCCAATTTTCTCATTCAAAGTTCATGCGAGACGCAACGTCAACTAGTTATCTCCCCCCCCCCACAAATATTTATTTTATTCTATTTTTTTGTATTTTTTTTATACGGTACGGAACCCTAAAAAGAGGCGATAAAGAAAGATGCTTCTGGCCGCATTATGCCAGGCTACTTCAAGCCATAAAAGTTCTTTACGACTACCGTTATACCAATGCACTGCACATATGTATATATTCAGTGGTTTCTGTGGTGACAAAGAATTGACGTATATTCTTTGTCTCATTCTAAATACTCATCGATTTGCCTTTCTTCCACATACAAGTAAACTATAGAAGAAAGTCGTGCGAGTAGCTGCGTACCTAACCCTACACGGTGGGATAAGAACGCTTAATTTATTTTTTAAACATTTTATTACTTTAACAAACTTTTTGGTAGCTAAAAACCTGCTTGGATCAAAATTATATTTTTGCTGAACCTTCGTAACGTTCCGCAACTTTGTTTGTTTTGTTGTATTTTCAGTTGTTTTTTAAATTAAAAAATGTAGAACTAAGCGAGCGACGATAAGCGATTGTGAGCGTCACTTAGTGGGTTATCACATAACTGTGTTTTTTTGGGGTTATCTTTAACTAGGTAGATTGATCATCATCGTTAGGACGATTATTTTGTTCTCATAGTACTCTAGAGCACTGGTGGTCTAGTGGTAGCAGCCCCGCCTTCCGAACCAACGGTCGTGGGTTTGAAACCAGTCGTGCACCAATGAGTTTTTCTGTTCAAAAATGTATGTGCACAATGCCAGTACTCTCAAAAGGTGAAGGAAAACATCGTGAGGAAACCGGTATGTCGTAGAACCTAAAAAAAAAGTTCTATAACATGTGTCAAGTGCTCGAAAGGAGCCTCTTGATGCGCACTTAAAATCCTTTCACTGTTTCGAAGGAAACTAGTGACACGACAAGAGAGAGATAGAGAGACTCATGTATAGTAATGCTCAGTTTGGGGCTAGATGGCGCTGTGTGAATGTCCACCAATATTTACGACCGCGAGCTGTCTTGTACACTCGTATACCTACAAACCCCGTTACTGAGGTATAGGTACAACCGTTACAAAGCCCGATTGACAAAATCGTGCGTGACCCATGATTGTTTCATAATTATGACCATTTCTTTACGAGATAGGTACGAGCAAAACACACAAAGATAGGTAGGATTCCCCGATCACACATGTATAAGATGTTTACATCAGTTTATGTACCTAGTAAGTACCTATATAAGTTGAATTCCCGACTCAATACATCATTCGCGATAAAGACTTGGAACAGTTAACTTGCAAAATAAATATGAATAAGTTTTTGGTGCTTTTCGCCGTGGCAGCGGTCTTCTGCCTGACTGAAGGGAAGAGATTTGACAGATGTGGTCTGGTGAAGGAACTGAGGAGACAAGGCTTTCCTGAGGATAAGATGAGCGACTGTAAGTACCTACTCAACATTACTTTTATTCGTGCCAAAATTTATTTACTTTATAAGCATTTTATATTTTATTTTATTCTAATAGAAAACCTACAGCAGTGATGATAAACTTAGTTTAAAATTACCTATTTAAATATAGTTATATGAAATATGCTATTAAAAAAAAACATCATCATTCAGCCTGAAAAATAAGCTTCTTTAGGTACATACCTACGTTTGCTTACATACCAATGGGTTGTACATATTATTTCTTAAAGTTTACTTGGAACAAAAAATCACTGTTGGTGAAATAAAAATAAATATACCTACCTACTTTGCTTTAGTATACATTTTTTATACCACTTGCTAATGGAACAAGCAGATGCCTCCCTGATGTTAAGTGGTAACCATCACCTATAACAAAGCATTGCCTAACAAGTCACGCACGATAGGAACGTGCTTTACGATGCACTGCTCTGCGTCCATTAACTTGAGGCACACAGATGTTAAGCTTTATGTGCCTGTAATTTAACCGGCAACCACACCCTTCAAATCGAAACAGCGTTGCTGCTTGTCGGCAGAAATAGGCTTGTATCTACATAGATACTCTAGGTAGCTAGGTATTATTTTGTTTTTATACCCTATCTCCCTCCTACTTATGAGGTGGTAAGTTCATAATTCATTTAATTTTCATATAAACCACCAATATAATTAACTTTTTTGCCAATCTATATCTCAGAGCAACCGTGCGCGACTTTGCTCTAAGATCTTTTTTTTTTTTATATTGGTGGACTATCCACACAGCACTAAGTATCTAGCACCAAACTAAGCCAAAGCTTGTAATAAAGAAACCAGATAGCTGATGTAATATACTTTTTTTTTGTAAATACATACTTATAATATTATACATATAACACCCAGACAGAGAACAAACATCTATGTTCATCACACAAATGTTTGTCCTCGGTGGGAATCGAACCCACGGCCTGCGGCGCAGAAGGCATAGCTACTACCACAACTGAACTGTGAAGGCTTTGGCTGAAGGCGTTTTGGGGTTCCGTAACCAAAGAGTAAAACGGGACCCTATTACTAAGACTCCGCTGTCCGTCCGTCTGTCTGTCTGTCTGTCTGTCCGTCTGTCACCAGGCTGTATCTCATGAACCGTGATAATTAGACAGTTGAAATTTTCACAGATGATGTATTTCTGTTGCCGCTATAACAACAAATACTAAAAAACAGAATAAAACAAATATTTAAGGGGGCTCCCATACAACAAACTTGATTTTTTTGCCGTTTTTGTAGATAACCTACACCTTTTTTGCACGGAAACCTTCGTGCGTGAGTCCGACTCGCACTTGGCCGGTTTTATTTCTTAATGTTATTCAATTTGCTTTCTCAGGGGTATGTCTAGTGGAACACGAGAGTGCCCGCTACACTGACAAGATCAACAGCAACCGCAACAAGTCCAAGGACTACGGCCTCTTCCAAATCAACGACAAGTACTGGTGCTCCAACACTGGCACTCCTGGCAAGGACTGCAATGTTACTTGTTCTGGTAATTACCTTTTTAATAATATAAATTCACCTTTTTTAATACCTCTTGCTGATCTATTTCTACTAGTCATAAAAAAAAAAAATTGTGGATTTGCCACACAGCACTTTAGTAGTTTGGGATTTTGGTCCCAAACTAAGCCAAAGCGTAATATGGGAACCAGATAGCTGATTTAATGCATTAATATTTACGAAAAAAAAAACTTATAATATATGATAACACCCAGACAGAGAACACCATCATCAACATCTATGTGCATCATACAAATCTTTGTTCTCGGTGGGAATCGAACCCACGGCCTACGGCACAGAAGGCAGAGCTACTACCAACTGAGCTGTGAAGTCATGTCACTAATTTCTTTCAAAACAGTGTATTGAAAGGATTTTAAGTAGGACGCTTTTTAGGTTCTAAATGCTGATGGCATAAGCAGATGGCCCACCTGATGTTAAGCCACCATTACCTATAACAAAGTAGAGTTTCCTAGAACAAGAGCCGCTTTAAAATGATGAGGAGTAAAATAGAGCTTATTTTACACTTTGTTGTGCTGAAAATCAAAATTCTTACTTAAATACTACTACTACAAAATACTTAAATACTATACCTACTAACCGCTAAAAATATATTGTTATAGAGACCTATAACGATTGATATGTTCGAAGTTTTTTTTAATAATTCCTTTAAGACAGTCCATCTATATTAGTATAGCATCGCATACCTATTCTTCTGCCTTCAGAAGACATAATTATAACTTTTTCATTTACCGTTTTCTCTTCAGATCTCTTGACAGACGACATCACGAAAGCATCAAAGTGCGCTTTTAAAATCTTCAAAAGGCACGGGTTCAATGCTTGGTACGGCTGGAAGAACCATTGCCAGACTCCTGCCTCCCTGCCAGACATCAGCTCATGCTAGACCGAACCTAAGAAATCTTATTCATTCCGGAGTGAAACCGCATATACGGAAAACGTCGGACCGGAAAGTACTCACTCGGAAAATGCTCCAACCATAAAACAATAGAGCATTATGATATTACTAGCGGCCTGTCCCAGCTTCGCATGGGTGGTCATAAATTTTTTGAACATGTTAGGATAAACTTAGACCGTGGGTTCAAGCCTCGCGTCTACTTATTTCATACATTTGCACGCCAGAGAGTGAAATCGCACCCCGAGCGCGACCCGTGGACCCGTTAACGTTTTTAATTTCGTCATATCTTTTGAATGGAATGTCCGATTTGAAAAATTTAAGAAGTAATCTATAGGTATTGAAACCGTCTTAATTATGAAAAGATTTATTTGGATAAGGATTAATACTAAGGTACAAATAAAGACCCTTTTCTAGCGGCGGCATTTCAATTAATTTTTTATAATAAAAGAACACTTATTGTGACATAACTATAATAGTTAGACATATGCTGTCGCGACATTTTTTGTAGATGATGACGTGTTCTACAAAATCGTAGTACATTATTTTGTTCTATCATCAATAGTTTTCGCAGCGCACGCGATGTAAGGTTTTTGGTTTCCACCTTGGGTTACATTATTGGAGTTTTAGTAAGGATCCCTGATTTTTTTGAAAATATAATATAGCCTATGTTACTCAGGGATAATGTAGCATTCTAATGGTGAAAGAATTTTTGAAATCGGACCAGTAGTTTTTGAGCCTAATCGTTACATACAAAAATACAAAAATACAAAGCTTTCCTCTTTATAATATTAGTGTAGATAAGAGATCTATGTCACTAGGTATTAATCTAAATAAATGTATTATTATCTATGCTAGATGCTTCATTCAATGCAATATTCTACCTACCTATAGCTTAAATACTTAGCTAGGCATGTCTCTAAATAGGTATTCTTTGGTATAAACAAGACGTGTAGAGAAAACTAAAACGTTAAACTTTGTAAAAAAGAATGCGTGCTGAATATTAACTTTGAACCCGGTTTCATGAGACGGGAAATCGAATTAGCATCATTTCAGATTAGAACATCCACTGCTGAGCATAAAAGTCTCTATACATTTTACATATTTTAATAAATCTTTTATTATGAGCCCCAATGCGAATAAAAAACCACGGGTTTTTCTCTGGATTTCCGGTAATATCGTTCTATCTGAACCAAAAGTATGGGGAAGGCCTATGTCCAGCAGTGAACTGCTTCAGGGTCAAGATGATGATGATTAAAGCCGCAAATTTGAAATCAGCGGGGCAATAGGTAATTGTTTTGCTGATTTCAAAGTTGCGGCTTACCGCTGAGATCAAATATTATCTGTAAAATGAGTCGTTGCTTGTTGAATATAGGCTTCTAGGTTTTGGTCGCGTGGAACTGGCACCTAGATTCAACTAGTTTTAAGATGTTTCAAAGTAATACTTGTGATTTTATTGAATAAATACCTTTTGACTTTGAATAAACAAATCTGTCCTATATATATATATATATATAGCAATAACAGACAGCAATAATAACGATAGCGGTCAGATTTGTTTATTTGGTCGGTATATATATATACAAGGTGTTCCATAAGTTGTGTATATAAACTTCAGGGGGCTAAAGTACCCATCAATATGAACAACTTTTTCTAAGGAACCAACACTGTGAACGCGAAAAAAAAAACAGCTGTTTCATACAAAAGTTCAATACCTACCAGGCTAAAATGTATGAAACAGCTGTTTTTTTTTTCGCGTTCACAGTGTTGGTTCCTTAGAAAAAGTTGTTCATATTGATGGGTACTTTAGCCCCCTGAAGTTTATATACACAACTTATGGAACACCTTGTATATATATATATATATAGCACATTCAACAATCACCGAATCATATTTTTAATGCTACTATTACTATTGCTATCATTACTTCTTAGGTAAACACCGTTGGACTAGCCAACAATGTTTTTTTTAAAAAGACTAAATCGCCTGTTATTTTGCAATAGCAAAACAGTTCGCGTGCTATTGGGCAAAGGTGTCAACTCACCACATAGCAATTAGCATCACGTCCCCCGCGATCCCATGAAAAATGCCGGTTTTCGCGCGTGCGCGGTGCCCGTCCCATCGACTTGTGTGTTTTATGCTTGTGTGCGAGCGGCCCCGGCTGGCAATGTTGCCAAATACGTATTTTTCCATAATTTCAGGAAACATATAATTTTTTGAAAAAATGCGATTTAAGTCAATCATCAGTATTATAAGTTTAAGATCTACTTAACCTTATTAATATTCCCTGACACGTTTCACGCTCTATAAAAAAATCTTGTCACTGTTGATTGTGACACTTTTCATCGCAATAAAAAGAGATAGCGACAGCCTTAGCAGCCATTAAAACTAGTGGAGCGCTCAGCGACCAGTATGAATCAGGGTCTCGGTATACAGTTATAGATTATCTGTCACCTGCTTATGTAGTTGGTAATTTTTCTTTGGCCCCACACACAGGTCTAAATCTCTAGGTAGTTCGAGAACCAATTTCTCCGTGGATTTTAGTGGTCCCGCCTGGCCACACTAGCAAAGTCCCTCAGTTCACGCGATCGCGTGGTAATGCGCGCATCGGCGCTCGATGGGCGCCGCGGGATGGGCGCGCGGCCAGGCGCGAGTCGCTGACGACTCAGACTTCCAGACCCTGAAGGACCTGCTCGCTGGCGACGGCGGCTGGACCCTGGAGTACGAGAAGGACGGCGTCAAAGTGTGGGCAGAGGACGCTGCGCATGGCGCGCTGCGAACGGTCAAGGTCTGTTTTTGTTTTAGTTTTTTAGGGAGCGTGTTTTGTTAAATCTAATAAGCCACGAGTCAACATGGGGATCAATTCAATTGTATTGGAAATTCAACATACAATAAAAAAAAAACATAAATATACTATATCAGTACTTAGCTTATCGATTTGTTTTCATATTTTGTCACATTACATTATTGTCTTATTACTTAACAATTTTTAGCTGTTATCTTTTTTTTTTCAATTCAGGCTTTTATTGATAAACCTACGCTAATTTGAATGGAGAATGTGTGATTCCGTTGAAGATATAACGTACGAGGTAACTTAGCGTAGCTTTTAATTTTAATTTAACTCAAATAGTAATTTAAATTTCAGACAACTACTAATTCAACAATTCTGATCCATATCTTACAATACTAGCATAAATATAATAATAATAATAACGCACAATACACCTCATTGCGGGACGTCCATGCAGATCTCATTCCCCCACCACGAATTAGAATAATAATAATATTACACCACACAAAGAAATAGACTCACTTAAAAAGGTACTTTCTTCACAAGCGTTGCTTCCTTCGGTAAACTTTTGCTGTCCAAAGTCTGTAGAGTGTAATACATACTAATGCTCTAGGTAAGCATTAGGATGTATTACACTCTCCAGACTTTAGGTACTTACACTCAGAATAGGTATGACTGGAAGTTGGTCTCATTTTTAGATTAAAGTCACTTCAAACATAACGACGCGTTTATGTGTTTGGTCAATATGAGAATTCTGAATTATTGGTCATTATGCGTCAGAACCGATCACGGGTGGAATTCTAATATGCGAGTAAATCAAATGTTATTGGCAGACAAAACGGTGTACCCTCTTTCATACTCTTTTATTGCTGTTTTTTTATTGACCGATTTATTTGTGTCATGGCGCCTGCAAGCGTTCTAAAATATCGGTATATAATTAAACCCACCAATCATGGTAAATTATCGTTTTTAATAAAAAAACGAAGTAAATTTATATCAGGATTTAGTTGAATAACCTTTAAAATACGAGCGTTTTCCTTAAAATGGATCATCTTATACACTTTTCGCTTTAATGTATCCGTCTACGAGTAGGTTATACCATGAATAATTTATTTAAATAAAGTGCTACGGCGTAGTCTTCAAGCTACGAACTCTGTAGATGTGCGCGGCAAGGCTCATTCAGACCGATTCAACAGTTTGATTTAGGCTCCCTTAGACATTCTTAACATTTAACATCTAACATCAGGTGTTTTGGTTATCACTCAACATTAGGTGGGCCATCTGCTTGTTCCATCAGCAAGTTGAAAAAAAAACATGAATCCTACTATCCTTTGTAAAAAACCTACAAAGATATCTGAAAGCAAAGGATGTCTACCGTGCTGCCGTTTTCTGTCGTGGCCCTATTTTTATAAGACAGTTTCGTAAAAAAATAATTTCTGTTAAGAGGCTCGCATATTTCACCGATTTTTCAAAATATTTGGAATGCGCGTAAAGTTGTTTGACGGCTATCTGCATCTTAATAGAAGTGTGTTCGCGTACGTAATCCAATAATTTTTTAACACACATGCGTACAAGTGATAATACACCCGACATACATAAGATATCTATATAAGAGAGTTTATTGCATGAAACCTAAAAAGAAACGCGTAAACCGTAAAATAATTACCAGTAGCACTCTCATCACCGTCTAGCTAATATCATTACTAGATCTCTTTTCGTCATTACCATCATCAAAATAAATTTAATAGATCCATAACTCCGCCAATTCGGTGTCTAATATTATAATATTTACATAATATTGTTTATTTTTCATGTAGTTTTTCATAGGCATAACAAAAAGTAATAAAAAAATCTCGTAATTTCGTCAAAATTGCACGAAATCTGAGAAGTACCTTGAACTAATCTCCCAGTGGGCCTGGATTGCTTAGCAACACGCCTATTCAATTACCAAAAGCCGAACCTAAACAAACTGTTGACTGAGGAGATTACTCACTGCTGTTTGTATAACTTTCTTTACTCCTTTTTCCGAATGTTGACTATCGTATATCTTAGTATGGCAAAAACAACTGACGTCATCCAATTAGTACTTAGAAGTAGAGCTCTTTGTGAAAGGATTCGTCGGGGGAAGTTTTTTAAAATTATTACTTGTCTATGGAACAAGCAGATGGCCCTGTTGTTAAGTGGTAACCATCACCTATAACAAAGCATTGCCTCGTAAGTCACGCACGATAGGAACAACGTGCCCTACGATGCACTGCCATGCTTACAGCAACTTGAGGCATACAGATGTTAAGCCTCATGTGCCTGTAATTTCATAGGAAACCACACTCTTCCAACTAAAACACAGCAACGCTACTTGGTGGCAGAAAAAGGCGTGGTAGTACTACTTACGAGCCCTTCACAAAGAGCTCTACTACTCTTAATACAAACTATTCTTGTTGCAAAGCAGTGATGCTCGCTCATGTGTTCCGATTTGAAGGATATGGAATGCAAATGCAATTAAAGGCACATGCGACTAACCCTCATATTGGACGCTGAGCGCTCCATTAGCTTATCAGACCGATAAGTCTGATGCTGTCTCTTTTCGTCGGCATGAAAGTGACAGTGATAAGTATACTCTACAGAGCCGCTATAAAATGACAGCGAATATGAATAAGGACCTAAGTGCCTATTCCACCATCTTTAAGCTACGCAATTCGTCAGATAAAATTACTTCCGTCTCTACTTTAGACTTTAAAAAAACAATGACGGGTATATTTTACTTGGCGGATAACGTTACTTAGAGATTGTGAAATTTACGTCTCAGCGTGATCATACAAAAGAACGATAGGAGCCAAGCCGTAAGTTTGTTGCCTGTTCTTCTAGGCTTGGTTGCGTAGAAATGGCACCTAGATTCACCTAGGTTGAAGACGTCTCAAAGTGATCCTTGTGATCAAATTGAATAAATACCTTTTGACTTTGATGGTTACAATGCAATGCTACATAGCGCGTGTCCTCGGTAGACGTGCTCTGCTTTCAGAGCACGTCATAACTATATGCAATTATTATAGACAGAGGTGACTGCTCAATAATAACAGGCTTGCTTGTTCCATCACTATTTTAAATAAAACCGATTTATTGGACAATAAGTCCTCTTGATATAAATTTTTTCTTCGTATTTCTGCAGAAGCTGAACTTCTTTGCTCTTGTATCTTGGTTCTGGCATTTGGAAATAAAAATCCATAATACCAGTAATTTATCCCATAAAAAGTAGCTGAACATGTATCCAATATTATTATAAGGATTTATTCAATAAAGGTCACAGAAGTGCTACGCAAGTGCTACGTGGGTGCTACGCCCGTACAATTTGACATACCTTTCAAGAGCAAATTATGCCAAGTGCGTGTCCTGTGTACACATACTCTGTTAAACCAGAACTTAAAAACTCAATTGTTATTTATTCACAACTACCTTTCACCCGCAGCTTCGCTCGCGTTTCGCCTGGATTAAAAATAGCCAGTATTTCATCCAAATCTGTTCAGCCGTTACGTCATGATAGACATCCCAGAAAGCATCAACATTTGAGCCTTTGAGATTTTTAATTTGTTTTTAATAATAAAAAAATTGCTTGAAATCGAACCCATAACACACCGTGCAGCAGGCAAAGCAAACCTAGCTGTGAGGCTAGTCAACTAAGCTAGATAGGTATCATCGAATTAACAAGCATAGGTACTCCATCAGTTCATAGATACTTTAGTAAGTATTTAACCTCAATAAAGATAAACTACATTTTCCGACATCAAAGCGAACTGAAAACTACCTGAAAACAGTTTCAGACAGTTTCAGATTTGCCTTTGATGAGGAATCTTATCTGCTGAACTATTAATTATTCTATGTTTCGCTGCTCTACTTTCCTGTGTTCAGTCTTGAGGTAGCTCTGGCTCATTCAAAGTCAAAGTTAAAGTCAAAAGGTATTTATTCAATAAAATCACAAGGCACACTTAAAGCTAGGTGACTCTAGGTGCCAGTTCCACGCGATCAAAGCCTACAAGAACATATTGAAAGTATTACACGGGTATTTATCACGTTTACCTTTGTTATTTTCCCGACGTTTCGGCTATGTTGCAATAGCCGTGGTCTAACAAGAACAGGCAACAAACGTACGGCTTGGTTCCTCCATTTTATTTATGAAACTTTGAAATACTCTACAACCTCTTCGGATGTTTGGAAAAAAAAACTTTTAGTGTGTGGCTCAGCTGGTGACCTGCTAAGGCTTAAGAGGTGTTGGTTCGACTTTTGCATTGCGGTGGGGCCAAAAAAATAAATGACCAATTTTGCACAGCACCATTTTATTTTCAAACTTGGTAACGGAGTACTTTGTTTTTATTTTTTTTATTATGCCAGTCTAACTAAATGCATAATAATAATAATATTTGCATGATCCGTAACAGGCAGGTAAGACACCCTTGAATATGGCTTAAGGGTAGTCAGAGGTCCAAACACATTAAGCCCTGACCCACATTGCAATATTTCGTACTAGAATACTAAACTGGTTTCTATGCTATGTTTTCCTTCATTGCATGTGAACGATGCAGAAAAACCAGTAAGGTGAAAGGATAAAGCGCCTTATCTTTAATCTTTATAAACGTAATAAGATTTTGTTATGTGTTAGTCGCTTCGTTCATAAGACTTTGCATATCAGCTACCCAATAAAAAAAGGGTAGCTGAGTAGCATTTGTCAAAAAATGGGAAGCTTTTGTGCGTGGCTCAACGAATTTCTCGGTGTTTTCATTTTGTATATTAAATATACAAAACAGTTTCGCTGTGGAATATACGAAAAAGACAAGTAGTAAAAGAAATAAAGTGGATAAATTAGGAAAGTACATTAGAAAAAAGCTTGTAATATGGGAACCAGATAGCTGATATAATACTTATAAATATTATTTGGTAAATATATACTCATAATACACAATAACACCCAGACAGAGAACAAACACCTTCATCACACTAATGTTTGTTCTGTGTAGGGATCGAACCCACGGCCTAACGCAGAAGGCAAAGCTACTAACTGAACTATAACGCCTGTCAAAATATTTGACATTTACACATAACACAGAACTACATATAAACAAAATATTATAGTAAGGGTTGGAGCAGATATTTTTTTACCAAGATTCACCCAAATTGCTTTAATAGGTTGACATTTAGCAAAAATGGAGATATATAATTCTTATAATTTCTTGCCCCCAAAAAAAGGAACCTTTTAAGGTTTCTAATCGATAAACATGTCTGATTTACTAAATTACTTAATTCTGTCTTAAAAACTTCTTTTAGAGAATGTTACAAAACAAACCTGTAGCTTTACT
This sequence comes from Chloroclysta siterata, assembly GCA_932294275.1. Classification (NCBI taxonomy): domain Eukaryota; kingdom Metazoa; phylum Arthropoda; class Insecta; order Lepidoptera; family Geometridae; genus Chloroclysta; species Chloroclysta siterata. Next base: position 2,702,894 of record OW028604.1, on the reverse strand, counting down.
AGGAATGATGTGAAAACCTCAAGCAAGCAATAAACAAGAATAACACAAGAAAATGTCCTTAGCTCGGCACTGAGCAATTGATTTCTGCCCTCGCCTCTGTAATTGAAAATCTCCTTTCTCCCTCGACATTTGAACTATTACCGGTCGGCACGTTGATGGGATAGAGATGATCCATTCCATGAATGAAACAAAAGCCGGAAAATTCTCCTTTATTAAATATAACTATGATAAATATATATAAATACGATCATACCACTTTAACCTTACGAGGCACAGAGCAGGACTAATTAACATATTTTGTTTATACAAGGTGTTCCATAAGTTGTGTATATAAACTACAGGGGGCTAAAGTACCCATCAATATGAACAACTTTTTCTATGGAACCAACACTGTGAACGCGAAAAAAAAACAGCTGTTTCATACAAAAGTTCAATACCTACCAGGCTAAAATGTATAAGTTTATATACACAACTTATGGAATACCTTGTATATGCAACTTCTTTTTTTTATCTTGATTTATACACCTAGTTATCTTCTCTGTTCTGTGTCCGTTCTAATGTGTGTTAAATAAACGAATTTCATTTCATTTTTATTTTACAAAAAACTGTTAAAGCCATTCTAAGGATCGGTTCTAGCACAAGAATTTTTTTGGAAGCTAGGTACGTGTTACCCGAGAAGGTAAGCGACTGGATGAAGTTTTCATAAAAATGTGACCAAATTGCTCCCTGTCTCAGCATAATACTGCATCAAACCTAGATATGATGCAGTGCAGGTTTTCAGACGGAGTTGATACAAAATAGTAGTAGTAGTTTATGTAGTATTTCTCGTGAAAGATCTATGAAGAGCAGGATTGCTACAACTCTAGCCCGGGATAAAAGGTTGAATTATTGCCCCCATACCCCCGGGATGGTGACCACGGGAGTGTGTTACTTCGATAGACTTTTAATATATTGCTTGAGTTAAGGCGTAGCGAAGCGAAGTTACACTTTTAATAGGGGTTGGAAAAGGTTCAACTGGTGTGTGTCGAGTATTTGTTGCGGATTTTCTGATTGGAATCATTATTGGCATTTCAAATACTGGTCCCATCCTAACCTTCAGATACAAAGATTTTAGGGTGCATTATAAACTTAAATAAACAAGTAAAATATAAAATAAAATGGATAAATATATATTTGAATATATCAAAAGATACGGCCGATGGTGACGCTCATTTTAGTTTTTTTGTAACAACAGTAACATAAAATTAAATAGTTCATAAAGGTAGGTGCCTAAAAGATTATTTAAAGACTTATGTAATCATACGTTACGTATGGACCGCGAAAAATAACGGCTAAATAAATTCATAGCATAAATTCATAATACAAGCAAGTACGTCGGTTATACCTAATATACGTAGAAATTAAATTAAACCTCGATCCACCTCCTGTCTATTATAATAGCCTAATATTATGATATATTTTATACATAATATGATTCTGTGTAGCTATTTCGTAACACTTTTTGTTCTTGACATAAATCTGTTGAGTATTTTGTGAAGGGAGCTATCACGATTAACATAATCAGGGCTAGTGAGCTGGTTCTCATTTGATGATAATACACTAGCCAATCTGCAAATTAAACAAAAACAACAGTTAAAACCATTGGTAGTTCAACTCATTAGAAAACTAATTAGAATTCAGATCACAGTTTTAGTATTCTCAACTTGCATTTCTAGCAAGTTGAGAATACTTTTTGTTACTAAACGACTAGACACTTAGTAGATTGGCTCACGGCGACTGACAATCTGCAATTATGTGTTTCTGACGATTTTCACATAACTTTATGCATTGTAGTGCTATTCCGTAATTTATTCGGTAAACAACATTCACCCAAGTGATCGCGTAATCTGCGTGCGTGAGTTTTCAATTTGGCATTCTGTAATACATTCAACCATCAATTATATAGTGCACCCTAACCAACCATCTTATTCTAGGCTCCTCTCCATCCTAAGGTTGTCTGGAAGAGATCGCTTTTTAGCGATAAGACCGCCCATTGTACATTTTGTTTTTATTTAATTGTTATAATTTGTCCTATTTTGTTAGTTTGTAAGGTTCGCAATAAAGAATGTTCATTCATTCATTCACCTGCGTGAGAGTTTAGGCGATTGGAAATGTCAACGTGAGTTAGGCGAAGCTCGTGATCGCCGTGAATCCACTAGGTGAAACGCCTCGGGATTTTGTTATTTAGAGATTCGCAAACTAAACAAGCAACTGTCAACTTGTTACTAAGAAAATTGTCAAATACAATCTCTCTAACTAAAGCTTGAACGTTGTGTGCGCAACGTCTTACAATTTCAGTGACATAGTCTTAGCACAGTGTAAAAGCGCCCTAGCTTAGTTGAACATGAAAGTATTTGTGGGACTGTTCTAGCATCCTTCTTCCCTCATGAATAATGAACAGTAAAGGTCTATGCCTAAACGGGAGACCGAAACAAAAGAGACAAGCTAAGTTCTCCATTTAGCCAGGTCTAAGGCACAAAAATTTTGTCCCGTAAAAAAATACATAGGTAAATAGCTAGGTACCTACCTATTAACAGATTGACTGACAATAAACCCACACAAGATATGAAATCTGAATGGTAGCTTCCGATTGTAGTGTAGGGTAGGTACAATAAGAAAACAATTCCCGAAATCAAACCTCAAAAAGTGGAGGGATTACAGGGTAGTGGGGTAGCAATGGAGAATTGAAGTTTTTATTAAAACAGCATGATACAGACGAAGTCACGTGCAGTTACTAGACTACTAGAACAGATGTAAAAGCTTTTTATGAATCAGATATACAAACTCTCAAAACATTGTTGTGAAACGATGCTCATTTTGTGAGTTTTTATAACCACATTACAGAGGTTTATGTTGGAATTAGAAACGGTAAAATTTTACGGGAGAGCCTAAATGTGTTCGCTTTAAAATTTGCGAAATTACAAATGAAAATGTCGTTTCGGCCGAAATAAAGCTTAGTGACATTTTATCGAGTAAAACGCTTATTGTACCTACAGACGAAGTCAAAAGGTATTTATTCAATTGAATCACAACGGTCACTTTGAAATGTCTTAAAGCTAATAGAATCTCGTAAATCATTTGCGTTCTTCGTAAAGCGTTCACGTTGCATAAATTCGGATGAAAGCTCGTGAGTTCCATTGTACGAGGCATGATTTAAGAATTGGCGATGTTACAGCGGCGAACCTATTGTAGTGATAAGATAAGCACAACTTCGCTAAGGACTCAACAAGACCGATAATATCTTAAAATAGCTTTTACATCTGTCATGTTCGGTAAGTAGGTTCTTATTACCTCCAAATGGGGCTTGTAGGTGACTAATTAGCGCTCTAGGGTAATAATGTAGCTAGAAAAGCTCTAGGGCGGTAAGTAATTAAAAAAAAAACACTTCTTTCTTTCAAAAAGTTCGCGTACATCTAACCATCATACTGGCAATAGACATCATGCATTCAGCCCAATGACCAAAGAGGTCGCTTTGCTATTCAGCCTTGCCTTCGTGTGAGTATAATAGTCATCAATTTTAAATATCGAACGGCGAAGCTCAATTTCGATCTTGAAAAAAAAAATTAAAAGTTCTTTACTTGATTCTTTTTAATGAAAAAAGGCGGGAATAGAAAACTTTTACTTTAAATATTGTTTATTCTTGTAATGCCGGTTTTTTTCTACTTACCTCACAATCGAGATGTAAAGCAGAATAGTTAGCTCGGGTGTAAGCACCAATTGCACCCTCAAACTATAGGCGCCCTCGCTGCGCTCGTGCTCCTAAATATCTCGGCCTGCAATTGATGCCTTACAGCCCTTGGCTACTAATCTACTATTAAAAGCATTAATTTTATGACCTAGATAGTAAACCGTCTATGACAAACTATAAGCAATGTTTCGTATCGTAGTTTGAGTTACACTCCGGGGCTACTCGGTAATCGTGCCCACAGTTTTATTACTGCCTCGTATGCCAAGCAATGTAACTCAAAACGTCAGTTTCATGGTAGATTACCAGTTGAAGCTGTAAATAAAAGCATGACTACATAGAAAAATAGTGCACCAATGAGTTTTTTGTTTCAAAAATGTATGACACAGAGCCAATACTATCAAACGGAAAACGTGGAAAAAGAAACCGGCAAATTGTAGAACCAAACAAAGTTCTACAACATGTGTCAAGTGCTTGAAAGGAGCCTCTTTGAGGCGCACATAATAGCCTTTCACCACACTGATTCTAAATAACTAGGGACACGATAAGAAGAAGAACAAAAAAAATATTTAATTTTCCACCCGGGGGTTTTCGCACAGATCCTACTAATATTATAAACGCAAAAGTTTGTAAGTACCTATGGATGGATGGATATTTGTTACTCTTTCACGTCAAAACTACTGAATGGATTTTAATGAAACTTTACAATAATATAGCTTATACATCAGAATAACATAGGCTACAATTTATAAAGATATTATGTGACTAATCTTGCGCAGACGAAGTCGCGGGCACCAGCTTGTAAATTATAATTTTACATTAATATAGCTTATACATCAGAATAACACATAGGCTACAATTTATAAAGATATTGTGTGACTAATCCTGCGCAGACGAAGTCGCGGGCACCAGCTTGTAAATTATAATTTTTCGTATCACACGCACAACTCAGTATGCTACTCAGTATGCTATTAGTCATGAATTATATTTATTGCTCATTACATTTGTTTCAGCCGTGATCGTGACTTAGCCGTAAACATCCATAAATTTAAACTTTTGCATTCATAATATTAGTACGACTAAAATATTTCCTGAGTTTCTCTAAACAACAGAATCACGTGGAGTTACACCTAGTGGATCCACGATCATGAGCTTCGCTTCACTCACGCTGGCGTTTCCACCTGCCAAGCAGCGTTACTGTTCGGTTTGAAGAGTGTGGTTGCCGGTGTATTTACAGGCACATGAGGCTTAACATCTGTATGCTTCAAGTTGAGGACGCAGGGCAGTGCATCGTAGGGCACGTTCCTATCGTGCGAGACTTACTAGGCAATGCTTTGTAGGTGTTGGTTACCACTTAACATTAGGTGGGCCATCTGCTTGTTCCATCAGCTAGTTGTATAAAATAAAAATACGCGGGTGGCGTTAGTGATGGGTGAATGTATTACTGAATGCCAAATTGAAAACCCACTGCGGATTTTGCAGTCATTTGGGTCAATGTTGTTAACTGCTAATGTACCTATCGCTCGCACATTTCAACATTTTGAAAGGCTTCAAAAATAAAGTTCAGCAAAAATATAATTTTGATCCAAACAAGTTTTCTAACCAAAAAGTTTACATAAGAACGAAAACTGCTAAACAAACTTTTAGGATGTTTGGAATCTGATTTTATATCTTTCAAATGTTGAAATGTCAGCCTTAAAGGAATAAAAAAAACAATGAAACAGCTTCACGACTTTGATCTGCAGGCACGGTAGATATCCCCACAGATCTCTTAGTGTCAAGTACTAGCTCCAGATTCTTTGAGAACGTCTAAGGAGGATAGTCAGAGGTACGTCCAAACATTTCATTTGGCACATACCCACATCTTTCAAAAGTCGGTATTCCATACGTTCGCTGCCGTTAGAATACTAACTGGTTTCCTCACGATGTTTTCCTTCACCGCTTAAGAGCACTGGCATTTAACGTAATCGAACTGCTGGTATTTCCTTTGCAAACAGCCAGTGTAGTGTGTTAATTGAAGGTCGGGTTTGCGTTCGCTCCGGCCAGCCTCAAAGCAATCCCGAGACACTTTCCTGTGCGTGAGCAATCATTCAACCGATCTACAGATATGGATCCAGGCTCACAGGGGCCTTATGTTATGTATAATTGTATAAGTGTAGTGTATTTTGCATGTTGGACAACATCCTCTTTCTAGATATCTTGCGATAGGAGGACTAAATCACTTGTACACTATGTATTTAAAAAAATGCATTCATCAAGTATGGTGATAAGTTTTCTTTTTCAGTTATTTAATATTTAAAAAAATATGTTAGTGACAATCCTTTAAAATTACAAAGATATCAAACACAACTCAAATACAAAACTCAAAAACACAACTAAAAAATAATTTAGAATGAATAAAATAAAATTATTATTATTATCTAGACAAATTACTAATATACCTTTTTATATTTGTTTTAATTTTGTAAGGTACCGGTAAGATACCTTACAAAATAACAAGGTTGTAATAATTGTGCTACCATTTTTATTAGAGTTACTCGTAGAATATTTTTATTAGATTTACTCGAACGTACCTACTGTGTGTTTACCATCAGTGTTGGGGATAGCGTCTAGGCTTTGGCCAGATTTTGAATCTTGTTTTGGTCCAGACAGGAAACGATTTTGGACAATAGTCAAAAGACAAAAAACCTATAAGATGGATTGTCCTTTCCTAAAACCAAAATGTCTTTTTTTTTATACAACTAGCTGATGGAACAAGCAGATGGCCCACCTGATGTTAGGAGGTAACCATCACCTATACCTAACAATGCATTGCCTCGTAAGTCACGCACGATAGGAACGTGCCCTACGATGCACTGCCTTGCATCCATCAACTTGAGGCATACAGATGTTAAGCCTCATGTGCCTGTAATTACACCGGCAACCGCACTCTTCAAACCGAAACACAGCGTTGCTGCTTGGCGGCAGAAAAAGGCGTGGTGGTAGTACTTCTGCGGACGAGCCCTTCACAAAGAGCTCTAACTACTCTTAAATATTTGCTACAATATCTCATTGGTAATGACATCAATGCCCCCTTGATCATCCTAAATCCCTCCCTGTTGCTGTGTAGCGTTTCATCTTCCAAGCAATTGAGTTCGCACACGCAACGCTTATAATATCAATGGTTAAGGTAATGAAAAGCTTATATGCTGATGCTTATCATCACTTCAGTACCTGCTATATCCGCTATAGTACTACGCGCTCAGACATAATAAATTAGAAGTAATAACATCACTGAAATTTTCCTACCTCTTCTCTTGTCGTGTCACTAATTTCTTTCGAAATAGTGTGGTGAAAGGATTTGAAGTGCGCCTCAAGAGGCTCCTTTCGAGCACTTGACACACGGTGATGAGGTTTTCTCACGATGTTTTCCTTCACCGTTTGAGAGTACTGGCATTGTGCACATAAATTTTTAAACAGAAAAACTCATTGCTGTACGACCGGTTTTGAACCCACGACCTTAGGATCGGAAGGTGGGGCCGCTACCACTAGACCACCAGTGCTCTCATTTTCCTACCTAAAAATTTGTGGAATAGAATAATATGTAAGTGGTTTTTTTTTTATCACATGTTGATTAAAAAAAAAGTTCCTCTATATTTTTGCTGAACCATTATAATGAAATTCTCCAAAACTTTTTTCATAACGTCTTTAGAAAAAACACCTTCACCACTTTGATTCCCAAGCACGGTAGATATCCCCACAGCACAGATATCTTGCTCAAACTTAAAAATACAAAAAGTAATAAAAATAAATAAAAATGATTAATGTACGAAATAAAATGCGTGGAAACTTGTAACTATGGAGTTTATTAAAAATAGAAAAATACAGTCGGAGCACACAGCCGTTAGCATCAGCTAGGCAGACAGGAAGAGAGGCAAAATCATTGCCACAACACAGACAATAAATTAAATATCAGTGTTGCAAGCAATTAATCTCTGAAAATAATTACATGTACAATAATTACATTTCACCGCCCGTGGCAATGAAAGCCTCTTAATTAATATATTATTTATATTTTTGTAGTATAAAATAGTAGATTTATAGGATAGGAAGCCTAATTAATATTTCATTAAATAATATTATCTATTAATTAAATCTTATTTTGATTGGTAGGTACTCACTCGTGCCTATGCTCGTTCATAATTAATTTAGATTAGGTATAAACTAAAATAATAAATATTCTATGATATAGAAAGGATGAATGAGGATTAAATCAACAATGTTAGAGTTCCGTACCAAGGCTGGAAAACCCAAATATTTTTAGTATGAAAAAGGTTTTTTTTAATGAAAAGTACTGAACAAGCCCATGATAGCATGATGATAGAGTAGCCGCTCTACATCAAGTAGGTCATCTGCATGTTCAACCTCTGCCTATTGTATCATAAAATACAATTAATACAAGATACAGGCTTTTCGCCTAGCTTGGGCCTCGACGTTTAATCATAACTATCTATATTGACCACAATATTTTGCAGAGTAAACTTGAGTGTTACGGCATCAGAGGCAATGCACTACAATTAATAAAATCTTATCTGGAAAACCGAAAACAACTTACGCAAATATCAAAAGTTGATTTTAAATCTAAGCTTGAACAAGTTCATTTATCCGAGGAACGTATTATGAAGTATGGCGTTCCACAAGGGAGTGTCTTAGGCCCACTACTCTTTATAGCCTACATAAACGATTTGCCAAAAGCCACAGTACAACCTATGTCGTTATTTGCAGATGACAGCACTGTAACTATTAAATGTAATAATATTGACACATATAAACATGACATAAATTTTGCACTAACATCTATTATTGAATGGTTGGACAATAATAATTTGAAAATTAATCTAAATAAAACTAATATAATTCACTTTAGACAACGCGATACTGCTGCTTCCATAAATTTTGACATACAATACAATAATAATAAAATCGAAAACGTAAATAATACAAAATTTTTAGGAATTAATATTGATCAAAAATTAAACTGGAAGTCACATATAGAAAATCTATGTAAAAAAATTAACAGTCTTGCATATGTTTTATATAAACTATCCCCAGTGGTTAATGAGGAAGCTCTACTAACTGCTTACCACGGCCTGATTGCTTCTAATATCAGATACGGTATAATCTTTTGGGGCAACTCCACAGACATTGAGAAAGCCTTCAAACACCAAAAAAGATGTATTAGAGCTATGTTTCATCTTAAAGTAACAGATTCATGCAAACCTTACTTCAATAGGTACAACATATTAACCATTCCTTCGCTTTATATTTTTGAAACTGCCATGTATGTCAGACATAATCCTGATCTGTTTTGTCGGCTGTCTGATGTCGTTCATCGTAACAGACGAGACCAAAACAAAGTATGCGTCCGTAACTCTAAAACCACATTGATGCGCAAAAGTGTCTTTTGTATGACTCCATTAATCTTCAACAAACTTCCATTATCCTTAAGAGAACTTCCAACTTCAATGTTTCAGAGGAAGCTGAGAACTATTTTAGCTGATAAATGTTATTACACAATCAATGAATTTATGACAGATAACCATTTCGCAATTATTTCTTAATTTTTTCAACAATTATTTTTATTTTGTAATTTCCTTTGATTTGACATTTGATTTGACATTTTATAACCATTTTGACTACCATTGTTCCTTCATTAATTTCATAATAATCATTTGATATAATTTTGACAATTAATTTTTATATAATTATTATTGTTCCAATTTTATTTAATTTATTTTTATCTTTATTTGACCTAAATTGTTTATAAATTTTAATTTGCATGCCCTTACACGGTAGAATTACATTGGCTCTAAACAAACTTATAACATCTCATTACATGTAATTCTGCAAATAAATATACTTTGACTTTGACTTTGACTTTATACTAAGAAACCATTTATGTCCTAAAACTGTTTACTTGATTACCTGTGATTCTGTTTGGCAATAAATTATTCTTATAGTAGGGGAGGCCACGATGCTAAATGGTGATTTACTCTAGCGTCATAGAGACCTATTGGGTTGCAAAGCTTAAGGATTAGAATAAAAAAATGTTATATAAGAATATTATTCTCAATTGCATTATCTTATTTAGGTAGGTTTCGAGACCGTAAACAGTTGACACGCGAGTAATGAAATGAAAATGACAAACCCGAAGAACAGCGGTTTTAAATTATTTTATGTTACGGCCTGAATTTTGATGATTCAATTTTGATTGCGTGTTTCATTGTTGCGTGTTTTTGACAGCCTTCACAGCTCAGTTGGTAGTAGCTCTACCTTCTGCGCCGTAGGCCGTGGGTTCGATCCCCACAGAAAATATTTGTGTGATGAACATTGATGTTTGTTCTCTGTCTGGGTGTTATATAATATTATTTATAAGTAGGTATGTATTTACAAAAAAAAAGTATATAAATTATGTATTATATCAGCTTTCTTCCCATATTACAAGCTTTGGCTTGGTTTGGGGCTAGATAGTGCTGTGTGGACAGTCCACCAATGTTTATTTATATTTATTTTTTATAGTAGTCGTACGCGCTAAGCTTAGACGCAAAGGGGGTCGGTTTGATTTATACATTCAAATTCTAAATTCTTTATTTAATTATAATAAAATAACATTACATTACATAGATAGATTGATAACAAGGTTGTGCACAAGGATACATTATAAATGTAGTCGTAAATTAATAAAGTACAATGGGCAGCCTAATCGCTGAAAGCGATTTGTTCCAGCCAAAAAGAAAATACTTTTGTAAGAATTTCATTCAATGAAATAAAACAAATACGTCTGATGACTTTTTCTTACATTTCCCAGCCCATTTTCGATTAACAACGAATGATAGAACAGTTAAAAATATATATGAATTTGATTGTTAAAATATAATAAAGAAGTCTTTCTCTTCTCTTCTCATACAGTGACATTTGCCGAACATATCATAGCCCATTTTCTGTGATTTAGTAGCGAGATGCCTACTATCGGACTTGGAGACGCCTCGGAATGTCATGCTATGACAGCGTACCCTGGAATGCCTGCTAAATAATATTGAAGCCAGCGTTGATCATTCGCCGTAATAAATGCGGGTACAAACTGCTGCGGGCGACTGATATGAATCGTAACATGGACGGATATAAATGAATTATGTTCCCTTCTTTCAGGGTCTTAACTTATTTTTTTTTTAACTGGGTGGGAAACTGGCCTGTACCTCAGGGTCTTCATCTTATTTTTTTTACAACTAGCTGATGGAACAAGCAGATGGCCCACCTGTGGTGATGGTTATCACTTAAAATCAGGTGGGTAATCACACAATGTTACAATGAGTTACAACAAAGCATTGTCTCGTAAGACACGCACGATATGAACGTACCATACGATGCACTGCCCTGCGTCCATCATCCTGAGGCAAACAGATGTTAAGCCTCATGTGCCTGTAAATTCACCGCCAACCACACTCTTCAAACCAAAACACAGCAACGCTGCTTGGCGGCAGAAATATAGGCATAGTATTCTATCGCGTGTAACTGGTGCCCAGATTCACCTAGTTAAAATGTATTTGTTGGTATATGTTTGTGTTAGGTACCTCTATATAATAGTTTATATCGTAACGTTGCGTTTATTCTTGATCTAAGTAACTGTCTATTTTTATGATAGCAACCCAACATCAATGGTTAACATCAATGGTTGGCAGATTTAAAATGCTCATAGCTTAATGCTATGCTTAAAAGTTGATGTTAAATTTTATGTACACTTAATTTTTGTTTTTGTGCCATAAATAAAATAAATCAAAAATATTATACACACTTTTTAAACCAACCCTCTACCCCTGTAAAGTATATTCCAGCAAAGTGAGGTCAGATATGAACTGGTGAACTTAAATTCCCTCTTCGCCGCCGCTTCTTTAATACTGCTACCGCCTTTTAACGGTGTATTTATGATGCAATAAACGGAGACAGATAACACTTTTTTGTACAATGGGCAGCCTTATCGCTGTGAGTGATTTCGTCCATATAACCGAACTTCTTCCTTTGGGGGTATGATTAAAACTTGCCTGTTTTGCCTTATTAAACTTATGCCTCTATTATTAAACACACAGAAATCTGTTCCGTGATTTAACCCTATTTATACAGCTGCATGGAAAATGTTATCATGCTAATCACCTTAATAGTCAGCCTTCACAGCTCAGTTGGTATTAGCTCTGCCTTCTGCGCCGTAGGCCGCGGGTTCGATCCCCAACGAAAACAAATATTTGTGTGATAAACATAGATGTTTGTTCTCTGTCTGGGTGTTATTATATATTATAAGTAATATGTATTATATCAGCTATCTGGTTCGCATATTACAAGCTTTGGCTTAGTTTGGGGCTAGGTAGTGCTGCGTGGAAATTCCACCAATATTTATTTATTTATTTATTCGCAGGAAAGATTAGACCACGGGTTACTTCAGTTTTTCAGAGCACTGGCATTATAACCGTTACGTTATGGCCGTATTATAACGTGTAACGCTTTTTAAGAACGCAGAATTTCCAGCCGGTTCGCGATTCGCAACTGAAACTTCTCAACTAGGGCGGCATATTATTGTGCTTACCTACTTACTTACTCCTTTAGCAGGTAATAAATATTCTAGCTACAAACACGGCAACAGACTGTAGTGAAAGATGCAAGTTTAGCGATAAAGTTTGAAGAATACCAATACGCTTTTAATTGCGATACATAAGTTGATTAATATCATATACCTACTGCTCACATGGCTTTTTAAACCTCTTCTTCTTTTAGACCTATTCGCCTTCTTCTTAAATTTAAGAGCTTCGATCTTGTTGGGGTTCTGATGCAGTTTCCTCCAATTGAGTATTTCCAATGCGGCCTCCTTGACTTCCTTATACGCCATGACAGCGACCTTCTCTTTTATCTGGCTCATGTAACTTATTCCTGGCCTTTCTCTTCCTCACTTCCCTTGAAACTTTCCTTCAATGATGTTCTATGTGTAGCTTTTATGTTGTAGGAGATTACATTTTAACATTTTACTTCTACTGCTTTCCTGTTGTCGTAAGTAAAATCCGTTTTTCCTTTACTCGCTCTAGGACTTTTTCGATTGTAATTTATTCGGTCCAACTAATTTTCTCCATCTTTTTAGACCAATTTTGAAATATAGCTCAACTCTACCTGCAAATTTAAGTGCATGCATGCATAAATTAAATTAGTCCAGTCGTGCGTTTACGTAACATTTGTATCAAGCCACGTGGGAGGATGTTTCGAAGTAAAATAAGCAGTTGGTAGTTGGTTGGTAGCGACAAAGCAACAAGTTTTGAAGAAGAAACGTCATAAGATATAGTTGTTATCGCACCCGGACTGCAGTGCTATTCCGTAAGCAACAAAATCACGGGTTTATCACCCAATGGATCGGCGCTCACTTGGATCACTAGGTTCACTTGGCTCACGTTAGTTCACCGCCAAGACACTCACGCGGGTGATGCTATTGAAGGGTGAATGTATTACAGAATGCCATATTGAAACAAAGAAACTCACCGCGGATTCCGCAGTCACTTGGGAGAGCGATGTTATCAGAATACTTCTGTAGTAAGTTATGAGAAGCTGAGCTCAGTTCGCAAGCATCCGGCATTCTTGGTAAAAGCTCAGTAAAGGTGTCAGCTGGCTGAGTGCCAGGTGGCTTTTGTTTAAAACTGTGTTTAACAGGAATTGAGAATGAGACGAGAGCCGCATAAAATAATAAATTTAATACCCATTGACCCATTGACCTATAACATCACGAAACCGCAAGGCTTAGACCTGAAATTTAGCACATACTGTCATTGAAAATCTCAATATTTTAAAAAGCGATTATTGCTGTAGTTATTTAGGGGAACCTCGTAAAGAAGGTCATCCTACATTTTGTAAGCGCGTTGGGGTAGAAAATGTAGATAGATAGGTAACTCTTTATTGATTACCATAACAACCATAACATAAGGATACCTACACATTTTTTATTTAAAAACTGTGTATCCTTATTTGTAGCTTTGCTCTGCTTGGGACTAGAAGACGATTTCTTACAAGGTTGCCTGGAAAAAATTGCTCTTACCGATAAGGTCACCCATTGTTTTAGCCAAATGTATGTTTCAACCTTGTACCTACTATGTTCGTGTGTAGTGAACTATAAAGAGTTATCAAGAATCCTCAAAAAACGGGGGAAAAGATCTCTCTTCCCAAAGATTGTGTGCAATAAAACCTCATTAAACTGTTGTCCTTTTCTGCAGGTGGTCGCGGAGTTTGAAGACGTGGAGCCAGATGCCCTATACGATGTACTGCACGACCCTGAGTACCGCTCCGTGTGGGACACGCACATGCTGGCGGCCGAGGATGCCGGACACATCAACGTTAACAACGACGTCGGATACTATGCTAGTGAGTACATGCTGTTTCAAATCAAATCAAATGAAAATAAAAAAAACGTCTACAACTCGCTCATGAGGCAACCCTGATGGTAACTGGTAACCACCGCCTATAGCAAAGCATTGCCTCGTAAGTCACATCACCTATAACAAAGCATTGTCTCGTAAGTCACGCACGATGGCCGCAGAGGATATCGGCCACATCAATGTTAACAATGACGTCAGAGACTATGCTAGTGAGTATGCTGTTTGTAATCAAATCAAATGAAAATCAAAAAACATTTTTTTTATATACTGATGATGGAACAAGCTGATAGCCCATTTGATGGTACGTGCGGTCATCTTCTTGTGACCTAGTGTCCTTTCGAAACAGTGTGGTGAAAGAATTTTATGTGCGCATCAAAGAGGCTCCTTTCGAGCAGTTGACGCATGTCGTAACACTTTTTAGGTTCTACGACATGCTGGTTTCTTAACGATGTTTTCCTTCACCGTTTGAGAGTACTGACACTGTGCACATACATTTTACGTATTTCATAAATTTAAGACCATCTTTCGAGATTCTGATAAAAGCTAATAATAATTCCTTCAAGCCCTCCAACAAGTAGCCAATATACTCAGCCGCTTCATATATTGGGGCATAAGCTGATATCCGATGCGATTGAGTGAAAAACAATGCGAAGCGACGTGCCACGGAACTCCGATATCGAGTGAGACGTGGGGAGATTACAGTTCTTGGAAATTGTGATAGAAACATAAGCTGCGAACAATATTACGAAACGCTGTGATGTAAAGCGTTTTATCGAAATTAAGATGGATATTGATTTAGACAAATATAAATAATCATTACGTTAGCGGATTGTGTAGTAGAGCTCTTGGTGAAGGGCTCGTCCGGGGAAGTACTACCACCACGCCTTTTTCTGCTTCCAAGCAGCGTTGCTGTGTTTCGGCTTGAAGGGTGTGGTTGCTGGTAAAATTACAGGCACATGGGGCTTGACATCTGTATGACTCGAGTTGATGGACGCAAGGCAGTGCATCGAAGGGCACGTTCTTATCGTGCGTGACTTGCGAGGCAATGCTTTGTATAGGTGGGCAACCTGCTTGCTATATCAGCAAGTAATATAAAAAATACTAATACAAATCGAGATATGTTTACCTACATAATAACGATGTTATAAAATGATTATTTAGTAATAGGTAAGTTATTGATACGTCTTAAGAGAGTCTTATGACAAAAAATACACCTGCCATTTTATACGAATTTTTAACAAAATACACCTGTTTTGTACATTTTGTATCAACAAATTTTGTAATACATAACAGGTAAGGCTATACAAAAATTGTATTCTGTTATTTTCTTCATAAATAATGTTACAACATTTTTTTTTAAAGAAAAAGAACAGCTCTTTTTTGCTTACCTCTATTTTGTATTTCTGCTGTCATTTTTTCCGGCTACATTTCCTTCTATTCCAATAGCTCCTCATCATGAGCACTGCCCACGATCAAAATCAAAACGGTCTTTATTCAGTACAATTCAAGGATCACTTTGAAACGTCTTATATACGAGGTGAATCTACCGCCAGTTCCTCGCGACCAAAGCCTAGATCATGATAGATCAAATGACCTCAGCAACTGCAAGTACACGTATAGGAACCTATCTAGTTAGACGTAGGTAGTGTGCAGATATAACTTTTACTAGCAAAAAGGTTCTCATAAAACCAGGATAATGTATCTAAGGTACAGATAACTCTCGGTTCCGCTCATAAAGGACGTGAGTGGGTTCCCGAGTGGCGCAAACAATCAGATCGTCCGCAATCGATGTGGTTTCTATACCTACTTCAAAAGTTTCGCATGGTAGAGTTGGGCGTAGTATTAACTTAAATTCGCAACTTTAAAAAACAAAAAAAAGGGGATCGTGCTGATTGGGATTGACGAATTTAATTTTAGAAAGTATTCTTCGGAATTCAACTTTTGATATAATAATAAACCCATTTAAGGTTATGGTGACTTGTTCAGGCCAAATGCAAATTAATGATCATATTTATAGACAGTCCTCACAGCTCAGTAGCTTTTCCGTTTCGCTGTAGATTCAAGCCCCGCCAAGAACAAACATTTGTGTAATTTACATAGATGGGTCTCTTCTGGGTGTTAGTAAGCTTTGCTTCATTTGAGGGTAGACAGTCATTTGTAAAGAGTCCACCAATACTTTACTTTGTTTATTTCTAGGTCACCAAGAAAACGATCACGCACAAACGTAGTAAATATGAAGATAATATTTTTCCTACAACAAAGCTATGTGAGATTCCGAGAACCGTTAATTGAATAGCACAGTGGGAATGTTCTGTAATATAACTTGTGGGACAGAACTGGGGCAGAACATTCATTGCTAAGTCGAGTAGGTAATGTGTTTATCGTGTCTATGACTAGTTATTACTAGGTTATCATTTTTAGGACAAAGGGCGGGTTTAACCATCTTAGAGAAGTAAGATTCTTTTTCTCGTTTTTTATTCCATTTTATATATATTTTATATTTCTATATTATGTTTTTTTTCTTTATTTTATGTGTCTACTAAGAAAATGTAGATACCACCATTGTTTTTCAAGTGCAATAAGTTTATTTTTTATTATTACTAGACGTTACGTTACGTTACGTTACGTTACTATGTTACTGTGCTCGAAAGGAGCCTCTTGAGGCGCACTTAAAATCCTTTCACCACACTGTTTCGAAAGAAACTAGTGACACGACAAGAAGAAGAAGAACTATTACTACTGCGTTAAAGCATTAGACTTTGTATCTGTAAATGTTATTTCTTTAGAAAATAAATAATTTGTAGATAATCTCATGTAAGATGCTCATTTAAGGTTCCTGCCCGTCATTTTGACAGACAATCTTGCCAGTGTTAAGTGAAACATTTAATAATCATAATCATAATCATTTCATCATTTCATAATCATTTATTCATTGTCTCATGTTGTATACAGGTTCTTAAATGATAACAATATGTCCAGGACATGAGCCCCGCTGGGGCATTACAATGATTTTTATGCCCAGTTAATGGGTAACATAAGTAATTAGGTACCTAATTAAGTTATTTGTAAATACTTCTAATGATAAATATCTCTTTTGCTTAGATAACTAGGTAATCAAAGTTGGACGGTTGTAAGTGAAACATTTAAATAGGTCATAGCTATTCCGCCAAGTTAGGCAGACATATTTTGAAAAAAATGGTAGCGGTTTCATCAACAACTTCTTAAGATAAGATAAAAGATATTTATTGTTTATGAAACTAGGTACATATTTTGGTGTTGAGGTTTTTTTTGAGTCACACTAGTCCAGCTTAAAAGCATATAAACACACACTTCGAGAAACATTTTCATTCGGCTATCCTTCCCCAAATTAAGCATTGCTTGTAGGTGTATTAACTATAACCGTGCTTATTAATTCTTATAAGAGATAGCCTTTTATTGCCGGGGCGTAATAAGTTGGTTTAGGATTTGCAACAGCAAAAATAGCACCATTGTCTAGGGAAATTAAATATAAACATGTATCGGACACCACATGACCCACATGCAGTGTTATAAAGGAAGTATCTTGAAAAAGTAACTTTTATTCATAATAATGGACTATAACATTATTGCGAATAGGGTGGGAAATACAGATGTCTTGATAATTATAGATCTACTAATATTCCAGGTGACATACTTTTACTACTTACTTTTACTACTTATAAGTTTATTAATTACTAGGGCGGCTTCGCGGTAGCCTTGATTGGTAACATTAAAATTTAAGGCAACATTCTGACACCGTTTTAGGTATTTTATGTCATGTATTTTTCCAATGTTTTAGGAAAATAGGATTTTATTATTTAAACGATAAAAATAATACCTTTTTTTAGTCCACGCTTAGGCCATGTTAGCCTATGGGGTACATGCTGACCAGCAATTAAGCGTTTCTATTTTGTTTCCAAGTTTTGTATAACACTTACAAAACGAAAACTTGAAGGTAACTTTGCGTTTTTTTTATATAGTGTATATCAGATAATCAATAATCTCTTTTATATACTGACGTCTATATCCTTGAAAATATATAGTTTTTTAATAATAAAATAAATAAATTGGATCACCTTTACGCGTTTTTTTATAACTAGGCGGAAAGGCATGGAATTGCCCGGACTTACGGCGTATTCCCGTTTAAGGCGAAGACAAGAGCTAATGTACCTCTCGCTCGCACGTTTTAACATGTTGAAAGATATAAAATTACTACACTTTCAACATGTTGAAACGTGCGAGCGAGAGGTACATTAGCTCTTGTCTTCGCCTTAAGGCCGCTAACATTTTTTACCTCTTATTCGATTTGAAACATTGCTCAAAGTTAGTCTTGTGACTGTTTGTCATTATCTAGTAAAATCTGTGTGGAAATCTATCGTGTATGGGAATTAAAGTCGTGAAGCTGATTCAGTTTTATTTAAGTTATATTTTGGTTTACGCTGAAAACGCGGACATGGCTGAAGGTCGTAAACTGAAATCCAGCAACACTTGAAACTCGTCTCGTTGGAAAACGCAATGCAGTAAAACGTTTGGCAAATTGAAAACTATTGGATTAAAGACGACACAAGTGAGTCAACCGATGCAGGAAGACTAAAAATAAGCAATTTATTGGAAAAATACTGTGTTTTGGAAGTATTTAGGTACACTACTATGATCATGCAGGCTATTTCGTAATTATCTTGGGCACAGATTCACCCAGTTTACGCTTTGACTTTGAGTTTTGTAAAGTTAATTATGTGTTTTATTTTTTATTCATTTTTTAAAATCTCCACTGGTACCGTTTGGATACGGCATGCTAAACAACTGACACCTAGATTCATTTGGCATATTGTTGTATTTGTGTTTATGTTTTTACTTTAATTACATATATATAATACAACCAAACAACCAATTACATTAATTAAAGAACATAAGAATTTAATAATTATAAAATAAAAGAAATTAAAGATTTAAGACACAAAAACAATTAAATTAACAGAAAACAATTATAAAAAGAAAGCGGAATTAGAAAAGTATGGATAATAAGAATAAAAATATTCAGTTACAAAGAAGTCGGAATGTACACATAATTATGACAGATAAAAATTAACACTTAATAATAATTAATGTCAAAAACAACAAACATAGGACAGGTTTACACACAGTTAGGCATCACACTCGCAAAATCCCAAACATTCGATCTCAAAACGTTTCAAAGTGATTTGTTGAAATATTTGTATTATGTCTCCTTGAACATACCTTTCAAATCTTCGATCAACAATTTCAAATTCAACAATGTACAATAGGCATTTGTTTTACTCTTATTCTCTCAGAATAGGTACTTGATAAAGTTATAAGATCGGCATTATGTAGGTATACCCACATTCAATGCATGTTCATGAATAATTGATGCCATCCTTACGAGACGGCTTTATTTGGATTCTTTCCCAAGTCCTTTGTATTAGATATGCGTGTAAGTTCCACACGTTTGGAATGCTTAGTGTTTTCTCTTTCTATACCACTCTGAAAATGCTTGAGATGTCTAGAACATTCTATTTGACAGCCTTCACAGCTCAGTTGGTAGTAGCTCTGCCTTCTGTGCTGTAGGCTGTGGGTTCGATCCCCACCGAGAACAAGCATTTGTGTGATGAACATATTACATGTTTGTTCTCTGTCTGGGTGTTATATAATTGATCGAGTGAGCGAAGCGAACGAAGATTTTTATTTTTTATTTTTATTTTTAATGTATGTATGTATGTATGTTTGTCTGGCGATAATTTTAGAACCGTTGCTCCGATCTGCATGAAATTTGATATGTCGATAGCTTGTTCTTGAGAAATTTACTGGTAATATATGAGTAAAATCGGATGGAGGGTTTTTGAGATACCTATGGGGTTTTTTAAGGGGGCAAAAATAAAAAAAGTTACATAAAAAAATCAAGTTATATGTCATATGAAAGGGCTTTGTTTGGACATTCCAAAACAATTTTTACTTTTTTTTTGAGACGCTCGGTTTTTTGATGCGTTTGTCGGGTCGCATCACGAGATCTCAGTTCGGGGCGAACTACTAGTATTATAAGTATGTACTTACAAAAAAAAGTAAATAATCTATCTGGTTCCCATATCACAAGTTTTGGCTTAGTTTGGGGCGAGATAGTGCTGTGTGGATCGTCCACCAATATTTATTTATTGATATTGAGGGTAGGCGTATTGTTAAAGGTTTTATTACAGTTAGAAATTTAATGAAAAAATAGGTAGGTAAAAGAAAAGCGGAAGTGTTTTGTGCCAAGTTTTGGTAAACAGTTTCTGAAAAGGTATGGATATTTATTTTTTTGTGTAGGAACCTAACTAAACCTTAGTAACTAGCTTACCCAGTGGCGTAGTTATGGTAGGAGCAGGTGGTGCAGTGCACCAGGGCTCAGGGGGCCCTCTAACCTAAGCTTTGAAAAGAGAGGGTCAGCCAGCTAGCAAAGCTAGAAAACCTTGAGCCTGCTCATAAAATTCATACTCTATGCACCGGGGTCCTTGTCCTACACCTACGCCACTGAGCTTAGCTATCAAGTTACGAAACTACTTGTTGCGATTTGAACTTTGTCTTGTTAACAGTTCTATCCTCATAAGCGCTTACAGTTTCCGATGTCGTTTGTTGGCCTCGTGTCAATGGACTATTAGGCGTGTTGCTCACTGCCGAATCGAGGTGACATTGCTTGGTGTATATTGTAGTAGGTACACCGCCTTCCAAAAGAGTACCTCCTTAATCCGGCAGAGTTTAGAATATAAAGAATAAATACCCAAACATTAGAAGCTTTCCATTTTTAATATTCCTCGTAGAGCACCCATCCAAATATTGATTGGTAGGTAAGGATCACAAGTACAAGATCGATGCACAAAATTGGTGCTCTAAAAATTGGTGCTCTACGAGGAAGACCTCCTTTTTATGGAAGGTGTGACTTAGATCATTGATCAATTAGCAAACCCTAAATAACGACGCTCTACGATGCACTGCTCTGCGTCCACCAACTTGAGACAATGAGGCATACAGATATTAAGTCTCATGTGCCTGTGAATTCACCAGCACCCACATCCATCAAACCCAAAACGAAGTAGAGCGGTTTGGCGGCCGAAATAGGTACATATATGTATTTGTACATATATATATTGCTAGGTACTTCGCCTTCAAACAATGGCTCACTGACACTAACTTAACGACCGATATAAGAGTTTTGCTACCTACCCTTTGAGATATATATATACATAGACTTAGATATTGTGTAAGTATGCCTAATATGAGTGATCTGCAGTCATCCATCCAAGCATATTTGTATTACATCAGCTATCTGGTTCCCATATTACAAGTTTTGGCTTAGTTTGGGGCTAGATAGTGCTGTGTGGAACGTCCACCAATATTTATTAATTTTTATATTTTATTTATTATTTATGCCACCACATACGACCTTCATCCATCAAATTCGTATTGTGTAACATGTGCGTGAATGAAAATTACACACTCGAATTTGACAAATAAAGGTTATGGATAACTATTAGCTGTCAATAATGAAACTGATATGCATACTTAGAGCCGGTTTCACCATGCTCTGTTAGATTAACAATGAATTGAAGGGCCGTTAAATATGTCAAAATGTACGCGTTTGACATCTAAGGTTATATTTAACGGCCTGCTAATCCTTGATTTGTAACTAACAGAGCATGGTGAAATCAGCTCTTAGTATAGTTAGACAATAAAGCTGCTGATTTATAATTTTGTATAATTGTTAGTAGGTGTTTGTTAACGCAGAAAACTGGACGCTTTGAACAGAAACAAAATAACATTACCACGGGGGGAAAAAGCGTAGCAAATAGACCATCAGATTGTTCGCCGATGACTTCCTGAACTCTATGATTTGAATCAAAACTGATTGGTCATGTTCCGGAGGTAAATGGCACTTAGCATTCCAACAGCGTCCATTGCTATTTGACTTCTAAATAATATATTTCACGGGTTCATCGTGTACATTTTTCATGATCTCACATCGCATGCTTAAAAAACTAGCTTATAGGTATATATTTTTATAGAAACAGAAAACAAAAAAAGATATCCCCTTTAGAAAAATCTATTTTAAATCCTGAAAGATAAATAAATAATAAATATTGGTGGAAATTCCACACAGCACTATCCCACCCCAAACTAAGCCAAAACTTGTAATATGGGAACCAGATAGCTGATATACTACTTATATACTTTTTTTATAAATACATACGTATAATATTATATAACACCCAGACAGAGAACAAACATCTATGTTCATCACACAAATTTGTTCTCGGTGGGGATCGAATCCACGGCAGCACCGAAGGCAGAGCTACTACCAACTGAGCTGTGAAGGCTGTGAAGATGTATAAGAACATTGTATTATGTGTGTTAATTTTAAAGTTTTAAGAGTCTTGTCTCTACTAAGTGTAGCCTGTAAATGTGGCATTGTCATACTACAGTTAGAAGGTCGCTTGGATGTCGTTCGCATGGCGTTTTGACAAAAATAAAGGGAATAAACGGCTCATTAGAATTCACAGCCTCGCTTGAGAGCATATGACAGACGTCATAAATTAAGGAAGAACAAAATATTCAGACACATTTATTGGAGTGGAAATTATCTTGGGCATGATAAAATCAACTGTGCTGATTTTATTGTAAGCAGTTCTTGCTCGAAATATATTTTAAAAGGGTGAATATGTCTCATTAGACATATTAAAGTAGTATCCTTACTAATATTATAAACGCGATAGTTTGTAAGTAGGTATGGATGGTTGTTTGTTACTCTTTCACGTAAAAACACATAGGCTACAATTTATAAAGATATTGAGTGTCTAATCCTGCGCAGACGAAGTCGCGGGCACCAGCTTGTCTTCTATAATAAAGACTTGTGTAACACTTATTTCTGAGAATAAATATATTGTATCTTGTATCTGCTTTGAAGTTTATTTGTGGAAAAAGTGATCGAACATGCAGTTGGGCCACCTAAAATAAAGCTAGCTTCGAGAGAGCTATCCAGAGCTTTCGAGATAATTATATGGTGATTAGTGTGGTATACTGGTGTAGTGTGGTATGGTGTAGTGTGGTTAGTTGAAAACTACGTGTATGAGTCGATTTCGGGTTTTGCCAAATTGAAAGCATGCCGCAAGCTGCGGTGAACTGATTCTGAATACGCATACATGAAATATGGTTTTAAATTGGAATTAATGGAGAGATTTGTGGCTACGTATATTCTCTGAAAGCTCGTATTTAGGTTATCATTTACACAAACATTAGGTTTTACGGTGTACTTTAATTAATGTTGTAATAACTGAAACCGAATTATAGTTGTATTTAACTTCTTTGTTAAATGAATACTAAAAGCAGATGCTTTCATGAAGGTGCTGACTGTTACAGTCGTCGAATCTACGCTAGCGTAAAGCATAATTATAATCATTTATACATTGTTTCATGTTGTATACAGGTTCTCAGGGAGTAAGGGGTAACAATATGTCCAGGACATGAGCACCTTTGGGGCATTACAATCATATTTATTTCCATTTAATGAGTATCTTAAAGCCGGTGTAGTTACAGGCACATGAGGCTTAAAATCGGTATGCCTCTAGTTGATGGACGCAGGGCAGTGCATCGTAGGGCATGTTCCTATTGTGCGTGACTTACGAGGCAATGCTTTGGCATAGGTGATGGTTACCACTTAACATCAGGTGGGCCATCTGCTTGTTCCATCAGCTAGATATCTGTATATGTGTATATAGCTGATAGTCTGGAAGAGATCGCTCATAGCGATAAGACCGCCCATTGTACTTCGCTGTATTTTAAATTAATTCTTAAATGTTATGTTATTTTATTGTGGTGTACAATAAAGAGTTTTCTATCTATCTACATGAATAAAAAAAAAATAAGTAGGTACCTAAGTAAGTTATTTCTGTAAATTTAGCATAGAATAAAATAAGCATGCCATTAAATGGCAAATTTTGTCAGTGCTACATATAGTTAATGACCATAATGCAGTGCCACTAAACCATTTTGCGGTCCTATGAATTTGGCCAACTTCGAGATTGCCAAGATCCCCAATGCCCATCGCGTGGAACTGGCACCTAGATTTAAAGTGATCCTTGTGATCCAATTCAATGATTTTTTTGTTTATATTACCTTTGCGGTGTTTCTCGCAATTTCACGCCTTGTGATTCAATTGAATTAATATCTTTTGACTTTTTCAAAGTTGACTTTAACATCGTAATTTAAGAATTTATGGGCAAAACCAGAGAGGGGGCAAAACGCGAACAGACCACTTGCAGGCTATCTGGGGACTTATGCTCACTTCGAGCGAGATTATCTCACGGTGGAGATGACGTCATATCTCGTTCAATAACTCGTTGACGTTGCGTCTCGCATGAACTTTGAATGCGAAAATTGGGGAGTGAGATGGTGAGAATGGGGATAAATAGTTATCGAACGAGATATGACGTCATCTCCACCGTGAGATAATCTCACTCGAAGTGAGCATAAGGCCCCTGCAGTTATAATCACAGGTACCATAAGTATGTTTGTTTTGATACGATCAAAGTGGTTATATCCAGTTTTCAATATACATCCATTTTCTAAATTAAAACAGCTTAAACTGGGCGGACGTGCCGTTGTAAAATTGAAAATCGAACGAAAACTGTGTTGCCCCGGTCACCACGTTATTCATTGTTTTGGTTATTTTGCTAGGAAAAGCTGGCTAGCATCGATTCTCTTTGCTGGAAGCGGTTGGTATTGCAATTTGTAATATTTTTGTAAGCTCTTTCGAACAACAACGATCTTTGTGGCGACATGCTGACTGAGCATCATCAGCAAGTCGAAGTCCAGAGCTGGATATTATTTTTTAGTAAAATCACAAAGATATTAATTAGATTTATTTATTTATTTAAATAATTAGAGCGGTACGCAGACCAATTATACAAACTAATTACAAGAATACAATTAAAATTCAATACAAATTACAGTTAAGTTCAAATTAAAATTAATATACAATTTAAACTAGTTCAGTCAAGCTTACAAATAGTGTCAGATGATGTTATTAGAATTTAATCAAAATGAACCTTTATTAAATAATATTCTATACAATATGAAATTCAATGCAGAGGTCAACATTCAAATTAGATTCAATTAATCGATTTCACAAAACCTTTAACATTCTACCACATTTTTTTCCAGTCATCTGCAAAAAAAAACACCAGATGAATCTAGGCGCCAGTTCCATACGACCAAGCCTTAAAGACAAGCTTGATAGTATAGTGCAGGGGTGGCAAACCTTATTGAACCAACGTGCCATTTTTTCTAAGAAAATATATGAGGCCATAGACGTGCCCTCAAAATAATTTTATCAAACCAAATGGTAATAATATTAATTATTATAATAATAATTTTAACATTTTAGCAGACAGGAAGGCGATTTAGCAAAGTAGTTTCTGAT
Organism: Chloroclysta siterata; assembly: GCA_932294275.1. NCBI lineage: Eukaryota > Metazoa > Arthropoda > Insecta > Lepidoptera > Geometridae > Chloroclysta > Chloroclysta siterata. The sequence goes on along the minus strand of OW028604.1, from coordinate 2,677,249 downwards.
CGGATTGGGCAGGGGCAAGCTAAGTAGCGGGTAGTTTGAACTAAAAATCCAAACTGTTTTGATCCGTGTCGTCCCCAAATGCTATTGGTTCGCCATCCCTGGTATAGTGGGTAATTGCTGCCAGTGACCCAGTCTGTTCCGTTTCGGGAAAGGTTTGGCTGGCGGCCAAAGCTTCCACGCCCAAAGATGGCTTACCGAGCAAAAGTATACTTAATTTTTCAGTGTTCTTTCAATAAATTTTGCAAAAGTTCTTCTGTATTCGTAAAGTCACTTTTAAACGAAGAATTCTTTATAAAAAAATTAATAAGTAAATTAAGGCAAATCATATCATTATATAGGACAAAAACCTATTTGCCCTATACCACGTCATACGTTAAGTACAGTAAGCATCAAAAGTTACTGTTGATAGGGTTTCATGAGGGTTATATTAATGACAATATATCGGTTTTTTATCTATAACCGACTTCGATTGTGAAGTAAAACCTCTAACCCAAAAACAGTATAATGGTGAAATATTATTATAAATAATCTCAGATTTCTGATGCTGATTGTACCATGAGAAAAATGTTATTCGTAGCAACTGGTTATGTGCACAAGATACACATAGGGATACTTAATCAAAGAAAACATCGCGAGGAAACGAAGATATAGGTCAATCACGTCACGTGTGGTCAATACCTATGGTCTAATACTTATGAATACAACTAGTAGCCCGTCCCGGTTTCGCACGGGTATTTAACAATAATTCCGAAAATTACAAGTTTTAACACTTAGGTACACCTGTGGAATTCTTTCGATCCAATAAAACACAAATATCGTACCCCAGTGACTAAAGAATTTTTCAAATCGGTCCAGTAGTTTCGGAGCCTATTCAATTCAAACAAATAAACAAACAAACAATCAAATCTTTAATATTATAATATTAGTACAGATTACCTGTTCCGTGCTCTAGGGTTTTCATAATAAGGTTTATTTTTCAGTGTCCTGCCCAGCGCCCCTCAAAAACCGCGACTTCGTACTGCAGAGGTCATGGCTCGACACGGGAGACGAGAAGATGATCCTCAACCACTCAGTGTTCCATAAAGACTACCCGCCGAGGAAAGGCTATGTTAGGTAAGTAATTATTTTAATTCTATCAACCTGCAAAACATACAGAACATTAGTTGGTAATACCGTAATCATACGACGAGCATAATTTTAAGAGTAGTAGAGCTCTTTGTGAAGGGCTCGTCTGGGGAAGTACTACCACCACGCCTTTTTCTGCCGCCAAACAGCGTTGCTGTGTTTTGGTTTGAAGAGTGTGGTTGGCGGTGTAATTACTGGCACATGATGCTTACCATCTGTATGCCTCGAGTTGATGGACGTAGGGCAGTGCAACGGGGGCACGTTCCTATCGTGCGTGGCTTGCGAGGCAATGCTTTGTTATAGGTGATGGTTACCACTTAACATCAGGTGGGCCATCTGCTTGTTCTATCAAAAAACGACGCTTGCAATACCAATATAGGCACCACTCGCCGTTTATCCCCGTCTTCTTCTTGTCGAGTTTCTTGCAGTGTGATCATGTATCATAAGAGGCTCCTTTCGTGCACTTTACATTTTGTTCTACTCTATGCCTGTTTTCTCACGATGTTTACCTTCACCGTTTGAGAGTACGTGCACTGTGCACTAACATTTTGTACAGAAAACTCATTGGTGCACGACTGGTGTTGAATCCACGACCTTAGGATCTGAGGCCGCTACCTTTAGACCTTTAGTGCTCTATCCACTCACTGTTATTCAAAGTTAAATAAATAATTTGTAGGTATTTAATTTAATTTAAATAAATAGCAATTATTGTGAAGGGCCAATTGCAAATTCATACTCGGTCAGTAATTTAATTGTTATAAAGAAAAAAGACTAACGAATGAATATCGGCAGAAGTCTAGGCGCAATGCACACAGAGGTGACGGGCCGCGGACAATGGGCAAGGAATTGGCACGGAAAATAGTCCTTTGCATAGCACGAGTAAATGTCGCAATGCACACAGGCAACAACGACAGGCCGTCCCCACGTTGCAAAGCAGCTGCATTCTCACTCCTCTAGTAACGGAGTTTTTTCTTTGCCCACGAGAATCTTTGCCAAGGCTTTACGACTGCAAAACCGAGACTGGTCAGCTTAGCGTTCACTTCGACTGAACGTTGTTGAAATTGGTCAGTCGTTACTCATGAGTCAGTCTCCATACAAAAACGGCTTGACGATACGGAAAACAAAAAACATAACTCAGACTTGGGGTAGTTTAACTGTGTGCAATGTGATTGCACACAAAATGGTTGATTGCGATTTTTCGAAAACGAGTTTTGTGATGTTATGTCTTTCAACATGTCGAAACGTGCGAGCGAGAGTCACATTAGCTCTTGTATTCGCCTTAAGTAGTAACTTTCACCAAGGATTGCCTCGCAAGTCACGCACGGTAAGAACGTGCCCTACGATGCGCTGCCTTGCGTCCATCAACTCCGGCAACCACTCCCTTCAAACCGAAACACAGCAACGTGGCAGTATTTCCCCAGACGAGCCCTCCACTATGTTTCCTTTGTGTTACAACCACTTATGTTCCCACATATTTGCATGACATGAGCGTGACTACAGTTAATTAATTAATACTTGTTCATACCATCACTTCTCAACGAAAGATGTAAATTAATTTTGCAAAAAATACATATAAATACATACACATCATCTTTTAGGCACTCATAAATGTCTCAAAAACGAAAAATATAATAAATCGAATAGGAAAAAAATCAGAGAAAAAATTAATAAGCTTTAAAGGAGATTTTCACGGAAAAAATGGTAACCATTTTTTCCGTGGATTCCGAGGAAATATTGCGAATTCTTGTTGAAGTTGCCATGGAAACCGTATCTTCATCAGGTCTTTAAGATCCCTGATTACAGCCAATTAATTAAGCAGAACACAATAAATTGGGTGCTAGGATGCCGCAATGTAATTAGTTGAGAATTTTCAGCAAATTGAGATCTGAAAGCGTAGTGTCACACAGTTCTAGGTGCCATTCTCGGACTAACGGCCGGTTTCTGAAAGCTCGATCAAACGTAATCAGATGTCAAATCACTTGCTATATCAACTATTACATCAAATTTAACTGAGATAGTATGTGACTTGACATAATCTGATTAGGTTTGATCGAGCTTTCAGAAACCAGCCGTTAGTGTCTGATATTGTGGAAAACCTTGTGCTAGGAAAACATCGTATATTTATAATTGTATATTTTTATGGGCACATTTAGATGTTTATTCCGCACAGAATGGTGGGAATGGGGGGAGGGCTATGCCCAGTAGTGGGACATAGAAGGATAATAATATAAATAATATTTTTTATGGTTAAAAAATATTTATAGTGCTTTAATTTATTTCCGAAAGTATAAGGTATTAGTTACATTTTACGAATTACCTACCTGAGTTTTGATATTGCAATTACGCAAGTATAAAGTTTGTTCTTTTTCTCGGAAAAGCACGGTAGACAGAACAAACCTACCTACATAAACAGGAACCTCGTGATTGTGTTGTATTGTACAAATTTTAATTACTAAAGCGGCTACTGCAAAAGGTCGTCTGGGAACCTTTTGAAATGAAGCAAATTCACTTAATATTTCTGAAACATTAGCTGTGAAAGAAAATATTATTGCTTTTTAGAGTAGGTATTTCTTGTCTTGAGCTGGGATTAACTGCTTATTTTTTTAATATTTTAATTTATTCCTCTACGCGTAATCTATCCAGAGGTTATCCGAAATTTTATGGTTAATCTGCTCTTTTACCAAACAAACGAGAGAGGAAAAATATATTATTATTATCAGTTAGTTAATAGATACTGTTACTACGGGCTTTGCGCAAACAAATATTATGTACTATTCCTTGTAATCGAATCCGTGTACGCACACGTCTACAATTTGTTAAAAGACAAAAGGCATTAAGGGGCTGACAACTATCAAACAACTTCTCGCTCGCACGTTTCAACATGTTGAAAGATATAAAAACACAAAACTCATTTTCGAAAAATCGCAATCAACCATTTTCTGTGCAATTACATTGCACACAGTTTAGTAAAAATTTCATTTTGATCGATGCAAGTTTTCCTACTAAAAAGTATGCTTATGTACGAAAACTAGTAAAGCACACTTTTGAGTAGGAAAACATGTATCGATAAAAATGAAATTTTTACTAAACTGTGTGCAATGTGATTGCACACAAAATGGTTGATTGCGATTTTTCGAAAATTAGTTTAGTGATTTTATATCTTTCAATATGTCGAAACGTGCGAACGAGAGTCACATTAGCTCTTGTCTTCGCCTTAACCTATTCAATTGAATCACAAAGATCACTTAGAAACGTCTAGCTAGGCGTCTCTAACTACCAGTTCCACACGACCAAGCTTATAGAGAACAGTCATACTACTATTATTAATTACTACTTACTAGATGACCCAGTGTACTTCGTATCACCTATCCTAACGACATTAAAACTCTCCCTTCGCTTTAGGTAGAACATTTTATATGGGAAAATTAAATTGTTGTTTTTACTATCTTACTCGCAATTTTTCCATATTTTCTCATCGTTTAAACCTTCCCAGGACTACGACGAACCTTTCAAAACCGCAAAATCAGCTAAATCGGCCCAGCTGTTCTCGAGTTTTAGCGAGACAAACGAACAGCAATTGATTTTTATATATACAAGGTGTTCCATAAGTTGTGTATATAAACTTCAGGGGGCTAAAGTACCCATCAATATGAACAATGCCATAACCATCAAATAAAACAATTTTCGCGTTCACAGTGTTGGTTCCTTAGAAAAAGTTGTTCATATTGATGGGTACTTTAGCCCCCTGAAGTTTATATAGACAACTTATGGAACACCTTGTATATAGAGATAGAGATTACTGTCCTTCAATTGTTTCTGTCGATCATCTGACGTCCTTCTCATTCGTTTATTAGTTTTCACTTCCTTCGTCCGCTTGTTGTGTAACCGATATTCAAAGCTATAAGATTTTAGCAATCATACTTTATGTTACTGCATCTTCCTTCGTAGCTAAAGAAGATTGCCTACGTTGCGACCAAATTGGACTTTGATTACATTTGAATTCACTCAAAACTTATTTCAATTTGCTTCGACGGAGACGTCCACTCAAGACGAACTTTCAAGACCATCTTAAAATTCATTTTTCAGCAGAGGTAGCAGCTTTATGCCGTTTTTAAACGAGCGTGCTTCTGAGAGCTAACTTATTCATAAAGTTTTTGGAAGCTGCGACCGAAACATCAAGTGGGTTTGAAGACCGGTTTTCTTTTTACAAACAAGTTTTTCTATAATTTGTTTACTATAGTCGCGTTAAACTCTCGATGCAGGCTCGGTTATAACTTATCGGAACGAGACAGCAATATTGCTCTCTCTCTCTCTCTCTCTCGCACTTAGGAGAACGGACGATCCTTTTGTTTAAGCGTGTGTTAAGATGATTTATGACCGAGTTTTCAGCGGGAGTTTAACGCGACTATAGGTTGAGCACTGACCGAGCCTGCAGCGAGAGTTTAACGCGACTATAGGTTTTGTGTGATTTATGTGTGTCGCTGGTGTCTCTTTATCGCAGTGTTGTAATTGTCGTTATGCATGATTAATTTTTTTGAGAACGGATTGGTTTGTTCGAAGCCATACATAAGGTTTTTTTTTGGAAAACTTAATCAGAGTCATATATTTGCTGAGTCTTAAATGTTATTCTCCGAAATTTGGTGGTTTGTCATTTTATTGCTAACTAAATTCTGTGATTATCTTTGAAATGTCAAAATGTGCATGAAAAATGGATTCTGTAATAAATAAATATTGACAACCATTGCGCACAACGCCATTTAGCTCCAAAGGTAGCAAAGCTAGCTGACAAAATATTTAAAAAAACTTACTCAAGAATATATTTTAACATACAGTTGTAAAACAAATGTTTGTTTTAATGGGGATCAAACCAACAGCCTAAATTAACTATTTGCTGTTATAAAATACGGAACTCTCAGAGCCCGAGTCCTACTCGCTCTAGCCCGTCATATTTTTCAGGTTTCCCTGAAATAAATGGTGGGCGGTCCCCTGTCCACGGTTTATTTGCACAATTTTCAGGCACTCGTTGATAAGATAAGGCGTGCGTCAAACCGTGACGACCTTGCCTGTCTCTTGACTTGTAACGTAGACGGACAATACGCTATTGTATTAGCTAACAACTAGAGACAAAGATTTAACTAGATAGTATTTTTTTTTAATCTATATTACCTTTGAATTTAATTCAAAGGTTAGGTAAGGTTAACTACGTATTTTTATATTGACAACTCAGATAGATATATAGATAACTCAATTATTTGCCTTACCAATACCTACTCACTATAAAATAACAATTAAAATATTAGTGGACATTCCACACTTCACTATCCTCCCACCCCAAACTAAGTAAAGCTTGTTCTTAAACATACTTTTTTTTTGCTAGCAAATACATTATTACGATATTTATCTTTCGGGCTGTAAATACATACTAACAATATATATTGTTAAACCAAAATCAGCTAAGTCGGCCCAGCCGTTCTCGAGTTTTAGCGAGACAAACGAGCAGCAATTGATTTTTATATATAATAGACTAGACTAGACTAGACTAGACTAGACTAGACTAGACTAGACTAGACTAGACTAGACTAGACTAGACTAGACTAGACTAGACTAGACTAGACTAGACTAGACTAGATAGATTACTAACATACAGCTATAATACCAACGTAAACGTCAGCTCAAAATCTCAAGGCATATCTATATTGACAGTTCTTGAGACTGAATTTTGACAGTTCTTGAGAGATATATCTATCGTGAAAAACGTATATTGGTCTAATTACCCCCTCGGGGGGTGTGAATAGCTGTGAATGATTTCAAATAAATGTGTTATGTAGTTACTTATGTTCCCTTAGGGCGATATCTCTTCTGACGGGCTTCGTGGTGCGGCCCCGAGGCGGCGGCGTAGCGGGCAGTTGGCTGGGCTACGTGTCTCGCTCAGACCCCCGCGGCGCTTTACCTGCCTGGTTGGTCAATAGGTGAGCTCTTTTTATTTATTTTAGAAGCCTACGAGGACCTTACGTTTTTTATTATGGTGAGGCAAGAGTTATCAAGCTGAAGTGGCAATGGCAGGAAGAACTGACAATCGCTGGCGAATAAAGGTTCTCGAATGGATGGACCGAATCTGAGAATCATAAATCATAAATCATAAATAAATGATTTATTTATTCTCTGTGAATCTAGGTAGGTTTATAAAAACAGATGTCATGGTTATTGATGAACACTAGATTTTGCCATTAGGCATACAAAGCATTTTCTTACAAACTAATTTACAAATTTTACATTAAATCATTTATAAAAATAGTAATAGTAGTAGTAGTAGTAATCGTTGTTTCTGTAAATGTATAGGGGAGGCCTATGTCAATTCTTATTAGTTTTTATCCTTCCAAAGCTGCCTGGAAGAGATCGCTCTCAGCGATAATTGTTTTACCTTAATGTATGCTTTAACCCTGTACTATGTTTCTGTGTGGTGAACATTAAAGAGTTATCAATTTTTTTTTTTGACTTTCCACACAGCACTATCTCGCCCCAAACTAAGCCGAAGCTTGTGATATGGGAACCAGATAGCTGATATACTACTTATATACTTTTTTTTTGTAAATACATGCCTCAATGTATTTTAGACATAAAATATTTATCGATATCCAAAAGACCATCGGGCCTTTCCACTTCTCAATCTTGTCAACTATCACTAGAGGCGATTACTAATGCAATGTTTGGATGTGCCACTGACTACCCCCCTTAAATAGTGCTAGTGCTAGGAGGTCAGAGCGTCGTCTCATTCGCATGGGGATAACAATCTTCAGCTTATTAAATTTTCAAAAAGCACATCTCAGGTATCGATTGGACTTGAATAACTTGAGTATTATCTATTATTTGACAGCCTTCACAGCTCAGTTGGTAGTAGCTCTGCCTTCTGCACCGCAGGCCGTGGGTTCGATCCCCACCGAGAACAAACATTTGTGTGATGAACATTGATGTTTGTTCTCTGTCAGGGTGTTATATAATATTGTAAGTAAGTATTTACAAAAAAAAGTATATATGTATTATATCAGCTATCTGGTTTCCATATAACAAGCTTTAGCCTAGTTTGGGGCTAGATAGTGCTGTGTGGAAAGTCCACCAATATTTATTATTTATTTATTATAATTTGGTATTTAACCTGGTGATTTCAGGGTGACAGCTCAACTGGCACCTCGGCTGGTGCAGCAGCTGCAAGCCGCCGCGCGCCGCTACACCAGCTGGAAGGCAGTCACTGACCTGCCGTACCACAAACCTTGGAGGCATCCGGAGCAGGTGCCTCCTTACAGGATATCGCTGGAAGATGTGAGCTTATTTTATTTTAGACGTTGTAAAGAAAGGCCATGTCAAGAGTACCTAAACGACGAGAATGTATGAAGAATATTATGAGAGTGAATGAAGCGAAAGAGGTATGTAAGGATCGTAGCAAGTGGAAATCCGTGGTCTCTGCCTACCCCTATGGGAAACCAGCGTGATTTTAGCGTGTATGTATGTATTCAATTTTTAATGGAAAACAAATGATCACCTAGATGTTTTCTCGTATGCAAAACTGTTTGGAAGACCAACGTTATTATTATTTAAAACTCTGTTACACAATAATAAAAAAAGTGTATTATCAAAGTCTAAGTCAAAAGGTATTTATTCAATAAAATAACAAGGATCACTTTGAAACGTCTTAAAGCTAGGTGACTCTAGGTGCCAGTTCCACGCGACCAAAGCCTACAAACTTGCGAAAGCTTTTTGAAATTAGGATTGCTCGATTGCTTTTTAAAACTATCTCAGTTATACTTGCATTCGACCGAGTGTGATTATGATTTGAATATAATTTATGTGATTTTTCTGAAAAGAATCTAAAGAAGCTTGAACAACAATTGCGATAAAACTGAGTATACAGTGAGTAGTAGAGCTCTTTGTGAAGGGCTCGTCCGGGGAAGTACTACCACCACGCGTTTTTCTGCCGCCAAGCAGCGTTGCTGTGTTTTGGTTTGAAGAGTGTGGTTGCCGGTGTAATTACAGGCACATGAGGCTTAACATCTGAATGCCTCAAGTTGATGGATGCAGGGCAGTGCATCGTAGGGCGCATTCCTATCGTGTGTGACTTTCGAGGCAATGCTTTGTGGGCCATCTGCTTGTCCGTCAGCTAGTTGTATACAAAAAATAAAAATAAAACTATAACTTTCCTTAGGGAAGAGCGAAGGCTCCCGTATCAATAAAACTTTCTTCAAGAACCTACCTCAATCAAGCCGGTAGTGATTCACTTGTTTCTAAGTTTGATGATTGGGGATTGTGCTTACTTAATTGGGAAACTTACGCTAAAGTTGCAGTTAATTAAACTTGAAAATGAGGTAAAGAAAGAACATTACGTTTGTGCTGGCCTCAGTGTGATTATATAGGGCACGTCCTCTTTCAGCGTGCTTCGTGAGGTGATGCAATGCAACTATTGCCGACAGAAAGAGTTCCATTACTTTCTCTAATTAAAAATGAATCTCTTTTAGAATTAGCTGCCACCCGCGGCCCAGTAGTGATTGTGATTGCTAACATTTATATGTAAGGTGTTTTAACTTTATTGGGTTCGTTCACTTTTAGGGTTCCGTACCTAAAGACTCCGCTATGCGTCCGTCTGTCACCAGGCTGTATCTCATGAACCGCGATAGACAGTTGAAATTTTCACAGATGATGTATTTCTGTTGCCGCTATAACAACACATACAAAAAAACAAAATAAAATATTTTTTCATGGGGCTCCCATACAATAAACGTGATTTCTTTGCCGTTTTTATAGAATGGTACGTAACCCTTTGTGCGCGAGTTGACTCGCACTTGGCCGATTTTTTCTTATTCGTAATTTGTGCGACAAAAAGTAGCCTATATGCTAGCTATATGTGCGACAAAAAGTAACCTATATTCAGGCTACGATCAATATTTCTTTTAAGTTTCATTAATTCGATTGGTTTTGTGGTTATGGTGTGATTGAGCCACAAACATGCTTACATCCGCACATTATAACTTACGCTTTTATATAATAGTAGGATAGGAAGTAAGATAAGTAGGATAGGATAGGAAAGGAAGAAGGATAGGATACATCTCTTGAAAATTATTAATTTTAAGGTAATGTTGTAAATTTCAGTGCGTGGACCCAGACGCACCACCACCCCCTGAAGATCCCAAACCAGACACCTCCAAGTCTAAGCTCGGGGTCCCACATCCGAAGGAGGTCGAAAGCCACAGCGTCGAGGATCTCGGAGACATATCCTCGGAGTTCAGCGTCGAGGTAGGTCGAATCTGACATATTAGCTCGAATACAGGATCATTTAAACAGAAAAATGTTTATTTATACATGCCTTAAGTTGATGGACGCAGAGTTCATCGTAAGGCACGTTCATATCGTGCATGATTAGTATAAAAAAAGTAAAGGCAGCTGGCACCACCCGATTATCATCTCGACGCGAGCAATTTTAGCTAAAGTCATTTTTATACAATTTATATTTCCGGAGCCGTGTTCTGTGAATAGAAAGTGGATCTTTAAGACCTCCAGTAATTTTTACAAGCAGTAAGGGCTCAACTGTTTCGGTTTGTAGGGTGAAATTACAGGCACATAAGGCTTAACATCTATATTGACAAACGCAGGGCTGTGCATCGTAGGACCGTGGTTGCCGCCGCGAGTTCCTAAATCTGATAAAATTGCTGTCTTATTATTTTACTAGAAGAAGAGCTGTTAAAAAACTATTCTTACTTATTTTCAGGTGGATGAAGATCCGCACGAGCTCGCACAGGACCCGAAGAAACGCGGCAAGTTCTACAAACTGGTGAAATCGATGAAGAACCGACGGAAAAGCGTCCAGGTCGCGAAGAGTGCTGACAATCTGGACAAGCCGATGGAAGAGAGGGAGAAGAAGAAGGGATTCAAGTTCCACCGCAGATTCAGTCTGAGCAGGGGCAGGGAGGATTGAGCTTATCGTTGTTGTGGTTTTTGGAATGTTTATCGACGTTGGATTATAAGTAAGTGTATGATAGTAGCCAATTGGATCTCATAGACCTTTCGCTATTCAAACAATCAATAATTAAAGACTTTTGGCTCTATCTAAAGTATCACTTCTATTGTCTTGGCTTGGCGAGAGTTAGGTAAAAGTAAGCTTGTTGAATACTGGAAAAGATTGGAAGCTTGGTAGCACTCAAGCCTGCTAGACACCAATCAAATTGACCATGTTAAGTGTAGAGCCGGACCAAGATAGGCCGACCGCTTGAGAATGTCTCAATGTGTATTCTAAAATATGTATAAAGCTATTGTGAGGTGGCACTCGGAAACGATCTTAGCATAATTGACATATGAAAGCGTAAGTTTACGTTACAACATTTTTGCAACTAAGCATTCAAATCTTTTGCCAGATATGCCATCAGTTCCGTAACGGGCATAACCCATTGAAAGACATTGCAAAAGGCTTGAAAAAGTCACAATCCTGAGCAGTGAGGATATCGACGCAGAGTTCTTTTCTTGATATGTAACTGGTTGTTTCCTGGTAAATCAGTAATAATCTTGAGGACAAGCCATTGTTGAATAATATAACAAAACATCATCTTTCTCAAACACAAGATGACTGGTGATTAGCACAGCATTACAATGTTGTGTGTGAAATATTCCACATAAGGATTTACTTGTTAGAAGTCCACTGCTGGACACAAGTGCGGATCCACCGTTGTGGGCACGATGGGCATGCCCACAACCTGATAGACTTGTGACGTCACACGCAGTGTTCGCCCCAAGACTTTCCCCACGTGGAACTATACACTGTACAAGATCCTTGTCAGGGCGTCATATATTTTGAGAACATCTCCTTTGTAGGAATGCACTATATCGATCATGAGCGAGTTCATGCATTGGCCGACTCGCACTTGACAATTTTCGGGTGGCTGTGCCCACAACATATTTTGAGGGCTGGATCCGCGCTTGGCTGGATATAGGCCTCCCCTATAAATTTCCAGGAAGAAAATATTTCTGAGCCCTCTCCATTCACCGACTTCCCGTTATCCTCACAATGTCATTGGTCCATCGGGTCGGTCGTTTCTCGCTGCGTCTTCCGGTTCGTGGTCGCCATTCGAGAGCCTTTATTGCCCAGCGGGTGTCAGCTCTTTAAACTATAATGACATATCCATTGTCACTTCAACTTGCTAATACGGATTTACTATCTTAAAAATAATCAGATCAAAAATAATCAGATTAAGATACTTATACTTATAAATATACTACAAACACATGCCATAGTGCAATCTATGACTATAATTATAAAGTTCAGAATTGTATAGCGAATAACAGGTACTTAAGGGGAACTTGTATTCTTCTTGTCTCTTGATGTAATCTTTTGTATAGTAGTTTAATGCCAAATATTGGATGTCTGTCTGTATGCTATTTATCTGGTTTTACTCTTTCGAAAACGCTGAGCCAATTGCTATGGCTATTTTTTACTGAAGTATAAAATTACGACTTTATATTAATACATATAGAACAGTTATTTGTATTGCAAAATGTGTATGTTTTTTAATTTAAGCACTCTAGCCTCCGATATATCAAGATTTGGATTAAATTGCTCTCGACTAAAATTTACTTAAAAAAAGGTTTCTCTAGATATGTCTACATTGTATGTACTACTTATAATGTTATTTTATAATAATTATGAGCGATGAAATATGTAAGTTTACCTATCAACCTTATTAAATTAAGTAAATAGATGAAATGACAAATATCAATGTAAGTAATACTTAAGATAACTGAGCGTTCCAAGAAGCCTTTGCATAAAGTTGTAAGTACATACTTATTTTAATATAAAATAATTACCTATTTGAAGAACATATCTTATTAAATTACTGCGCACACGCTTATCATATCAAACAATATTATAAAATCAATCGCTTCTTAATAACTAATTCAGTAATCTAGTTGTATTTAAGAAAGAGGTGGCGTTGGCAAGAAAGAAGATGTCTATGAAAGTAAATAGTCAAAATGTACTCGCATTATACAAAAACAGTATTGGTTAGCTAAATAAGAATAAAAATAATTTGTTTATAAAAAATTCAGAGGTAAAAATCAATAATAACCTATTATACTTACCTATTTCTCCGAGAAGTCCGAATTCTATTATGTTACCTATCAGAAAAACTAGACGGTGGAAAAACAGAAAACCAAGTAATTTGTATAACGACAATAGATTTTTTTACTCAATCTTTGTACATAGAGATGTAATATGGATTGGGTTTTTGTTCTGAAATACACCATTTTGTAAAGGTTTTATCAAGTTCAAGACTACGATTGTCTAGCCTTGACTGGCTAGACGACCACCCCGGCGCAGCGGGTGACTAAACTGGTGTGGGTTTAATGCCCGCGCAGGAAAAATGTTTGCAAAATTTGATCGGTAAATCTTTGTTCTGGGTATTGGGTATTGTGTTTTTTACAATTTATAGGTAAAACATTTGACCGTAATCTCAACTGATGTTAAGTTACGATGCGGTCTACGATGTGGCACGCTTACCTAAAATATACCCATTCACTCGTCTCTTGAAAACATCCAAATTATACGTTACAGGTTAATTAGAATTTAAATTATATTATTGCTTGTAGTATCAAACCATCGGGTGTCCTAAGAGAGGGTGGGTTTATTTTACCGTGTTATTCGTATCACTGTAAGTTTTGAGGCAGTAAAGGGTACTAGGCACAGACAGTGGTGTAGCGAGGTGAACAAGGGCCCCGGTGCGTAGAGAAAGAAGCGGGCTTAGAGGAAGAATTTTGTGAGCAGGCTCAAGGTTTTCTAACTTTGGGAGCTGGCTGACTCTCTCTTTTCAAAGATTAGGTTAGAGGGCACTTTCAGTGCACTGTACCACCTAGCCCTACGATAGCTACGCCACTGGACACAGAGGCTTTTTGTTTTCGTAATAGTCAGCTTAAAAATAAACCTAAAGAAGGTAGTTTTATGTAAGGTTCATTCATTGAAACAAGAATATGGATATTCTAAACTTTATGTATTCTTGCGATTCTATAGTGACAGTATAACATAAGTGTTGGTAGGATTTGGATTACCTAGAACATTGTTATCGTTAGATCGATTTTAAATAAGATTTACTTGTTGAAAATCTACATAAATAATAGGGGAAAAAGAAGTAATTATGTCTGTAATCTATTCTAATACTAGTTATTTCAATCTCTATATTTGTTACATTATGAAACATTTAAAGGGTCGTACATGAGAAGAAAATAAAAGTACTTACTAGCCTAATTTACTGTATTTTTATTAAAAGGGGTGTCGTAATAAGTGATGGATATTTTTGAAGTCTGCTACTTAAGGGGCTGAAAACCGGTAAACTACTATACGCTAGCAAATTTCATCATTTTAAAAGATATCACTACTGAACTTATTTATTAAAAACTGCAATAACACAGTTGTATCGACACAGTTCAGCAAAAATATAAATTTATCCAAACCAGTTTTCCTACCAAAATTGTTTTACTAATTTTGGTGTACGTATAGGTATGCACTGATTTTATATATCATTCTATATGTTGAAATGAGTGAGTGAGAAGTTGTTTGACAGTTGTTGGCTCCTTAAAAAATAAATATGATGTTGAGTGTTGTAATGTTTGTCGGTTCATTGAAGTAATCACAGAGTTTTTGAGGTGTCCTGCTAAACGCTTCCGTGCTTCGGATGTAACATTAACCCTCATACTATGAAATGGTCGCTGTCTCTGTTTGCCATTACGCATTGGTAAGAGACGGCAATAGTGTAAGCATAGTTTATCGTTTGACAGATTTTTTGTAGTAAGGCCGTTCATGTTCTTACTTATAAACGTCACTCAAGTTGAAGCACTGCTCAAAGTTAGTCCTGTCACTGTTTGTCACTACCCGTTGGTGAGAGATGGCAATAGCTTAAACACTCATTATATTTTGACACATGTTTATAAGTAAGACCGTAAATGTTTCGTTTATGTAAAGTGAAGTGAAGATGTAAAAAGTGGTTAACCATCTTAATGGTAAACATTGCTTTGCTTAGTTATGTGATGTGAAGGTTGTGTACGATCCTAGAAATACGTTTAATCTTGTGCCTTTCATTTCCACTAACTTATCAACTTTCTTCCATTTGTGATACTAAAGAATCCCGTACAAAAATGCAATAAATATACATTTACAAAATTGTTGAAAGATGTATACATTTTAACTCTGCTTTATTAAGAAAAAAATGTCTAAGAATAGTCAAGAAGAGAGTTATGCATGAAATACTTACTTTAAAATTATAAATCAAAAGTGACTTTATAACTTACGGCCGATTTCTGAAAGCTCGATCAGACGTAATCGGATGTCAAGTCACTTGCTATTTCAGCTTATTATTATTATTATTATTATGAGACTTCTATGTCCCACTGCTGGGCAAAGGCCTCCCCCCATTCCCTCCACTCTGTGCGATCCTGTGCTGTGGTCTTCCATTCCGGCTGGTTGCTATTTCACCTATTACCTCAAATTAGATAGAGATAGCAAGTGACTTGACGTCCGATTAGGTTTGATCGAGCTTTCAGAAATCGGCCGTTATTCTATCATCTACTACTAATTCTACAAATCTTAGTAGATACTGTTAAATTTACTGTAATTTTTATAATAAAATGCTATGTAATCATCTAAATAATTATCATAATTATCTCATCTGTCTGTATTTATTGTGCTCAATTTTACGTAGATACATTCTACTATTTCTATCACTTTACAAATATTATTGAAATTCTCGTGTATTTTATTGATGTAAAGTTCTTGCACATTCATACTTATGATCATTGAATTCATCTCTATTTAAACATTTCAACCCTGTCACTATTTGTCATTTTTCATTAGTAAAATATGGCAACAGCCTAATGATTTGTTATCATCTAATAGTTATTTTTTTTCAAAATATAGAACTTAGCTTTCATTAGTTGCATTGTTTGCTTGCCTGCTGCCAAAACGCTTTATTTTTAATATACTTCGAAATAGGAGAAGATCCGATATTTTGACATTGTACTGCACATGTCAATGGTTAAATTATTTGAGTCATGCAAAGGCCCCAATCTTTGCAAATTCAATTATGAAATTAAATGATTCGCTATCTTATACAAGGTGTTCCAATACTTGTGTTTAAAACTTCAGGGTGCTAAAGTACCCATCAATATGAATAACTTTTTATAAAGAACCGACACTGTAAACGCGAAAAAAAAACCAGCTGTTTCATACAAAAGTTTAATACTGGCTAAAATGTGTTTGGCACTTGGCACAGTGTTGGTTCCTCAGAAAAAGTTATTGATATTGATGGGTACTTTAGCCCCCTGAAGTTTTAAACACAAAGTATTGGAACACCTTGTATAATATCCACTGTGAGTATGAAGTCCAACAGAGTATTTACTCACAAGCCTTGGAGTATGCATACAATTCTTATTAGACCTCTTTTCTTCTAAGATAGGTACAAACTGTCCAAAAGACAACAGTAATAGTTACTAGTCTAGAGGCTTTGAAATAAAAATAACTCCATTGTTACCGAAACATTGTCCCTTATAACAAAATAACCAATTTATTTCGTAATTATTCAATTTTAGCAACTTGCGAGGTTTGTGTTTGTATTATTAATCTTTACGGCAGGGTTTCCCAACCTTTTTTGCACCCTCTAGATTATAAAAATATTTCCATGCCCCCCTATATTTTAAATGATTGCTTCAACAAAAAATAATACGACATATATTACACAGGAAAGTGGAATCACTTATTTATTTAGTGTTACAAACTAAAATATAACACAGCACGCAGGAGGAGCGAAAGCGCGTTGTTTGGTCTAAGAACCGTATCGGACAAAATAATGATTTAGCAGTTAGTTCGTCCGATTGGAATTTGTTGGCGCTACTTAATCTGTTTATAAGTGTTTTAAATCATACATGGTGTTATAACAGTGATGATTAGATTAAAATATCCGAACACTTCATGCCCCCCTTAAGATCTCTTTACGCCCCACCAGGGGGGTACGCCCCACAGGTTGGGAAGGCCTGCTCTACGGTTCCGAATTCATCATCTTTCTGTCCTTGTCTCACATTTAGATTTAGAACGTGTTCCTGATCCATTTTCCTTTCTATCAGAGTATCACTTTACGCAAACGCATTATGCTTATTTTTTAAGCATAATGCACTAAATTTATAAGCTTTCCTAGAATCATACCCATCACTCTGTAGCTTGCTCTACTCCTCGCTAGTGCTACAAGTTAATCGTGCGTTGTTGTGTTAGGCAAATGTTGGTAGCTGTGTTACTGTTCTTTGTTGAGCCACTTAGAGTAGGTAAGTTAATGTTAAAATATATAATGGTGATTTACATCTTGTCTCTTATTTATTTGGAATCCCACCTATAACACGTGTAACTGTGGGCTCATTTCGAGCTGGTAAGTACTCCCTTTTAAATTAAATAATAATAATAAAAGAATCGTAATAACGATATTACCATAACTGTAATATTAAATTTGTGTATGACCGTAAGTTTTTTTTAAATTTGATTCCACTAGTTTATTGAACAAGCAGAAGAAACATAATTTATAATTGTATAAATAAAATGCAAAATACACACGGATACAGATCAAGTAGCACAGTCAAAGAAAAATGACGCTTACTACAAGGACCTAATCTCTCTCTTGTCGTGTCACTAGTTTCTTTCGAAACAGTGTGGTGAAAGTATTTTAAGTGCGCCTTAAGGGGCTCCTTTCAAGCACTTGACACATGTTATATAACTTTTTAGGTTCTACGACATCCGGTTTCCTCACGATGTTTTCCTGGACATAATAGCGAGCAGTGTATAGTGTGATGTGTATCCGTGTGTACACCGCTGAAACCAGCATTGTAGGAATTCCCTCAAATCTTTTTAGGGTTCCGTATACACAAAGGGTAAAACGGGATCCTATTACTAAGACTCCGCTGTCCGTCCGTCTGTCGGTCTGTCCGTCGGTCACTAGGGGCCTTATGCTCACTTCGACAGAGATTATCTCACGTTAGAGATGACGTCATATCTCGTTCGATAACTATTTATCCCCATTCTCACTATCTAACTCCCCAATTTTCTCATACAAAGTTCATGCGAGACTCAAGGTCAACGAGTTATTGAACGAGATATGACGTCATCTCCATCGTGAGATAATCTCTGTCGAAGTGAGCATAAGGCCCCAGGCTGTATCTCATGAACCGTGATAGTTAGACAGTTGTAATTTTCACAGATGATGTATTTCTGTTGCCGATATACCAACAAATAGTATAAAATAGAATACAATAAATATTTAAGGGAGCTCCCATACAACAAACGTGATTTTTTTGCCGTTTTTACAGATAATGGTACGGAACCGGTCGTGCGCGAGTACGAATGGCACTTGGCTGGTTTTTTTTACTACTTAATTGCTTTACAAAATCTTGTAAGGATATCTAAGAGAGCATATATATGTGCCAAACTTATGTTTATACGTGCATCTGACTACCCCAGTTAGACTGAATAAATAAAAACAACTTGTTATTATTGTTACTAAAATGAAGATAAAGATTGGACACAGATTTACAGATATGACTGGTTCGCCCCGAAATGAGATTTCGTGATATCCGCTCCTGTCATACATTGATACCAAACACGATATTTGGTCTCTGACTACTTCCTTACTTGGGATAACCAATTGTATTTAAAAAATCATACATACGTCATAGAATAAAAATAAAAATGGTATTGGGATGTACAAACCAAACCCTTTCATATGACATTTGTGTAACTTTTTTTATTTTTTCCCCCTTAAAAAACTTTTTATCTTAATAACTCGTCATCCGATTTAACTTATATACTTACCAGTAAATTCCTCAAGTACAAGCTATCGACATACCAAATTTCATGCAAATCGGATCAACGGTACTAAAGTTATGACCCGACAAATATACATACATACATGAAATGCCAAATTGCCCAAGTTAACTTAGAGATGTTCGTTCGCTTCGCTCACTCAATCAATAAACGAATTTAGGTAAGATTAGGTAACTTGCCATCTTTAACGATAAAATCTCTAATACTATAAGACTCTAAGTCCTGACTGACTGACTGACTGACTGACTGACTGACATATAGACAACGCACAGCCTAAACCGCTGGTCCTAGAGACTTGAAATTTGCACATAGACTTGTACATAGCTCTTATGGTGCACTAAGAAGGGATTTTTGGAAATTCAATCCCTAAGGGTGTAAAAAGGGATGAAAACGTTTGTATGAAAAATAGTATTCCTTGAACCTACAAACTTGAAACTTGGAGAACATATACCTCAAAGCAAAAAAATAGGAAAGGCATTTTTAGTTTTTTAAAACTACCCTTAATAAGTGTGCAAAGGGATGTAAAAGTTTGTATGGGAGTTTTTTGACCGATGGTCCTAGAGACTTGAAATTTGAAGAGTACATAGGTCTTATGACGTAGAGGTGTACTAAGAAGGGGTTTTTGGAAATTCAACCCCTAAGTGTGTAAAAAGGGATGAAAGTGTTTGTATGAAAAATTGTATTCCTTGAACCCACAAACTTGAAACTTGGAGTACATATACTTCAAAGCAAAAAAATAGGAAAGGCATTTTTAGTTTTGTAAAACTACCCTTAATAAATGTGCAAAGGGATGTAAAAGTTTGTAAGGGAGTTTTTTGACCGATGGTCCTAGAGACTTGAAATTTGAAGAGTACATAGGTCTTATGACGTAGAGGTGTACTAAGAAAGGGTTTTTGGAAATTCAACCCCTAAGGGTGTAAAAAGGGATGAAAGCGTTTGTATGAAAAATTGTATTCCTTGAACCTACAAACTTGAAACTTGGAGTACATATACTTCAAAACAAAAAAATAGGAAAGGCGTTATTAGTTTTTTTAAACTACCCTTAATAAGTGTGCAAAGGGATGTAAAAGTTTGTATGGGAGTTTTTTGACCGATGGTCCTAGAGACTTGAAATTTGAAGAGTACATAGGTCTTATGACGTAGAGGTGTACTAAGAAGGCGTTTTTGAAAATTCAACCCCTAAGGGTGTAAAAAGGGATGAAAGTGTTTGTATGAAAAATTGTATTCCTTGAACCTACAAACTTGAAACTTGGAGTACATATACTTCAAAGCAAAAAAATTGGAAAGGCATTTTTAGTTTTGTAAAACTACCCTTAATAAATGTGCAAAGGGATGTAAAAGTTTGTAAGGGAGTTTTTTGACCGATGGTCCTAGAGACTTGAAATTTGAAGAGTACATAGGTCTTATGACTTAGAGGTGTACTAAGAAAGGGTTTTTGGAAATTCAACCCCTATGGGTGTAAAAAGGGATGAAAGCGTATGAAAAATTGTATTCCTTGAACCTACAAACTTGAAACTTGGAGTACATATACTTCAAAGCAAAAAAATAGGAAAGGCGTTATTAGTTTTTTTAAACTACCCTTAATTAGTGTGCAAAGGGATGTAAAAGTTTGTATGGGAGTTTTTTGACCGATGGTCCTAGAGACTTGAAATTTGAAGAGTACATAGGTCTTATGACGTAGATGTGTACTAAGAAGGGGGTTTTGGAAATTCAACCCCAAGGGGTGTAAAAGGGTTGAAAACGTTTGCATGAAAAATAGTATACCTTGAACCTACAAACTTGAAACTTGGAGTATATGAACTTTGAGGCAAAAAAATAGGAAAGGCTTTTTTAATTTTTTAAAACTACCCATAATAAGCGTGCAAAGGGATGTCAAAGTTTGTATGGGAGTTTTTTAACGCATAGTACGATTGATTAAAAACTTGAAGTAAATATACTCCACAATAAATAATTTAAAATCACGTTTTCAATATTTTAAAACTACCCCTGCAAAGTTTCAAGGTTTGTATGGGAAAATTTTAACTGTAACTGTAATTAACTTCAAACTAAAAGAAAATGTGTTCTGTGGATAAATAACATAAAGACGTTACCCTCCTTCGTTGCGCTCGAGTAAAAAGAATACAACGAGGCGTCAATGTTCCAAAAACGGGAATCTTGAGTTGGTACGAAGAGATCTGAGGGTACCTAAACCTACCGTGCCTGTGGATCAATGTCGTGAAGCTGTTTCGTTTCGTTTGCTTTTGGGGTAGAAACTAAAATCTAAAATCTACCCTAATAATAGTACGTATTTAAAATCCTACCCTAATAATATACAAATCAATGCGAAAGTTACGATGTTTGGATGTTTGTGGTTCAATCACGGTTCACCACTTCAACGCGTGCGAAGCCGCGGGAAGCCACTAGTTAATTAATAAAATTCTAAAATTACTATATGGAATAAAACTGGAAGAGAATAAAAATGGAGATAAAACGATAAAAAATTCAAAAAACAAAATAAGCAGAAATAAATCGGTTTCGTACGGCGAGAAAAAACTGGCAGTCGATTTAGAAGCAATTAGTTTTCAATAGCGTTATTTAAATTCAATTCGAGTTGTGTTCCGGTTAAGTGGTTAGTGGTTACTTACAGATGCTAGTTCAGTAGTGAATTTGGTTTCCTCGCGATTTTACATATTTCCACTACAAGTACACCTACTTATACAATAGTTCATTGTAGAGTATCACAACAGTCAAAATTGGCGTAGCACGTCCACAAATGTGAATAAAATCGAGTGAGTGCGACTTACATACTTTTTTGTTTCTTTTAAGGGCTTTGTCTCTTAGCGACAACACTGCTCTTCACTATTATGATTCGTAGGAATGTGATTTGTGAAAGAAGTGTCTTTGTTTTTGTGATGTTGGTATAAGAAGTAATTTAAAAAAAAAAACTTTTATGACGTCAGTTTTTTTTTCGAATAGTTTCATTTAAGGTAAGATCTACTAGAATATCTTTTTAATACATGTGGCTATAAGTTTTTCCAGTTTGATGTTTGAGGGAATTCATCAAAACTGTTTTTTTTTTTTTTTTAAATAAATTTAGAGCACGGGGTTTATTAAAATTTTAAGGGAATTTTGTTTTGGGCAAAGTGATACTATTGCATGATTGGCTATTGTAACACCAACTAGAGTAATATCGTATCATATTCTAAACTTTCCTACATTTGTTTTTATATTAGTGTGTAATGATACCAAAAGCGTGTAATCTTAAATTACACGGAAGGCAAATAAGTCCAAAACAACATGCGCTCTGCCGACGCTTACGGTCACCACGAACTCAAAAATGTAGTTAAAAAATATTACTATTTTGCAATGAAAAATTCAAACACACCTAATACAAAACTTTTGCTGAAAGGAACATACCAAAACGTCATTATTTGTGTAGGTATATTGAAAACTACAACAAGAGTAGTAGAGGTCTTTGTGAAGGGCTCGTCCGGAAAAGTACTACCACTATGCATTTTTCTGCCGCCAAGCAGCGTTGCTGTGTTTTGGTTTGAAGAGTGTGGTTGCCGGTGAAATTGCAGGCACATGAGCTTAACATCTGTATGCCTCAAGTTGATATACGCAGGGCAGTGCATCGTAGGGTCGTTCCTATCGAGCGTGACTTACAATGCAATGCTTTGTTATGGTTGTCACTCAACATCTGGTGGGCCATCGGCTTGTTCCACCAACAAGTTTTATAAAAAAAAAACTACTTTCTTTAGCATTTTTAGGCACAAACATGTAAGTTTTTTTATAAATTTCTTGTGAGGCCTAACTTTTTCTTCGTTGAGTTTGGGTCCTCAGAACAATGACCATTTTTTTATTTTTTTTATACATCTAGCTTATGGAACAAGCAGATGGCCCACCTGATGTTAAGTGGTAACCATCACCTATAACAAAGCATTGTCTCGTAAGTCACGCACGCTAAGAACGTGCCCTACGATGCACTGCACTGCGTCCATCAGCTTGAGGCATACAGATGTTAAGCCTCATGTGCCTGTAATTACATCGGCAACCACACTCTTCAAACCGAAACACAGCGTTGCTGCTTGGCTGCGGAAAAAGGCGTGGTGGTAGTACTTTCCTGGACGAGCCCTTCACAAAGAGCTCTACACTCTTATAAAAACTGACAATTGACCGACCCTACGCTAAATAATTTGGATGGATTTTTAGTTCTGATCCTGGTAAATAAGAATCTTGGCTGACACACTGCCGTGCGTTCAAGACAGACCAAATAAGTAAGTACTCGCATTATTACTTGAATTACTCATAAATAAGGGCCAGCACAAGCTGGGGCACGGTGCGGCGGCAGATTATTTAAGAATTTTCATCTCTGTGCATCTAGATGCAGTACAAAAGCTATGCTAAGGTCCAAATATTGCCCAGAAATTAGAGAACATAAAAGAACCTAGTGTAGGTTCATTATATTTGGATTTTTATATTGTCCCAAAAGATATCATCCGAGTGGGATTTGAACCCACGATCTTCCCCTTGATACGGGGCCGCGTTAACCGACTGCGCCATCGTATTCTATCACACTCGACGAATAACTCTGGTACATGCGGTATATGCGACCGTGGTTCCATCTACAGGTCTGACATATAACTATCAAGAGTCCTGCTCGCTAACCGAAGTTGCATTCAGTTGAATCGACGAGAGATGTCACCGTGCTTAATTCTAATTTTTTAATATGCTTAGGAAATCACAAAGATTGTAAACGTAAAATGTAATTTTTTTGACGATGAAGACGATGTTTTCTGTTGTTCTTCTGTACCTACATTTAAATAAATATATTAGTACTTATTACTTATTGCTACGGTTTCGTACTTATTGGCTAGATTGTATATCCTCTTTCTGATTCATGACTCGCATTTCGCTTGTAAATGGTTTACAGAATAAACAATGTTTGAATGAAACCAGAGAATGGAGCTCAGTGTTTACTATGTAACTGTTTCGTGTTGAGTATTAGAAGACACCTACAATACAAGTAATCACTTAGAGCGACAACGACGTCAGTTAAACACATTATTCGTGCATCCGTCAGTAAGTACTTTTTATTATTTTATGCATTGTTTCAAATTATTCTTGGCACGATCGTTCTAAACCAGCCTTTCCCAAAGTGGGCGATAACGCCCCCTTGTGGGCGCTGCAGGCCTAAAGGGGGGCAGCAAGAGACCCAGAAAAAAATGGGGGGAAGTAACTTGACACCTGAGCGCCCCGTTGGGTACTACCGCTCAGGTCTCAAGTTAACTCTTGCGGGTTATAGTAAAAGTCTCGTTTATAATGAATGTTTAATCTCCGCTAATATAGCTCACTATAATTAATTTAATTTGAAGTTATAGTGGTTTTTAAGTAGGTGAAAAAATGGGGGTGCTAAAAAATATAGACAAAATAAGTTTGGGAACCCCTGTTCTAAACAAACATTAATGGTGTTTTCACTGTTCCATAGGTTCGATTGCAATATCTACGCTACTTGGTAGAGCAAAAAAAAACTATTAAGTACCTACCTATGTACCTATCATATTTTAATTCTGAGGTACTGCCATCCTGGCGTGGCGTCGTCGAGAGTGCGAGATTAATGAACGAATATTTTGTGAAGCCATCTTTTTGTTGAATTCGAAATCTCGTTTGATCGGTCAACCTATCTAAGACAAGACAACTCGATCGATGAAGCGCCCACTTTATGTTCACCGAAGCCAGTTTTAAAATAAAAATATTTAATCGTCTATTATAGTCTTCGTGTGAGAATTAAAATAACCTATTTAAACAATCTGTTTTTCATCGATTTCAAGATAACATTCAAGGACTAATTATTGTCATATTATGTGCAGAAAAAATGGCTTACCTTGCTACCGTAGGTCGTAGAAGACTACTTATTTAACCGCTTGCTGACTGGCAAGGGCGGGCTCTCTCTTTGACAGTGGCGGCGCAAGACCTAAATTTAATGTGGGCAAGGTACATTTCGCGAGGCCCTCTGATGGTGCAACCCCGAGCTATCGGGGAGTCCCCGTCTCTGACCGGGGACTCCCCGCGATAGCAGCTTAACGCTACTAACTAATGTTGCCAGACTAAATATAAAAGAATGATCAAAAACGACAAAGATGAGATTTTTTAAATAATTAATTTCATAACATAATATAGTTTATCAGAAATATCGATTATTTCATTCACATTCATTTTGTGCGCGGAAGAGTGGAATAAATTTAAGTTGAGTATTAATTTAATTTTTTAGTTAGTGAAAGAAGTCATTGCAAGAAAGAAAGAAGAGCAGAAGAATGTGTTTGACCAAAGGTTATCTGAGGATTTCCAGACGAACATAAAGTTTTTCTGGAAATCCATTCGTTCAGCTAGAGGAAAAACTCAGAGGTCTGAGCTGAACTCAAGGGGGGTGTTAGTGCCGACTTTAATGTATGGTAGTGAAAGTTGGGTATGGCAGAATAAACATCGGAGTAGAGTGAATGCAGTAGAGATGAGAGCGTTACGTAGTATGTGTGGTGTGAATTTGAGTGATAGAGTGAGGAACAGTGTAATTAGAGAGAAATGTGGAGTGATGAAGGTAGAGAAAGGTATGTTAAGATGGTTTGGGCATGTGGAGAGGATGGATGAAAGGAGATTAACAAAACAGGTGCATCAGGCGAGCGTAAATGGGACTGTTGGGAGGGGAAGACCTAGGCGAACGTATCTCGATCAGATAGCAGACGTTCTAGAGAAGGGCCAGGTCAAGAGTACCCTAAACCGACGAGAATGTATGAAGAATGTTATGAGAGTGAATGAAGCGAAAGAGGTATGTAAGGACCGTAGCAAGTGGAAATCCGTGATCTCTGCCTACCCCTATGGGAAACAGGCGTGATTTTATGTATGTATGTATGTATGAGTATTAATTCTAATATATTTATTATAAGAAAAACCTTGTGTACTTTTGGATTTTCCATAATATTTAAAAAAAAAATCGGCTGTGAAGCGGTACACAGACCACGAGACCGTGGGCGGTGGCCAAAACGCCCACGCCTTACGCCGCTTCTGCTCTTTGAACACTACGTTACCTTATAGGAAGGCAATCTAATTATTTTTCTGGGCAACATTTGGACCAAATTCCATACAAACTATGGCAATCTCCTTTCAATGCTCATAAATCTGACCTCGGCCTCGGATACTAGTATTCTCTTATCTGTGCCTCGGCGCACTTTCTTAGGCCATTGTACGATTGTAAAATATAATTTATTACGATTAGATAAGATAAAAAATAAACTTTTACTTTAATTAAAAATACTCTCCGCACTGTTCACTGGCGCGGCGGCGTCAGTATGCGCTAGCTGTTAGTCTTATTATCTATATATTATATATTATACTATATAATATATTATATATATACTATACTATAGTTTTAATTGTTGTTAAATACCCTTTTTATGGTATCTGTTTTTGCTTACAGATGGCGTCAAAATTATCAGAATCTCTGCTCTCGCAAGTGCCTCGGAATTACGAACAGGCGACGTCCTCAGAACCTTGTGTTGAAGATGAAGATATATCTTGCAATGAAGTAACCTATGGTACAGGTATACATTTGTTATTTTTTCTAAACCGTTAGGTTAGCTACAAACGTAAACGGGACCGTGGTAGTAGTTCTGGCATTGAATGGGACTTCTCACGAGGATGTTTTGACTAGGAGAACGCGCCAGAGGATTAGGCAGCAGCATCTCCCGATAACAAAGACTGCGGTCACCAATCTGCCAGCTGAGCGTGTTGAATGCCACAATATTCCCCCCAGTGTTCTTATCCGGACTAATGATAATGAGAATCATAATGAAGCTGCAAAGCAAATCATTGACGTAAACAATAATATGATTTATTTACATTATTATTGATGAGAGATGAATACCTACCTATATAAATACGGCAGCATGGAACAAGCAGATGGCCCACCTGATGTTAAGTGGTAACCATCACCTATAACAAAGCATTACCTCGTAAGTCACGCACGATAAGAACGGGCCCTACGTTGCACTGCCCTACGCCCATCAACTTGAGGCATACAGATGTTAAGCCTCATGTGCCTGTAATTTCATCGGCAATCGGAACACAGAAACGCTGCTTGACGACAGAAATAGGCATGGTGGTAGTACTTCCCCGGATGAGCCCTACCCAAAGAGCTCTACCACTCTTGATAAAATGTTACCTTTCAGGGGACGCCGTGTTCACCTCCTTCATAGTGGCTCCTATGGTTGTCAGCGTGTGGAGAGGAACATGGGGCATTATGAATCTACATCCCAAGTTGTTCCCGTTCGCCCAAACGTTCATACTTGGGATCATACTCCATGTGTGCTTTGCTATGGTCAGGTAACAAACTTTCAAATGCACCGGATAGCCCCCGTTATTTTGAGGCTCCAAATCAGTTTGGAGCCGTTCGGTTAGGTTAGGTAGGCAGCGCAATAGTAGTAGGGTCACCAGTGGAAGGTCGGGGGACTTCTGCTGGCTAATGTGGCCCTACACGACTGGTGGGTGGCCTTGGTGAGCGAGGTTGCCTCTACACAGACGAAGTGGCCCGGTTAAGTAAATCCGGGCCTACCGCCGTGGCGAGATGGTGAATGCAAACGCGACCCCATCTCGCCATACCTTTGCGGAGGATGGCTCACAGGGGGGTTTTTAGTGGGTTCGAGCCCCACATACCTCCTTGCGTCACCCCCATGGCGGAAGGGAATAGCGACGGCATTTTTCGCCTAAAAAAAAAGGTATGCATCGCAATGGGTTTTGTAATTCTAAAGGCACTGAAATTCTACCTCGGGCACGTCGAACGAACGAATCAAAATTATTTTTGAGTCTCTAATTCTTTTACGTCGTGCTTTTAAATTTCTTCGTACATTGCAATGGCGTGGTTGAAATAAAGTCACCGCCATGCTTTAAGGGGCCGAAAACTATCAAACAACTTTTTATTCGCACATAACCCACAACATTTTGAAAGGTATAAAATCAATAAACTTATTTATGAAAAGTCGCAATCAACGAAGTTGTGTGTTCAGCAAAAATATCATTATAATTCAAACAAACAAAATAAGTTAAAATATGCGAGCGAGAAATTGATTTGACGGTGGTCAACTCCTAAAAAAAGAAAAACCGTCATCAAAAACTAAAGTTTTGCGGATTTCTCATGATAATAGTATGATAATAGGTACTCATATCTTTTCACGCCTTTTTCTGCCGCCAAGCAGCGTTGCTGTGTTTCGGTTTGAAGAGTGTGGTTGCCGGTGTAATTACAGGCACATGAGGCTTAGCATCTGTGTGCCTCGGGTTGATGGACGCAGGGCGGTGCATCGTAGGGCGCGTTCCTATAGTGCGTGACTTACGAGGCAATGCTTTGTTATAGGTGATGGTTGCCGCTTAACATCAAGTGGGCCATCAGCTTGTTCCATCAGCTAGTAGTATTAAAAAAAAATCTCGTTATCAAATACTAACGACGAGATAATAAGCCGCGGTTAAACGTCAAAAGTCAACAGCTTATGCTATGTTCACATGCACGCCGTGCAGCCCGGCGGGCTGCCTGGCGGGCAGCGCGGCATGCAGCCCGTCCCAGGCCGGCGAAAATTCAAGCTGTTCACACGCACGCCGTCGCGTCAGTCAGTGCCAGCATGGCGGGCAGCGAGGATCTCGGTGTTGTTGCTGCCATATCCTTTGGCTTAACTTATTTTTATTGGAAAAAGAAACAAAATGATGAACGACGGAGAAAAAGACTGTAATCTGCGATCGTAGCGACTTTTTTAGCAACGTTGAAGATCCACTCGTCACGAAAGCGCGAGAGAGACTGACTGCCCGCGCGCGTGAAAACCGTCACCGGGCGCCCGCACATTTATCCTTTGAACTTTGCCAAAAAACCGACACTCGCCCGGTTCGCGGCATTCACGTTCACAGGCGCGTTTACGGGCTCGGGCGTACCGTTTACACGCTCGGGAATGTGAATGTGCACGTTGAATGTCGAGTTGAACGCGCGCGTTTGAACGTAGCATTAGCATTGGAAGACAAAATTCATAATTTGAAATTTGAATTCCGATTAGTCTTCATTTGACAGAACAAGACGACAATTTGGGTGCGCATCAGCTCTTGTAGAGATAAAGACATCTATTCTATTTTTCGTGACAAAACGAGACGACATTATGTATCTCGCTGTGCGCTATTTACTTGTTCTATTAGCTAGTAATATAAAAAAAATAACACTGGTACTGATTGTATAAATGAATTAATTAAAATACCTTATTGTAGATCAAACGAAACAACAGTATAACCTACACAAAAAATCAAAATAAAATAAAACCGTACAATGGGTGGTCTTAACTCTGAAAGTTATCTCTTCCAGACAATTTATTTATTGACAGATTGTTATTTTTACTTGTACCAGGTCTCAACTCCTAAGCCGGAGTGTGGAAGCCAACCAGCTTCGAACTGCAGCAAGCTGGTTGCGTGAGCGCGTTCTCTCGCGAGTGTACACCTACGTGTTTATTGTAGCCAACATCATGCACTGGCGCGGGGGCTGGGGGCTGTTGGATGAGGCGGTGGCAGCCATCGTTCCAGATGAAGCTGATCCACTCAGGTACTTATCTATACATGGAGTAAAGACTACTTCTGAATTTTGAATTTTTTTTTATGAATCCGTCATCCAACCTCTTTTTCCGTCATCCATTTTTCATCAATAACGCTCATACTTTTCAATATCTTAGAAGATATAACAATGCGTAAATCTGCGTCCATCAACTTGAGGCATAGAGATGTTAGGTATCATGTGCCTGTAATTTCACTGACAAACACACTCTTCAAACCGAAACGCAGAAAAACTGCTTGGCGGCAGAAAAACGCATGGTGGCAGTTCTTCCCCGGACGATCACAAAGAGCTTTACTACTCTCAAGTGCTATTCTTTGTCCACAGACCAGTAGTAATAGCAGTATTTACCATTGTGTTCTACGCGTCCAGCATTTCTCTTCGCTCCTCGCGCAATATTCTGGCATCACCATACTTCCTCGTGACTGATGGAAAGGAACCCACCTATATCTTCACAACCAGGTTTCAGAAGCAGGTTGGTATTTCTTTTTATGAATTAACTATCGTTTGACCATTTATTTACTCGAGAAAAAACTGAGTTTTACTGATAGCAAACTGTCAAATAAGCAGTTATCCCTATTGGTTCTCTTATCTGTGCTATTGGTAAGTAAAACAAGCAGGGCTTTTCTTAAATGACTCTTATATGTATATGTCTTTTATATGACTCTTATAAATTGACCTATTTTGACAACATTATACTATTGCTACTGTAATTGTGCTACTGTAATTGTCCCCCGTGCCACACTCTTCAAACCGAAACTATCGCTGCTTGGCGGCAGAAAAAGGCGTCGTGGTAGTACTTCCCCGGACGAGCCCTTCACAAAGAGCACTACTAGTCTGTCCCCTCTGGGAAGTAGTGGTCAATAGAGGCAGAGCTGACAACGGTTTCCTCACGATGTTTTTCTTCACTGTTTGAGAACACTAGCATTACGCGCATACATTTTTCGAATAGATAAAATTACAACACGACCGGAATTGAGCCTGCGACTAGAAAGCAAGGTCACTACCAAACCACTAGCGCTCTCGGAACTGCCATAATAAATATTGTTAGGACGCAATGATTGAAACAAACGTGGGCCCGCTAATTTGACCCTGGCAGTAAAGTGCGCAATGGTCAACAAATCAGGAGTAGGGACAAAATTACCGTCTTCCTACCGACCACATCGCTCGCCTTGACCTATGCGTATACTTTACCCTATTATTGTTTTCGTACTTTGGTCATCTTCCTACTTAACATGACTATCATCATTAGTCCAACACCCGCGGTTACGTTTGCACCATTGATCTGCACCATTGATTGATAGGGAAAAGAAAAAACAGACAAACACCGTATTAAAAAAATTGAAGTGTGTTAACTAGTGTTATAACTCCTTCAGATAGCAACTATTAGACACCTGAGAAACAACATTAACATTTTAACAGCTGTCAAAAATAACATTTTGACAGCTGCTGTGGTGCAGTCCTCTTTTGGACAGAGGTATCTCCCAATGCACGACACTGAACCCAGTATTTAGCTCTTCCTATCAGCTCTTTCCTGCTGGATAGCAGGATAGTTCAACTTTCGAGGCTTGGGGATCCAAGCCTCGAAAGTTGAACTATATATTATAACTCACTCAGAATAGGTACCTATCTTCCTTTATTTTTGCTACATCCTTCCGATTTTCTAATAAACAAGGTACAATAGCTCATGAAAGGCTTGAAAGGATTAGCACGTCTTACTTGTAATCGCATTTAGAAATAGACTGTTGTAAAGAACTTGTCATATCAGGAAATCAGTGAGAAAACAACATCGCCTTATCTTGAATTGCGCTATTAAATTGATTCCGACATATCCTAAGGTAAACCTAACCCCTAGGTCATTGCCACAGTGCTACAACATACAGTAATACATCTGTATAGTATTGTGGAAACTGAAGTGAAGTCGAATGGGGTATGATGTATGTAAATATGGTCACTCTGGGGATGCATCATGCAGCCCAAGAGCCTCCTATAAGTTAGCTCTAGTACGGAGTAGCTTTTATTTTATCCGTCACTTATCCATTTGACACTTAACATAATGAGATACTTAGAAAAGATGAAGTCTAGATACTGCCTCCGAAACAGGTATGTTTTAGTAAGAGCATATCTCGTAGACCAACGTTGCATGGGGTTACGAGTCTACTGCAGACCGAGATACATTCACGAATCAGTATGGTTTCTTGAACTTGACCAACTTCAGATCTCAGTCGGCATTTTTTGTGAAGTTTATCGTAATAAGGATTATCGTAGACTGGTCTACCAAAGAAAACAGTGAAGCAGAAGAAAGTGAAGATAAAACAATCGGTCTCTCGAAAGAAGATGAACAACTGGATAGTGTGCGAGTGCGGGCGTAGGTCGGCTCGGTCCTCCGGTGCGACGTCACAGCCGGCGCGGGACGCAGCGATAATGCAATAATGTGCGAGGCGGGCGCGCGCTCAGTCTGCAGCCATGCGCGGCAGCACCGCCGGCCTCGCGGATACCGTGGGTGGCGGCTCGCGCGCCGTCTCCGCTGCCCTGTTCGCCGCGGACGCGCTGTTCGCCGGCTGCGTGGTGGCGCCCGCCGTCGTCACGTACTGGAAGTCGACGTGGACGCTGCTGGACCTGCACGTGCTGGCGGACCGGCCCGTGCGCTCGGCCGCCGCGTGCGCCGCCGCCGGCCTGGCCGCCAACCTGCTGCTGACGGTGCTGCAGGGCCCGCTGGCGCGGCTGGCGCGGCCCGGCCGGCCGCAGTACCTGGCGTGCTCGCGGCTGTACACGTGCGTGGCGGGCGTGGCGTGCGTGGCGGCGTGGCGCGGCGTCTGGAACCTGCTGAACGAGTGCACGGGCTCGGGCGCGCGCACGCTGCTGCCCACGACGGCGGCGGCCACGCTCTCGCTGGCGGCGCTGCGGGCGCTCAGGAACATCTGCGCGGCGCCCTTCGCCGTCGCCGTCGACTCGCCGTTGGATTACTTCGATGTGCCGACCATGTTTCGGACGGTTAGTGGCCCTTTCGGAGCGTTTTGTGTGCGTCTACTTCGGTCGGAGTGATGTGGATCCCCGAGATGTGTTCGATTGATGTGTTCGAATAATTTTATGCGTGGTATAGAGATTATCTGTGAATCCTAAAAAGGTAACAAGTGGGTTTAGAAACTCAGTTTTAATAAAACCTTACTCTTAGTTTCATGTTTCCAATCCAGTACAAACTTTGACACCCAAATAATGTCAAGTTTGTAATTTGATTACAATTTTTTTTACAAAAAAACTTCGCAGAACCTAGACGTGGGTGATTTATCTTTTTTTTAGTACGACAACTAGTAAAGGAGCTTTTTAGTAGGAAAACTTGTTTGATATTTTTGCTAACTTTGTACTTTTTTTTATTTTATTTTTCTGAAACTAAGTTGTTTGCGATTTTACATAATTACATTCAGTGATTAATCAAATATTCCCAATCAACCCTTTAACCTTAAAACACTTAGTTATAATAATCCCCTATGAAATCTTATACAGTAATCCTTCAGTGCAGTAATTTACAATCTTCTGAACAATGCACATGAAAGGTTTGTTTTCAATGGCGTAACACAACACGTGTCTCGTTAGGGTTGAGCTAAGAAACTATAGCAAACATATGGCGTGTAAACCCTATGTTAATTGGGGTGATTTTTCAATAGTCTGGTATAGGCCTGATATTTCAATATTCACCCAAATAAACCCATTCTGTAAAGATCTGGGGACTTAGCAGCTATAATGGGTTATAAAACCTAAATGCATTTGAATCGTCCTAAAAAAACCAAGGAGGTTGCCGATTCGGTTCGATTCGATGCGTTTACTAAAACACTGTTTTTTTATTATATTTCAATTCCATATAAAACTAATTGAGACTTTTAATTGACAACTAGATCTGATAAATCTTAAGAAAATTAAAAATCTGTTATCTTGCCTTGAATAAAGAGAAATTCAAAAGGATGTATGTCTGATGTCTATCTTCAGTAATGGTAGAAAAAGAAGTTGATGCATGGCAAAATGAGCTGTCTTAATCAAACGAACACCTTTTTATATCGTTGCTTTTTATATATATTTTGTTATGGAGATGAATTAACGGAGGTATAGAAGATGTAGATGTAGAGGATGGGAAAATAGAGTTTTGAGAAGTAGGTCTACTTCGGACTACTGGTCTCTTTTAGTAATTACTACCGAAAAAGACAGCGAAGAATTGTTCTAGCGTGGAAAAAGTACTGTGGTCTAAATAATGAAGAGTAAAGATATACAAACAAACGGAAAGTAAAAGGGATTCGAGTGTTCGACATACGGCTGCCAAACCTGCGCTCTAAAGAAAAAAGACAAAGAAATACTAGCTATTTGTCATAGGAAGATGAAGAGGAGTTTAATAGAATTCAAAGTATCTGACCAAATTAAAAACAAAACCCCAGTAAGCTTTGTTCACCACCTAGAATCTTCTAGCTTTAAGACATTTCAAAACGATTTAAAGAATTAGTAGAGCTCTTTGTGAAGGGAAGTATGCTCGTCCGGGGAAGTACTACCACCATGCCCTTTTCTGCCACCAAGCAACGTTGCACGGTTTAGGTTTGAAGAGTGTGGTTGCCGGTGAAGTTACAGGCACGTGATGCTTAACATATGTATGCCTCAAGTTGATGGACGCAGGGCAATACATCGTGGGGCACGTTCCTATCGTACGAGGCAATGCTTTGTTATAGGTGATGGCTACCACTTAACATCAGATGGGCCGTCTTCAAGCTCCATGAGCAATTTTTTTTTTAAATCTTTTTATTCAATTGAATATGCCTTTTGACTTTGACTTCGTTACAGAACAGTCGTGACACGGCGCTGTATATCCTGGACTGCGTGTTCTCAGTGGGCGTGGTGGGCTCGCTGGTGGTCTTCGTGTGGCGCGGCTCCTGGGCGCTGCTCGATATCTTCCTCTTCCCGGAGGAGACGCTCAAGTCCTGCTGGACCTCGCTGGTGAGTTCGGGAATACTCTTATTAGCTGTAAGAGTAACGGGAACGGTAGATATCCCCTCAGATCTCTAGTACCAAGTACTAACTCTAGATTCTTTGATGACGTCTAAGGGGGGGTAATCAGAGGTACGTCCAAACGTTAAGTTTGGCACAAAGAAAGAAAGAATGAAAGAAAGTAATTTAATTGACATACAAAGAAAATACAGAATGGACAGTTATAATACAGACAAACAGAATAGGTAAGTTAAGTACCTAATAAAAACAAACAATAAAATAAAGTTGGATAGATTTTCTATTGTTCCTGAGTTGACTCCATTTGTAGTAATATTTGGACGTACCTTTGACTACCCTCCTTTTGATCCAAGCACGGTAGATAACCTCTCAGATCTCTTACAAGTACCAACCCAAGACTTTGAGGATTTCTAAGAGAGTCTTGGGTATTACATTTAAGTATCTAAGTAATTTAAGTATCTACTTGGGTATTACATTTAAGTATCTAAGGCTGAGATACAGAGAAATCAATGATATCCAAGGTGTAAAATCCAATGAAGTAAGGCATCTAAGTATCAAAATGATCCTTGTGATTTTATTGAATAAATACATTTTGACTTTGATTTTGACTTTGACCACATTATGCAGTAGTTTGTTTTCCTTACGTGACAGGTTGCAACCCCATAGACAATTTTAGAATACTGACCGGTTTCCTAACAAAAAATCCATTTGTTCACGACTGGATTTGAATCCACGACCTTACAATCAGAAGGTGGAGTCCCTGCTACTAGACCAGCGGCGCTCTTCAAATCAGTAGAAATACAAATAAAATATATATAAAAAAAATCTAAATCTAGAAAAAAAACAGAATCACGACGTCAAGATTCATTGAGCATGTCTAACGTAGTCAGAGGTATGTCCAAATATAAAACATAATGCAGATACACTCTAAACGTTATAAAAGTGTGCTGGCTGATTCATAATCAGGTTTAACTATTCGAGAAATTAAAATAACAGATATACATTATACATACCGAGGTAAATCGATAATTTTTTGTTTCGTTGGTGACAAAAGAGGTATAAATAGGCCTTTTTCTTTTATGACTTTAACTTGGCTTCTACTTTGTATTTTGTTGGTCACGTTCTTGTCAACGTGACGAAGAAAATACTGAGTGTAACTTTTTGCCAAGCAGAAAAGTTTTTTTTTTGTACTAGCTGATGAGACTAGCAGATGGCACACCTGATGTTAAGTGGTAACCATCACAACAAGGCATTGCCTCGTAAGTCACGCACTATAGGAACGTGCCCTACGATGCACTGCCCTGCGGCCATCAACTTGAGGCATACAGATGTTAAGCCTCATGTGCCTGTAATTACACCGGCAACCACACTCTTCAAACCGAAACACAGCAACGCTGCTTGGCGGCAGAAAAAGGCATAGTGGTAGTACTTCTCCGGGCGAACCCTTCACAAAGAGCTCTACTACTCTTAAAAGTACGCAACAGCTACTTGTGTGATACTTTAACGCACGTTGTCCTGGTTTTCCTCGGCCCTGGTTTAGTACGTTAAAAATACACAAAGGAGTAACTTTACACTTCAAAAAAAGGCGAAGGGACTGTCAAAAAAAGGCGTTAATATTTTTTGCTGGCGAACGGTTATCACAAACGGTGAAGGAAAACTTCGTGAGGAAATCGGTTAGTATTCTAGGAGAGCCAATGGGCTTGTATCCTGCCACGTATGAAATAAACAACTACTTGTGATGTTTTCGTCATATGGTATGTGGTTTTTAGTAATTCCACCAATATCGGTCATATATGACGTTTCCTGTCATTTTGACTTTTTCAGTAAATGTGACGTTTTCTGTTATACTCGTATTTGTCATTTTCCTTTATATTTGACATTTTCTGTCATATTTGACGTTTGAGACTTAAAAATAATTACTAAGAAATCAGTATTGAGTAGAATAGAGAGAATATCCCAACACTAGTAGTTACTACACCGCAGGTGCTCTACGAGGGAAAAGATCGGTGGTCTGAATCGGTGCTCGACGAGGAATACCCCCTGTAAAATGTTGGTACCTATGTGTCAAATGTAATATTTTTACGTACATTGGATTACCCTCCTTAAACGTCCTTAAAGAATCTTGAATTGATACACGTTGCTACAGAGATTTGAGTGCATATCTGCCGTGCCTGGCTATTTCAGTCTCTTTTTCGAATAGTCATATTAGACAAAAGTCAAAGTCAAAAGGTATTTATTCAATAAAATCACAAGGACCACTTTGAAACGTCGTAACTGTGACTCTACCAACCAATCTCTATTAACTCTATTAACCAGCACTAAGATAATCTATTTTAGTCATATCCCAAGAAATTCTACACTCTGTACAAAAGACAGTCAAATGACTCTTTTCCGCTGCTAATTTAACCACGTCACTTGCCCGTCATCCCCCTATAAATAGACCCTAAATTATCCCATTTCCAGAACCCGGTTAAAGAACCTAATTAGGTAAACGCCGGTATTTTGCAAGATGCTAAGCTACTTATGACGTGTGTGTTTGTCTGTTCGTTTAACTCCCACGTGCCACAATTTGCTCAATGTCATGATATTGAACGTGAAGTGTTGAGGATCCTATTGTGGTCCAGATTTAGACTTTGAGTAGAAGAGATCTAGGATCATGCGATCAGCCCAATTGAAGGGTTGAATGGTTGTAATAAATCTTCGTTGTAGAGCGATTTAAAGTGCTAGTGACAAATTGTCAATTCTAACTGAGTATTTTAGCTATCTCACCTTATGAATGGTCAGATGGACACGCGTGTAGGCCTAGATGTGCGAGGCAATAGAATGAATGTTTTTTTTTATTTAACTGAAACTGAAAACTGAAACAGCTTCACGACTTTATTCCCAGGCACGGTAGATATCCCCTCAGATTTCTTAAGTACCAAGTACTAACTCAAGATTCATTTGAGGATGTCTAAGGGGGGTAGTCAGAGGTACGTCCAAACATCACATTTGGCACATACCCACATTTTGCAGTAGTTGGTATTCCATACGTGACAGGTTGCAAGCCCATCGCCGCTTAACACACAGAGAAAAACACTGAAATAATAGTACTACGCTACTATATAACATGCTTCCCTCAAAAAAACGTGTTCTGATTGCCACCATGCTTTGTTAAACTTACAAAAGCTACTTTACTTTTGTTTTTAAATATACAAAAGGTTAAGTATAGTCGCCTGCACTTTGATGATTGTTGAATTTCCTAATTTTTAAAGAGCTGTGTGAACACGTCTTTCTTTTTAAAACCTCCTTGCTATCAAAAGGAAACACATTCAACAATATGTCCTCAACCTAAGTATTTAGGGTATAAATTCCTTTAACAAATGACAGGCGATATATTAGATTTTCGCCACCAAACAGTGCCGAATGATATATCTACCTAAAAGTGTACCGTGCTCTATCACAGTTGAGCTAATAGTTTGTTTGTTCATAGTAGCGCTAGATAGGGGACAAGACAAGAGGATGAACCAATTGCGTACTCAGCTATACCTACTAACTGGTCACTGACTCAATGGCACGACATATAATGACCCAAATGCGGAAAATCGAGTGTCTTTTGGTGCCGAGTAAAATTTTACATAGTAGGCCTAAAGTTGCCAGCATCTTTCTCTTTTAAAAGTAACACGGTACGTTTACTTAATTGAAAAACAATGCCACAAAAAGTAAGCTTGAAAAAAAAAAAAAAAATGGATTTAACAAAATACAAACGCTTAGCTACGACTGCTACGAGCTCGTAGCACCTCTACGAAACTTTTGAATGACGTCAATGTTCGCGTGTTTTTTTACTTGCAATATTATTCTCATTCGCAGCTTTGATCCCAAGCGCATTAGAAGTAGCCTACATCATAATCCATCCAAGAACTACATAAGTTACATCCAAATCTATTTATTTATTTATTTGAACACCAACATCGTATACATCATTTACATTTAATAAAATTAAAAACAAAGATGCACTAAAGCATGCTAAATGTTACAATAATTATAGGAGACAGACAGCATGCAATTACAAAACAATTTGAGCGAGTGCGGATTAAAAAAAAAATCCTCGAATACAATTAAATATGGAAAAAAATTACAAATAAAACTATAACGATTTACATAAGTACATAAAAAATTCATTAAATTAAAATTAAAATTAATTATGTGCAGTACAGTACAAATATGTTGATGATCGGCTATTTCGAGCAAGAACAATTTTAACATTAAAGAATACAAACAACTAAACTATAAAATACGCAAACTAAGGTTTGTTTCGTAAGTTCATTTGAGACAAAAACTGAAACAAATTCAAGACTTTGATCCCCCGGCACGGTAGTCATACCCTCAGACCAAGTGCAAACGCCAGGTTTCTTGAGGATGTCAAGGGGGGTCGTCAGAGATACGTCCAAACATTACATTGAGCTAGTGGCTAAATCTGGTGATGGCGTATAGCCTCCGTCATGGCTTAACAACTGCTTAGAGCCGAAAAGCACGGAAGCGCTGGGATGTAAATGAAACAGTCCCCTAACAAAAAGGTGACCCTGCAGATCGTTGCTTAAGAGGCTGACAAACAACAATTAAATAAGAATTACCTAGTTTTTTTACTTATCTTGTTAAATTGTGAACGCCTGTCTCCCCTTTGACAATTATGACCCTCTTACAATTATGTCACCTGTTTTATGTTCACTAAATCAATAAGTTGTGATTGAATTGAAACAACTTCTCGCTTGCATATTTCATCACATCCAAACAAGTTTTCCTACACATAGGCTTGATTAAGTAAGAACACGAAAATAACTTATTGGTCAGTAAACTTCGGATCAAAATAATATTTTTGCTAAGGGCGAAGACAAAAGCTAATGTGACTCTCGCTCGCACGTTTCGACATCTTGAAAGATAAAAAATAACTTGACTCATGAAAAATGAAATGTTTACTAAACTGTGTGCAATGTGATTGCACACAAAATGGTTGATTGCTATTTTTCGAAAATGAGTTAAATATTTTATATTTTTAAGACGTCGAAAAGTGCAAGCGAGAGTCACATTGGCTCTTGTATTCGCCTTAACCGAAACTTGGTGGTTTTTGAATTTTCGTAACTACATTTAGTGATTTAAAAAAAAATGTTAAAATGTGCGTCTTCTTGCACGCACATTTTTGACGGTTGTCTGCGTTTTAACTAAGTCGATTGGTTAGGAATGATCGGGCAAGCTTTCACCACAAGTGCATTACATATAGAACTTTCAGACAAAATCATGTAGTGCTACGAGGACTTAGTGCTAATAACATTGTCTACCAGTCATCCGGAGCGTGTAAAAAGATGGTGTGGCGTGTTTTTATAAAAAATCTGTTTGGTTATAACTATTGTCCATTAAAACGTTTTCCTACCCTACCTTATCACACCCTTTACTATTATTTCTGGACTAACTATTAGCATGTATTGGTCTCCGCGCGTCGAGCGCACGTTATCACTTCCTACAATTCCATTCAATAGATAACATTATAAATATTTGTATGAACGTGATCAAAGGTTCAGTTACCTATTGAACAATATTTACTTGCTACGCTAATCTGTTGCACGCACGATATTCTGGCCGGTAGAATAGGTATATAAATATCGGTTGTAAAAATTTGTTAAGAGCTGATTTCACCGTGCTCTGTTAGATTAACAAAGGATTAAATGGGTGTTAAATATGTCAAAATGTACGCGTTTGACATCTAAGGTTATATTTAACGGCCTGTTAATCCTTGATTAGTAACTAACAGAGTATGGTGAAATCAGCTCTTAGTTATTTATATTGTAGCTGTGTGTTGTCCCTAAATAAATAAAACTAAAAATTCCAGAACGCAATCTTCTAGTATGTTTGCTAAAACAGTATTTACTTTGTTTACAATGTTTATTTATTCACTAAAGTAATAATTCATTAAAGTAATTATATTGCAAGACCTACCGTAATTTTCCATTAGACGTCAAACAATTTATTTTTACTATATTGACAAGAGCTAACTATATGGCTTGTCAACATTTTATAGATAAAGGCGAGAAATAGAATATGCGTTTGCGCAGGATTAACTCAGGCGCCAGTTGTGCGTACCAGTAGGTAATCAAATTATGTCTGAGATTTATTGTTAACTAGCGGCCTGTCCCAGCTTCGCATGGGTGGTCATAAATTTTTTGAACATTTTAGGATAAACTTAAACCGTGGGTTCGAGCCTCGCGTCTACTTATTTCATACATTTGCACGCGCTTCTCCTTGAGTGAGTGAAATCGCACCCCGCGCGAGACCCGTGGACCCGTTAACATTTTTAATTTCGTCATATCTTTTGAATGGAATGTCCGATTTGAAAAATTTAAGAAGTAATCTATAGGTATTGAAACCGTCTTAATTATGGAATGATTTATTTGGATAAGGATTAATACCAAGGTACAAATAAATACCCTTTTCTAGCGGAGGCATTTTAATTAATTTTTTATAATAAAAGAACACTTATTGTGACATAACTATAATAGTTAGACATATGCTGTCGCGACATTTTTTGTAGATGATAATGTGTTCTACAAAATCGTAGTACATTATTTTGTTCTATCTTCAATAGTTTTCGCAGCGCACGCGATGTAAGGTTTTTTGTTTTCCACCTTGGGTTACATTATTGAAGTTTTAGTAAGGATCCCTGATTATTTTGAAAATATAATATAGCCTATGTTACTCAGGGATAATGTAGCATTCTAATGGTGAAAGAATTTTTGAAATCGGACCAGTAGTTTTTGAGCCTATTCGTTACATACAAAAATACAAAAATACAAAAATACAAAGTTTACCTCTTTATAATATTAGTGTAGACTAGCTGGTGCCATCGACTTGTTCGGCGCAGGATTAGTATTTCGAGTAGCTTATATTAGCGTGGCTGGCGTAGTATATATGTGTAACTCTAGCGGTTTTGGCAGCGCACGCCAGAATAGCTCGCAGATGGTAGATTTTTTCCTACTTACTTTACACTTATCGTCATATTTTGGACAATTCACACAATATCTTCGGTTTAAAGAGTTTATTCTCATAAAGAACAGATTACAGTTCACTTAAATGAGACAAACATAAGGTTTAGGCTAGTGCCAAAGCATGCATAATATTATAAAACAAGATAAGTACGAGGTAGGCTGACAACAGTAATTTAACAAATTATCAAAAAGCACATTAAAACTAAGAGTACATTGGTAGGTATAAGAGGTATTAGGTAGGTAGTTAATAATATTTCTGTTGACTTAATTTTATAAATTGTATCTATTCAGTAGTTTTTACGTGAAAGAGTAACAAACATCCATCCATACTTACAAACTTTCGCGTTTATAATAAATCCTAATTTATTATTTTTCTAGCCCGTGTTATTGTATTGGGTTCGTTAATGTTTTCTACGTAAGTTTTGGGGAAAAATGTAGTCTTTACGCTAATCCAGGTTGTTAACTACATTTGTTCCAGTTTTCGTCTCGATCGGTTCAGTGGTTAGGGTATGTTGAGTCACAAACATCGAAACACGTATCTTTCGCATTTATACAACGTGTAACATATAAGACCAAAGACCAAGTGATCAGACCAAGCATTGGAATACTTGACGTGTGCAAAGTTTGAATACATCGTCTTCGAAATTCCCATGCAAAAGTTAAATTTGCTCTCAGAAATTTGCAACAGCCCTGATAATGTGTACGTGACCTTGGTACAAACGCTATTTGCGTTTACTAATTGGTGGCAGTTCTGTTACCTATTTTATCTACAGTTCACAATTAAAGGTCGAAAAACAGCTGTAATTAGGGCTGCATCATGTATTAGTTTTATTTTTGCGGAAAGTTTAAGAGGCATTTCATGAATGAAAAACTTCGAAATTTCAAAAGCCTTATATCAATAGTTATTCGCCATGACTTGTAGAATACCCTGCTTCTGTGGATAAAGGGATATTATGTTACACTTTGTATATTAGTTGAATTCGCTGGTTCCCGTAGTAGCTTCACTTAATACACACGGATACGCATCTGGGTATACACTGCTGGCTTTTATGTCCTTGTAGTGTGTGTCATTTTTCTTTGGCTTTGTGTAGCTTTTTTTTTATACATTAGCTTATGGAACAAGCAGATGGCCCAACTGTTGTTAAGTGGAAATCATCACCTATAACAAAGCATTGCCTCGTAAGTCACGCACGATAGGAACGTGCCCTACGATGCACTGCCCTGCGTCCATCAACTTGAGGCATACAGATGTTAAGCCTCCTGTAATTACACCGGCAACTACACTTTTCAAACCGAAACACAGCAACGCTGCTTGGCGGCAGAAAAAGGTGTGGTGGTAGTACTTCCCCGGACGAGCCCTTCACAAAGAGCTCTACTACTCTAAGCTTGATCTGTGAGTACTATTACGTATCCTGTGGTTTGGGGTATCACTGTGTGAAATGTTCACAAATATTAATCATAATTCGTTTGTTTGTGTTGAATAGATAGCCGGGTACGTGTTAGTGGTAGTAACATTCGCCCTGCAAGCGCCGGCGCGCTGGGCGGCGGCGAGGTTGCACGGAGCGCCGCGGCTGCTTCTCGCAGACGTGTACCATCTGATCTCCTTCTTCGCGACCGTCAACGTGTGGCGGGGGGTGTGGGGTCTGCTGGATGTTTATTTCTTCCCAGGTCAGTTCTTATAATACCCAGGTTCTACTTTATTTGTTTCTTGTATTGAACTCTTGTATAGGTCGCGTCATGTAAAAGGAACGCTGGAATAAAGTGGTGGGGTGTGTTTGCGCATTCATGCATTCATCCGCATTAAGACTCTAAGGTGATCCATTATACCTGAATAGTCTAGATAAATTTGTAGCCAGCCTAAGTCATCCCTAAGTCAGGTGGGCCATCTTCTTGTACCATCAGCTAGTTCAAAAAAAAACCCCAAATGAACAGAAGTTTCCTGGGAGATTCACAGACTTAGAGGAGTATCTTAGGGTTACTTAGGTTGTCTTGTCACGAACTTACGACAGACAGACCGGAGCTTTATGTTATTTACGAATGTCGCCGTATATTTTGATATTTGTTCCACAGAAACACCTATACTAAGCAACTGGTGCTCACACGTCATAAGTCTAGTACTTCTCATCTTACTAAACTGCTCCAACTCCGTGCTAGTCCGGGGGGTCTACATCGATGCAGAAGAACCCGCCGGCGAGTGCGTAGTCTTCCCTTGCCACTACCTTCGCCTTTACTTCCACAAGGAACGGACCAAAAAAAGGCATAAGAGAGCTATAGCGGCCGCTGCAGCAGCTTCCAAGCGGTCTCAAGAAGCTAGCTTACCACTACAAACACCAGAAGAAAAGGTTTAGCTTGAAAGGGTTGTACAACAATAGTGTTTTGTTTTTAAGGGTTTCGATATCGAAGAAGTGACTGGTAACTTGATTGGCGTCACAGCTCAGTTGGTAGTTAATTGGTAGTAGGTCGAGAGTTCGATCCTTACCGAGGATAATTATTAGTGTAATGAACATGGGTTTTTTTCTCTGTTTGGATGATGATAATGTAGTTTGTGTGTGTATTTACAAACAAAATTGTATAAGTATTTTGACCGCTATCTGGTTCTCACAGTAGGTACAAGCTTTGCCACCATATCACCAAGTTGAGCATTTGGCATTTCCTCAAACAACTTGTCGCTCGCACATTTAAATATTATTGAAGATATCATGAAAAATCGTAAATGTTTTACAGAATAATATTGCAAAGGTTCAACAACAATTTCAATTTTGATCATAACAAGTTTTGATCAAAATTTGATATTGACCAAGCAACTGGACGAGGTATTGAGGTCGCCTCATGCTGGGCTCACGTCATATAATTTTTTTATGTTATTCACTCAAAAGAAGAAGAATACCTAAAAGTTTGATAATAAAGTGCAAAAACTAGTTAAACATATCTTTAGGAAGGAAATTATTTGGATCAAATCATATTTATGTTCAACCTTGTAACGGTATTCTCCGAAACTTTTTAGTTTGTGATTTTTCATTATATCTTCAAAAACATTGATACGTGCGAAAAGTTATTTGACGGTTGTCTGTAACTTAAAATCAATCTAAATATAAAACACTGTGTGTTAGATTACTTACAGATAAGGTATTCTATAGCATAATCTGTAGATAAAAGTTATGGATAGACCAGTAGACTGTAATGTATATTTGAATTAGATTTTACATTTAAATTGTGTACCTATTATTTATTTCTTGCTATCACTGTCAAGGATACTCATCATTCGATATTATGAATGGAAAATATAGCTACGTAATAATAGCTGTTACAAAGTCTATGTAGTCTAAAGGCATAACCATTGTACTG
This sequence comes from Chloroclysta siterata, assembly GCA_932294275.1. Classification (NCBI taxonomy): domain Eukaryota; kingdom Metazoa; phylum Arthropoda; class Insecta; order Lepidoptera; family Geometridae; genus Chloroclysta; species Chloroclysta siterata. The sequence goes on along the minus strand of OW028604.1, from coordinate 2,632,296 downwards.
CCCCAACGGGGCTCATGTCCTGGACATTTTGTTACCTACTAAGACCTATTTTAACAACATGCAACAATAAAACATAAACATACACGATCAAGGGGAAGTTCGTGATTTCAAATCCCAATCGGTAATCGGACCTTTGAGGTAGGTATTATATAACATTATTTCTAAATTTTATACCTCCAGGACTAGTGGTTTAGGCTATGAATTGTATGTCAGACTGTCAGGACTTTGATTCTTATACAAGAATTTCAATTCTTTTTATATTGACAATAATAAATAAATATTTTATTAACAACAGTGCCTAATACGCTATAATTACTCGCGCTGCGCTTAACTTATATCCATTTTTTCATAGAAATGTAAAATTTTACTGTTTAAGTTTACTTCAGTAGCATGTTTAACAAAAACCAAAGTAGATAAATATTATGTTTTTTTATGATTAAAAAACATAAAGTACAAAGCAGGAAGAAAATATGTAAAATGCATTTTTCTAAGGTTAATTTGAATCTAAGTCAGATCATGTGAACTTAGCACTAAGTTACACTGTAAATAAGTACACGTAAGTAATGCTATGTTGTAATGTATGTACAATAAATCAATAACTGATATTTTACCTGCTGTTTTATTACGAACCCAGATAAATATGATTCTGCACCTCGAAATTAAAAAAAAAAGAAAGTGTATATTGGTAGATATGTTATATCAGTGTTACATTAAACTGTATATGTTATACAAATGTATATGTTATACTGTATATGTTATACAGTAATGTATATGTTATACCTACAGTTTAATCTATAAATTTATTACGGAATTACAAAAATTCCGATGATGACAACATACTGATATATGCAAGGTGTTCCATAAGTTGTGTATATAAACTTCAGGGGGCTAAAGTACCCATCAATATGAACAACTTTTTCTAAGGAACGAACACTGTGAACGCGAAAAAAAAACAGCTGTTTCATACATTTTAGCCTGGTAGGTATTGAACTTTTGTATGAACCAGCTGTTTTTTTTTTCGCGTTCATAGTGTTGGTTCCTTAGAAAAAGTTGTTCATATTGATGGGTACTTTAGCCCCCTGAAGTTTATATACACAACTTATGGAACACCTTGTATAATGGCCAGCATCAAATTTCTGAGGTGTACCGTCGCCAATATAAAATAAGGGCCATTCAAAGAAAACTACGGTTCACCTGGGAGGTCTCAGGAGGTGGACGGTGGGTAAGAACTGATGATGATGATATTATTTGTTTTCCGCGGTATTGGTCATCATACGTCATCTTCACTTGGTCATTTCTTATTAATATTATCTTTCACAACACTCCATCCAAATTTTCTTAAAATACTAACCGTATTTCGTATACGAAATTACGAATGACCAGTATAATATATAAATGTCAGTAACAGTATTTGACGTCATTTTGCAATTCAATCCTGTGATTTGTCTAAAGCTGACAGACTTTATTTATTTATTCATTAAAAGGACAAAAATAATATGATATTCAATAAATTTTATGCCGTTGGCACGGATTCTGCTCTTGTTTATGACTTTCTGTTTATTTAAATCAAACTTATTCGTAAATTTAACCAACAAGCTGGTGCTTGCGACTTCGTCTGCGCAGGATTAGTATTTCGAGTAGCTTATATTAGCGTGGCGTAGTACATGTGTTGTGTAACTCTAGCAGTTTTGGCAGCGCACGAAAGAATAGCTCGCAGATGGTAGATTTTTTTCTACTTACTTGACACTTATCGTCATATTTTGGACAATTTACACAATATCTTTATCAATTGTAGCCAATGTGTTATTCTGATGTTTATGCTACATTATTGTAAAGTTTCATTAAAATCCATTCAGTAGTTTTTACGTGAAAGAGTAACAAACATCCATCCATCCATGCTTACAAACTTTCGCTTTTTTTTTTGGGGGACTTTCCACACAGCACTATCTAGCCCCAAACTAAGCCAAAGCTTGTAATATGGGAACCAGATAGCTGATATAATACATATATAGTTTTTTTTATAAATACATACCTACTTATAATATATAATAACACCAATTAAATATTAGTAGGATAGTTTATATTAAAAATAGCTTTATTTCTTTAGATATCAAAACCTTATGCTAAAGTCTGTGTAGCTTCGTTTCGTCGTGTACTCCCAGTTGAAGAGGTCACACTTCTCGATCTTGCATCCTGGTGATCCCGTGGTGTTCAGCCAGTCGATCCTGGAATAAGGAATAGTACAAATATTCAATCCTTATCTAACTGAAGCTGAAAATAAGTCAAATGCTTCTAGAAAGAACGAGTCCTTCACAGACTTCACGAGATCTTTTTATATAGGTAACTAAACTAGCTTATGGAACAAGCAGATGGCCCACCTGATGTTAAGCTGTCAAGCATAATATGAACTTCGCTACGATGCGCTGCCCTGCCTCTATCAACTTGAGGCACCCAGATGTTAAGCCTCATGTGCCTGTAAATTCATCGGCAACCACACCCTTCTTACCAAACACAGCAACTTTAATTATTGACGGTGAAATTAGGCATGGTACTTCCAATAGTAGGTACATCCCCGGACGAGCCCTTCACAAAGAGCTCTACACTACTCATATGCTCTATTAACTACTCTTTTTTCGTTGGGAACTCAAGGAAATAATTACGAAACTGTCTGTTAGGTGTGTTGTCAATTAATCAGTCATATTGGATCGTTTCCAATTCTTCCAATCGATCATAATAGAATGGTCTCCAACTTCCTGCTTTATTTATAGAGTGTTTACTTCAACACTCTTTGAGCTACAGCTATGAGAGCTAAATTCTGAAGAAATGAAGTAGGTACCTAGGTCCAATCTAATTAAAGGGCTGACAACTATCAAACAACTTCTCGCTCGCACGTTTTGACATGTTGAAAGATATTTTATGTGTGCAATGTGATTGCACACAAGATGGTTGACTGCGATTTTTCGAAAATGAGTTTAGTGATTTTATATCTTCCAACATGTCGAAACGTGCGAGCGAGAGTCACATTAGCTCTTGTCTTCACCTTAACATTTTTATAAGAATTTGGCGCACTCCCAGCACGATAAGCGGCATTTTACAGCTTTTAAAAGATTAAAATACTTGAAATACTTATTAGATAGATTCAATATTCCAATGAATCAATCTAGGTATTCAGAATTTGGCAAGATTAGAAAAATCGCTTCAGAATAAAAATAAATCTTGTATCCCAGGAACGATCAATGTCCTCTCAGATCTCTTTGTATCTGATCTCTTGTACTTTGTACCAAGTAGGTACCTACTACCAAAGTAGGTAGTAGGTACCTACTTGGTACAAAGTTCTATGACTTAGTTGTCATTCCTAGTTGTCATTCTTAGTTCATTTTTTGATTTTTTGGTTTATGAATCGCGTTTGCGTTTAGACCACGCTGTGACGTCACACGGTTATGGCACGGAATCTCCTATGTTATAGAGAATAATGCCCCTGGTTGCAAAGCTATCGTCCAGAATGTAGGTATAAGATTTGATGATTATACCTCTATACACGGCTCTATGATGAATTTGTTACTTCAGCTAAGGCAAGGTACCTACTCTATCATTATTTTTTTTACCTATACTTGTAGCTGTTGGAACAAGCAGATGGCCCACCTGATGTTAAGTGGTACCCATCACCTATAACAAAGCATTGCCTCGTAAGTCACGCACGATAGGAACGTGCCCTACGATACACTACCCTGCATCCATTAACTTGAGGCATACAGATGTTAAGCCTCATGTGCTTGTAATTACACCGGCAACCACACTCTTCAAACCGAAACACAGCAACGCTGCTTGGCGGCAGAAAAAGGCGTGGTGGTAGTTCTTCCCCGGACGAGCTCTTCACAAAGATCTCTACTACTCTTAAAATTATTCTGATTCTGATTAATCTAATAAATATTTATTTACTGACATATGGTCCAGTTCTGCTTTGTATCCCTGTAACTTTCCAACGATGGTTCCTTTTTTGGAGTTCTTAACCCAGCCTCCGACGGCAAGCTGTTCAGCTAGCTCCTTGCAGTATTTTGTGAAGAGACAACCTGCAATAGGTACATACGCATTGGTTATACAAGGTGTTCCAATACTTGTCTTTAAATCTTCAGGGGGCCATAAATATGAGTAACTTTTTCTAAGGAACCAACACTGTGACGCGAAAAAAAAACTGCTTTTGATATTGAACTTTTGTATGAAACAGCTGTTTTTTTTTCTTTTTCTTTGCTTGTACTACTCTGTTAAGAAAGTACAGGGAATTGATTAATAATACACAAAATGTTAGTTATTCAAATGGTTTTTATTGCCTTCAAAGTATGCTCATTCAGAAACGATACACCTACGTTAATGAATAATCCAATCAATAAAAAAAAAAAAACGCTTTTTCTGGAATTGAGTTCAGTTCTCGCCGCGAATTTTCCTTTATGTCTTCTCCTGAATGAAAACGGGTACCAGGAAGCGGTAATTTGAGTTTAGGAAAAAGAAAGAAGTCGGCAGGAGCCACATCTGGTGAATAAGGTTGCAGCTCGATGGTATTTTTTGAATTATTGACAAAAATTCGTTCACAATTATAGCCTTTTGCGAAGACGCATTAATGTGGTGCAAAATCGAAGAATTTTCTTTCCACAAATCTGGCCTGTTCTCAAAATCTGTCACTCATAAGCACGTGTTTTTGATAAAGCCGATTTACCGTAAGCCTTCTGTAATATTTTCAGGGACTCTGAACAGGAAATTTTATTGGCGATGCTAAATTTAAGACAAACTCTTTGTTCGATGTTGTTGTCCATTATGAAAATTCGCAACACACACTAGATTGATCTAACTAAAAACAGCACTGTATTTAATCTAAATAACAGATTCAACTCAAACTCCGCGCCAAAATGGATAACAGATGTGCCGATCTAACAACCAAAGAAAAACAAATAAAATCATTCAGAAACGTGAACAAATTATACATTCCCGATACTTTTTTGACAGAATGTTTAATCTATATATAAAAATGTTATGTTGGTTTGTGTACGCTTCAAAAACACAAAAGTTCTGCACCGATCGAGCTGTAGCATAGCTGAAATTTTAGCATGATATATAATGCGTATCAAGGATTGTTTTTATACCATTCAATCACAATGTGCCACAGCGAAGCGTGGCAGGGAACAGCTAGTATTTAATAAGTTTGTAATATGCATAGGTTGCATGATTGCCGACAATATAGAACCATAGAACCGACAATCGTTGGAGCAGACTTGAGTGGAGGCCGCGTGTAAGTAAGTGTAGTGAAGGACGCCATCCGGCGAGGTGGGGCGAAGATCTGCGAAATGTAGCTGGCAAGCACTGCATGAGAAGAGCAAAAGACCAGGCTCAGTGGCGCGTCTTGGGAAAGACCAACGTCCAGCTGTGGGCTAACACAGGTTGATGATGATGATCATGCATAGATTGGTCTCAAGACAAAACATTAGTTGCTGTAAACCAGGAGAAGTAGCAGCTAGCAAAGTCACAGAATAGAATGTATATTTACTAAAAAAATCAGTCAAAGGACATATTTCATTCTGGGTTTGGTCTATGTACACCACGTAGAAACATTTGAAATGAATAGAAAATTACCATACCAATGCAATTTCATTAATTTATAGGCAAATAAAGTTGCGATACCTAAAAGTTTATGTGGTCGATTTTTTATGTGAACACTTCTAGAGCCGCCATGACAGTCTGTAATTGACGTTAGACATGACGCATTGCGTTTTTTCATTTTCTGACAGTTTCGTTACTTTTTTTGACGGTAATGAGTTCCACTCTCAAGCTTGACATATACAACAATTGTCAAAATGACATTTCACGTATGTCAGTCCTCCATATTTTTAATAAATTGTGTTGCTTTCTTTAATCAAGAAAATCTTTAAGCACAAGAAAACGAAGTAAAAATGAAGAAAAAAAAGCAATCATAACAGTTACCTATATTGCTAAGCGATATATAAATACACTGTACAAAGACCCAACCCAGGCTCCATACATTGATGAAACAACTCCTTTATTTATTCTTTCTACACACTTAAAACCCTTTTATTTTTTTTCTTTTATTTGGGCTGATTGAGATAATTAACCTAGTAGTCAAGATCAGGGGCCTTATGCTCACTTCGAGCGAGATTATCTCACGGTTTAGATGACGTCATATCTCGTTCGATAACTATTTATCCCCATTCTCACCATCTCACTCCCCAATTTTCTCATACAAAGTTCATGCGAGACGCAACGTCAGCGAGTTATTCAACGAGATATGACGTCATCTCCATCGTGAGATAATCTCGCTCGAAGTGAGCATAAGGCCCCAGTAGGTACCTAGTCTATTAATTATATCTAGAATACCCATAATTTGAAGGTAAAAGGAAAGATGGTGCGATGTGACATGCAAGTTTGTATTTAGTAATCCTCATCATCAATTTGAAATAGGCGTTTCACGCCCAACTTCACGTCCAAATAGCTGATAGGTGTTTGACAACGACCTAGATGCACTAGCTCTATTTATATCAGAGTGATTACAGATCAGTCAGTGCCGAAACATTGATTGCAGCACAGATATGTTATAAGCCAGACACACCTTGCTATGATATGTTTGTGTAGTATTTTGTATCATCATCAGCAGCCTGAAGAAATCTACTGATGGATATAGGCCTCTACTATACGTTTTTAGGAAGTACGATTTTGAGCTCTCTCCATCCACAGACTTTCCGCGAATATGAGATAAATCGGATGATGAGTTATTAAGATATGGTTTTTAAGGGGGCAAAAAAAAAATACCCAAAAAAATCAAGTTACATGTCATATGGAAGGGCTTTGTTTGGACATTCCAAAACCATTTTTACTTTATTTCTAGGACGCCCGGTTTTTGTAAGAAGTTAAATTAATATAACCAACGATCCAAGAGCTCCCATCTCTAACAGTCTCGTTGGCATCAAGGTTTTTCTACTGGTCAGCCAGTGAGTTTGCTTTTTCTTATTTTTTTTTCTTCAATTAAATTAAGAAGGTACTCAGTTCTCATAAAATGGTGATAGCGACCTGTTCTGGTGATGGAGCCAAGGTCTGTTCAACGGAACTCTTAAATAAATAGTCCAACTCAGTTGAAATTTGGTTAACATACTAAGTTAGTAGGTGGTAGTCAGCAGTCAGTCCAAACACAATATTTGGACTTGTATCTGACTACCAACTCCGTCGCATCACGAGATCTCAACTCGGGCCAATTATGTGTAGGTGTCTAGCTAGAGCAGTGGCTCCCAAACTTATTTGGTCTACTGCCCACTTTGAGAATAAATTATTTTTTTAAGCTCCCATTTTTTCACCTATTTAAAAACCACTGTTACTTCAAATTAAATTAATTATTGTGAGCTATATAAGCGGAGATTAAACATTCATTCTAAGCAAGACTTTTATTATAACCCGCAAGAGTTAACTTGAGCCCTGAGCGGTAGTAGGTACACAACGGCGCTCAGGTCTCAAGTTAATTCCCCCCATTTTTTTTCTGGGTCTCTTGCCGCCCCACTTTAGGCCTGCAGCGCCCACAAGGGGGCGTTATCGCCCACTTTTGGAAAGGCTGAGCTAGAGTAATGCCATATTTCCAGAAGCCAGCCAGAGTTAGCTTTTAACAGCCACCAAACTTGAACAGCAGATTTTGGTAGGATCACCGAGTAGATAACGTTTAAGTAAAAACTTCTAAGACCCTGAATTTTTGTAGCTATAAGCATTTTCTTTTCTACGAACCCTGAACTTGTCCATAGACTTCGAATTCGACTCCGGCCAACTGATTGGGGTCCTCGGACCCCATCACTAATCACACAACAATGCAAAATCGAACACCAACAAAAACCCTGGCACGAGCCGTTGCACTGAAAGTCAGATACTTTCGCCGCCCGCCCAAACTCGAGTGTTGCGTTGGCCGCCCGCCCTACTATTTTACGCATAGATATACCTACGTAGGTACCTTGGTTGGCTGGTCAAGTGCATTAGATTTAACCGTAAACTGTAGGATATCTTGGTAATAAAATAGAAAGGTGGACGTGGATGATGCAATAAATAATGTGTTTGGACTCATATCGTTCGGTTATGAATCAATTGAGCTTTGCTAGTGATCTGTTTGGTACAGAGAATTTATTACCTAGTGGGTACCTACCTACTTACTGTCTATCTTTCAAAGATATTGTGATAGGTATATATTCGCATTGTGTAATACACAAAATACTAGGTCCTAATTATACTTTATTATTTCTGAGCATAAATCTGAGGTAGGTAGGTATATAAATAGGTAGGTAACCTAATTCCATTCCTTTTGGTATTTCGCGGTTTCACAAAAAATATAAAAAAGAGCAACGACTGCAGATTAAAGTCGACAAATATTTTTTCGGATGATTACATTTAGGCAGGTAGGTAGGTACGTGTTAGGAGTAGGTATAATTTTAGAAGGCAGCAGGTCAGGTTGGGGAGGTCTCTTCGGAAATTAGTGGACATAAAATATCGATAGCAAATGTTTAATTGTAAACAGTAAAGTTTTGAAGCATAGATGCCGTTATTTCGAGTATGATACTCGACGAGCAGTCATCTCATCCCATCTAAATCGTAGCAACAAATCAACAAATTAGTAGGGTCCGTTCGGTCAAGAAGGAAGCCCCTCGCTGGAGTGGACGGTTCCGCCGCCAATTACAATTATCTGATTGGTCACTGATTGCTCAACTATTTCCTAATAAAGCCTGTGACGTCATCGGTTATGTAGGTGAAGGATTTATTTTACTATTTTGAGTCGAATATGGAGTTAGCGCCTGCGTTTTTGGTTAGCATTGGTCTCTGTCACTCGTGCATTGATTTTTGTGCAGGCGTTGCAAGAAGAAATTTATACTTTACTTGATAGAGGTGGTAGAGGTAATCATAACATAGGTACTTGGTACAGTGGCCTGCAATAAAATGGTTACACTTCAAACCTTTCAAACTTGGTGTTAATGGATGCCATTCGTTTTAAGTATCTACCTACCTACCTACTTACCTAAATGCCTAAATCTAGGCTCTGGACGGTTATACAAAAGTAATGACAATCCACTAGTATTGGCATAGTTTTGAAAATGAATCAATGTGCACCACCATCTTATTTGGAGGCGACTGTATCTACGTACATACAGATAGGTACCTAACTAGGTACGTAGTTTAAAGGCACCTAAATTTTAATTCGGAGGGTGTTGTTTTTCTGCTAAACCATCTGCCAACGCGCTGGCCACCAGGGTTATCAGTTCAGAATTTTGCGGTTATCGGCCTTCTTGACTTCTTGACCTAGAATATACCACTTTTAATAATCTTGCCGTGAAGATTATTATTTTCTAAAGTTTGCTCTGGGAACCAGTAATGTACAGCCATCAGCCATATTAAACAGCCTATTATTGACGGTGGTAGGAAAACTTTTTGGGTATATTTTACACCTATACCTACCATACCAGTTCTGGTTGTTTGAGATGTTTTCTAGCTAAGTACCTATAAACAGAGATATCTTCAAAATTAATAAAATGTGCCAGTGAAAAGTTGTTTGACGGTTGTCTACGCCTAATAAAAGGTCGTGCATCAACTGCACGTGCCAAAATTGCAAAGATAGATAATGCACATTCCGTCAAATTATAAAACAAGTCCACTTTTTGAGCATTTGGATTCGTAAAATAGGTACCTACGGCTGTACAATAACGGGCTGAGTCTGGGTACCTCTTGGTACCTAGTCGTACAATAGATTATAGAATCGTTGGCTCTCAGCAGCGCAGCCTGAAAAACAACTATATGTTCGAAACATAATCTATCTTTGAGTTGTAGGCAGGTGTAGGCGGCCGGCAATAATAATCAAAAAATAAGCCGTTTAAATTACTGCAATGTTTTTCATTGACGAATCACATTTTAACCTAATAAAACTAAAATGCATGCCCTCCAGCTTCCTCATAGAATTTCAAGCTGGTAGGTACCTATCTAAAGTATTCTCTTATCTGTGCCTGGTACACCTAAATACATTATTTTCAAAGAAAATTACAATAATACAAGTAGGTATTTGTTATACATATTTTTAAATAATTAATAATTCATACAGATTCCGCAAGCTTTTTCCAAGCCCAACAAAACCGGTGCGCGCGCAGTAACAACGCTTGCGGGCGCGGCGCACAGTGGTTCCAAATCAAAAATAAGTGGACATAGGGTCGAAAGTCGGAATTTCGATCTGATTTTTTTATACAGAATAGATCTCAGCTATCCTGACAACTTTTGTTCTATGAAAAATCTGTAAGAAGCGTAGTTTTCGAGAAAAAAAATAATCAATTATTTTTTGTATGGAGAAAAACATACTTTATTTTTTCTCTCGAATTGGATCAATTTGGCCCGTGTTTGGTTGGTACTGTGTTATAGCCCAGGTGATATACTAACATAAAAAAAATATAGCACGCGCAGTCACTTGCAGCCACGGGAGAAAATTGACTCTAAATAAAAAAAAATTTTTTTTGCTTGTTTTGCGAAGAGTTCTTATTTCTTCATATCTTTTCATGGATTTTCGTGTACTGTAGTATATTTTAATTGACTCCGTGAAGAGAAAGTAATAAAAAACTACATTTTAGATATTTTTCAAAAGGATTTTTAGTTATATTTTTCAAAAGAAAACGATGTTTTCTGCTTCTTGAGACATGTTCTCTTCTTTAAAGCGTGTCCACTCCGGGTCTGCCTCGAGCAGTGGAACTGCCCCTGGGAGTAAATCATGATGGATTGTCTTCGAAAACTTAGGCCTGATTCGGGAAATGTGTGGATCTGAGCTTATTAAAAGGCCATGCAGAATGTCAATATTGTTTTCGATTCGTCCTGTTTTTCTTGTGTTTTTCTCCCTTATATTCCTGAAGTCCTTGTTACGAGCTTCCGAAGCTTCTTCTGATAAGAACCCTAAGATAATAAAACATGGTTAATTATTACAGGAATAAAATTTTTACTTTTATGCAAAGAACGTATTGATTCTGCTTTACTTACCAATAGGCAAAACAGAAAAGTGGCTACAAATGTCTGCTCCATGCATACAAAGTTTGTGGACACTGACTGGCATGTAGTACCACGGATATAAATGCGCATAAAGTTCTGCTGTTTCTCTACAATAGCTCCGGAAGTTTTTAATGCAGATTTTCCTTCTTGAAGATATAACCTGGAGAATAACTGAAAATCGACGAATAAGGTTTTCGTCAACTCCTGTTATTTGTGCCGTTTTTTTGTAGTCACCGAAAAAGCGTCTTGCCGTATTTCCGTCGCATTTTTTTCGCATTTCCGTCGCAAGGGTTCGGGTTCTCCCAAATCATCATCTCTTCTCCATCAACAAGTTGGAGAGGGATAATGCTGATCATCACAACAGAGGAATCGTCAAACTCGGTATCTGAAAAACTCTGTTTGTAATTACTCTGTGATGATGATCCGTCAAGGCCCCATTTCCATGTTAACTTCAGCCCTTTTTCAGTGCTTTCGATGGGTCCCAAGTCTAGCAAAATCCTTTGAACAGTGTGGTCCAAAAGTCCTTGTAGTCTGAAAATAAAAACATAAATAAATAACGTGAATCTCAACGCTTTATAATATAATTATATTATAGGATTGTTTAAAATGAAAATAACCTGATCCGAGCCTTTTTCTCCGTTACTTTCACATGTTCATCGGACGGGTAACGCCTCTTTTTAGCGCACAAAAGCTTCCGAGAAGACTGAAGAGCACTGGAACAATTTTCTTCTTTGAGGAACGTTCTTAGCGATTGGTACTGCCACTTGGACAGTTTAAGGGATGTGCAGAGTGCCAATGATTTATCTTCAGAAATTTCTTGCTTAGATGATCCACAATCTTCGCCAAAGCTAACTTTCTCGTTTCTTTTAACTTTGATATATAACAATATTCCAGTTTTTCTTCAGAATTGTCATTTATAATGGAGCCAGAACGCCTTTTCTTCTGCTTGTTGCTCAAATCCGCGAATGGCATTCTTTTCTCCTTCTCTGTAGAGGTTCCAGCTTCTGATGTGCAGACATTTAGAATAGGTTCCGGCAAATATTCTGGCACTTCTGGCGCATCAACCAAGTCCTCAGGAATTGCCATTACGGTAACTAAATCAACCGTATCACAGGTAGGCCATTTGATATTTGTCTCCAGCCATTTGCTATTAGCTTCCCGATTCAGAAATGTCTTTAAGCATCTGCTTGACTCTGCCCATTTCGTTATTACTCGTTTGGCGAACAAACGGCAAAACTCAATGATTTTCCTACGGTCTTCTTCAGATATTTCACTTGGAATTTTAGAAATTATAACTTCACTTAGATGATTGTAATTATTAAGATCTCCACTCCCCCTGAGACTCAGAAACAAATCGAGATAAGAACCGAAACCAGCCATTTTAGATTGAAAAACGTTATTCCGAGATCTTTCACAGTTAAGTGTTGAAAATAGAATGAAATGAAATTAATCATTGCAATATATTATTAGTCTTGCAGCTGTGTCCGTAATGAGTTTGTCTATTAACGACCAATCACAGCCCAGTACCGGAATGACCAATTTGTTAGTAGATCAGGATTAATTATCTTTACCACTCATCCCTTAAACACAAACAAACTTATTTTTACCTGTACGAAAGAATGAGCCATTTCAGATACTTGACCTTTATCGTAAATAAGATAATCTCTTTACCTACCACTAATCACTTAGCCACCTGCAAATAATAAACTACCTGCACCTAGCTTGGGTACTGGACTGAACCCTTGTCAACAACTGAAATTGCGTTGTTATTTTACAATTTAATTTCAGATCTTTACTTTCAATTAAATACGTACAGTCTCTTGTACCTTAGCAAAAATTTTTAATATGGTAGAAAAATATAACTAAAATGTAGTTTTTTATTACTTTCTCTTCACGGAGTCAATTAAAATATATTACAGTACACGAAAATCCATGAAAAGATAGGAAGAAATAAGAACTCTTCGCAAAACAAGCAAAAAAATTTTTTTTTATTTAGAGTCAATTTTCTCCCGTGGCTGCAAGTGACTGCGCGTGTGATATTATTTTTATGTTAGTATATCACCTGGGCTATGACACAGTACCAACCAAACACGGGCCAAATTGATCCAATTCGAGAAAAAAAATAAAGTATGTTTTTCTCCATACAAAAAATAATTGATTATTTTTTTTCTCGAAAACTACGCTTCTTACAGATTTTTCATAGAACAAAAGTTGTCAGGATAGCTGAGATCTATTCTGTATAAAAAAATCAGATCGAAATTCCGACTTTCGACCCTATGTCCACTTATTTTTGATTTGGAACCACTGTGCGGCGCGGCGGTGCCTTTCAAATCAAAATACAGAGTTTACTGTTTCTGAACGACAACGAAATTTAGCTGTCATCGCATCACATCGCATCCATCTACTTCAAGTACGTCAAAATGTCAAACAACGATTGATTTTCCAAATCTACAAATTTAGAATTTGCAGTCTTCAGCGACCTTAGATCGTTGTAAGACGGGCTAAATTTCAGTACTTTCTAATACACAGTTGAGTTTGCTTTTCAGTTAATTCGGTCTGTCGGTGCCATCCATCTCGTATCGTTCGTGCTACGGTGATTTTATCACAATTTCAGTATTGAAAAGGGCCTAGTAATCTGTTCTATCACTTTTTAAACAATATACGCTTTTGTGAAATTAGGTCGTATCGGTATATGGAGTGAATCAATAGATCTCCGAAGCAAATTCGCAATCCGATACCGGCTCGGTTTGGTCATCGCATTTTACTCTAAATACTTGAATAAAAGCTTATTTGAGCTCAAAATGTCTTCTATACCCATTGTGTGTGAGAGTGGAGACCCAAATTTGGACGCTGCGGTCAACCTATGGCTGAGACTCGACCAAGTAAGTCATTGTTTCAGGATACAAATTGCTTTTAGATATGCACTTTACAGTTACAAGACTAGGTTGGCCTTGATGTATGCTAAATGCATCCTTGACATTTCCTTTACATTTACCTACACTATTGTCTTGTCTGAGAAATCGGAGGAATGATGAACTAGATTCATAATTTAATGTGATTATTGAATAGTCCATAGCTGCTGTCTACCTATTTAGGTATCTACTTATTGTTGTTTAATTGTTCTTACAACTCTTCACAGATATTTAGTTAATTTTTTAGAATTTGAATGAAGAAGGTACATAAGTTGACTAGTAAAAAATGAAATTTAGTCAGATAATTATGTCATACTATTAAAAGAATCCTGTAGATTCACATGGTCTTCAATCTGCCAACTAGGAAGGTATATGTCCAGTAGATAGATAGTAGACATCAAAATTGTGAACAGATCACAGTCAGTTTCTGAAAGCCCAATCAAAACTAATCTCATGTCAATCTCTCGATCTAATTTTCTGAAATGGCGAGTGACTTAACATCTGATTAGTTTTCATTGAGCTTTCAGAAACCGGCCATAAATATGTTTGTCAACTCCAAAACATTTCAATTACCTACCTACACCTACTTGTCAGCTACTTACACATAATTTAAGCTTGTACCTTACAAAAAAAGAAATTTATGAAAATATTTGACTAAATATTCTATTTATGTGCTTCACTCAATTGTTATTGTGAAATAGGTTTGATGTTGATTTTTTGTCCTTATTGTAACATTTGTGATGTGGTTTTTTAAATCATGTATGAACCCCTCTTGAGCCAACATTATTTTTGGTTTCCAATAGGATATAACAACAATCAACGAGGTGAGGGGGTATATCCGCGCGATGGACTGGGACCACCTCCGCAAGGTGATGCTGAATCGCATGAAGTTCGGAACGGCGGGAATGCGTGCTCGCATGTGTGCGGGATTCGCCTGCATGAATGATGTAACCATACTGCAGACTGCACAGGTATGGATACATACATACATGGTCTCTTATCTTGTTTTGTCACTGTTTCTTTTAGGATTTTTGATTTTGATTCAGAATCAACTGAATAAATACCTTTTGACTTTGAGGTAGACCAACCTTATATTTTTTTGAGGATGGGTGGGTGTCAGATATTCATACAAATATTACAAATATTTCATTCAGTACATACATACCTACATTTAGCAGTAGTTAGTATTGCATAATGGTAAGCTCATTGCCGCTGGTTTTCTCACAATATTTTCCATCAGCGATTGAGAGCACTGAGATTATAAATTTTTTGAACAGTATAATCAATCCATTGTTGCATCACTAGATTTAAACTTACTTACATTCAGAATCCACTTTTTTTATACAACTAGCTGATGGAACAAGTATATGGTCCACCTGATGTTAAGTAGTAACCATCACCTATAACAAAGAATTACCTCGTAAGTCACGCACGATAGGAACGTGCCCTACGATGCACTGCCCTGCATCCGTTAACTACACCTGCCTGTAATTACACCAGTAACCACACTCTTCAGACCGAAACACAGTGTTGCTGCTTGGCAGCAGAAAAAGTGCTGGTAGTACTTCCCCGAACGGGCCCTTCACAAAGAGCTCAACTACTCTTAAAATTAAGAATGGCTGAAGAGTGTGAGCCTTTTTCTTGTAAGTAATTTTTAATAATGTCAAACTGATGTATTTTATCATAGAAGGTTTTATCTATGCAAATAAATAAGTAATACATTATGTTGGTCAGTTACACGAACAAGCAACATTATAGATTAGAGTCCGTTAAATGGACATCATAGATTGGAGCAATGCTTTCCAGGGTTTATGCTCCTACCTGAGGAAGCAATGCACTCGCGACCAGTTGGACAAAGGAATTGTTGTCGGTTATGATGGAAGACACAACAGCAAGAGGTATGTTGTACCTATTTTATTTATTTCACCTATCTCATCTCATGGCTGTGCGAAGATCTCCCCCAAGTCCGTTCACTCATTCTCACATATTATCATATTTGCATTCAAAAGTCAATATCAAAAGAAATTGACATTGATATTGATTTGATATGGCCACCATGAACAGGAAAACGAAGCGTAGGACGCCCTCCTACCATTGACTGACGACATTGTTAGGATCACGGGAAGTCGGTGGATGAAGAGGGCTCAGAATCGTTCTTCCTGGAAATGTGTAGGGGAGGCCTATGTCTAGCAGTGGACTTCCTCAGGCTGATGATGATGATGATGATTGATTTGACAGCCTCACAGCTCAGTAAGTAGTAGCTCTGCCTTCTGCGCTGTGGCCGTGGGTTCGACCCCCCACACAGAACATTTTTGTTATTATTTGTGTGATACTTACGGAAGGTGCCGTGGCTGTTATCAGCTCTACAGAATTTGAATTGTTCGCAAAAAAAAGGGTTTATAGTTCCTAGAATGAAGAGATACCAAGCAATTCCTTCATACCTATGTTGGTAGAGGTATATCATTACATTATACCTATCTATAGGTACCTAGGTGTAGTTATCTTGTCTAATTAATTCGCTCAATACTGGCTGATTGACCGGGGTGCATAGGCACGCATGCGCGTCGCACGCCTGTTACCGATGTGCTGTCACTAGCTGGCTTTAGGGTTTAATTTCGCGTGCCTGCCATAGTTGCATACAATTTTGAGCCGTTGGTAGAGTGCGTCTTTGAGAAGATTCTGGACGTGCGATGCGACCTGGGATTTGATAATGAATAGGTACATTTTGACCGATATCCGACCTTATTGTGTTGTAGTTAGGTATACTATGATACGATACGTTTACGTCACTAAAGTCAAATTCATTCTATGTCAGGGTTTAGTTACCTATTAGATACCTATGGATACTTTTGGTTGGAATTTGGCACCACCGCATTACCCGCAAGCAGTGAAACTCTTATTGCTGTGTTCCGATTTATTTTACGTCTAAGAATGATGGACGCAATGCAATAGCACATAGAGTTCGTCCACAGATCACAGCCTATATTTTCTTTTCTGTGGTTTCGTACTTGGTGGATTGCTCGCGAAAAATAATGCAATTTGTCATAGGACCCCGTAGACCGCAAGGAAAGACGTAATTTTTTACTCATACAAAAATGTATATTTAGATAACACTTTATTGCACACAATGATACAATATGTATAGGTAGGTTGGTAAGACAACTCGACTAATCTTATGTTAGCATAAGATGAGAAAAAGTTATCAAATAGGTAGGTAGGTACTTTATTCTTATAAATGTTTTTATCTCCCCTCAAGTTGTATAGGTAGGTAAGTGGTAATTCTGTACTTATTTTGTTATTGTTGTCAATGATAAAGTGTTGCGTAAGTACGATTTGTAAATAAATAATAATATTGCGTAGTTCCGATCGGGTTTAAAAATATCTACGATTCGCCCCGAGTTCAGACCCCGCGATATGCAATTGTTCAGGCAATATTGTTCTATTGATAAGATCTATTAGGATTAAGAAGTTCTATTAAAGAGATTGTTGTATATCTGTGATCGTTTTCTTATAATTCAATAAAAGATGTAACCAATCTTACTTGAACTACGAAGTCACTACTACTCTCTAGAAACTGTCGCTTAGATTTACCTAGTTTATCAGAAGTTTTAAAATGACCCCTGCGATTGAACTGAATAAAGACTGTTTTGATTGAGAGGCTGCGCTCACCACTTGCGCCATCGGACTCTAATCACAGCCGGCGAATAACTCAGGGATCTGTAGGGATAAATACGTAAATATAACAAAATTATTAAGTACAATGTAATCTAACCATACTACGAGCGAATAAATACATTTCATTTCATTTCATTTCATAACTTATGCGACCGGATATATCTTGTAAGATATTAAAAAAAATCTTTCCGATATCCTTAAATGTAGGTGTTAAGGGTGAACACTATAAAACTAAAAAAGTAATTATTACCAATGGTCATAATAAAGGTGATAAAGTATAAAATTGCCGTTCGCATCAAATTTTATATATAAAAAATCGACTGCTGCATGCTCTAAGACCTAATGGTAGATTTTTTTAGTAGACACCAATTTTTTTCCACAGATACGCTATGTTCACGACCAGAGTGTTTGTCGAAGCCAATATTCCGGTGACTCTGTTCTTCGAAGAGTGTCCTACGCCGCTCGTGGCCTACGCCACTGCTGAGATCGGGGCAGCCGCCGGAGTCATGGTCACTGCCTCTCACAACCCTAAGGAGGATAATGGGTATTTATATCTTCTTCTCTCTTAAGGGATAAGAGTGTTGTTGCCTGTTCTTCTAGGCTTTGGTCGCGTGGAACTGGCACCTAGAGTCACCTAGCTTTAAGGCGTTTCAAAGTGATCCTTGTGATTTTATTGAATAAATACCTTTTGACTTTGACCTTATCAGCTAGGGGAGCACTAGCGGTCTAATGGTAGCGGCCCCGCCGTCCGATCCTAAGATCTTGGGATCAAACCGGTACTCTCAAACGGCGAAGGAAAACATGGTGAAGAAACCAGCACGTTGTAGAACCTAAAAAGTTCTAATTGTGTCAAGTGCTCGAAAGGAGCCCTTAAAATCCTTTCACCACACTGTTTCGAAAGAACTAGTGACACAACAAGATCTAGGGATTGGCCTTCTAGTACTTCTCCCATTTTGATCAACAATCTATATTTTTTGAAATGAAAAAGAAAAAAAAACGCTTTATATTTGCAAGGATATAGACGTCGGCATGACAAAAAGATTATAATTTTATTGTCTGACTTATATTTAAGGATTATATTATTTTTAAGGTACAAGGTGTACTGGAGCAACGGTGCGCAGATCCTCTCTCCTCACGATGATAACTTGCTTGATGAGATAATGCAGTTCATAGAGTAAGTACCTACTTCTTTTTATGTACATAATACAACTATACTTTCTTTAAAACTCTCCAGCTTTTGAAATGAGGTTGGAAGATTTTAGCAACCCACGCCGTGTCTCTAATCAGGTCAGACCACCGTGCATAATAATCTGTATTCTTTGGCCTGGTTGAGGGTCTACCACGGGATCGTTTCCCTCCTAAGTGGCACATGATATCAGCTTTTCTTAGTGTTACGATAAAGTCGCTGACTGAATTTATCAGCTAATAACTAAGCGTAATGCACTTTCAAGGCCTCAGGATCTCTTAATACCAAGTGCCAACTCAAGACTGTTTGAGGATGTCTATGAGGGTAGTCCGTAGTACGTCTAAGTATTACATTTGGTGCATAGCATACCCACATTTTGCAGTAGTTGGTATGCTATACGTGACGGGTCGCAAGCCCTTCCTGAATACATATAGACCCATAGTGGATTCATGTTTCAGGTCTTACACATATTGTTCCTGAATCCATATAGATTCATGTTCGTTTCAATCTTTAAGGTTAACTCGTCATATTTTCGCAATGTTTATAGAATCCCCAGCAGACTCTACGACGTGGAGGGAGTCACGGAAGACGTGCTGAATTAATGTTCCATTAGGTCTTAAACATACCTATTGTTCTTGACTCCATATAGATCCACGTTGGATTCATGTTTAAATAGGTCTTACACATAGATTCAAGTTTCAAACGATAACCACGCGTCATATTGTTCGCAATTTATAGAATCCCCAGCAGACTCTACGACGTGGAGGGAGTCACGGAAGACGTGCTGGATTAATGTTCCATTAGGTCTTAAACATACCTATTGTTCTTGACTCCATATAGATCCACGTTGGATTCAAGTTTCAAACGATAACCACGCGTCATATTGTTCGCAACGCTTATAGAATCCCCAGCAGACTCTACGACGTGGAGGGAGTCACGGAAGACGTGCTGGATTAATGTTCCATTAGGTCTTAAACATACGCTGCTAGGGAGTCAATGCTGAATGACCCAACGTTTATTCTACACACTAAAAACTACTCTAAAATTTTCAAAAAAGTATGTCACGCGGCAAAATCATTGCATATAAGAAATAAAATTGAAAAATCGACAAATAAAATTAAAGCCACTTGGAAGGTAGTTAATAACGAAACAGGCAAATCAAAGATCGGTAATAAACAGATAAATTTAAAAGTAAACAATAATGTTTTTACAAAAAATATTGAAGTCGCCAACGCGTTTGATAGTTTTTTCTCCAGTATACCTAAACTTGTGACTTCATCCCTAAATTCCTCAGCTGCTGAAGCGACAACACTATTAGAGTCTAGCGTTAAAAAATGTAATGATATCTTCAGTTTTAAATATATTAATGCTGATAATATTGTGAAAACTTTTAAATCCTTAAATATTAAAAATACTGAAGATCTATGGGGAATGTCCACAAAAGTTTTAAGCGCTATTATAACTGATATTGCACCATGTCTAGCATACATTTTTAATAGATGTGTAGATGAGGGCGTTTTCCCTGATTTAATGAAACACAGTAAACTCATTCCCCTGTACAAGTCTGGAAATGAACAAGATCCTGCGAACTACAGGCCTATTTCGGTACTGCCTTCGTTAAGTAAAATTTTTGAAAAAATTGTTCTTACTCAGTTATTATCACATTTTAACGTCAACGGCATACTTCATAGTCATCAATTTGGATTTACTAAAGGTCGATCAACGACAGATGCCGGTTCGACGCTCCTGAAGCACATTTATGATGCTTGGGAACACTCACAAGATGCGATTGGGGTATTCTGCGATCTGTCCAAAGCTTTTGACTGTGTAAGTCATGCCACCTTAATATCTAAACTTAAACATTACGGCATCATAAACCAGGCAATTGGTCTTATACAGTCATATTTAACCAATAGAGTGCAAAAAGTTGATGTTGGCGGTGAGAGGTCGTCTGGGTCGGTCATTGATATAGGGGTACCTCAAGGTTCCATATTGGGTCCCTTTTTATTTCTAGTATATGTAAATGACCTTCCACCTTTTGTAAAGGATTTATGTGAAATAGTTCTATTTGCTGACGATACCTCTTTAATATTTAAAGTCGACAGATTGAAGACTAACTTCGATGACGTTAATGCATCTCTGTCGCAAGTACTTAACTGGTTTACTGTTAATAATCTTTTGCTCAATGCCGGGAAAACGAAATGCATTAAATTTACTTTGCCAAATGTGGTTCAGCGTCCAACCAATATTGAATTAAATGGAGAATCACTTACCCTTGTCAATTCTACTATTTTTTTAGGACTTAATATTGATGCAAAATTGCAGTGGGGTCCACATATCAAATCACTTGCTGGTAGACTGAGTTCGGCTGCATACGCAGTTCGCACAATAAGATGGCTTACAGATGAAGCTACAGCTAGGCTAGTATATTTTAGCTACTTTCATAGTGTAATGTCTTATGGTATATTGCTCTGGGGGAAAGCTGCTGATATACAAAGTATATTTGTACTTCAAAAACGGGCGATACGTGCCATTTATAAAATGAAACCACGCGAATCATTGAGGGAGCGATTTAAAGAAATTAATATTCTCACAGTAACTTCACAGTATATTTATGAAAATCTATTATACACTCATAAACACATAGATAGCTTTAAGAAAAAGAGTGATGCACATAACGTTAACACTAGAAATAAAAACAAATTATGTATTCCTAAATTTCGACTCCAAAAGGTAAATGGCTCGTTTATGGGGAACGGTATACGCTTCTATAATAAACTTCCAGAAAGTGCCACTGGGCTTCCTATTAGAAAATTTAAAGCATACATTAAGAATAATCTAATAAGTAAAGCTTATTATACTTTAGATAGCTATATTGATGATAAAAGTGCGTGGCCCGATGTCCCGGTCGCTCTGCCCATCGGCAGCTAACATGTCTGCAATGTCTGTACTGTACCTACTATTGTGTGTTTTATTTTTATTTTTCTCTGATTTAATAGATTGTATTTAATTTTATGCATTAGGTATTATTAGTTTGAAGCGTAGCTGTCTTATAAATTTGATTATGTTTAACTTTTTCTGTATGCCTACGCCTCACTTAACTTCAATAATATATTATATTACATTGTAAAAGGATCATACAAAAGAACGGTAGGAACCAAGCCGTAAGTTTGTTGCCTGTTCTTCTAGGCTTTGGTCGCGTGGAACTGGCACCTAGAGTCACCTAGCTTTAAGACGTTTCAAAGTGATCCTTGTGATTTTATTGAATAAATACCTATTGACTTTGACTTTGACTTTGACTTTGACCTATTGTTCTTGACTCCATATAGATCCACGTTGGATTCAAGTTTCAAACGATAACCACGCGTCATATTGTTCGCAACGCTTATAGAATCCCCAGCAGACTCTACGACGTGGAGGGAGTCACGGAAGACGTGCTAGTGAATGACGGGTGTCGGCTCGCCAGCGACTATGCGGCCGACGTGCGCGACTCTGTGCCCGAGGACGTGTTAATGGGCAACCGCAAGTTCCCCATTCAGATCGTCTACAGCGCCATGCACGGGGTTGGGACTAAATACATCGCGCAGACTTTTCATTATTGTAATCTGAAGGTAACTCACTACTTACTTTTCGTTATGATCAACCTGTAGAAATTCACTGCTGGACATCTCCTACACGTTTATATTTATATTCATTTATTTCAAACTATAGGGACTTTTGTAGAACACTTAGTTACAGCATTTTGTTGTTTGTACAAAAATAAACACATTTCAGTAGGAATTTCAGGAAAAAAAATATCATTTCCAGGAAGAACGATTCTGAGCCTTTTGCATCCACCGACTTCCCGCAATTTTCACAATGTCTTCAGTCCATCAGGTAGGAAGGCGTCCCACGCTTCTTTTTCCAGTTCGTGGTCTTTGAGAACCTTCAGTTCTTCGAGCTATATGACTGGCCCATTGCTACTTCAACTTGCTAATTCTGAGAGCTATGTTGTAATTATTGTTAATGAGGCCAATGCCAAGCTAGCTGGTGGGAGCGTTCCGCTTGCACCCACTGTTGAGTCTTCTCTTTGATACGCTCTTTCCGTTTTCTTGTGAGTCTCATCCATTCATTCCCAGCATTCGACCAACGGGCGGATGGTCTGCCTCTAGGTCTTCAAGCATCCCTTGGCCACCAGTCTGTAGCTGCTTCGTCCACCTCCCGTCGTCCCTTCTTGCCAAGAAATTACAATAATCGTTCTAAATCTGAATTGCAACCGTTAACATTCATAAGTTTTAAGTACCTAATATAGTGAAGGGTTCGTCCGGGGGGGGGGAGTACTACCACCATGCCTTATTCTGCTGCCAAGCAGCGTGGCTGTTTTTCAGTTTGAAGAGTGTGGTTGCCGGTAAAATTACAGGCACATGAGGCTTAACACCTGTATGCCTCAAGTTGATGGACGCAGGGCAGTGCATACGTAGGGTACGTTCCTATCGTGCGTGACTTACGAGGCAATGCTTTGTTATAAGTGGAGGTTACCTTAACATCAGGCGGGCCAAACGCTTGTTCCATCAGCTAATTGTGAAAAAAAATGTGTTCTAGCAAGTGATAAGCGTGAAGGCCCAGATGAATCCGGACCCTGAGTTCCCCACGGTCAAGTTCCCCAACCCTGAGGAGGAGGAGTGCCTGGAGATGAGCAAGTTGCTGGCCATGCAGAGCAAAGTCAAGCTGGTGCTGGCCAACGATCCTGATGCTGATAGACTGGCGGTGGCCGAGTTTGATGAAAGGTGAGGACTCATTTATTTCTTTATTTCTTTCTTTTTTCCTATCTGTTATTGTTTTATTCTGTAAAGTCATTAAATAAAGAAATAATATTTATTCAGACTTACAGCTTTGGCCCAAACTTCTGTGTAGTCTAACATCTATAGAATTCCATCTATAGATCTTATTGCCTCACCATCAATTAGAATTCAATTTCAATTTCAATAGCCTTTATTAAACAAATTAATACTAAAAGTTTTATAATCTAAAGTATACCCACTATATAACTAATCTAATCTAATATTATTATATGACAACGTTAGTATTTGAAACGCAAAACAACCATGTTTTGCGTTTCAGCATAGGCTCTTCCAAAGTACCATCTAATTCTAATTCAACTTTGGATGAATTAGAATTAGGTACTAATAATAGAATAGAATAAAATAATAGTTACAAAACAGTTTTTTTTCTTCTAAAGGTACCTATAATGTACAAAGTCAAAACTTTAAAAGGTTTTAAAATTCCATTCCACAGATTATCATATAACTTTTCATACCTTCCAGAACGAAAGAATGGAAGACGTTCACGGGAAACGAGATGGGAGCGATCCTGGGCTGGTGGCTCCTGGAGCAATACTACAAGCGGAACCCCGACGC
This sequence comes from Chloroclysta siterata, assembly GCA_932294275.1. NCBI lineage: Eukaryota > Metazoa > Arthropoda > Insecta > Lepidoptera > Geometridae > Chloroclysta > Chloroclysta siterata. The sequence continues at coordinate 2,608,084 of OW028604.1, read as the reverse complement.
TAACCCTGATGACGTCTATGTGCTGGCTAGCGTCGTCAGCTCCAAGATGCTGCGAGCCATCGTGGAGGGGAAAGGACACTTTGTGGAAACCCTGACCGGATTCAAGTGGATGGGTATGTGTTTTGTCCATTATTTCCTCTGCTCATCTGACCTTGGAGTTACTGAGGGGGATGTTGGATTGAAAATAGCTTTCTGCATCTCTGATGGTGTTTCGATGATGAACTGGTGTCATCAGAAAGAGTGCTAGAGGTACCCATTATACACCTTCGTCACGGAAGACCAGCGTTGTAGTAGTGCATCAAATGCAAAAAAATTGTAGCACCAAGCTGAGTGACGACCGATTTTGTTTTTCTAACCAATATTGCTCTATGTACTTTGCCATACGTTTTTATGACACAAGTAAACGTTTTTTGATTTTGATATTATTTTATTTAATTATAAAGTTTTGATTTAATAAATATTTATAGTATTATATTTATTTGCAGGCAACACGGCCCTTCTGTTGAAGCAGCAAGGCAAGGTCCCTGTGTTCGCATTTGAAGAGGCTATCGGCTACATGTGCTTCCCGCAAGTCGTCGACAAGGACGGCATCTCCGCTGCCGTGCATGTAACTATCACTTCTTAATCTTCTTCTTTTTTACAACTTGACATCTTGCGTTTGACAGCTGATCACCTGATGTTAAGAATACAATAGAATATATTTAAATTTAACACACACTACACAGAAAGTTGAAAATGAAAAAGATTTTAGAAATTATATTGTGCGTGACTTACGAGGCAATGCTTAGTTATAGGTGATGGTTACCACTTAACATCAGGTGGGCCATCTGCTTGTTCCATCAGCTAGTAGTATAAAAAAAAATGAAATTGAAATGTAATGAAATTTATTTGAGTACTAAACATTGTTCACTGTTCAAATAAAATTTAAATGTAATTTATAGCTTTAACATATTTCATTGAAGCCTCAGATCTCTAAACTAGACTTTGGCAGTCTGTTTAGTGATTATATCGTCGATTTATCTTTAAAAAACAAGATAACCTAAAATGTCTGATAGAACAAGCAGATGTCCAACCTGATGTTAAGTGGCAATCATCACTTATAAAAAAGAATTGGTTCGCATGTCACGCACGATATGAAAGGCTCTACGATGCCCTGCGTCCATCAACTTGAAGCATGCAGTTGCTATGTGACTATAATTTCACCCACACCCTCCGAACCGAAACAGCAACCCCGCTTAACGGCAGAAATAGGCATGGTAGTAATTTCCCGGACGAACTCTTCTCAAAGAGAATAATACAACTACAACTTCTAGTGTGTATGAATGAATGAAAAAGCTTTATTGTACACCAAACAAAACAACAGCACAATAAAAAATAAAAACAAAATAAAAAAATGTACAATGGGCGGTCTTATCGCTGGAAGCGATCTCTTCCGGACAACCGGTGGATGGAGAGGATTGTAAGAGTAAGGAAGATTGGTCGCAGGTGCACGCGAAAAATAACATGATAGTAATTATAAAAATCAAATTACACTCTAAATAGATACTTACATACATAAATAATAATAATATACATACATAATAATACATAAACATCATAATTATATATAACTAGCGACCCGCCCCGGCTTCGCATGGTTATTGTGGGTTATCCCTAAGAGATTATGCTTGTATTATTCATATAAAGCTTCCTCTTGAATAACTCTTTCTATAAAAAAAAACCGCATCTAAATCCGTTGCGTAGTTTTAAAGATTTAAGCATACATAGGGACAGAGAAAGCGACTTTGTTTTATACTATGTAGTGATTAATATAGTAATATAATGTGTACTTCAGTTTTCAATTTTTGCTTGCTTGACTTTAACATGTTACGTTACGTCAACAGGTAGCGTCTCTTGCCACAAACCTGTACTCGCGAGGATTGTCTCTGAAGGAGCAGCTGAAGGATCTGTACAAGGAGTACGGCTACCACCTGTCTCACAACTCTTACTTCATGTGCCACGACCCCGCAGTCATTCAGATGATATTCAGAGGGATACGCAATTATGATGGGCCTGGAAAGGTAAGAGAATAAAAAAAAAAAAAAAAACTTTATTGTACACAGAAACATTGACATAAATGAGATTACAAAATATACAAAGTCAAGTCAAAGTCAAAAGATATTTATTCAATAAAATCACAAGGATCACCTTGAAACGTCTTAAAGCTAGGTGGCTCTAGGTGCCAGTTCCACGCGACCAAATCCTAGAAGAACAGGCAACAATCTTACGGCTTGGTTCCTACCGTTTTTTTGTATGGTCCTTGTTACAATGTATTATAATAATATTATAAAGGTGAGCTTAACCCTAAATCGTTAGGTTGCCTAAAAGAAATGACAAACGACCTTATTTTTCAGCTTTTAGCGGTAAGGTCGTTTGTCATTTAGGCCCATTGTAATTTATTAATTTACACCTTAAGAGTAGTAGAGCTCTTTGTGAAAGGCTCGTCCGGGGAAGTACAACCACTACGCCTTTTTCTGCCGCCAAGCAGCAACGCTGTGTTTCGGTTTCAAGAGTGTGGTTGCCGGTGTAATTACAGTCTTGAGGCTTAACATCTGCATACCTCAAGTTGTGATGGACGCAGGGCAGTGCATCGTAGAGCACCTTCCTATCGTGCGTGACTTACGACGCAATGCTTTGTTATAGGTGATGGTTACCACTTAACATCAGGTGGGCCATCTGCTTGTTCCAAAAGCTAGTTGTTTAAAAAAAAAACTAGATTTGTAATCTATCCTTGGGTACCATAAAGTGTTATCCATCTATCAATTGAATCTCAAGGAACACTTAGAAACACTAGAAATAATTAATTTAGACTGTGACTATGTAGGTTAACTATGTTAACAAAGCATGTCATTAGCTTTAAAAAAAATTGCATGATTTTTAATATTGGTCCACTTCTCTCTATTGCAAAACCCTTACTGGGTACATTATGTATTGAATCACAAAATACTTAGTCATAAGGCCTGACAATGTTAAATCTGCATACATGCTTAATAATGCAATTAATATTCTGAATACTGAACACTTTGCAACATCTTAAAGCTAGGTGAATCTAGGTGCCAGTTCTTCGCGGCCAAGCATATAAGAACAAGCAGCTTGGTTTCTACCGTTCTTTCTTTCTTATTCACAGCTATAGGGGGCGTCCATTAATTACGTTAGGGGGGAAGGGGGTCCGTGAGGATGAGGGGGGGGGTCGAGCAGAACCTCACCCGGTCTCACGTGAGGGTGAGAAGGGGTATCTCGGCAAAAATCACGTATTTTTTTTCCCGCGAGCAACGAGTGTAAATTGCGAGCCAACTATATAATTTATTTTTTACTGAAAAACCTAAATGTCGTCAGATATCTGGTTTCCTATAAGTTCAATTTTATTTTCTCTATGTATAAAGAAAATAAAATTGAATTTATATCAATCCATATTATTTTGAACTACCCTCATCTTCCTAAAGCATTCTTCACTGCAATAACTTATCAGAATTATTGTTTCAGTATCCGAAGAAGGTGGGATCATCTGATATAATCTTCATCCACGATTTGGCTGCCGGCGTCAAGATCTCAGAGATCCCCGAAGGAGAGGCACATTTGAGTACGTTTCTTTATATCATCTATATTCTGAGCTTTAAGACGCCGCAACCGTCAAATAACTTCTCGTTCGCACTTTTTTATCCTCTTTCAAGATATTAAATATATTTATAATAAACTAGCCGCTACCCGCGACTTCGTCTGCATAAATAGATCACGGTACCAAATATGAACACGTAACTAACCTACCAACCAACCCATAATTATATTGTGCCAAAGTATAGGTAGGTAAAGTATAGGTTAAAATATTTAATAATTATGTATTTTCGGATGTATTGATAAGTAGGTATTTCAATATTACATTTTAGATGTTGGTACTTAATTGTAATTGTAATTCCAGATGTGTTAGGCACCGGTGTGGATCAAGAATATCTGTTTTTTTATAAAACTAATGAAAATTAATGATATTATATTATATACATTACCTAGACTCATTGAATTTAGAAGTCCAGATTTTAATTTATAAATTTTAGTCGGTTCGATTCCCGGGTTTGGCAAGCGAAATTAAGAAAATCATTGAATGCAGTTATCCTTCGTTTAAAAAATAAAGGAATATTGCGTTGATCTACTAACGGACCCGACAGACGTTGTCCTGCATGATATTTCAAGCGAGTGCAGCGCCATCTGCCGGGCTGATTTATGAATCTAAACCATCCAGGGTGCCACCCAAACGCATACAAAAAATTCATTCAAATAGGTCCAGCCGTTTAGGAGGAGTTCAGTGACGTACACATGTACAGTAGAAATATATAATAAGATAAAATAATATATTAATTAATTCCAGACGTGGTAGGCACGGGGCTGGACCGCGAGTACAGCGGCGGAGAGATGGTGATGCTACGTACTCGCGACGGCCTCAGTGTCACTGTCCGTACCAGCGGCACCGAGCCCAAGATCAAGTACTACACCGAGTTCGTGTACGCACCCGGCGAACAGACGTATGATATACCTTTACTTTAATAAAAGATGTTAATTTTTACAAGATTGATAAGTCTGTTGCTGTCTCTTTTCGTTGGCATGAAAGTCAGTGACAAGTATACTCTATAGAGCCGCAATAAAATAGCAGGGAATATGGGCCTATAGAAGTTGTTCCAATACTTTTACTTAAAACTTCAGGGGGCTAAAGTATCCATCAATATGAATAACTTTTTCTAAGGTGAGTGTGCTACGGAACTCCACAGCTTGATCCCCTCATCCCCGTTCTACCATCGGACCACCAGACGTACGGAGACGAGGCATCCATTCATGGTTGACATACCAACTGCCCGCACCAAGCGCTTTGCTTCAACATTCATCATGCGTACGGCCAAAGAATGGAATTCCTTACCGGCGTCCGTTTTTCCGAATGCCTATAATTTGGATGCTTTCAAGAGAAGAGTGAATAGGTATTTTCTAGGTAAACGTGCCACATCGTCGACCACATCTTCACTTAACATCAGGTGAGATTGCGGTCAAACATTTCAACTATAAGTTGTAAAAAAAAAAAGGTGAACGCGAAAAAAAACAGCAATTTCATACAAAAGTTCAATATCTACCTGGCTAAAATGTATGAACAGCTGTTCTTTTGTTTCAAACATACACATCTTTTGTTCAAAGTGTTGGTTCCTTAGACAACGTTATTCATATTGATGGGTACTTTAGCCCCCTGAAGTTTTAAGTACAAGTATTGGAACAACTTCTATAGGCCCATATTCCCTGCTATTTTATTGCGGCTCTATAGAGTACATTTGTCACTGTGACTTTCATGCCAACGAAAAGAGACAGCAACAGACTTATCGGTCTGATAAGCTAATGGAGCGCTCAGCGACCAATATGAATAAGTGGGTTAATTTTTATTTATTTAGGGATAGGGAGAACTGGGGTAGGCCTTTGCGTGGGACGAAATAGGCTAAGAAAAAAGACAAAAAACAAAATGAAAAAAGTAAACAAACAGGAAGGATAGAAATAATTTTAAGTGAGCGTCAAAAACGCTTTTGAGCGTAAATCGCATCGGATTAAACAAATACCTATTCTGTACTTAAAACGATGACGGCAAACATCGTGTGGAAACCAGTTTAGTATAGAAGTAGCGGCGATGGGCTTACATTTACGAAAATCCAAAGTTATGTTTGGACGTACCTCTGACGTACTCCCCTAGACATTCTCAAAGAATCTATAGTAGAAACTTGAACTTTGAGAGCTTATAGGATATCTACCGTGCCCGAGGCGCACTGGTGGTCTAGTGGTAGCGGCCCCGCCTTCCGATCCTAAGGTCGTGGGTTCGAAACCGGTCGTGCACCAATGAGTTTTTCTGTTCAAAAATTTATGTGCACAATGCCAGCACTCTCAAACGGTGGAGGAAAACATTGTGAAGAAACCGGCATGTCGTAGAACCTAAAAAGATCTTTAACATGTGTCAAGTGCTGGAAAGGAGCCTCTTGAGGCGCACTTAAAATCCTTTCACCACACTGTTTAAAGAAACTAGTGACACGACAAGAGAGAGAGACTAGACATTCTCAAAGATTCTAGAGTGCAAACTTGAACTTTGAGAGCTTATAGGATATCTATCGTGCCTGGGGATTAAAATTGTGATGCTGTTCTACTTACAGTGAGGACGACGAAGAGAGAATGCAGAAGAAGCTAAAGGACTTGGTGCATGATTTCATTGATAAGCTGATCCAACCGAGGAAGTATGGACTGTAAGCGATGCTGACCACCAAATGTGAGCTAATCTTAGGGATCGTCCATTTATCACGTGAGGCTTCAAAGCGGGTGGGGAGGGGTTCGCATAAAAATCACGAAATATGTTAAAGGGGGGGGGGGCGATATAATGAGATATCACGTGTATTTATTTTTCTTTACCGGTTAAGTGCCATCCGTGCTCGCCATTGTTCGGTAAGAATCGTCTGACGATCACCAGCATTTAGTCCATTCGAAAAAAAAAGAAAATAAAAATTGTTCAACCCACTTGTCTGGACATTTTTATCACTATGCTTAATTTTCCAAAATTTCATCAGATTACACCTGTATTTAAAGATAATATTCTGAAGATTTCAATATACTTTGTACCAAAAAATTCACGTCATTTTGGGTAGGAGGGGGAGGGTAGTAAAATACCTCACCACATATCGCCAGGCCCCCCCTGGTGATATGTGGTGAGGTTAGAAAGGGACGGGGAGGGGGTTAAAAAGTTGTTGAAAAAGATCACGTGATTAATGGACTACCCCTTACCTAATTGTTTATTCCAAATCTCGATGTTACCTAGATATACGACGCGCCGGGAGCTAGAACTAAATTACGTTAAATTTATTTATTTTAACTTAAAAAAACTTTATCATAAAGATTCAACTTTATTTTGTACTAGTGTAAACGCACTGTTTAAACGTTACTAAACGTACTTGTATAAACGTTAAGTAGTGTTAATAAGTATGGGCTTGGATTGTTAGAGATTCAAAAACATAGGGTAGGGACACCTTATTAATTTATTATGTATTTTATTTACATAAAATGGTACATCAATTCGACATACTATATGTAGAATTTACATAGTTGACCTTATTGTTATTTTAGGATCGAAAATTATCTTATATAGTTTTAAAGCTATGTTTATGTTTTTTTTCTTGTTTGTTATAAAAAAGAGCCTTTTAAAATAGCTCAAGTTTGCAACATTCAAACATAATATATTATATTAAGAGCTGATTTCACAATGCTCTGTTAGATTAACAAAGGATTAAACTGCCGTTAAATATGTCAAAATGTACTCGTTTGACATGTAAGGTTAGATTTAACGGCCGGTTAATCCTTGATTAGTAACTAACAGAGCATGGTGGTGAAACTGGGCCTTAGGATTGGTTTTTAATTAATTATGTTAATATTTTTTCTAAAGATTCACTCGTGGCGCGTGTTACTCTATAATATAAGGTAAAATAAGATAATATATATTTTTACTATTATACTATATATTCTGGATCTAAGATGGTAAAGTCTGTGTAATCACTTATCATAATAATCATTACCTTCATAATTATAATATAATTACTATCATACAAGTATTTATATTTACATGTCCGCCAATATTTATTTATTGAAAAATAAATATTTCATTTCATTTACAATAAGTAGTCAAAATTTATAGATTTCGTGTTAAAAACATTAAAAAAACTGTATTTTTCGAGTGTAAAATTCTACATCAGAAGTCCATCATAATCTCATAAAATTACAAAATTCTTCATTCTGTCTGTTATTTTTAATAGGTTAACTTAGTATGTAAGTGTTTTAGCCTAACTATCCTATTATAAATTGTATCATCAAAACAATAGGATTTTAATCTGATTTGTTATAAGTTATAAAAATTTAAATCTCAAAAAATATGTACTTACTTAACTCTGCATTTCCTGTCTGTACGAATATTATTTAGTAGATGTAGCAAAAAAGCACAAAAAAATATGTAGCTCTGTTTTTCTGTATCTATTAGTCGTGTCAATTTTCTGAAAAAGATAATGTAGTGTTGTGTAATTATGAGGGGTCGGTATAGGTAGAGTCTTTAAGTACCAAATGACGCAAACTTATCTACGAAATCTTAACATGGACATGCCTTTTAAAGCCGGAATTGGGGATTAATAAAAAATGATTTCTAATACTTATGGGTTTTTTTGATATGTAATTTGCTGATGGAACAAGCAGATGGCCCAACTGATGTTAAGATTGATATTATTGTCTTCTAAAACTCTTTTTTCCTATGTTTTTACACAAATTAAGTAGCGTTACACGTTACACGTACAGCAGGGCTATTTTAAAAGATTCGGAATCGGTAACGTCAGTTTTTATCATAAGTATTTGATTTCGAACCCGAATCGTTTCCGACATAGGGATTAAAAATATCATATGGCATATCCATATTTATATTTCTTAGTAGCGTATTTGACGTCATTTGGTACTTAAAAACGCTACCTATTCCCCCCCCTGGTTATTATGTGTTGTAACCAAGTAGCTGTCGATAATATAAAAAATACACAGCAAAATCGAAAATCTTCCTATGATTTAAATATGAAAATATTTATTATTTCGTGCCATGTTAGTTACTTATTTTTTTTAGTTTATATTGTTAGCAGCTGTTTCGTGAGCTTTTAGGGTTTCCAAGTCCAACAAAGAACCCTTATAGATATACATTTAAACGTCACAATATTGCTATAGGACAGTAATAAAAAAATGTTTTCGATCCATTTCGGACCACTTTTTAACGGATGGTACAGAATTTCATATGTAAGGTATGATTTTTTAAACGCTGCTTTTAACTTTGCTCCCAGATTAGATGCGGTATCTATTTTGTTTTATATCTAAAGCTTCCTTTCTTTTTACATTCTGTATGGAGTGCGAAACTTTTTTAAATAATTTATTAGTGTTACTTTTGTTGATTCTTATTTTTATGATTGCCAAAGAAACTTAAGCATTCCGTAGATGTGATTTGATGCAGTTGGCGGTTTACACGTAAAATGTCGAAAAATCTTAGCTTTTAACATCCCATCCCAATTTTAGAGATGAATTTAAAAATCACAGACAATTTTTTCACAATCGTATTATGATGTCATCTTTTAACGTTTTTTTTATACAGTAAATAATGGATATTTTATTACTATATACAAGGTGTTCCAATACTTGTATTTAAAGCTTCAGGGGGTGTTATGTTTGTAACTTATGTTTTTTTTATATATAACTAGCTGATGAAACAAGCATTGCCCACCTGATATTAAGTGGTAACCGTCACCTAAAACAAAGCATTGCCTCGCAAGTCACGCACGATGGGAACGTGCCCTACGATGCACTGCCCTGCGTCCATCAACTTGAGGCATACAGATGTTAGACCTCATGTGCCTGTAATTGCACTGGCAAACACACTCTTCAAACCGAAACACAGCGTTGCTGCTTGCTAAAGTCATCAATATGAATAACTTTTTCTAAGGAACCAACAGCTGTGAACGCGAAAAAAACAGCTGTTTCATACAAAAGTTCAATACCTACCTGGCTAACATGTATGAAACAGCTGTTTTTTTTCGCGTTCACAGTGTTGTTTCCTTAGAAAAAGTTATTCATATTGATGACTTTAGCCCCCTGAAGTTTTAAATACAAGAATTGGAACACCTTGTATATGTAAAATGATTCAAATCTTAAAGTACGAACATTTATTTGCAAAAAAATTACAGTGATTACAAGTATTTTCAAAATGTACAAAATATATATAAAACAGCTATCTGCAGACCGTTGTAAACTATCTAGAGATAGCTCAACTGATCCAAATCAGTACTAAATAGTTAAAACAATTAAATAGTTCACCATCGAACACAATAAAAATAATATAGTACCTTATTAATTGAATAAAACGAATTATGTGGTGGTTGTGTGTGGTTGCCGGTGTAATTGCAGGCACATGAGGTCTAACATTTGTATGCCTCAAGTTGATGGGCGCAGGGCAGTGCATCGTAGGGCACGTTCCTATCATGCGTGACTTGCGAGGCAATGCTTTGTTAGAGGTGATGGTTACCACTTAACATCAGGTAGGCCAACTGCTTGTTCTATCAGATAGTCTTATAAAAAAACCATTCAAGAACCTTTATTACCTAGCGGTTCTTCGAGTTATAATTCCCCTTTTTCTTTTACTTTTCTTCTATATCTTCTAATGATGTCTTCTATATCTTTATTTATATAATTCTACTGTTCATGTGTATGTCACTGCACAATTCACAAACTAAGAAAGGCTTATACCCAGCAGTAGGTGAAGTCGGGTTGTGGATGATGATGATGAGGTTCAAATCATTATAAACTTATCGATGTTTTATTCTTAATTCTATATTACACATAATACAATACATAGGTAAAACCAGAAATAGAGGACATACACAAAGGCGAGCTTAACCTTATTAGTTTTATCTAATCGAAAGAGTATTTTTATTATTCACAAAATAAATTTTTGCACACAAAGCAATGTGATTGACTTTTATAAGCAATTGTAATATAAAATTATCAGCCTGCATCGTTGCACTGTAATATAATAATGTTTATTTATACAAGGTGTTCCAATACTTGTACTTAAAACTTCAGGGGGTGTTATGTTTGTAACTTATGTTTTTTTTATATATAACTAGCTGATGAAACAAGCATTGCCCACCTGATATTAAGTGGTAACCGTCACCTAAAACAAAGCATTGCCTCGCAAGTCACGCACGATGGGAACGTGCCCTACGATGCACTGCCCTGCGTCCATCAACTTGAGGCATACAGATGTTAGACCTCATGTGCCTGTAATTGCACTGGCAAACACACTCTTCAAACCGAAACACAGCGTTGCTGCTTGGCGGCAGAAAAAGGCGTGGTGGTAGTACTTCCCCGGACGAGCCCTACACAAAGAGCTCTACTACTCTTACAACATTGTCATTTTTCATTTTGATATTTTGCGTGTAAACCGTGATGGAATGTTAAATACGATCGTAAGTGATCCGCTTCTTATTTTACGAAGGATTTACTTATTTGATATAAACTATACCTAATTATTGAATTATTCTAGGTATTGGAATTTTGAAACCAGTGTATGTTTATTGTATAGACTTTAATAAATATGATGTTTAGAACATTTGTTGAGTATTTTATTAATTTACTAGATATAACTGGCTCCGTTTGTGATACAAACTCGAACTCGAACAGTAAACGCTACAGTTGAATATATGTATAGAAACATGTATTTCCTTTTCAAAGTTTAGTGAATTCAAATAAATTATACAAATTATCAAGAAGCAGTCAAGAAACTCACGGCTTGGTTTTCTACCGTTTTACTTTATGTTCCTTGTTATTAAAAATGTTATGCGTAATGGTACCGCACTGCTACGCAACTAACGAAGCCAGGTCCAAAACTGGACTGCAGAAGCTGATCGGGTCCTTCTCATCTGCATCCAAATCACCACCGTGGATGCTTGAACATTGCTGCCACCAACCCAAGGTTCTTCTCTGCTATTTTAAGGAGTTGGGCTGGCTGGGGAGAGGTTAGCAGGGGGACAATGCACAATACACTCCATTGCGGGACGTCCGTGCAGATCTCATTCCCCCACCACGAATTAGAATTAGATGCGCAATGTCATTTCAGCTTAGTGCGTGCTGGACGTTGCCAAGATAATATGTAACTAATATGACGGATAGGGATAATTGAAGAAAAGAATATGTTGTGACAACCCGACCTAGGAGGATAAGGGCAGGAAGATGATGATGACGACTTCCTGGTTGACTGACGTTGATTGTTGGACAGTCACAAGGATCTATTTGAAACGAGTTAATGTAAACGTTTCAAAGTGAAGGAAGGTATGATTTCTTTTATCGAAGAAGATAAGAATAAATCAATAGGTACCTACTTCATGAAACTTTCGCGTTTTATCACATTAGGTATTCTATTGCCATCATAAAAGAATATATAGTCATTTAGATTAAAAATATATCAAGTTCAAAAATGGCTGTTTTCAAGGTGATTGTTTCTACACGCAAGCGCACAAAATATCCGAACGTATTTTTGCTTTACTTTTGTCTAAAATTTTAGTAAATTATTGCGCTTCATTGTAATGTGACTAATAAACATATATTTGTTATTTATGATGTTGTCGATATTATGCTGATAATATTTTTATTGCTAAAGGGCATGGGCAGTTTATTCAGTAACATTTAAAATGAGGAGTGAAGTAATGAATTTAATCATAAGAACGATGGAATCTTTACATGGAGGACCTTCTCCTAGCCTAATTGGATTGTTTTTATTGGCAGTATCATTACTGTTAATATATTTCCATTGTTCCTATAAATTAAACTATTGGAAAAGACGTGGTGTTCCACAATTAGATAGCACTATCAAAATATTTGGTGATTTCAAAAATGCTATATTGTTTCGCACCGCTCCAGGATTCCACTTGGGAGAAATTTATCGTCAGGCACCTTCTGACGCGCCATTTGTTGGATTTTATATTTTCCATAAACCGTGTCTGCTATTAAAAGACCCGGACCTAATCAAGAAAATTTTGGTAAGCGATTTTTATAACTTTTCAAACCGATACTTCGCGGGATTTCAACAGAAAGACAGTATTGGAATGGTCAATTTATTCGGATTGAAAGATCCAGCATGGAGCTATTTGAGGAAGAAAATAACTCCTACATTTACTCGAAGTAAACTAAAACATATGCTTCCGTTGATGATGGCAACTGCCGAACCTATGATTGGGCACTTGAAGAGAAACATCGACACTGAATATGAAGCAAAAGTTATTGACGCTCAGGATATTAATGACAGATATACCGCTGATCTTATCGGTAATGTTGCACTTGGTATCAAAACCGATTCATTTAATTACCCTGATTCTGAATACAGTAAATTTCGTAAGTAAAATTAATTTTAACCAAATGCTTAACAAACATCTTATATTTTGTGGACATTCCACACAGCACTTAGGTACTAGCTCTAAACTATACAAAAAGTTTAACTATGTACTTTTTTGTAAATACCTACATATATATCTAATTATTCAACATATTATAGATAACACCCAGCTAAAGAACAATCATTTAATTTTATGTTTATTACATATTATGTTTGTTCTTGGTGAGGGTCGAACCCACGGCGTACATCACAAAAAACGGAGCTACTACCAACGAGCTGTGAGGGTTGTCAAATGATGAATATTTTTTCTTTGCAGTTATGAATTTTTTCCACTCATTTAAACGAATGGTTGCGCTGGTAACGGTATTTTTTGTTCCTGAACTTGTAAATTTTTTTGGAAATACCTTGCTCTTTGATGTATCACTTATGCACAAGATATTTTGGAATGCCGTCAAAGCTCGTGAAAAAAGTAAGCAAAAAAGAGGAGATTTCATCGACTCTATTATTGAGTTAAAAAACGGAGAGCAAAATCCTCTTTATAGTAAGTAATATAAAATAATAAGTATATTATTATTGTGCAAGAACATGCAACTTCTAAAGACTTTTGAAATTGGACAATGACTAAGTTGTGTAAATACCTATGATGCACAGAAAGTGTACATAAGAGCTTTTCATTTTGTTAACAAACCTAAATTAAATTAAAATAATTTCATACCAGAATTGGAGGGCGAAAATCTATTGTTTCAATCGGGAACATTTTTGACTGGCTTTGAATCAAGTTCCACTGCATCAACGTTCACTCTATTGGAGTTGGCTAAAAATAAGGAATATCAAGAGCGCGCAAGAGAAGACATCAAAAATGCAATTCATAAACACGGTTGGACTATAGTTGCATTTAATCAAATGAAGTACTTGGATCAGTGTATCGCTGAAGGATTAAGATTGCATCCATCTATTTCTACTCTCGATCGTTACACTCTTGAAGATTACATGGTAAGCGCATTTTTTTTATTAGCTGAAGCGCTAACGCACAAGTCATTGCATGCCGCTGCGGCCGCCAGTGGCGCTACCTACCTATACCTACTCGCGTCTCGCCCGAAACGGCTTTCCCGCCGGCATATGTATTTTTTTAAGACACCTTGCTGATGGAACAAGCAGTTGGCCCAACCGATGTTAAGCGGCAACCATCACATATAACAAAGCATTGCATTGTAATTTACGCTCGATAGTAACGAGCCCTACGATGCACTGCCCTGCGTCCATCAACTTGAGGAATACAGATGTTCATGCCTCATGTTACCTGTAATTTCACCGGCAACCAAACTCTTCAAACCGATACACATCATTGCTGCTTGGTGGCAGAAATAGGCATGGTGGTAGTACTTCCCTGGACGAGCCCGTCACAAAGAGCTCTACTAGGTACTCTTGATGTAGATGCGCCATTATGTTTACTTATGTATCTCATCATCCACTCAAGTCCACTCTTATAGGCCTCCCCTATAAGTCTATCATCCATCGACTTTTCTGCAATAGTCGCAATGTCGTCGGACCTCGGATAGCGTTCTTCTTCTGGTTCGTGGTCGCCATTCGAGGACCTTATTTCGTAACGATTTTTGGATCTATCAGCTGCCCATCGCATCGACTTAGAAATTCTTAGAGCTATGTCGGACCTTTCCTCATGCTTGATTCTATCATGTAGTGAGACTCCCTCCAGTGGCGTAACTATCGTAGGTACAGGTGGTGCAGTGCACCAGGGCCCCGAAGCTCAGGGGGCCCTCTAACCTAAGCTTTGAAAAGAGAGGGTCAGCCAGCTCCCGAAGCTAGAAAACCTTGAGCCTGCTTAAACTTTTTTTTTTAATGATTCATTTTATAAGCCAATATAAGTTCAAGCTATGTGGAAAGGGGGGGTGAGGGCCCAATTCTTTCTCTATGCACCGGGGCCCTTGTCCACCTAGCTGTGCCACTGCTCCCACCAAAGCTATATCCATAGCCCGTTGTACGAATTTCAGGTTATGTGGGAAGCCAACAGCTACCGGCCACTCAGTATCATACATAAGTCACCACTGGAAAAATACAGTGATACCTACTGATTTCAGTATCGCAGTGATATCCCCTACATGCAATAAAAACTTTATAAAAAAAAACCGATTGCCCGAACTATAAGTATGGAGACAAGATAATGTTTTAAATTATTTATTGATCGTTAAATCCAGTTGTTCAGTCTTGACGAATGATAAAATTTAATAATCACAGGCAGTCGCAGACGTCTGTAAACTTGTAGGACATTATACCTACGAGCCTAAAAATAAAACATTATCTTTTAGTTCGGGCAGTCGGGTTATTTTATTTTGTTAAGGGGCTGACAACTATCAAACAACTTCTCGCACGTTTCGACATGTTGAAAGATATAAAATTAATAAACTCATTTTCGAAAAATCGCAATCAACCATGAATTTTTTTACTAAACTGTGTGCAATGTGATTGCACACAAGATGGTTTATTGCGATTTTTCGAAAATGAGTTTATTGATTTTATATCTTTCAACATGTCGAAACGTGCGAGCGAGAGTCACGTTAGCTCTTGTCTTCGCCTTAATAAAGTTTTTATTTCTAGCTTTTTTGGCGAGGCCTACAGGTAAATATTTTTAGGTAGTTATGCAGGATTTAAGATGAGTGGTTTCGTAAGTGTTATAATTTCTCCATAGATTCATAGATTGCTGTTCATGTAGATGGTTAAAAGGAGCGAATGGCTAAGCCGGCA
Source organism: Chloroclysta siterata (assembly GCA_932294275.1). NCBI lineage: Eukaryota > Metazoa > Arthropoda > Insecta > Lepidoptera > Geometridae > Chloroclysta > Chloroclysta siterata. Next base: position 2,592,327 of record OW028604.1, on the reverse strand, counting down.
AGCGATCTAACTCCTAAGGCCCACAAAATGTCTGGCCCTTATCAAAAATATGCTTGCTGAGGTGACCAACGGCTCTGTCCAACGTTGTCAGTTAACTGGACCTTGTGTCTTTCCGCGTGATATCCTCTGTTTTTTCGACGATCTATTTATTTTATAGTTTATTTAGAGAAAGATTCAACAATTAATTCCTTTATTTTAAACAAGCTGGTGCCCGCGACTTCGTCTGCGCAGGATTAGTCATAAATCTTTCTTTTCAATCTTACGTACCTTATAATTTTGATTATGATTATTGGGAAATAGAGACCAATCTTTTGATGCCTCAGTCATCAAAATCCACCCAGCCGTTTGGGTGTTATTTGGTATTAAAGAAAATATCGAAGGATAGACAGTAATAATGACACATGCATAGATACACGCAAAACACATAACCCGGTGGCCTTCGGCACTCTGGTAAAAACACACTTTTCTCAAAAACCTACAAGTACCTAGCTAGGCTGTCATAATATTTTTGATAATTTTAATTTAATTAATGTGATGTCCTGTGATTGTCCTGTGACGGATAAATTGAGGAGTAATAGGTTAGCGTGGTATGGGCATGTCATGAGAAAGAAAGTCATCAGTGTTAGGTATGGATGGACCATGTTATTAGGTATGATACAATTCACAAATGGTTTTAGAATGGCGGAGCAAAGAAAAGAGATGGGACTGCGTGAAAGATGACATGAGTAAGAAAGTTGTGAGCATGACGAAGCGGTACCAATAAAACCTGTTGTGCCGCCCCCACTTAGCGTGTGATGAGGGCAAGATGATGATGAACATTAATTTAATTTAATATTTCAGTTACCCAACACTGATATAATTATAGAAAAAGGAACTCCTATTTATATATCTCTGCACGGATTGCATAGCGACCCACAGTTCTTCGATGAGCCCAAAGTATTTGACCCCGCACGTTTCAACAAGGACAGAACCGTATCCGATGCTTACCTTCCTTTCGGCGCTGGACCCAGGAACTGTATCGGTAAGTTTTATTTCTACATTTATTATTGCCTAATTGTTATAAATATGGATACCCACAATAAGTAGGTATTACATCTGCTATCTTCATCATCTTGTACTATGGGTCGCATAGTACAAACAAGCTTTGAGGGCGCTTTGTGAAATATCCACAAATACCTTTGCATATCAGTTTATCCTGTATTGCTATTCCGTAAACAACAAAACAGTTTCGCCACAATCACGTTCACATTTTCACCGCCAAAATGCTTACGCGAGTGGAGCTAATGATGGGTGAATGTATTATATAATGCCAAATTGAACTCACCCCCGTGACCCTGTGGTCTACATACTTTCAGCACAAACTCGAGGCTAGTGCTTGTGTTTGGAACCCGCATGAGAGAACTTACGCTCTTATGCTTGAAAAGGTCCAGGTTCTTGCGGTTTCTTTATAAGTGGCGTTACGGGTACTAGGTATACCCATATAATTTTCCTTCCCAACGAAATTCCTTTTGGGTTGCTTGGGGCACAACTCGCTAGAGGTTCGGCGCCTGCAAGGTTCTACGCGGATTGAAGCCCTGGATTTAAACGATGAGCTATGCCGTCTTTATGTCCCAAACAATTATTGCCGTGGGCGGAAGCACAATTTTTTTGCTGAACCGTTCTCTCGCACTGCGGCTCGGGTCGCGTCACCTATCCCGCGCATTCTCGCCGCACTTAACGCTCTCCTGTATGCTTGTCCAGGCTGTGATTTGTTTGTATATGGCTGGGTGAAAATATTGTCCGAATATTTGAGATTTTGCGAGCGAGATGCCTAACTCTGTGTAAACCTGTCCTATGTTTGTTGTTTTTAACATTTTGTTTTCATTATTATTATTCATTTTTATCTGATATTATGTGTACATTCTGAATTCTTTTTGACTGAGTATTTCTATTGTTATTAATCAATTCTTTTCTAATTCCGCTTTGTTTTTTGTAATTGTTTCCTGTTAATTTAATTGTTTTTGTTTCTTAAATGTTTAATTTCTTTTGTTTTATAATTATTTAATTCTTTTGTTATTTAATTCATGTAGGTAATTGGTTGTATGTGCTGTTTTAATTAAAGTAAATAAATAAATACAAATACAAATAATAAATAATACTTCGTAACTTGTATCGAAACATTATGGTAAGTAAGTATACATAATATATGTTGCAGGTATAAAACTTGGTGAATTGCACGTTAAAGTTGTGCTGTCCAAGATTCTGTTGGAGTTTGAAGTGTACCAGAAACCGGCACAGATGCACCAATTGGACACGCGGTCTACATTCACCGCTGCGGTCGACGGTATCAATCTGGAATTCACCAAATTGATTCACTAGCTTTATTAAACTTTTATAACAACAGTGTTCTTTGTATGGATGCGCGCACAATAAACATCCAAAGTACCTATATTTAAGACATTTCCAATGTAAATTACATTCCATTCAAGGCTCAACGAAAAGAAATGCTCTTAGGAAAAGTCTAATATGGTACCTGTGAATTTTTGGATATGAATAAGAATATTTTCTTGTATAACTGTGTACCTACATAAAAGTGCTATATAATATAATACAGGAATCAACAAATACAGGTGTTTTTTTTAGCAAAAAAGGTATATTTTGTTATTTTCCGGTGTCGAGCTGTGGTAGGTACAATTCGCAGATATGGTTTTCCCGAAGGCAAAGCAATTACTTTCATTTTACTCCCAAACATTTCTTTAGCTTTTTGCTGCGGTATTTGAGGATCAACTATACATTTTTCTCCTTTCTGAAAAAAATACATACACGTTGGTACTACGGGCTTGGCGGCAGAAAAAAGCATGGAGTAGGTATCCATTAAAGTCAAAATATTTAATTTAGTAGTAATCTCTGTGTAGATGTAGACCGTCCTGCTCCGGTAGCTACATCATAACTTACCATCAGGTGAGATTGCAGTCAAAGGATAGTCAATTCATACATACATAAAATCACGCCTGTATCCCATAGGGGTAGGCAGAGACCACTGATTTCCACTTGCTACTCGTATGATTTCACTGAAATTTTGACATTTTAATCGATATAAGTTTGACTACTCAAAAGTTTGCTTTACCACAAATAAGAATTAGTAGCTTAACTAGTACTCGTTTCAGTAGGAAAACTTGTATCGATCGAGTGAGAGGTATATTAGCTCTTGTCTTAGCCTTAAATAACAGGTCATCATCATCATCACCATCCAAAGCCCCACTGCTGGGTAAAGGCCTCTCTTTGTATTCTTTTTTTTATGTTAAGTTATGTTGCCCACACTAGGTCTCCATCGAGCCTGTATAGCGGGCCAACAGCTGCTCGCCTCGGCATCTCCATTAGGTATACTATTTCCTAGTAGGTAAATGTTTCGTGTCCTAGGTCTAGTCTTTCACTTTTGACTTTCGCCACTGTTGACGGTCCTGTTCTAGTCTCATCCGGCTCTTGCCCACGATTTGCAACATCATCTGCCCATCTCGGACGGCTTCTATAACCAGTTCTATATCTCTAAGCCAAGAGAACTAAACCACTGATATATAACATTATTTACTTTGGAGTTAAAATCATGCCTCCAACAGGTCAATCAGTGAGGAAAAATAGTTGAACTATAATAACGGGAAAACATCAATGACGCCAGAGCGCGGTACCGCCTTCAGCCATGGTACCATGCTTAAAGCGGTACCGCGCACTTACAAGGTACAGATACAGTCTGTCATGTGTGTTTGATTACCTACAGAACAAAATTGACAGCCCTCACATCTCGGTTGGTGGTAGATCTACCTTCTGTGCTGTAGGCCGTGGGTTCGGTTTATATATCTGCATAAAAACTGCATCCCTGATTCGCAGAGTGCGGGACAGCCAAAACAGCATCCTGAGAACCATATCGGATAGGTTAAGGGCCGGTTTCACCATGCTCTGTTAGATTAACAAGGATTAAAGGGCCGTTAAATATGTCAAAATGTACGCGTTTGACAGCTAAGGTTAGATTTAACGGCCTGTTAATCCTTGATTAGTAACTAACAGAGCATGGTGAAACTGGGCCTTAACTCTCCTTTATGGAAATGTTTTATTCAGAGAGTGATAAGGCCCACCTAGGGTTGACCATCCTTGTTGGGTTTTATCAGTGGTCAAACTGTGTAGGTAATTGCTGGTATAATTATTGTGTTTAGTGTAATTTAGTTTTTCGTTTTATGGATCATTTAACTGTCTGAAATAGAATCTTTTTATTTATTTATATATTAATAACAATCTGGTTCCCATATTACAAGCTTCGCTTAGTTTGAGGCTAAATAGTGCTATGTGGGAAGTCTAAAAAAAAGATAAGATGTTCATCACGACACTCGAGAGTTGAGCAAAGCATTTTTCTTAACCTTATCTCTTTTTATTGTTTTTATTTTATTTAAGGCGAAGACAAGAGCTAATGTGACTCTCGCTCGCACGTTCCGACATGTTGAAAGATATAAAATCACTAAACTCATTTTCGAAAATTGCAATCAACCATCTTGTGTGCAATCACATTGCACCCAGTTTAGTAAAAATTTGATTTTGATCGATACATGTTTTCCTACTCAAAAGTATGCTTTACTAGTTTTCGTACATAAGCAAAGATCGAAACGTGCGAGCGAGAAGTTGTTTGATAGTTGTCAGCCCCTTAATTTTATTTTTATTGGCTCGTGAACTCCTTGAAGTAAGCAGGTTAGGTTAAAATGAAAATTAGTACCTACTAATTTTCATTTTATTGTATTTACTTCGGTTAACTGAATTCTAGCCTTAGGTAAGTTGTAAATAAAGTTAGGAGGCTGTATCACTACTTATTTATTAACTTATTTGATTGATGTGCATCCATCCAATCAGCCCATATTTACCCACTGCTGGGTATAGGCCAACTTTGGGCACGCAACTTAGCCACTCTTTCCTCAGTCCTCCACCAGTTCCTCAGCCACCAACTGTACCCACAGTTGCTGCAAGGACAGGAAAGAGTGGCGCCTACTTCGTTGGCTTCCACTGTTGGAAAGAAACTAGTGGCACGACAAGAGTTCGAAGGAAGGCGCTGGGCCTCGGGATACAGAATCTCTTGTCCAATCCCAAACACACTTTACCTAATTTCACTTTTGAGTATCTACCTTCATACTTGTATCTAAGATAAATGAGTATAATAAGTATATAATATAAATAAATATTGGCCACAAGCTTAATACTTAAGGGACGTGTCAGTCTGATAACTGGTCCGTTCAGAGTTACGTCGAACAAGTCTTGGCAGTGGCGTAGCTATCATAGGGTCAGGTGGTGCAGTGCACCAGGGCCCCGGAGCTTAGGGAGCCCTCTAACCTAAGCTTTGAAAAAAGAGCGTCTGCCAGCTCCCGAAGCTAGAAAACCTTGACCCTGCTCACAATATTTTTTAAGGATTTATTATAAAGGCCAATATAAGTTCAAGCTATGTCGAAAGAGGGGGTGAGGGTCCGATTCTATCTCTATGCATCGGGGCCCTTGTCCACCTAGCTACGCCACTGAGTCTTGGTCGTCACCATGTTATTGCTACTAAGGAATAGCAAAGGAGCTTCTCGACTAAATTGCACTGCTAAGTCAACTAAACTCAGAGATGCAAGCTCACGGATCAATGGTTATCTAAATTTAAATTTTATCATAAGTAATGTTTTTTTTTAATGAACAAACAAGCCCTTTTCAGATGACACCTCATTTGATATATTTGTGGACCCCTTGTCTAATACTTAAATTACAAAAATAAACAGAAAATTTCTTAAGTATGTTCAATCTCTCGACTTAGAGATCATGCAGATCGGATCAACTGTCCGAAAATTATGCTTGGACAAACATAAATACATAAAATTAGAAAACAATTAATAAATTTATGACGCAGACTGTACGTAGGTAGGTAACTAATTTAATATATAATTGCGGAGCAAAATGATTCATCTTATCATTGAAACGATGGAAGCGTTGCGGGGAGGACACTCTGCAGGCCTTATTGCTCTGTTTCTTTTACCAATATTTATAATAACAATTTATTTATATACTAAGTATAAATTGAACTATTGGAAAAGAAGAGGTGTTCAACAGTTAAATAGCACGATCAATATATTTGGAGATTTCAAAAATGCCATATTGTTTCGCACTGCTCCAGGATTCCACTTGGGAGAAATTTATCGTCAGGCACCTTCTGACGCGCCATTTGTTGGATTTTATATTTTTCATAAACCGTGTCTCCTATTGAGAGACCCAAAAATAATAAAACAGATTTTGATAAGTGACTTTGATAATTTTTCTAATCGACATTTTGCGGGATCACAACAGAAAGATAGTATTGGAATGGTCAATTTATTTGGGTTGAAAAATCCAGCATGGAAATATTTAAGGAAAAAAATAACTCCGACACTTACTCGTAATAAACTGAAGCAGATGCTTCCATTGATGATGGAAAGTACCAAACCCATGATGGGGTACTTGAAGGAAAACATTGATACTGGTTATGAAGCAAAGGTCATTGATGCTCAGGATATTAATTACAAATATACAGCCGATCTTATCGCTAATGTTGCACTTGGAACAAAGACAGATTCTTTTAATTATCCTGATTCTGCCTACACTAAATGTCGTAAGTAAAGTTCATTTCAATACAATTCTCGTACAGTGCTTAAGCACTGTACGAGAATATGTAATATGTAACATATATATAGAATATGTAACATACATGGTTAGTGCACTTAAGTGCACTTAAGTGCACTAACCATGTATGTTACTTAACGAAGATTTTTTTTCTAGTTATGGACTTTTTTCATTCGTTCAAACGAATGGTAGCACTTGTCACGGTCTTTTTTATTCCCGAGCTTGTTGAAATGATTGGAAGTCCCATGCTGTTTGACTCATCATTTGTACGTAAGATATTTTGGAGTGCCGTGCAATCTCGAGAAATAAGTAAGGAAACACGAGGAGATTTTATTGACTCAATAATTCAGTTGAAGAATGCGAAGCAAAATCCTCTATATAGTAAGTTAATTGCAAATTGTTTAATATTCATATTCTTTAGTTCTCTACGCTTTTGGGTAAGTATCATTGAAACCTACCAATGAACCTTTAATTTAACTAATATAGATTAACTTTTATTACAGAATTTGAGGGCGATAATCTATTGTTTCAATCGGGAACATTTTTTTCTGGCTTCGAGTCAAGTTCCACTGCATCAACGTTCACTTTAATGGAGTTAGCGAAAAATAAAGGATATCAGGAGCGTGCAAGAGAAGATGTCAAAAATGCTATCAACAAACATGGATGGAGTATTGATGCATTCAATGAAATGAAATACTTGGATCAATGCATTGCTGAAGGCATTCGCTTACATCCATCTATTTCTACAATTGATCGTTACACTCTTAAAGATTACAAGGTACTTTGAAATGAATTCACATAATCATATTATTTTACCTAATTCATAAATTCAAAGAGTTACCTATGAATAATAATTTAGTAGGTACCTACTTAAATCTTTTTTTATCTTTCAGATTCCCGACACAGATAATATAATTATAGAAAAAGGAACACCTATTTATATTTCACTGTACGGATTGCATGGCGACCCACAGTTTTTCAAAGAGCCCAAAGTGTTCAAACCCGAACGATTCAACAGGGATAGACCCGTATCTGATGCTTACATTCCTTTCGGCACCGGACCCAGAAAATGTATCGGTAAGAATCTTCTTGATTCCAAATTAAAATATCAGTGGATGATAGCTTTTCGTCCAAAAACAAAAAAAATATCCCTGCATTTTATGAAATCCATGTATCTCGAAAAAGTAATCATAATAAGACATTGCCAATGGGTAAGTGACCTATTGGTATGTCATGTAACGAAAATAGTGTTAGGTATGAACGTGGATGGATATAGGAGTAGAGGAAGGCCAAAGAAAAGATGGATGGACTGTGTGAAAGATGACATGAGTAAGAAAGGAATGACTACTGACATTACGGATGATAGAGAAAATATGCACTTTCTCTATGGGTATCCTGGGGACCCCACATGAAGTGGGTTAAGGGCAAGAAGATGATGTTGATGATGGCTATGTTTCCAGACGCGTAGATTTATAAAAACTTAGGGTCATTTGATTTCAAAAACTAAGTTTATTTGTTCGCAGGTGTTAAAGTTGGTCAGATGCACGTCAAAGTCGTACTGTCCATGATATTGTCAGAGTTTGAGGTTTATCAGAAGCCGGCAGCGGTCAACAAACTGGACTCGCGATCGACATTCACCGCTGCTGCTGATGGGATCCATCTTGAATTCACCAAATTGATTCAATAATTCTTTGAATATTTTTTGTGAGATTCATCATTATCAGCCTGAAAGAGTCCACTGCTGGACATAGGCGTCCCCCATTCGACGATTGGGGAATAACGATTTTGTTCCCTCTTTATCCACAGACTTCCCGCGTTCTTTACAATGTCGTCGGTCGATCGGTTCAGGGCGTCGTGTTTTCCAGTTCGTGGTCGCCGAGCTATGTGACCTGCCATCGACTCAGCTTGCCAATTGATACTCAATTTTATTCACCATGCTTAACTTAATACATACCTACATTGGAACTTTTTTCATATAAGTACAAAGTATTTCATTTTTGTTTAATTTATTAAAACTGATTTAAGTTTTGAATTAAGTGTTCTATAGGTTTTGTTACTTATTTATTTAGAAATTAATTAGGTAGGTAAATAGATTACCTGAGTCATGAACGAGAGTTATAAAAAAAATGAAATTAAATACCTATGTTTATTTAACACAAACATTATAAAGGAACACAGAACAGAGAAGTTAACTAGATGAATATAAAACAAGATAAAAAGAAAGAAGTACCTAACAAAAATAAACAAAATAATATCAATTAGTCCGGCTCTGTTCGACCTGTTCCACTAAGTTCAACTACAAGTTCAACCAGTTGAACTAATTGCACCAAAAAGTTCCAGGTATTTCAACTTTGATATTTTTTTTGTAAAAGTTGAACTTTCTGGACAACACGTATCCTATTAGTTCAAATTTCTGTTTATTTTTCAATTACAAAGAAAGCCATAGTTCTTAGTTGATACACTTTCTATTTATTTTTCAATGTTCCTGGTGAGGTTAAATTGGTTGAGTTGATTAATATTTTTTTTGCTCGATAGCGTTCGGCAGACAGAAAAGTTGATACTGTATAAATATAATTATAGTGTTCAACTTCCGTTGACTGTCCCGTATGCAGTGGATAAAACCACACTTCCTGTAGATATGATATTATGCAACAGTTGACAAACCCATGACATACTTAGCACCTACTTCTCTGGGTTTTTGTTGTAAGTAAAGACGTATTTATAAGACGTATCGTATCCGGTAAATTCTAATGTTTTCCTTCCCCATTCGAAATTGTATTTGGTATTGCCAGTCTGCAAATATGAATGAGTACCTACCCACGAGGAAAACTGGTCTTGAGCTTGCTTTCAAATATTATAGAGAAAGTAAACAATCTTACTCAAATATGTATTTTTATTTATAAGTTATTATTGCATCGTTAAACAACATCAATAAAATAAATTAATATACAGAAGTTAGTTAAGGCGATGACAACTGTTAATGTACCTCTGACTCGCACATTTTAAAATTTTGAAACTTTTAGTACTTACGAAAACTTTTTGGATGATAGAGGTACCTACTTCAGCCGTTGTCATCGCCTTAAGCAATAGGTCAATATGAATAATGTCATGAACATCCACTAAAATATTCGCCATTCAATTCTGGACTGAGTAAAAATTCTAACTTGAGTTGTAATCAGCATCTAATCACAAATCAGGTCGCGATAGCTTCGGCTCCCGCTTCCGCCTCCGCTTCAAGTCGAAGTCTTTCTATCTCTTTCATGTTCTGTTCTATAAGCGTGTCTAGCTCGGGGCTGAGCAGGACAGATAGACCGGTGGTAGCTGGCACCTGTAAAATTAAGGTGGCTGTACACATGCCTGTAAAATGGAACAGTACCGGGCATTGTTAACGGCATGCAGAAGTTACTGGCTATACTCAATGTGGATAGATTTGCAAGTTAAATTTGCATGCAATTTGCGTCCTTGCATACCTGTATTTGCCGGTTTCGTAGCCCTCCGCGACCCTCCCTCGTGTTGCATACCAGTAGCTATCAGAAAATCAAATGTTGGGCTAACTTCTTGCGTTTCAGATACGGGCATGCCAGTTAGCGTATGCACATTTTTTTTTTTTTTTTTTTTTTGTTAAATAGTGTACTTATAAAGTACTCTACTTATATTACAATCTAGCCACAATAGCGGGCTAATGAGTAATTTTACATTGACCTAAATTTTTAGCTTACTTCACTAAGAATGTGTCCATTAACACTTCTTACTTTCTTCTTACTGTCTCTATTTAAGGGGAAGACACTTTGTTTTTGTGTTCTTTATAAGTGGCACTTGTTTACACTTGCACTACATTTTACTCATATTACCACTACAAAGGTTTTTTTCTTTTGAGTCTTCTCACTAGGTCTGTATTGTCGAGGAGCTGGATGGCTTCGACGTTAACATGGTGATGAAGTCTTTTTTCGTGAGCTTCAGCGTATTTTTGAATAAATTTATCGACGACCTCTATGTTAAGGTCCCGATGGAGATCGTCATTTCTTATGTACCAGGGTGCATTCACTACTCCTCTCAGCACTTTGTTTTGGAATCGTTGGATTATTTGTACGTTGCTATTTTTGGTACAGCCCCAAAGCTGTATACCATATGCGTATGCACATGAAATTAGGTGGCATGTTCATGTAGCTTTTATGCAAGTGTGCCAGCTACAGTCATGTTTATTCCCACCTTTATACTTTTAATAAGGCTGCCAAACTAATAAGGGTCAGTAGGGGAGCCTAGGGCGGTAGATTGTAGAGGGCGGCAATTTTTTTTCTTATATGTTTATCTATTTGTTATTGGGTATATTTCTAAGCTAAGAAAAGCTCAATCCCTACCTTCCTACCTTCTGCTTAAAAGATTGAGCTCTTGGAAAAGGAACTGACCCATAGATCCCCTAGATCAGCCTTTCCCAAAGTGGGCGATAACGCCTCCTTGTGGGCACTGCAGGCCTAAAGGGGGGCGGCAAGAGATCCAAAAAAAAATGGGGGTAATTAACTGAGACCTGAGTGCCGTTATGTACCTACTACCTGCGCTTAGGTCTCAAGTTACCTCTGGCGGGTTATAGTAAGTCTCGTTTAGAATGAATGTTTAATCTCCGCTAATATATTTCACAATAATTGATTTAATTTGAAGTTATAGTGGTTTTTAAGTAGGTGAAAAAATGGGGGCGCTAATAATTTATTCTCAAAGTGGGCAGTAGACAAAATAAGTTTGGGAACCCCTGCCCTAGATCACAACACAATCATACTAATAACGGGTAAAAGCTGAAACATTGAGGACTATAAGTGTACAAATCATAAAGTTTCATTTTCATTGACAAATTTTTTAAATAAATTTGATTGTAAACTAGGGTATCGAATTGTAGAGGTCAGGGGCCTTATGCTCAATTCGAGCGAGATTATCTCACGGTGGAGATGACGTCATATCTCGTTCAATAACTCGTTGACGTTGCGTCTCGCATGAACTTTGTATGATAAAATTGGGGAGTGAGATGGTGAGAATGGGGATAAATAGTTATCGAACGAGATATGACGTCATCTCTACCGTGAGATAATCTAGCTCGAAGTGAGCATAAGGCCCCAGTAGGGGTGGCATGAGTAGCCTACTGGCGGCAAATATGTAAATCCGCCACTGGGTCTATGTAAGATCTTTTCTTATTCCAGACCACTCCCAGGGTTGATTTTGTCTCAACCAAAATAAGTTGGGGTAAACAATGGCTTCATTTAAAGAAAAATAGGAAAACCAAGTAAATTTTGAGTTTATTAACAAATGTTGCCTAATGAATACCATGCTTTAAAATGTTGAAACGTGCAAGCGAGAGGTACATTAGTACTTGTCATCGCTTTTAGTGCAAAATGTGGTCTGATCGCAGAGTTCAATAAATGCTCACCAACCAGTACTCCGCATCGATACAATAAAACCTTACCTCTGCAAAAACTGGCTTAGCCGCTTCCCATCTCTCTATATGATTCTCTATTATTTTGACACAAGCTGCTGCTTTAGGAATCATTCTTCCCAAAGTGCTAGAAATAAAAGTTTTATTACAACATTGGTATGACGAGTATTCTTCGCGACTGCCTCATCCCTTAAATGTAGGGCCAATTCTGGCAAAAAAAAGCTTTTTCTTGTCGTGTCACTAGTTTCTTTCGAAGCAGTGTGGCTGCTTTCGAGCACAAGGCACATGTTATAGAACTTTTTAGGTTCTAAGGCATGCCGGTTTCCTCACGATGTTTTCCTTCACCGTTTAGAGTAGGTACTGGCAAAAAGTCAGTGGGATGGGTCACTGAGATAAAATACATAGGTAAACTACCATCATATCAGACATCATACATCATATTAGAGTTACCATCAGGTAGCTCATAAATAGGACAGCACGAGCGAAACCTTACGAGAGTAGCTAATTAGCGATCGCCCTTATTCACATTGATCGCCGAGCGTTCTACTAGCTAAAGTTTCCGTTAAGTCTGTTGCCGTCTTTTTATTGTCATTAAAGTGACACAGTGTCACGAATATTTTATAGGGCTGCTATACATTTACAGGTGAATATCTAATGTTTAACCTTTTACTGGAAAAATATTTGTATTATTATTTTTTATATATTTTTTTAAATTTAATTTTAGCTAATTTTCATATTTACGATAACAAATTAAAAAGTGACATCCACAATTACAATACACGCAATAAAAGCAATGTAGTTGTCCCAAAACGAAGACTCGCTAAAGTTGATAAAAGTTTCCTTTGTAGAAGCATTACTTTTTTTGATAAGTTGACTGAGGACATTCGAAAATTAAATTTTAAAGAGTTTAGCGCCAAAATAAGGGAATTTCTATTAGAAAAATGTGACTTTTCCGATGTGAGAAAATGAATCAAAATGGAATAAAATAAATTGAATTGAATACCTACCTATCAGGCTAAAGATCAAGATGGGGAGGTTCTTACTCAAATAGAGGAATGCATGTGGTCTGCAGAAACTGTAACTCCAAATCGGGTATGAAACACTTGTCTCTGTCCATCATCATTGAGGGTAGATCCCCTCGACTTTTCTCTACGTCACCTTGTTTGAAGAATTCCGTCAGTACGGCAGCCTGGTAAGTGAAATAATGGAACTGTAGGTCTGTAATCTACATCGTAAGGCATGTCCCTATAGGAATATGCCCTACTACGTAACTACCGCTTTCTAAATACATATTTATGAATGTAGCGTCAGCCATCAGCGAGTAGTACAAAACTTTTTTATCACATCTATTCGCTAAGAGCTAGTTTCTTCTTCGTAAACAGGGAGCAAAATAGCACTTTCCTCCTTATGGAGGAAAAGTGATTTGAATTCGGAATGTGGATATTGTTACAGTGTTTTTTTGAATCCTGTTGAATCCGAATCAAAGAAACACTCTCGCCTTTAAAGTAGTTGTTTGCTCCCTTGGTAAACAATCTACTATTATTTCTAGAGTCCGGAAAATGAAAAGTAGAACTAACAGCAGTCTTCTTGACGTTGCCCCAGTCTTTGAGCTGATCGCTGAGATCAGCTGCGTTCATCATCAGGCACTGTAAGGCTACGATGTGCACTCGGTTCCCTTTCTGGAAGTCGTACGATATCGTCTTGTACTCGTTTAGGTTTCTATGGACGGCGAAAGGTCAAATGAATAGTCTGGCACTATTTTAACTTACACTTACACTAGAGTTCCTTGTGAAGGGCTCGTCCGGGGAAGTACTACCACCACGCCTTTTTCTGCCGCCAAGCAGCAACGCTGTGTTTCGGTTTGAAGAGTGTGGTTGCCGGTGAAATTACAGGCACATGAGGCTTAACATCTGTATGCTTCAAGTTAATGGACGCAAGGCAGTGCATCGTAGGGCACGTTACTATCGTGCGTGACTGCGTTCATCATTTTGAGGCATACAGATGTATTACAGATTACTTTTCTTACGTGATCAAAATTGAAAGTCTATTAAAAGGTTTCCACCAAGTTTACATCTAATAAACTAGAGTTTTTTATCTGTTAAAAATGTAAATACACGTGGGTCCATAGTAATACACATTGAGATTAAAATTAGGATACACACAGGAAATCTAAATAGATGGATGGATTGTGTGAAAGATGACATGAGTAAGAAAGGAGTGAGCACCGAGATGACGAACGATAGAGGAGAGTGGAAGAAGAAAACCTGTTGTGCCGACCACACTTAAGGCTGGTTTCCACCGCGAGCGGAGAGGAGCCATTAAGGACTCCGTTTAACTCGCAAGAATAAACTGCATATTGCTCGACTATTTGTTGGTAGAAATACAAGTATGCAGTTTATTCTTACGAGTTAAACGGAGTCCTTAATGGCTCCGCTCCGCTCGCGGTGGAAACCGGCCTTTAGCGTGGGATAAGGGCAGGAAGATGATGAAAGGCAAGGACATTCTAGCCACGTGGAAACGTCCTTGAGGAAAGTACAGGTACATACTTGAAATAGTTGGCCAAATCAGATGCCAAGATAAAGTCCCTCAGTAGCAGTATGGCTCTGTCGTAGTCCCTCCTAGGCAGTGCTTCGAGGATGTCGCATCCCTCTGTGTTTAGGATACACATGGCCTGTGCTAGGTGATGCCGCTCCATCACGCTACCTTCACTCGAGTACAGTGCCGCTAGAGTCGTTTCTGGAGTAAGTTCAAACCACCATTTTTAGGGTTCCGTACCCAAAGGGTAAAACGGGACCCTATTACTAAGACTTCGCTGTCCGTCCGTCTGTCTGTCTGTCTGTCTGTCCGTCTATCTGTCTGTCTGTCTATCTGTCCGTCTGTCCGTCTGTCACTAGGCAGTATCTCATGAACCGTGATTGTTAGACAGTTAAAATTTTCACATAATTATGATAAATATTTAAGGGGTCTCCCATACAACAAACCTGATTTTTTTGCTCGTTTTTGCTCTATATTGATAACGGCAACAGGTAGACGCTTGAAATATTTACAGAATATTAAGTTATATATATTCACTTTAAAAATAAATAATGAAATTTAAATAAAACAAATATTTAAGGGGACGGAACCCTTCGTGCGCGAGTCCGACTCGCACTTGGCCGGTTTTATTTTTTATATAAAATTAGCTGGTGGTACAAGCAGATGGCCCACTTGATGTTTAGTGGTAACCCTCATCAACAAAGCACGCACGATAGAAACGTGCCTTACGATGCACTGCCCTGCGTCCATCAACCTAATGCATCTGTATGCCTTTGTATCTGTATTAGGTGGACCAATCCATAGGTCACATACAGATGTGACCTATGGATTGGTCCACCTAAAAGTTCCCAAGATTCACCTATACTATAATAAGCTGATCCCTGAGTTTATTTTTCAACCTTCGTCGTAGCATGGCAGCTACGGCGTAGCAGAAACACAAAAAATCTCAAATCACCTAGTGAATCTCAATCACAAAATTTAAATCAATATAAAATCATGATCCCTTCCAATTTTGTACCACTGAGTTTATTTTTCAACCTTTGTCGTAGCACGGCAGCTACGGCGTAGCCGAGGGTTACGTTAAACTTAAAAAAATCTCAAAACATGTAGTGGCTTAGCAATGACGTATATAAAATTCAATATACGGCTGCATCAAAATAGTTACTCAATGGTTGAGCTTGACAAATATTGCGAACATAATAATTTAACATTTTACAACCCAGATACAGAAAAAAATACACAAATAGATTACATATAAATGTTGTTGGTCATTTCATACAGCCTTGTAAAAAGTTGTGGTCACAGCCACCCGAAAATTGGCCAAGTATGAGTTGGAGTATGGACTCGCTCATGATCGATATAGTACATTCCTACAAAGGAGATGTTTACATAATATGACGACCAGACCAAGATTTTGTATAGAGTGTAGTTCCACCAGGCATGGGACGAACATTGTGACGTCACAAGTCTATTAAGGTTGTGGGCATGCCCATCGTGCCCACAACGGTGGATCCGCGCTTGCCTTGTAGCCCCATATAGCCATGAGCTACGCGTGTCCTAGATAAGAATCGAACCCATAACCTGCCTAAGCAGAAGGCAGAGCAAATACATATAATGTCTTACGTCCTTGAATGTGGAAACTGTTGGTAGTCCCACGATGGTCCAAGTCGTGTACCAATGCCGCCACCAGAAACATAAAGGCTTGCAGGTCTCTGGCAAACAAAATATTTATCGTTTCTTGCTCATCGTATTAGTTCAGTACAAAAGTACATAATACATTCAGTACATAAGGCGATGACAACTGCGAATATACCTCTCTGCGAAAGTTTGTAAGTATGGATGGATGGATGGATGGATGTTTGTTACTTTTTCACGTAAAAACTACTGAACAGATTTTAATGAAACTTTACAATAATATAACTTATACATCAGAATAACACATAGGCTACAATTTATAAAGATATTGTGGGAATTGGCCAAAATATGACAATAAGTGTCAAGTAAGTAGGAAAAAATCTACCATCTGCGAGCGATTCTGGCGGGCGCTGCCAAAACCGCTAGAATTAAAGGAATTTAATTGCTTAAAGCCGGCGCCAGATATAGCTTATTTGAACACTTGTTTGATGATTGTGTGTGGCACGGAGACTTTGAATACAAAGACTTTGAATTTGAATGATGTTTGACTTTGATCAAACAAGTGAAACTGTGTCTGGCGCCGGGGTAACACATGTTGTAGAACTTTTAAGGTTATACGACATACCGGTTTCCTCACGATGTTTTCGCCGTTTGACAGTACTGGGTCTGTGCACATATTTTTTGAACAGAAAAACTCATAGGTGTACTACCGGTTTTGAACTCACGACCTCCCGGTCGTGAGTTCAAAACCGGGAGGCGGGGCCGCTACCACTAGAGCACTCACGTGAAATATCCATGCTGAAGCAATTTGTAGTTAATCAAAGCCGCGTACGCCCACTGTCCGACATTGAAAGCATGGAGCCAGCTGTGGTATGGCACATCGCGGTACCCCTTCTTCACATAAAGCACGAAGCGACATAGCTTATGCGGCCGGATATTAAACCTGAAGAAGAGGAACTCTTTTTATTCACCCGGTGTACGGCGAAGATAAGAGCTAATGTACCTCTCGCTCGCACGTTTCGACATGTTGAAAGATAAAATCACTAAGCCCATTTTAAAAAAATCGCAACCAACCATTTTGTGTACTAACACATTGCACACAGTTTAGTAAAAAAATAATTTTAATCGATACAAGTTTTCTTACTCAAAAGTTTGCTTTACTAGTTTTCGTACTTAAGCAAATTATTTTTCAAAGTCACGCACGATATGAACGTGCTCTACGATGCACTGCCCTGCATCCATCCAATTGAGGCTTAGTGCCTGTAATTTCACTGGCAACCACACCCTTCATATTTTCGCACTCTGAACACTGACACGCGCACTTTGGTCTCCGTGTTTTTATTTCCGTTTATCGGTAAAAATGTCCGTATTTAACTCGGAAAGTGCTCTAAGCGATCTATCGAAGCTGGTAGCTTCGTTGGCGGCAAAAATTACTGCCCAATCGGCTACGATCGAAGCTCAAACGCAGAAATTGGAAGATCAAGAATTCGCGTTCAATAACTTTTCTGCCATTATTACCGATCAGAAGAGGGTATTGGAGCAATTATTCGCCAAAGTTGAAGAACTGAGCGGTACGAGAGAGCGGGACGTCCCTACGGTAACTGCACTGCGCGCGAGTGAGACGGCCGCCACTGCTGCTAACTTGGAGTGTACGTTCGTATCGCCAAACGTAACGGTGCGTCCACACCGGGCCCCAAAGAAAGCAAAGCGGGTGACTATTGATGACTTTACCCAAAAGGCAACTTCCGTAGACGCCATCAAGGAAAATGAAAAGGATGCATCTATCCCGAAAGACGCGGCTAATACCTCTTCAGGAAAATGGACTCTTGTCACCTACCAGAACAAAGGGAAAAATGCTCCGCCCAGCAGTATTCAGAAAGGAGGGAACACTCAAATATCTACTTTCCAAGCAGTGGAGAATAAGAAATTCCTGCATGTCTGGTCACTCCATCCCGACACATCTGAAGAGGCCATTACTGAACACGTAACCAAAAAATGTGGTTCTGCGGATGTAAAGATTCAGAAGATCGTCCCTAAAACCAAGAGAGATTATTCATCTTTTATGATTGGTGTACCGGAGTCGAATTTTGATAAAATTAATAATATTGAATGTTGGCCAGTGAACGCGAAATTTAATGATTGGGTGTGGTTTCGAGACTCCAAAACCACTAAAAGTGGCGAAACAGTCTAATAGTCAATCACTCCAGATTTTCTATCAAAATGTACGGGGACTAAGGACTAAAACCACAACTTTCTATAATAATTTGCTGACCTCCACGTGTGATTTATTTGCAATAACTGAATCGGGCCTAAATTCATCAATCCATGACGGAGAACTCATACCATGTGATTTCAAGATTCTGCGATGCGATCGAGCGGATGGTCGTAAGCACGGAGGCGTGTTTTTGGCATCTTCCTCTCGTTACGAACTCAAGCGCATTCCTATCGCTAATGTGGACGCGGCCTTATTCGAGTTAGTTTGTGCGACGGTGCACCGTAAAAATATCTTGTTGTTTATGTGCTGTGTAGTTTACATTCCACCGAATAGTAATTTTAACGAATTTATGCATTTATTTAATATTTTAGAAACAGAGTGTGTTAAATTTGACAATGTATTAGTGTTGGGTGATTTTAATATGCCTTCGACAACCGCGGAGGTACAAAGTTACATGGAGTATGTGAATGCTTTTTGTGGATTTCGGCAGGTAAACAACTTACTCAATAGTAATAACCGCACGCTAGACTTAGTTTTGTCTACATTACCAGCGAGTGACTTGGAGGTACTTTTGTCTGACGATCCCTTGGTCCCTATCGACCCTCAGCACCCGCCGCTCGTCTGTGTGACGACGGTCACACGTCGAGGAGGCCCCGAACCACCATCTCACCATATAGGTGGCTCGACGGATCATCTTTGTTGGAACTTCACTAAATGTAATTTTCCTATGTTATAGGTTAGAATGCATAGATTGGAATCAATTATATAGGACTGAGAATTCGGAGGCGGCGTTAGAATACTTTTATGAAATTATAAACCAAGCTATTTCCGAGTGTACACCTAAGAAATGTGCTAAAGTAGCAAATAAGTCTCGTTATAACCTCGTTATATCCTGAGTGGTATACCGCAGATCTGATACACGAAATTCAGCGAAAATGGCGTTATCATAAGATATTTAAAATTTCAGGTAAACAAAGCGATTACGAATTATTTTCTAAATGCAGATCTTTAGTTAAAATTAAATTATCTGAAACCTTTGACGCCTTCCACGAGAGGTTACAATTAAATTTTAAAAATGACCCTAAGTCTTTTTGGAGTTTTATCAGGCAAAAACAATCGAGGCGAAATAAAACTCGTATCACTAAAGAGGGAAGGGAGTTGACTGATGAAGAGTGTGCCGAATGTTTTGCCTCATACTTCCACTCTGTGTACAGTCCGGTCCGGCCGAACCTGGACCCGAAGGAGGCGGAGCGTGGCTCGCCCATGGGGGTGGACGCCACCAGGGTGCACGTAGTCCAGCTGACTGGCCGTGACGTGCGCACTGCGCTTCGTGCCTTGAAGCCTAAGCACTCTTTAGGGCCCGATGGCATTCCTCCTTACATTATAAAAGACTGTCAGTTGGTTTTTGGGAAACCCCTTTTGCATATTTTTAATTTATGTTTAGACGAGTGCCATTATCCTGACCGATGGAAAACGACGCGTGTTATTCCGGTGCCAAAAGCAGGAGGTGGGTCCGATGTGAGCAAGTACCGTCCGATTGCCGTGCTGTCGGCCTTCGCTAAGGTATTTGAGTCTATTTTACATACGTGTATTTATACCCAAGTAAGCGCCCGCCTGAGCGACGTCCAGCACGGCTTCCGGCCGGGGCGCAGCACAGCCAGCAACTTGCTGTCGTTCGTGTCTCACCTGGCGCCAGCCGTGGACGCAGGTGGGCAGGTAGACTGCGCGTACTTCGACTTTCAGAAAGCCTTCGACGCTGTCGATAACGATGTCTTGCTGTCGAAGTTTTCCGCAATAGGTTTCACGCCGCATCTACTTAAATTCTTCGCGAGCTACCTCAGCGAACGCCGGCAGTATGTGGAATACGCGGGGTACCAATCGGCCCCGTATTACACGTTTTCGGGGGTAAGTCAGGGCAGCAATCTTGGTCCCCTTGAATTCGTTATTATGATTAACGATCTCGTGGGGGTTGTTAAGGAGGCAGGCTGTTTGCTCTTTGCGGACGACCTAAAAGTATTTTTAACAGTAGCGGACGCATCCGATTGTGAACGGCTCCAGTCCGACATAGATAGGGTGGTGCAATGGAGCAGATCAAACAAGCTACTATTTAACGTAGCAAAGTGCTCCGTGATGAGCTACAGCCGGGCGCGCGCCCCTTTGCACTACCAGTACGAGGTGGAGGGGGTAAGGCTGCCGCGAACTACGTCCGTCCGCGACCTAGGCCTAGAAATGGTCCCCGACTTAAGGTTCCGGCGCCATATTGTAAATGTTTGCGCCAAATCTTTTAGAAACCTAGGTTTTATTTTGAGACAGAGTGTGAATTTTAAGAACATTAATGTTATCAAAGTTCTTTACAATGCCCTAGTTAGGAGTCACCTAGAAACGAATGCCATCATATGGAATCCCCATGAAGCAAAGTACAAGCTCATGGTGGAAAAGATACAAAATAAATTCACACGCTTCCTTTATTTAAAAGAATATGGAGTATATCCGTACTACCCATTAATGTACCCGAGTCTGTTCGTGCTAGGTATGGTAGGATACTGCAGGCTATCGGTGCGGAGAGACGTGGCGCTGGTGAAGTTTATGGTGCGCGTGCTGCGCGGAGAGCTGCACCACCCGGCGGTGCTGGCGGCGCTGAGGCTGCGCGCGCCCTACGACTATTTGGGCGCGCGCCGCCGCCCTGCCATCCTGGAGGTGCCCAGCTGTAGGACCAACCTTCTTAAGTTTGCCCCCATGTCACTCGCTATATATTTACTTAATATATTGTCTGCGAACGGCGTGGATATTTTTTTTAATAACCTGCCAAAACTCCTACAAATTGCACAGATAGTAATTGAAACCAAATGTTTAGATTAGTACCTACTTATCCTATTGTATAATACAACTACTTATATATGTATACCATCGCCTTAGGGTTAAAAAAAAAAACCTGTTATGATGTTATGTTACTGTCTTATAAATAAATAAATAAAAAAAATAAAAAATATTGAAACACAGCAACGCTGAGCCAGCGTTCAGTTCAGTAGATAAAAGGCACTTTAATGCATTACTACTACCTACCGATATGTCTATTACTTCTTTTTTTTTAATACATAGGTCATAGACATACAATA
The DNA here is from genome assembly GCA_932294275.1 of Chloroclysta siterata. NCBI lineage: Eukaryota > Metazoa > Arthropoda > Insecta > Lepidoptera > Geometridae > Chloroclysta > Chloroclysta siterata. The sequence goes on along the minus strand of OW028604.1, from coordinate 2,570,765 downwards.
GCTCTACCGATCAGGTAAGATATATCAACACGGAACACGATCTTCCGATATTGAAATCGATATTTATAACGATACATTAACATTTCAAGGTTGATTTGATTTGATCGTAAAGATAATTTCTTGAGATAATGCAGCCAGTGTCTAGATCATTTGCAACGGTCTGCAGATAGCTCAACTGTTTCATATATATTTTTTAAATATTGTATTTATTGTAATATTCTTTGTAAATGTTTTTATGTATTTAAAAAAAAGATAATGTTGATTCAATTATTAGATAATGCCCGACTATAGGTAGACGTGAAATCGCAGAGCTTTTACGAGCGGTAGGTTGAGTTGCTTTTACATGTATATATTTTCAAAAAGTATTTGTTTCATTTTCATTTATTTTTGTATATAGCCCCAAACTTAACAAAGCTATGGGAACCAGATATCTGATATATTACTTATAACTATTGATATTTTTTGTAAATACTTATAATATTTATAACACCCGGACAGAGAACATCTATGTTCATCACACAAAGTTTGTGGAAATCGAACCCACGGGTTATGTGTAGCGCAGAAAGCAAAGTTGAGCTTTGAGGGCTATTTAATGTTATAAGGTATCGATTTCTATGCGTATAAAAAGGTGGGGCAAGAGGGCATATTGGGTAAAAAAATATTTATTTTATTTATTGTACCCTATTAGATAAAATATATCCGCCTACTTTGGCTTGTCAAAATAAAGATTGAAATATTTTTATTACTTACCTACCTACTATGAGTTAATCCAACCCTTCCTTAATCTGAAATTCCAACAAAAGAAAAATATCTGGAAAACTATTTCAGATACAGGAAATTTGGTAATTTAGTCATTGGCACTAACTATACCTACTTAACACATTCTTGGAGGTAACATCACCAAAAGATCTGCCCATCCATTTTGAAAATATTTTGTTTTTCCTCTTTTTTGGTCACACCTTCTTTTTTTTGTTGTCTATTTTGACCAATACAGAGTCTGAACAGTCAACATCTGCTCAACATATTTTATCTTTATTTTCTTTCAAGTTTCTTTTTAATGAGTTTTTTCCATTGCAAAGGGTTTATTCATTCGATAGCGGATTCGGCACGGAAAGTCAATTTTTGAATTTGGAATACGATGAAAAGCTCGACGATCTCCTGAAAAGCCTTGTCGGAAACGAACTTTACCTACGGAGTTTTCAAATAAGGCGATTTTGACATTTTCACACAAAGCTTTTGACATTAGGATTCGAAAAGATAACGAGTGACTTTCCGCCAGCTATTCGGTGGCGGTTTGGGTACGAAAAGAAACATTTTAGTGTAAAAAAATGTGAATGTATGTAGGTAATACTTGATATTTCACCTAAGTATATTAATTTAATTTCAAAACCGAACAGAAACATATCGCGTTTTCGGGAGCCATCGAATTCGAAATTCAAAAATTGTATTCCGTACCGAATCCGATAACGAATGAATCAAAATACCCCCCCTGGTCAACCAGTCGAGATCGAGAATACAATTACCTACCTATTATAATCTTTAAAAACAAAAGATATCGAGCAAGACGGGGGTAGCAACCGGTCACTTCACAGGAAAATCAGCTTTATGATGTCTAGGCGGATCTTTTGCTGATAGTACTTATTAGGTAATACATTTGTCGGAAAGAAACGACCTTCGAAGATAGAATATTATGATTGTAAACTTACATCTTATCAAATCCAAGGTCAGAAAACATTTTCAGCACATAGCAGGGAAGTTCCCGCAGAGGCAACGCACGAGGGTTGAAGTGTAGACTCGAAATGTGAGGGTGGTTGTGGAAGCCGGTGCACTCCAGCAGCCGAGTAACTTCTGCATCGCCCACCTACGAGTTGCTATCTTGATATATTTATGGCTAGAATAATAGAACGTCTTTCGAACCCAATGGCAGTCAGACGATTTCATACAGCCCGTTTTGGTTAGTTTAAGCTGTTGTCAAATTGGTAAGGTATCGCTATCGTAGCAGTGTGATATTATAACGCTTTTATTTGAAAACCAGGAAATGGCACAATTAACAATGGTGCTAATGAAGTTACAAGAGTTTGAGCTGAATTTTTGGGCAACACACTTTGTAAAATCTTAAAGTACCTTCATGTGATACATAACGAGCTCATTCGCCAAAGCGTTCCTGACATGGGCCTCTTGCATCTTCTGATACACTACGGAGTGCGTGATGCACACACCGCAGTAGATGCTGAAAGCTAGAGCCATCTCTTCGTCCATCCCGTCGAAGTACGGGTCGGCTATCTTGTTTATCAGCTGCCCCACACCTATGATACCCGTCTGCTCTCGGATCGGAAAGCAAAGCAATGCCCTGGAAAAATAAGACTTGAATGCGACGAAGACTCCTGTGGCGCAGCGGGAGACAACCTGGATGAGAAGCAAAAGGTGTGAATTCTATTCTTTTTCTTGTCATGTCACTAGTTTCTTTCGAAACAGTGCGGTGAAAAGATTCTACGACATGCCGGTTTCCTCACGATGTTTTCCTTCATCGTTTGAAAATGCATTGTGGACATACGGATCTGATGGTTGGAAATTTAATAAGGATACTATTCATAAACTATAAGTTTTGTATTCAGAATCGCATGTGTAAAGGCTCACTTGCAATCAACTCCAGGATATCCATCGATAGTAGGATCGTACGCTGGGTGTTCTTTAGCGTTTTTGGCATTGACCAGCGTTCCAGTCTTGATGACGAGCCCTGCTATTCCTATGTTTAGTGGGAACCTGCGTTCTGGTGCATTTTCATCCTGTGGTTAACGAAAAAGAACTATCACCTATTGAGTAAGTTTTTGTTTGATAGTATTGCCTTAGATTGGAAACAATTATGCGGATAGACACACAACAATAGTTAAGTAACTTTGTAGTACAAGTCAGTTTACTTATCGTTAGCTCAACTTTAAGTGATATGATACTGAAGATACCTATTAATAAATTATTATAAGTTATTCTTCAACTTTCAAACAAAAATATTTAAAAGTTATGCCACAACATACATACATACGATAAAACATAATACTCGTATAGTTCGGTATGTGTAGTACCTAATATAGGTTCACATTATTATACAAGTGACGGCGCGCTTGCCAAAAGGTCGCATGCTCTGCACATATTGTTTGTCGGAACTGAGAAACTTTACCTTGGTAGGGGTGTTACCGACGAGTTGCATTTTTTCCACGTCTACCAGCAATACCGAGCAATGCTCGGCTTTGGTCAGCTGCTTCGCCTGATCCATTGTTATTTGCAGCAGCGTCTCTAATGATGCCACCTACAAGTTATAAATTTGTACCCACCCACCAAGGACTTTAGCTATAACAGTCCTCAGTCCTACTGCCAGACGCTCATACTAAATCAATGCATTTAATCAAGTTATTTGTCTAAGCGTAGTTATTTGTTCTATCTGACGTTGAACGTTTAAACGTAGGTACGTCAAGGTAACATCACTTGATACTTAAAGAAATGCAATTGATAAAAATAATGCATAACGATTCGATTTCATCGCAATAATAGAAATATTGTAATAATCCCGTATATAATCGACCCGCTGCAGCCTATAGGTACGCTGCTAACCTAGTAATTGTAAAGATATCATAAATAAAGATGTAAAGATATAGATATAATCATGCGCAATTATTAAGATAGTGAATGGCAGTTACAGAAAGAAATCTGCTCGAATAAAAATCACGTTTGTTGAATGGGAGCCCCCATAAATATTACAGACGGACGGACAGCGAAGTCTTAGTAATAGGGTCCCGTTTTACACTTTGGGTACGGAACCCTAAAAAGGACCTAGCAGGCATTCGTTCTGTTATGCCTACGCCTCACTAAAATCGTTTTGCATCACACTGGAGCTTGAATATTATACAAGGCGTAAAAATACCACTCCTGAAAACTTCAGGGGGCTAAAGTACCCATCAATAACTTTTTCTCAGGAACCAACTGTGAACGCGAAAAAAAAGCTGTTTCCTGCAAAAGTTCAATACCTACCTGGCTAAAATGTATAAAACAGCTGATATTTTTTTTTACGTTCACAGTGTTGGTTCCTTAGAAAAAGTTATTCATTTTGATGGGTACTTTAGCCCCCTGAAGTTTTCGAATGGTATTTTAACAACCTGTAAGTCTTGTATATTGTAACAAGGAAAAAGAACGATAGGAACCAAGCCTTTTTTTGGCTGCTCTTCTAGGCTTGGACGCGTGAAACTCGCACCTAGATTTATCTAGTTTTAAGACGTTTCAAAGTGATCCTTGTGATTTAACTAAATAAATGCCTTTTTACTTTGACTTACCTGTGTAAACAGCCTCCGCGCAACTCGTAGAAGCTGCTGGCACTTCTGCTTCAGGGTACACTCGTAATCGAATGCAATAGACTTCTTCAGTATTGGCCAGGCAAACCTATTATACTGCGTTTACATTAAGATATTCGTGCTGCCATTCGCGTGGACGGATATTTTGCCGTCCATATGTCTGCGGCAGCGTCGCCGGCAATATGTGTTTACGCAACACGGACGACGCGAGCGGCAACGCGAGTGGACATGGAAGTGGCCTGTTTACATTCTCGCATTGCCCAAGTTCCGTGGAAATGTCCAGAGACACGGGAAGGGTCCCGTGTCTCTGCTCATTTCCACGGACATGAGCTGAGTGTAAACGCGGTAAGTATATGACGTTTCAAAGTGATCCTTGTGATTTTATTGACTTTAAACCTTTTGACTATGACTTTGACATAATTTTAATCAGAAATAATCTGAATTTAATCCAAATTAGTCCATGGGCGGCCCATGGATTCTTCCAGGCCACCTTAATCCTTAAATCCTAACATACGATAAAATTAAATCATAACCTACTATGAATTAACCTTTAATCAATCGTTTTTGAATAAGGGTGGGAATGCGCCTTCGAGTAATGAATTAATACAACAGCTGAGTCACTAAAATTAAATAACTAACAGAAAGCATTCGTGTATGAACGCTGCCACGTGTTCTTCTAATATTTTCGGAGCGACCACGCAGACTATCACTGAAAATGGCTTGTTGTTCACTGGGAACATCACTATTCTCTTCTTGGCGTGGTCTTTAGAAACAAACTGAAATATATTAAAAATATTTACGCAAGCATGTCTATCTGAAAACAGTCCTAGCTTGTGGAGTATGATCTACAATACAATAGGTACAATCGAAGTATAAGCTGGATAAAAATTGGTTTTAAAACTCCGGAAAATCTAGCAAAATTTTATTAGGAAATCAAAAAACCCAACTGCAAATATATTTTTACGCAATAAAAGTTTGTTAAGGGTTTTCTATACAATGAAATGGTTTAATAAATGAAATTAATGGAATTAAAATTATTATTGTACCTAAAGTACCTATATTTGGTACCTAAGGGCCGGTTTCACCATGCTCTGTTAGATTAACAAAGGATTAAAGGGCCGTTAAATATGACAAAATGTACGCGTTTGACAGCTAAGGTTAGATTTAACGGTCTTTTAATCCTTGGTTAGTAACTAACAGAGCATGGTGAAACCGGCCCTAAAGCTGATAGCGATATAATCTGGCAACGATAGCACTTTATGATTAATTACCATACTTTTAAAACAGGTTTTTTCTGACTACTTATTACATACATCCGCTGAAATTCTGTTTCCGAGGCTAACGGCCGGTTTCTGTAGGTAAGCTCGATCAAAACTAATCGGATGTCAAGTCACTCGCCATTTCAGCTATTACATCGAATTAGATAGATATAGCAAGTGACTTGACATGCGATTAGTTTTGATCGGGCTTTCAGAAACCGGCCGTAAGTCCAAAAACGGGCAAAAGGTGTACCTATGCTAAGGAGCATCCACACATAATATAATATGTGGCAAAGGTATTTTGTTACTTACTGGTGAAACAATGGCCTGAAAATCAGGATGGAAGTTTGTCAAAAGCTCAGTTTGCTCCACGTTATTTTTCAGAAGGTCGCAGAATTTTTGACCCATCTGTAAAAGTATTTAGGTACCTACTATACAAGGTGTTCCAATACTCGTGTATATAAACTTCAGGGGGCTAAAGTAACCCATCAATATGAATAACTTTTTCTAAGGAACCAACACTGTGAACGCGAAAAAAATGCAACATGATAGGTATGCGACTCTTGAATAAAACGGATTTATATCGAGGATTTATATGATGGGTACTGTCCTTTAGCCCCCTGAAGTTTTTAAATACAAGTATTGGAACACCTTGTTTAAGTAGGTACCCAACCCTAATTATTAACTTACAAATATTTTATATTTTCTTGACAAAGAGGTGACACCAACTGCGTCCATAGAAGCCTCCATACGCTCTCCATTTACTACGACCTGCAGAACCAACTCTGATTCGCATTCTTCCATCAGCTGCAACAACACGATAGCTAAGAAGATCACGTAAATAGGTGATACCTCGGAAGGCGTAGTAGGTACCGATTAACGTACCTACCTACCTACAAACATTGTTTTTTTTTATACAACTTGCAGGTGGCACAAGCAGATGGCCCACCCGATGTTAAGTGGTAACGAAGCATTGCCTCGTAAGACACGCTCGATAGCAACGCGCCATGCCCTACGATGTAGGTACTGCCCTGCGTCCATCAACTTGAGGTATTTAGATGTTGAGCCTCTTTGCCTGTAAATACCGGAAACCACACTCTTCAAACTGCAACACAGCAAACGCTGTGTGGCGGCAGGAAAAGGCATCGTGATAGTAAGTACCTTCCCGAACGAGCCCTTCTCAAAGAGCTCTTCTGCTGTTAATATCGTAGGTACGTGGGTTAGCAGTTTACCTAAATACCTACCTGTGGTGTCTAGCCTAGTCGCGCTGGCAACACTAGCGACATGCTGGCCACACTTGCTTGGACGGCGTGGCCGGGCGGAGGGCATAACCTCGTATAATAATATATTTGTGTTTTAATGGATCTAAAGAATCCCACAAAGTGGCGACTGAGGAGAACGTGAGTAATTTAACTCATTTTACTGAAAAGGAAGGGATAGATGGCATTCCAAAGTAATTATTTTGCAGTTGAAGTTCAAGTTCCAATTCACTAAACAAGGTACGAAACCTACGTTGAACTAACATGTACAGTACGAGGGTACCGTATATTAGATCAAAGTATTACTTACGTAATTGAGATACCTGTTAGAAAAAGATCTAGAAAAATTTATCGCTGCATAATAATTTTACCTGCCTACCCTAACCTACGAAAACCTTCTGTGAAAGAAAAGATTTTTACTTTGATCACTATGAAGGTAGAAATGTTTTGAAAATTATTAGCATTAACAATGCTGCCGTAGCCAAAATCGGCCTGGACGATACATCACATCATCATCAACCATATCTGTACGTCTTGACCCACGTCACCAGGTACTACAGTGTATGGAATACCAACTACTGTACCTGTACTGGGTTTGTGCCAAATGTTAAAAGTATTTGGTACTAAGGGATGTGTGAGGATATTTACCGTGCCTGGGAATCAAAGTCTTGAGGCTGTTGCTATTTTACTATTATTTTTTATTAGCAATTAGGTGAATGGTTTTTATATCTTTTATACCTACCTATTGCAACTGAAATCTAGACTGAAAAACCAGCACCAGTTTTAAGGGCAATGCAACAAAGTAGCTATACTATTGTTGCGCTGAGCATGAGCCACAGCCTAAAATGAATAAACAATATCTAATATGAAAAATGTTATGTTACAGGCTCCAAATACCGGTCATGTAAATAAAGGCCATGCAATAAGTGTCATCACATCAGAGACGACGGAAAGGCTATGTAATTAATCTCATCAGAAATGATGTAAAGGCCATGTAATTAATGTCATCAGAGATGATATAAAGGCTATGTATAATGTTATTAAAGATAACCAAAAAGCCATGCAAGAAATATTTCATCAGAGATGGAAAACAAAGCCATGCATTTAATAAATGGTCATCGGAAATGACAAAAAGGCAAAAGAAATGAAAAATCATCAAATGCACTGTGTGTGATCACATGTGACAATATAATAAAAATTAAAGGCCATGAATAATTCGTATTTGTTAAATATGCATCGGAAACTGGATCACAAACATACTTAATAACACTTAGCTTTTGAGTGTTTTAGATGAAATGAAATTTATTTATTTAAAATCGTTAACAAACATTATAGTATTTTATTAAATTGGGTTTATGTTAAACATTTGCTATATTTCCTGTTCGAACAACATTTGTACCCAAACTAGAATAACCCTGTGTTATAGTATACCAATGCCAGGTGTGGCAGGCAAAACACAGGAAGATTATTGGGTATTATCTCGATTTCCGTTTCATTTGTAACATACTATATACTTACCATTATCATTATAATTAATCTACTGGGTGGGTATAATCTACCTCGTTGATTATTCGTAGTGGTTGCTTTACTGTCAAAAGTTTATGTGTGTTGTGAATTTCACAATTTATAATAATGTTACCGCATCTTTAGAAATAAATAAAAATATTTGTTCCGTAATAATATAGAATATCAAACTACCTCCCATTATTAAAATGTGAGTAGGTATTATGTAACAAGAAATTAAGAAGAAACTTAACCTACACAAACACGGCAATGCAACTGTTAACAGTTGATAACGCCACGAATATGCATAAATATGCACGAATACATAATATAATTAAATGCCTTGACAATTTATTCTAATTATGTTATTATAACTCTGCTAATATAATATATGTAAGATAGACCATCATCATTTACAGCAAACAAGGCGGTAAAACCCACTCGGGTACGAACACTCCAAAAATCGACCGACCTGCTTGGTAGCTATTATAAATACTTACTATATACTTATACTATCAATAGAATGGTAATCATAACTGCATATTTTGTTCAGAGATTTTTGAGCTACCTACCTACATTGTAGAACACTATATAAATTCAAAACAGCCATACGTAAATCAAACTGTTTAAAAAGTGGTTGATCTATTTAAAGAAACGTCGACAGCATTTACGAAAATAAAATAAAGGTTATTTATTTTCTAAAAAATAATAATTACAGGAATGATGGAAACAAAAGCAGAAATTGTGTTAGTAGGAGTTTGCATTCTGTAGCTACAGCAGCAAAAGAGACTTGTGCCTATGTTCAAACATGGTGTATGGATGGAACATCCACGTAAAAAGTAAAATTATTGTACCGATGCCTATATACTTAGGTAGAGACAGTCATACCTCACTATATTCTTGTATTTCCTGGATGATTGATAGAGAATGCTATTAGCATCAATTTTATGTGTGAAAGTAAGTATTAAATAACCTATCTGCTTATCACAAGCCAATAGAACATTCAACCTGCCTACCTTGGTATTTATTACTAAGTGAACTAAATGAAGATTTATAATAGACAATAATATAATAATCAAGTAAACAAAAGGAAAAGAATTACATTGGTTTAACTAAACTTGACAAAGTACAGTTTAAAAACTGGTTTTGAATAGAAATAAATTATCAGTAATACATAACAATTAAAAATAAATGTTTGAGCAACATTTTGATAGAAATTGGTATTTTACCCTGTTTTATCTGATAATGGAGAAAAAGTACTTTTTATCTCTACTAAAACTTAACTTTGGCCTTGCACACAGTTCTTAATGTGTCACTAAGTAAGTTTTTCAATGTGTTGTATGATTTTGATAATGTTGATAAAATCTACTGGTCACTCAGACTGGTAGTGAGCAACTGTAAAAAGAACGTACTGACTTATAAAAGTTACTAGACTCTTTGAAGGCATGAGACATCTAATGAACAAGCTGAATATATCAAAGCGTGTCTTTTTCTGGTAAGGATTCTACCAAAAGCTATATCAACTGTATTAATGAATTGAACCTATATCAATACCTTATAGTCATATAGTATATTGACTAAGTGTACATACTACCATTATTACATTAGAATAAGGGTGATGATGATGAATAAATAAATTATGTTACTTATTTACCTAGGTAGGTACATACTTAAAACAAGGTAAAATTACTAAGTACAAGAAGTTCAAAGAGATAATAGGTTTTATTATGAAAATTTTAACATTGTACCTATCTTGAAAGAACCTTGGTTTTCCATGATATGTCTGTTAATGGTCTGAGAGTGAAGAGACAAAATATGAAATCTAGATCTTCATCTTTGTTTTAAATGTTTACGTCTTTTCACACCTCCTGCTTGGGCGGACCTATATTCACCTTGAGTGTGTTTTAGGTGCTATCTAAAATACTTCATATTTGCCGGCTGCAGTAGGGGCGATGAAACCTGACCTAAGTATAATCTATTTGATACTGCCATGGATACCTAATGAAAGTTATACATAGCCTAGAGAACATTATCAATTGGATTGGTGGTAGATTTGGTCAGTTCTTATACCTACATACCCCTAGTCCCTAGCTGTTCTAAAGGTCCTGTATAAACTTGTAAATTTTGGTGTACCTGCCTATCTGGAAAATGGGGGGTATCTGAGTAACAGAATCAATCAGTGATTACATACTTCAATGGGTTAGGTAAATTGATAATTGGGTAATTAGAGACTGCTTCAAAGTATGATCGATTGTATCCGCACGGATCTTGGATCAGACCGGTGGATTGACCTCTTCTTGATGTTATGTACCTATTCCGGCAAGAACTAGATTATGCTAATCAACACAAAACAAACGCCAAGAGCTGAGTTGTTCTGCCCATGGAGGTAAATGTTCTGCCTGTTGAATTCTTCTTCTTCTCTCAATTTATGGCTCCTGTCCGTCATTCGACAGACAATCATGCCAGTGTCAAGTGATTTGTATTGAATACTTTTTAGTCAAGTCAGTCCATAGTCAAGTGGGCCATCATTTGTTTCGAAGAAAATGGTAGCGGTTTTCTTCAAAACATTAGAAACATTTTCGGTCAAATCAGGATATCATATATAGGTACAGACACTTTCATTCCAAATGCTTAAACTTTGTGCTAAGACCTCAAGTAATGTTGGTTAAAATGCCACCGAAATTACACAACACAACTCAAAATAACACTAGAAAAACCTTAGACGCAGATGAGAAAAATAATTAAAATGAAAAAGCTATGTTGCTTCCCAAATTGTCAGAAAACGAATCACCTGTTGAATTGAATTGAGCTATGAAGAAACTACTAGGAACCAAGTTAGGCTAAATTGTTCTTTCAGCTTACTAAAGAGGTTACATTCAAATTTGAAAACGACTGACAAAATCAATGTTATGATAATGATATTATTCTATTTCTTTATAAAATCTGTTGTGCATCAGACAAGATTTATGAGTTATGAAGAATTATGCTTTTATTCTTGTAGAAATATCCTTCTACTAATACGATGAATTTGAAATCTATTCGTTCAATTATTAAATATGTAAATGTACCTACAAAAATGTTCATGTTAATAATAACAATTAAAGCATCTTTCATGCTGATACAATGTAAGAACTTTTAGATTTAAACCAGCAAATAAAAGTAACAAGAGGTGAAATCGGCATGATTTCTATATGATGTCTCACCCAACTATTTTAACTAGTTTCCTTTTAGTATAGTTTATTGAATATGAATTTGTAAAATTCAATCAAAGAGCACGAATGGATTGCCTTGACCACAGATAAACAAATATTAGTGCCTTGACTAACCTGTAAGTTCTACCAGTAGTTTAACTTTTTGAAATTTTAAAATTCCATATGTTAATCAATGTTCAATACTAAAGGCCGCAAATTAATAGAATGGCGAACGGAACTTTCAACATTTTGAATCGGTCAAATTTTATTCTATTACCTGGTATTAGTTTAAGGTTAAGGATAAAAAAAAAAAAGGATAAGGGGAAGGAATATAGGTAGTGATAGTAAGAAGAAAGAGTTAATCAGTTATTATTTATCATACCTATAACTATTCCAAAATATTTGAAAATGTTAGTGTTGACTTAAAATGTTGTACCTATACTATAACTGTTATACAAACTAATCTTACTATTTATTTCATCGTGTTTAATCTTTGTTCAACCTATGCTACATTTCCAATAATTTAGGTATGTACTTACATACTACAATATGTATTGAATATGGGTAAGTAAATAAGGAAATCAATGGTGACAATACAATCTAAAATGTAAGTAATAAATAATAGCGTTTGCAAAGAGCTACAAATGCTCCATTGCATCATGTGTGTTTTATACATTTTTGTGTACCTGTATAAGTTGTGGTTTGCTTTGTTTATAAATGTGTTATATACAAAGTATAATAATATAAAGTATAAACTAATCCATAACTATTAAACTGTGCCTTATACTTTCATGATTACTGACTCTTTTACAAATATGGTTTACTGTAAGTGTTCTGAAATTTGTAAATTTTAATAAAGATGAGGATGTGGTGTCTAGCCTAGTCGCGCTGGCAACACTAGCGACATGCTGGCCACACTTGCTTGGACGGCGTGGCCGAGTCCGGTTATTGTACGACATGATAATGTACAGCACGATAATGTACAGCATGATAATTGGAATCCACTTTGGTACCTTTTTGGATTCGTTTTATCGGGTGTACATTATCGGGGTGTGCATTATCTGGATGTGCAATATGTCACGTGTCAATAATGTACAGCCAGCTAATGTACAACATGATATTGTACAGCACGATAATGTACAGCACGATAATTGGAAGCCAATTTAGTACCTCGAAGCTATGCCTCGTTTTCATGTGCGAGATGTGTTCAAGTGCGACTGTCTTACTGCTTGCTTTGTTTGCTTTAATTAAATTCAAGAAGAAGTTTTTGGATTTCTTCAAATCAAAACATGCCTGAACTGAATGCATGTTTTGTTTAGTTATTTATTTTGTTGTTTCTAGTATTTTTAGTGGTGCTACTAGTAGGTACCGTATGCAGTGATTATTTTCAGAAACAGAAATTCGAGAGGTCTAAACTTTCGATAAATGTTGTTGTATATTGACTGAAAATAGGAACATTATGAACGCATTAACATAAATATAATTTAAAATTTTGGACTGCACTGTAGCGAAGCAGAGTGTGGGTGTATTCATCATCAATACATCAACAAGCAGCAAAAAATAACTATACATATCCAGGATGATTTCTGCAGGGGAAATGTCTTTTATTTATGGCAAACGCCTACACGCCCAGTGAGTAAGGATAATCAACTTTGAGTTCCTACGAACCTGGTAATAGAATACGAAAAATCAGAAAAGAGAAGTCTGATTGAACAAGGTTTCTTCTCTGTAGTAACAGAGGAGTAGGTACATATGCCCCAAGAGCTTAATAAAATAAGAAAATGGTGTTCTTTGTCGGAATCATGATAATTAGTACCTATGAGAAGAATTGGTGAAGAGAGCTACCAATACACTTGATGCCACCGTTGTCCGGCACCCGATATGCAGCATCCACTCACTCTTATAATAATTACAACTGGAGTTTACACAGAGGACTATTAGAGGGTTGCAGAGTTGTTGTTGAATTTGTATACCATGTAGTGTTTCTCGATTGACCTGGCCTTTTAAATATATCTACTTTCTCTACATAGTATGGTTATAAATTGGTGTATGAAATTATGGAATAGGTAGTAAAGTTGTAAATTAAACATGAACATGAAATCCATACCTATATAACTTTAATGTACCTATTTCAAGACAGACTCTGAAACTATGTTGTGTTATATACTACTTTATGTATTTTTAATAAATAAATAAATTTAAGTATAATGTTGATTTTGAATATGACCTAGGTAGGTACCTATAGTATTTCAATAGTAGTAGTAGTTTGTTAGCTTGCGTGCTCACCTAGCATTGCAACCATAAAACCAAAGAGATAATGAACAAGACAATAATCAAATCAAAAAACATTTATATTGTGTCACAAAAACATTGGTAAAATATAAGAATAATATTGGTTAGCACAACAAAATCGGTTGTCACTCAGTTTTATGGATTAGGATTAGTTTAAAAGGAGAAGCACTCGCTGGAGTGCACCTTCTAAAAGACAAATGAACCACCACAAACCTGCTCATAGTCTGAAGACTGATCGCAGATGAAATTGGAACAAAAAAAAACTCAGTTTTATGCTGTAATAGAGTTTGACACACTAGTATGATTGGTTTTAATATATCATGTTTAGGTATAGGTAAATCTAGATATTGCAAATATTCCGAAAACATACCTAATCAATATTTTGAATCTCATCAACATTATTGATTTTGTGGACAGACATGTCAATGGCTGGTCTACCTATATTATTCAGGTAGTCCAGGGTGGCATTTTATAGATTGCTCAGGGCATAGGGGTACAGTGGACCATTAAATGTGATATGGATTTAGGATCATTGCTACCTTCACAGCATTAATCCTCAGTGCAGCGTCATACTTATGCTCAAGTCGAGCCTGCAGAGGCTGCAGAGGCAAGTGAATGAAATAAACAAAGATCTTCATGACAACTTGGGTAGGTAATTTGGAATTTTAAGTTTGTCTAAGCATAACTTTTGAACCATTGATCCAATCTGCATGAAATTTGGGAGGAAGGTTGACAGTTTTTATTTGAAAAATTTATTGGTAGTAAGTACCTACCTACCTATAAATCAAACAACTTCTCACTTGCAAAATTTCAACAGAAATATTTAGAGGATGTTCTAGGTATACCATACCATACCATAGATAGGTAGTAAGGGGTAGACAGAGGCAAGTCCAAATAAGGTGTTCGGGATATTTTGTAGGCACCTTGTTTGCATCGCAGTGAGTAGGTATGTCAATATCAGAACTATCCCTTTCGCAATGACTCAACTCCCACTCCACTCACATTCTCCCTGCCATGCCAGCCATTTTATTCCTATATAAAGGGTCTATTTTAGAAAATCTTAATCAATTAATTTACTAAATGAATTTTAATTGTTTCTCTAGAAAATAAGATCGAATTTCCAAAACTACTATGTATTTTGTCACTCATGATCTGTGGAGCTGTTTTCAGGTCTACACATAAATGTGATACAGAGCTAGCCGTGGGTAGAAGGAGTCAGACGTACGCGTCTTGAGCGGCTCATACCGTAGTGAGCGCGTCAGTACCGGCTCTATTTCTTTTGGAGCGGCTCAACAGCTCTCATGCCTAATATAAATTTTATTCCTAGGTAGATAGGGTCTATATTACAAAAAAGATATCCAGGTCAAAAATTTTGCTAAATGAATTTGAATTTTTTCGTCTAGATAATAAGATGTAATTTTCAATGCTGCATTTTTGGAGCCGCTCATCTGTGGAGCGGTTCTCAGGGTCTACTCAAAATTGTGATACACAACTCAAACGGTTCAAAGATTGGTTTTATGATAAATAGAACCCTGAACCGTTTGAGTAGAATATTTATTTTGATTCATTGGGAGGTTTGCTACGTACTCGAACCGTTGAATCTTTTGAAGTAATATCTGCGCAGGCGAATGACTTATGAAGTAAGGATGAATTGAACAACAGAAAATCTTGATGCAAATTATTTACCACATTATTTTAATTATTTATTTATACGGTGGTACCAATTTGCATCAAGATTTTCTGTTGTATCTTTTATTGAATAAAAAGGTTGTGTACATTATAAAATAAGGTTCATTTTACAAAGTTAACTAAATTTACTTGAGGGTTTTTTCGGCTGCCCGTGGATTCTCTCACGCGGTAGCAATGATTGCTTACATAATTTTTGAAGGAATATTTTCCGATTAGGAATGCCACACAATAATAATAAAATGTGATATTAATAGAAAATGTAACAATACGGTGGTAAATAATTTGCATCAACATTTTTATTGTTGTTATTTTATTGAAGAAGGTTCATTTTACAAAGTTGAACTAAATTTACTTGATGATTATTTCGTCTGCCCGTGGCTTCACTCACGCGGCAATGCAAAAATTATGTTAGCAATGATTGCTAACATAATTTTTGAAGGATTTTTCCCGATTAGAAACTTTACACAATATTATTAGAATAAAAAAATTAATGCTTTCGTAAATAGGTAGGATAGGATAGTAATTTCGATCTATTACTACCGACCATACATACATAAATAAAGTTAGATACTTGGTACATACATTACTTAAAAACTAGGTTATAAGTTGCAGAAGGACTTATTTACATATACCTAGTCTTTCTTTTATACAATTCGTCAGGTAGTACTACCACGACCACATCATGCCTATTTCTACCGCCAAGCATCGTTGCTGCGTTTCTTGTGTTTCGTCGTGTGTGTGTGGTTTGACACCTCAGGCTTGCCGGTAGAATTACAGTTAAATGAGTCGTCCGCAATAACGTCTGTACGTTACGTTTAGTTGATGGATGAACAGTGCATCGTAGGACACGTATAAATATTGCGTGACTTGCGAGCTTTGATAAAGATGATGTTTACGATTTAACATCAGGTGGGTTATCAACATCTGCTTGTTCTGATGAGATTTATTTAAAACATTATAATGTATATACAAATGTATATTGTAATGTATATGTATACCTATACATGGAACATACAGATGACCTGATGATGAGTGGAAAAAAATAAAACTCTTTATTTTACAAAGCCTCGCAAGGTTTTGGTGACTTTGAAAAACCCTCCCAAATGAGGCCAATATTCAAAAGTGGAATTATTCAAGCTTTTTATGAAGGTCACTTCATAAAGGTAACTAGAAGTAGGTAAGTAAGTTAGCTAACATAGTCGTGTCTTCGCGGATCCTGCAATTGCTCGATGGTTGCTTGAAGTCTTTGAAGTTACAGTGCCACAAAGTCCAGATATGTTTGTGGCACTGTACTGTAGTACCCTGAAATTCTGAGCCGTTTGAACAACGGTTCAACTTCTTTCAATTATGTTTGGACTTTTTTCTGACTACCGCCTGCTAACTCGGTATGGTAACCAAGTTTCAACTGAATTGGCCTAATATTACTAATAATATAAAATTATATAATATTTTACGTTTTGGGCTCGTTCATTTTTCTACAAAATTATTGTTACATAAAGTCTTATAAATTATTCGTCTGATGGTTCGTATGAAAGGTCGGACAGTGGAAATGTTTATAAATGTAATACTCAGACAAAATAAAAAAGTAAAGACGGAACTCTGTGAACAGCAAAGTGAGGCCGGCCAAACTACGCCTTGACGTGTACATACACAATTACACACACACGCACGTACAACGTAACTATGCCTACACGGGAATACACGGGTGTTCGCTAAGTTCGTGGGCCCCACGTGTCCGGCGAAATCACGGATGTACACAAGATTTCGAGCCCATTGGTTGCTCACTTCTACGAGGTCAAATTACCTTAACGCCCATTGGCTGCACTCATTGTGAAGCTAGGTTCAATACAGAACGAAATACAGACAACACCGAGACCAGAAATTCATACTCACCGAACGAAATTGTCAAACATTGCGTTGATGGCTGGTCTGTCGGTCATCCTGACCCACGGCAACGCGATATCTTCCCCGTTTGTGGACTGATTTTTACGATTATTATTTCTTAAAATAGATAAGTTGTGTTAGATTATATATCATGATAGACGTTTTATTTAGTAATGTTATTTTTGTAATTTTGGGGCAATTTGAATTGTCATGACAACACCGGCCTCCGCACACATGTTTAGAAAACTGGCCTCACTTTTCTGTTCGTGGAGCTCCGTCTTTACTTTTTTATTTTGTCTGAGGCCGGCCATAGAAAAAATAATAGTTAGTATTGCGCGAGCGCTGCGTTTCGTTTCGAATGAGACAAACATTTAAGAATGGTTCTCGGGTCAGTAGTAAGTAGTATTAGGCTAGTACAGATAAAGGGTAACCAATTATCATCCTTTTTTTGGGATATTCTTTTTAATTAATTATTTAGAGTTTTAGCTACATCTAAGTGATCAGTACCAGACACTGATCATATAGTTCATTTTTTTTGGTAATTACAAAATAGTGGTGTATTATACTGTACCTACACAGGCCCGACCACGGGTCCATATATTGATGAAACAGCTCCTTTATCAAAAAACGAACTTTCATTGAAACAACACTTGAAACTTTGTTTCAATATTTATTGACTTTTGATGGTCACTGTGCTTACTAGGGTTGCCACCTTTTTGCAGTTAAAGTACATTGGTTATTATATGTAAGAAAAAAAAAGTACATAGTATCAAAATAAAGTACAATTTTTTTAGGTACAATTTGAGGTTAGGTTGTGTCTAGAAATTGTTAAAAACGAGTGCTTAAGTGATGTGGCGCTGGCGAGAGGCGAAATCGATTCAGCATCAATCGTTAAAGTCGTATAACGAAAAAATACTTACGACTAAACTATTCAAAATCCCAAAGAAATTAAATCATGCGAAATAAAGTATTTTGGTGTACTTTATTGTTCTCATAAAGTATAGAGTACAATAACCTGAAATAAAGTACAATACTTTATTATAAAGTACGGGTGGCAACCCTAGTGCTTACCTACCTACTTATGACGATTGGAATCATATCGCTCTTGTTTTCTACCTACATCATACCCTTAGACTAAGTATCATATAGACGTAGTGTTACGGTTTTTCGGCGTGTCCGTTTTTTGTTAGTTTGTATGTATTCGCGTGAGTGACTAGAGAAGGGACAACATTGACTAACCTATCGATAGAATAAGAAATGGATGAAAAAGTCGTTTTAATTGGAATCCAACTTTTTAATTTTAACTGGTTGCTGACTTTTATTGCGAAAGCCCAAAACCATTATAGACACTGGAACACTATCATCGTCAATAATGTTTCCCACATTGCCCTAACCGTGAGAGCGATGTCCATCCCACTCGATACAATTTCTTATGGCCATTTCGTCCATGCATAAGAACATTTTGTAGGCTATCAGTTTTCACGCCTAACAGCTTTTATCCACTCCCGTCTTCATTCTGGGCATTTAAGAACCTAAAAAAATAATGTAAAATTTAACAAAAATTGATCCCTCGCGAGACGCCTATAAGGTGTGAAAAATTGAAACTACAACAGAACAGCCGGTCTGACCCACCGCATTTGATATTTCATATAAAAAACGGAAACATACATATTATCGATAAAGCTAAATTGGTCGGTGGAAGTACATCTCTGGAACAGAAGACTAAAACAATGCATTTCATTTTGCAATAATTAATGGGTTTACATCATTTTCACATAGGAAAATATGACTAGTACTAATAAAATGTAATTCCTACAGTCTTTATGGGAGAAAAAACGTATTTTTTTAGCATGAAAATAGAAAAAGAATATTACGTATCAAATGACAATTCCGGGTCTTTAACTCCTGCTTTTGTTGTTTTTGATACACAAAACACAGCTTCACAAGACATACTTTCACCTTTTCAAATATATTTTGCCTAGACAATAATAATTCTTTAAAAATTTTCATAATTTCTTTCGCTGCATCGCAATGTTGCTGCGAGTTTTTCAAAAACGTCAAAACAAGATCAAAACATTGCATCAACTGACGGCCACGATTTACGCAGACAGTGAGTGAGTGAGATGGAGTGAGTGAAGTTACATCTTCTTTTCTTTTACTCGTAGCTAGGCTACATGGGAAGAACAAAGATAGATGATCAATGTTTGATACACAGTTGAAAAAGGATGTAAGTCTTATCGCTCCCTCCAGTATATAGTACCTCCATGATCATACCAAACTGAAACAGGTTCACTGCCCCCCCTCCCCTCGTAGATATCCCCTCAGATCTTTTAGTACCAAGTAGGTTGGTACTTACCTAAAACTCATGATTTTTTTAGAACGTTTAGGGGAGGTAGTCAGACGTAGGTACATCCAAACATGACATTTGGTATAATGAAAAATATAGGTACATACCTACTTACATACCCTCAATTTGCAGTAGTTGGTATATACGTGACAGGTAGCAAGCCCATCGCCGCTGTTAGAATACTTACTGGTATCCTCACGATGTTTTCGTTCAACGTTTAAAACCACTGACATTGCGCACATAAATTTTTCGATAGCAAATATCCATTGGTGCACGACTGGATTTGAAACTGGATCCTATCGTATACTTACTTAAAAACTAAAGTTCAACTAAGGTATAAACTTGGGAACAGTACGAATGTACTGTAGAACCCACCTAGGGTTCTAGTAAGAAGTGGTCTAGCCTTGATGTAATATCTACTAGATCTACGTTAGGCTAAGTATGTAGGTATAGGATGGGTACGAATTAGGGCATGAATACCGGAATCCCGTAATACCGAAATACCGGGTCCCGGAAGATTTTTTCGGTATTTCAATACCGGGATTGAAGGAAATCAATACCGGCATTGTTCGGTATTGAAATCGAATAATCAATATCGAATGTTGGGTGCAATTAGGCATATTAAATTAAAATAAAATAATAGAATTTATTATTGATTGATAACAATGTCAAAATTTTAATAGGTATTTAATAGTAGATTGTTTACCAAGGGAGCAAACAACTATTTTTATGGCGAGAGTGTTTTTTGAATCCAGAGCGGAGCGAAGGATTCTAGAGTAGAATCCCGAGCGTAGCGAGGGATTCTAAAGTAGAATCCTAAGCGTAGCGAGGGATTCAAAGTACTTCACTCGAGCTTAAAATAGTGTTGCTCCCGAGGTGGACACTCTACTTTTTATCACCCTCTATGAGAAAATACCTTAGTGCAACTTATGAATAATCATAGTCACGAAGTCACAAAGTCACAAAGTCCCAAAGTCCCAAAGTCACGAAGTCACGAAGTCACGAAGTCACGAAGTCACATAGTCACATAGTCATATTGTCACATTGTCACATAGTCTCATAGTCATAATCATGTATTCATTGTAATTTTATTTATTTTCATAAAACTAAGTAAAATCTGAATTTGAGTAAACAATTATGAACAAAGGTGGAATGCGCGTTTCACGTGTTTTTGTTTATTTTTATTTAGTTCAGGCGCTTTTTTTAATTATAAAGCCTGCTTGTTCATACAGTGTTCGTGATCTCTTTGGTGATTAGAACTTTTACTCAATAAGCACATTCCAAATTCAAATCACATTACCGCCCTTGGGATCAAAGTGCTATTTTGCTGCCTGTTTTCGAAGAGCAAACTATCTCCTTTCGATTTGATGTGATAAAAAGTTACCTATTGAGTTTAAGTCAACATTACCATTTCTTAGATAAAAATAGAGGAGTCCATCCAACTAAAGCTTATGAATATCTGATGCGTATTTTGCTAACAAGTGTTGAGACCTGAGAGTGAGCGAATATTTTCTTCTGCGGGATACTTTTGTAACCGATTAATAATTAAAATCTCTCAGATAAAATGCTAGATTCTCTTTCACATTACGAATATTGAGAACACATTAACAAGAAGAACGTTTTTTTACCAAATAATAATGACGTTAATGATGAGTTGATTATTGTCTAGGTACCTATAATCTTATTACAAGCCAAAATTGGTTACTACAGTCATCTTAGAGCACACGATAGACAAATCAATAAACAAGCAGTAACAATGTCGCCGTTGTCGAAACCGGCCTGGACGACATCATCATCATGACGTGTAATGATAAAAAATGTTATTTAATTTTTTTAAGCTACAATGTTGATCCGTATATAGAAATATTTAATTTAAATAAAAGTTATATAATTGATAGTATGACTACATTTGGTACGTACGTATACGTACGTTTAAGTTCATTTAATTTAATTACTTATATGATTAACTAGTGGCTTCCCGCGGCTTCGCACGCGTTGAAGTGGTGAACCGTGATTGAGCCACAGACATCAAAACATCGTAACTTTCGCATTGATTTGTATATTATTAGGGTAAGATTTTAAATACCTACGTAGGTATATGGGATACCTATAGGCGTACATTACCTATATTAGGTAGGTAGGTATAGGTACTGACTGAGTTTGGCACAAACATGACAAATACAACAAAGACAACCTTACACGGAAAATATGTACTTATTTGTTCCTAGTTTCTACCTCAAAAACAAACGAAACGAAACAGCTTCACGACTTTGATCCCCAGTCACGGTAGATACCCTCATATCTCTTCGTACCAACTCAAGATTCCCGTTTTTAGAATATCCCTTACAAACATTGACGCTTCGTTGTATCCTTTTTACTCGAGCGCAACGAAGGAGGGTAACGTTTCAGGGGTTGTTTTCGAAAATCAAACTGTTTTTTTGTTATTTATCCACAGAACACATTTTCTTTTAGTTTGAAGTTAATTACACTACGCGTTAAAAATCTCCCATACAAACCTTGGGACTTTGGCAGTCTTTTGCACCCTTTGCAGGGGTAGTTTTAAAATAGTGAAAACATGATTTTAAACTATTTATTGTGGAGTATATTCACTTCAAGTTTGAAATCAATCGCACTATGCGTTAAAAATCTCCCATACTAACTTTTACAGTCATTTGCACCCTTTGCGGGGGTAATTATCAAAACTTCAAAGTGTTATTCTTAATTATTTATTTCTTAGTATATTTACCTCAAGTTTTAAGTCAATCGCACCACGCGTTAAAAAACTCCCATACAAACTTCGACATCCCTTTGCATACTTATTAAGGGTAGTTTTAAAAAACCAAAAATTTGATTCCTATTTTTTTAGCCTTGAAGTAAATCTACTTCAAGTTTCAAGTTTGTAGATTCAAGGAATAAAATTTTTCATTACAAAGTTTTCAACCCTTTTTACACCCTTACCACCCAACCCTTAGGGGTTGAATTTCCAAAAATCCCTTCTTAGTACACCTCTACGCCATACTATCTATGTACTCCTTAAATTTCAAGTCTCTAGGACCAGCGGTCAAAAAACTCCCATACAAACTTTTACATCCCTTTGCACCCTTATTAAGGGTAGTTTTAAAAAACTAAAAATGTCTTTCCTTTTTTTTTGCCTTGAAGTATATGTACTCCAAGTTTCAAGTTTGTAGGTTCAAGGAATACTATTTTTCATACAAACGTTTTCAACCCTTTTTACACCCTTAGGGGTTGAATTTCCAAAAATCCCTTCTTAGTGCACCTCTACGCCATAAGACCTATGTACTCCTCAAATTTCAAGTCTCTAGGACCAGCGGTTTAGGCTGTGCGTTGTCTATATGTCAGTCAGTCAGTCAGGACTTTGACTTTGAGTCTTAAAGTATTAGAGATGAGGCTGGAAAACAAATTGTGTTTATCATATTATATTATAATATAATGTGATTTCTTATAAAAACACAAAGCTCCTTATCCTACATGCAGCGTTTGCGTACCTAGATAGATGTAGGTAAAAGGAAATATAAGTAACGTTAGTTTGTTGATTGATCTATTTTGTTATTATTTTGATACAAATTATTTTGATTTTATTCCTGCAGTTTTTCTTCGTTTCAAGTCTTTGTTTAATAGATCTTGCTAAAGTTAGCTTGAATTACATACAATATTAGTTTTATACGAACAAAAACTAGAATTTTTAATAAAATTGCCAATACCGGTATTAGTACCGGGATTCCGGTATTGGGCTCCAGTACCGAACTCAATACCGGTATTGAGATTAGTCCCGGTATTGCATGCCCTAGTACGAATGAATGTACCTTAGGTAGGTACGTTACAGTATCTAGCCGTAGCCTCAAAACTTTTGAGGCTACGGCTAGATACTGGGCTGTGCGTTCAATCCCCACCAAGAACAAAATTTATTTGTGTGACGAACATAGTTTGTTCAGTCTGGGTATTATTATATGTAACAAGTACCTATGTATGTTTTCATAAAAAAAAATTTTTTATTTAAATAGCTATCAGGACCCCATAATACAAGATTTGCTTAGTTCAGGTTCGGGGCTAGATAGAGTTGTGCAAAGTCCACCAATTTTATTTATTTATTTTAAAACCTCTGCGATGAGCTTGACCAGGTGTGCATACTACCATCAAGCAGCATTGCTGTTTCGGTTTAAAGGGTGGTTGCCAGTGAAATTACAGACACATGAAGCTTATCATCTGCATACTTACTATAAACCTAGGTTGGGTCGTTGTACTGGATTGCAGTTTCTTAGAGGAGCAATAATCTCCTTTTTATGAACTTTAGAACATCAGAAAAAATAACAACAACCGTACTATGCTTGTCTATAAGATCGTAAATGATAGCCTATATTATTTAAATTACCTACCCATAGTACAGAAAAACTAATAGTACAACAGTTAATTTAGTTATGTTTTTATACTTAAATTACAACTCAAAATCAAAATCAAAATGGTCTTTATTCAGTACAATCACAAGGATCACTTTGAAACATCTTATATACTAAGTGAATCTATCACCAGTTCCTCGCGACCAAAGCCTAGAAGAATGGGCAAGAAACTTACGGCTTGGTTCCTAGCGTTTTTTGTATGATCCTTTTTACAATTTTATTAAGGTACTTACCTACTTAATTATTTAGTGTTTTTAATGAGTTGGAGCATAGATCAGTCCCAAGCTTTTTTGTCATCTATATAATACTAATACAAGTACAAAAGGTATAGCCTAGATATTTACAATATAAATGCTAGGAACTTTTGACAATGCTAGGAAATTAATTTAGATACTCCTTGGCTTTTAGGTGAAGAGAAATCAACTAGTGAGAAGTTAGGGTCCCTGGTGACGTCTTTAAATCCAATACTATAATCATTAGACATAGACACATGCACAGATTCATAATGATCATTTTTAGTCTACACTCATATAACTCCTGGATTTTATACATGTTTCATGTCGTGAGTGGTAAGAACCAATGGTTCATACATTCAAGTCTCGACTGTTAGGCCATCTAATTGATCATGATCAGTTTTGTATTGGGTGGCTAGCTCGGCCAATTGCTTCTTGAGGATTCTATTCTGACCCAAAATCATCAAGTCAATTAAATCATTAGAGCCTCAATGTCTCATCTCGTTCTTGCAATAGCTGATCTTGAATCTTGTTACTATTAGAGCTCCGCAGCAACCACCTGTAGCCTTGCTGCAAAGTCACGTGCCCTCCGTGTCATGGTCATATAATATATCATATAAGATAGTGGAGTTAAACGGTGCCTGAAGGTTATGTACCAGCCGGTGAGCAAAGTGCATTTGGATTTGTGCTTATGTTGTGTTTTTGGGTAATTTATAATAAACTCTCCACGTTTATCAGCGGCAGCAGTTAACAGGCCCTGATCAGCTTCTAAAAGTGTATGTAAACATTCAAATCGCCATTAGTTGTGAAAAGGATTCTTTGTACGATTTTTAAAGTGTTCCGTCTTAAAATAGTTCACAAACAAATATACAGTCCATTCATACTATTTAAAACTGTTACACTGGTAATTCACTCTAAATATATGTAAAATAATTTTATTTCTTCTTCTAGAAAATAGGATATGTATGATGAAGGTGGGTGCCAATAATGTACAACCATGGATTGTACAGCCGTGGAAAACACAGCCCGGAATTGATGTACAATTTGGTCGCGAAATCCATGGCTGTGTAATCCAAGGCTGTACATTCCAAGCCGTACAAATTCAGCACACCTTTGGAAAACACGACCCGATAAAACGCAGCCAAAATTTTGATGCCAAAACTTAGGCTTTGTTTACACTCGCCAATTACTTACTCACTCACTTGTTGATCCGACTCGGATTGGTTAGGTTATGTTAAAACATATAAATTACGCACGAGGCGAGCGAGCAAAGCGAGCGTTCCGCGGCAGCGGCCGTCGAAGTGCCAGAATTTTATTTTTTTCTAACTTTCTAAATCTCTGAATAATTCTCTTATTTTATATATATTTATATAATTTTTAATCTGTGCTACTTGCCTATACTTACCGTGTAGTGCATCTAAACAGAGCATATGCTTTCGACCAATCAGAGCAATGGTCACAGAATCCATGGTCGTGTAATCCTGGCTGTACAATCCCGACTGTGCTGGGAAAGCACAGCCCGGAAAACACGGCCCGGATTTCATGTACATTTTGTACATGAATTCCTGGCTGCGTTTTCCGGGCCGTGCTTTCCGGGTTGTACATTCTCGGGCTGTGTAATACATGGTCGTACATTAACCGGACCCGATGAAGGTTTTTCATTTATTTTCTTTTTTTTATTTTCTTTTATGGCGCTGGACTGGAGTCGATCGGTCTTTTTGCCTGCCATGTAATATGCCACTCGACCAAAAACAGTGAGTTGAGCAAGTTGAGTTTTGCATTGCTGTACCATTTTACATTTTTAGTTTACACGTACTTAGTTAGATCCGATTATGTTTATATGTCGTCATTATAAAGATTACGGAATATTCTGAAATTTCTCTTTGATTTGTAGTTTGTAACGATTATTTTGTAGTTTTGAAATGTCTTGGAGAATCGTACTATATTGTCTGCAGCCTGCTAGGAAATCAGTACCCCAAGTATGAGTTTTGCTTACCATATTCGGTTTTTAGTTTTACGTTTTTGTTCCGTGTTCATTGCGGGTTTTGTATGAAGACGCGATAGGGATACCGATATGGAACTTTACAAAACCCGCAATGAGCACGGAGCAAAAACGATTCGTTTTGTTCCGTGTTCATTGCGGGATTTGTATGAAGCCGCGATAGGGATACCGATATAGAACTTTATGTTCTACTACTAATTTTCATCATACTTGCAACATAAAGTTCCGTATCGGTATCTCTATCGCGTCTTCATACAAAACCCGCAATGAACACGGAACAAAATCGTAAAACGAAAAACCAAATATGGTAAGCAAAGCTCATACTTGGGGTACAGCAAGTTCTCTTTTGATGGAGTGTTCATTGTTCAATACTATTTTCATTTCTTCCGTTTTTTCAGTGATAGTTACCTACTCCTATGGAGAGCACTATTCTAGAAGTAGCGATGGGCAACTCGGTTAAAAACACAAATCGGTTAAATCGGTTTGAAAAAAAAAGGCAAATCGGTTTGAAACCGATTCAAACCGATTTGCATCCAAATCGAATAACAGTTTACTAAGCAAATGGCACCGAAATAGTATTTTGGTATTTGGTAAATAGTTTGGTACTTACTTTATTCCCGGTTACTTACGGGTTTTCCTGAATATGTCGTCCAGTCATAAAAATGAAAGAAAAAAACAGTTTTTTGTTCAAATGAATAACACGTATAATGAATAATGAAATATTTTTTAAACCGATTTAGTTAAACTCCTAAATAGGTTTGACTCGTTCAATCGTCAAACCTATTTGAACCGATTTGGTAAACCGAGTTGACACATCGCTATCTAGAAGTATAGTGATATGACGTAGAACCTAAAAAATTCTACAAAATGTAGGTACCTACATTTTGTAGATCTTTTTAGTGATCAAAAGGAGCCTCTTTCAGGAGCATTTTTTTATACAACTTGCTGATGGAACAAGCAAATGGCCCACCTGATGTTAAGTGGTAACCATCACCTATAACAACGCATTGCCTTGTAAGTCACGCACGATTGGAACGTGGCCACCGATGCTCTGCCCTGCGTGTATTCTCTCATCTGTGCCTGCGTCCATCAACAGCTGAGGCATAAAGATCTTATGCCACATGTGTTTGCAATTTCACTGGCAAACACACTCTTAAAATCTTTTCACCACACTGTTTTGTAATAAACTAGTGACACGATGACGAGGAGAAGAAGAAGGTTAGATAGATAAGATAGATAATTCATTTATTTTCTCCGCGCAAAAGGTAACTATATACATGCCATGACTTATATTAGGGGTACAATTTAATACGTTAAACCCGATATGCGAGAGACTGGTGCCTGAGATAGGTTTTAAAAGAAAAACCTGTAATACAGGTCACCAGTGCCCCATTTTGCAGATTTAACAAGGGATGTTTGTTGTTGTAGTTTGATTGGCAGTGAATATAAACCAAGTAGACTTATTTTAAAAAAATAACTAGAAATTTATAAGAATTTTGAGTGACAATATAAATACATAAAAAGTACAACAGTATGAAGGTGACTACAGACAGTTAATTGAAAAGTAAATGTGTGAGTGATTGTATGTGTGTTTAGAGGTTTGTATAGAAGTGTGTGAATAATTGTGTGTATGTTTACGGATGTGGATAGAAGTGTGGTAGTGTTTATATATTGTGTATGGTTATATTGGTTATTGCTGCCTACCAATTCTAAAGCTCTTTAAATAAATAAATATTGGTAGAAATTCATTATGTAGATACCTACTTAGTTGGTAGGTATGTTATCCGAGTTTCACCTCAATCGGCATATTTATTGAAGATTTCCATTGAATAGACTTTGGCTCCATTATCAGACAACTGACATCAGCTGTCAGCTCACTGACATCATTTTTTGTTTTAATTAAGTCGTAGGTATAGTTTATTATAAGCTGTAATACGGCTGTAATAATCGCGCATGTCCTTTAAAAATGTGAAAATAAAATAAACTAGTGGTTCATCCCGAACTGAAATCTCATGATGCGACCCGAACGCTCCAAAAATTCAAGTAGGTGATAATTAGAGGCAAGTCCAAACATTCGGTTTATTTAGACTTGACTCTGACTACCGCCTACTAACTTGTGACGAATTTTCAACTCTACTAAACTATTTATTGGAGAGGTCCGTTGGACAGAACATGTCTTCATCATCAGTACCCTAAGTATTTGGTTTTTCGTTTTACGTTTTTGTTTCGTGTTCATTGCGGGTTTTGTATAGTAGTTTAATATCGTAAGCAAAACTCATACTTGGGGTACAGATCACCATTTTACGAGAACTTAGTACCTTCTCAATTAAAATTAATTACAAGCATAAAAAAAATAAGAAAAAACAAAAGAACTGACCGACCAGTAACGAAACTATGATGTCAACAAAACCCTAAGAGATGGGGGCTCTTGCATTGTTGGATGTTATTTATACTTGTTTTGTCAAAAATATTACAACAATTTTTCATTCAAAACCTTAGATCAAGTATACAATAGATAGAGCATCAAATAATAATACCAAGAGTAAGAGAGACGCAATAATACAAATTATACCTATGAGTGAGAGAAATATAATATAAATGTTCTGTCCCTTTCTGCGTATACGTTTTTGATTGTTTAGCACCAAGTTTGGTGCTAAACAAACCGCTTGGTGCTTGTGAGTTTATAGGTGTTTAGTGCCAAAGTTCTTTGAAAATAGTGTGTGCCTAGGTCCCAGTATACGTAGAGTTAAGTTTATAATGTGGTGCATTGTAGTATTTAAGGCTGTGATAATGATACAGCTCGGAAAACTGAAAATTAAGCTTCCTTCGGTAAGTAGCACTTTTATGTTCTATTTGTCAATTAAACTATAAAACGGAGAATGCACAGTGTCCACAATTAATCATTTAACGGTTGTGTTTACTTTCTATCGCATATCATAGTAGATTTCTAGAATTTAATTATTTTGTAAAATTGAGTATAGGTTACTATAAACCACACAAATGACATGGCTATTCAAACCGATACAGTTCTATAGAAACATAATTTGGCTGGGTTATACGATCTTTCGGGCTGCCAACTAAAACAAAATCTATTTGCCAAAAATGTTGGGAAACGAACAACTTTAGGGTGGATTCGACTCTGATATGTTAGGATAAGTTCAAATACACACAATAATCTAGAAAAAAATGAAAATGAATGTCGCAACTTATTATACCTTATTCAAAGAAATAAGGTTTGTTTGACTTAAGTACATAATGAAAAAAATATAATATAGGTATAGGTAGTAGGTACATATATTTTAATTTCATTTAATTTATTGTTTTAGCTTTGCGTTACATTTTAATAATTTCAGTCTCCTCACGATTTTCATATGAGAAGTTGGTAGTTATTTTATGTCTGAGACCACCATCGCGTAGTATGATTAAATACCTACATAAGCCTAATAATAACATGTTTGTTTTACAGATTTCCCAAAGATGCAACTACTTTGGGCTGGTGGGTTAAAGCTACGGGTTACCAAGATCCAGGTCACCAAGCTCCAAAATCAAAATCAAAACGGTCTTTATTCAGTACAATCACAAGGATCTCTTTGAAACGTCTTAAATTGGTACTAGGTGAATGTACCGCCAGTTCCTCGCGCGCGACCAAAGCCTAGAAGAACAGGCAAGAAACTTACGGACTAAAAAACTTTTGGGCTATTTCAAAATAAACGGTATCTCAGCTTTTTTTTCTGGATATAAAAAGTATGTTCAAAAATCTTGCTTTAAAAAGTGTGAATTAAGAAAATATTCTCATCTGAAATTGTTATGTACAAACTATTAAATATTTATCGTCTAATAAATAAATACGTACTTACACGTGATATATTTTAATGTATTTATGACATATTCATAGTGATGTTTTGAGGATAGCTGTATTCATAATGCCACCACTTCGCGCTTCAGGGCAAAGTGGTGGCATTGCTCAGGCTTAAGGTCAGCTCTAGCATAAGCTGGCTTACTCCTGTTAAGATGTATTGTTTATACCTACTTAATTTAAAATTGAAGCACGCGTTATAAATTAACCTTTTGAATTACGGTTTCTGATGAGTAGAATAAATAAATCAATGATAAATAAATAAATTGTTTTTTATTCATAAAAATTTTACCTATCTGGTGCAGTAACATAGTTAAACTATTGGTAGGTGGTAGAATGTGAAAATAGCACCACTAGCTAGCTCTGTCCCCCTCACTAGGAAAATCGAGGACTCTAGCTCGCGGGGCCTAGGGTTCTGATGTCAATGTCTAAAATGCCAGCTTAGTGCCAGTTCACCCTGTTTTTTTTATTTTATTTTTTATAAATATTGGTGGACGCTCCACACAGCACTATATAGCCCCAAAATAAGCCAAATCACAACCACCCAGGCAGAGAACAAACGTCTAGTATCACATCACACAAATGTTTGTTCTCGGTAGGATTGAACCCACGGCCTACGGTGCAGAAGGCTACCAACTGAGCTGTGTAGGCTTTTTTCTAGCTCATTCCTTAGAAGATATTAAAATGACGTAACCTAGAGGAGGGTACAAACTATTAAACTGCAGAAACTAGCTTTAATTAAACATCATTAAACAAACAACTGGAGCCGCGGCGACATCATAGCTTATGCTTGGTTGGGTGAAAATAGTAAGATGTGGCAACCCATAAATTGTATGTACTTGTTGTCCGTCTTGCTCGGGTATACGCTCGTAGGCAATCTATAGTATTATAAATCTATGTTCAAAACATTGTGAAACAGACAGTCTTACTGGTTTAGCAAACCAGTACGACTTGGCAAAAGGACAAGCATCTAGCGTCAGAACCATTTATAAGCAAACTGCTTGATTGAACTGGTACAGTGCAAACGAGGCTCGAAGGTACTAAAGTGGCTTCCAAATATCATGCTGTACAATATCTGGGTGTACATTATCAACACGTGACGATATTGCACAGCATGTTATTGTACGGGATGATAATGTACACCCAATAATTCAAACCAGTGGACACGGATTATCGGGGTGTGCATTATCGTGCTGTGCAATATCATGCTGTACATTATTTGGCCGTACATTATTGCCTCCCGCGTGGCCGGGCGGAGGGCATAACCTCGTATAATAATATATTTGTGTTTTAATGGATCTAAAGAATCCCACACCTACCTACGTAGGTACCTAGTTTACAAAAGCGCCACCGCGTCGGCGATAGAGGGCCATCCACTAAGAACAAGCGTTATCGATATCAGTAAAAGAAGTAGCCATGTGGAGCGGAAGATCAGCGCGTAGCGACGGCGGCGGCGTCGGTCGGTCGCATGGTTGCGACGCCATAAATTTTATATTATAGACATACTTACAGATTGCCTTTATCGCATGCAGTAGTAACAAAATATTGGTATTTACGTAAGTATTTATTTTGATTTGCAGCTGTGCACAGTTGTCATCGTCCAAGCTCATCACCAAATCCAATATTTTCCCTGGATCGCTGCACTGGATGCTTTTGCGTCGGTGCTTCTTTTGCGTAGACATGTTATTTTATTACGGAATATTATGTAATTATGTACTTAGTTCTGTTTTTCGAAATGGGTATGTACTTAGGTAGTAGGTACCTAATTCTATTTTAAATTGGTACGTTTTTCTTGTTTGTCTCAGTAGGTAGAGTAAGTCATCTATGGTCAACTTTTATTTAAATTTTACCGCCAGGCAAAGCCAGGTTTTTTATTTGCCATGCGACAGTTCTCCCAAACCACAGACCATACTACTTAGTACATGGAGGTACTATATACTGGAGGGAGCGATAAGACTTACATCCTTTTTCAACTGTGTATCAAACATTGATCATCTATCTTTGTTCTTCCCATGTAGCCTAGCTACGAGTAAAAGAAAAGAAGATGTAACTTCACTCACTCCATCTCACTCACTCACTGTCTGCGTAAATCGTGGCCGTCAGTTGATGCAATGTTTTGATCTTGTTTTGACGTTTTTGAAAAACTCGCAGCAACATTGCGATGCAGCGAAAGAAATTATGAAAATTTTTAAAGAATTATTATTGTCTAGGCAAAATATATTTGAAAAGGTGAAAGTATGTCTTGTGAAGCTGTGTTTTGTGTATCAAAAACAACAAAAGCAGGAGTTAAAGACCCGGAATTGTCATTTGATACGTAATATTCTTTTTCTATTTTCATGCTAAAAAAATACGTTTTTTCTCCCATAAAGACTGTAGGAATTACATTTTATTAGTACTAGTCATATTTTCCTATGTGAAAATGATGTAAACCCATTAATTATTGCAAAATAAAATGCATTGTTTTAGTCTTCTGTTCTAGAGATGTACTTCCACCGACCAATTTAGCTTTATCGATAATATGTAAGTTTCCGTTTTTTATATGAAATATCTAATGCGGTGGGTCAGACCGGCTGTTCTGTTGTAGTTTCAATTTTTCACACCTTATAGGCGTCTCGCGAGGGATCAATTTTTGCTAAATTTTACAATATTTTTTTAGGTTCTTAAATGCCCAGAATGAAGACGGGAGTGGATAAAAGCTGTTAGGCGTGAAAACTGATAGCCTACAAAATGTTCTTATGCATGGACGAAATGGCCATAAGAAATTGTATCGAGTGGGATGGACATCGCTCTCACGGTTAGGGCAATGTGGGAAACATTATTGACGATGATAGTGTTCCAGTGTCTATAATGGTTTTGGGCTTTCGCAATAAAAGTCAGCAACCAGTTAAAATTAAAAAGTTGGATTCCAATTAAAACGACTTTTTCATCCATTTCTTATTCTATCGATAGGTTAGTCAATGTTGTCCCTTCTCTAGTCACTCACGCGAATACACACAAACTAACAAAAAACGGACACGCCGAAAAACCGTAACACTACGTCTTTATGATACTTAGTCTAAGACTTAGTACGTCTTCCGCTGTGGCGTTTATGTCAAACAAATATCACATATAGTACCTCCATGCATAAATTGTTTACATATTAAGAAGTCCCTAAGACCATACTACCTCATCTTTCACTTAGAAATAAATTGCAAACATTTTCTGGAAAACAAATGACGCACGACAGTCGAATTTAGGACTTATTTGACTTAAAAATAGAAGATTCAATTTCTGACATTTTGGGAAGCAACATTGCCAGTCGAAATGACGGACAAGTCACGTTACTTAAGCCATGAAGGGAGAAAAAAAAGAAGAAGAATAAAAATACCTAATTGATAAATAAAATTGAACCTACTGAATAAAAAAATTGTGATTTTGTGGTGATTTATTTAATACTATCGAACTAATAATTGTAGAAAATGGCAGAAATACAAATACTCATTGAAATGGGCTTCACCAAAGAGCGAGCGTAAGTATTACACAAAATAGAATGCCTGAATGTTTTGAACATAGACTTGAGGTTAGACTAATGTAAATCCGGCTTTTCATTACAGAGAAAAAGCATTAGCAGTTACTAACTTCAAAGGCGTTGAGCCGGCTATGGAGTGGCTTTTAGCGCATGCAGATGATTTCGGTAACGGTACGGTGTCTGGTCAAACCTTAGGGGGAGTCGTCGGCGCTGGTAGTTCTGGTTCAACTACAGCGCCTCCGCTGCCGGAGAACGAAATGACATGTACAGCCACAGATGACGCTCCTGAAGCTAAATCTTTTAAATGCGATGAGTGTGGAAGGCTGTTCAAGAATCAGGAGGAAGTAGAATTTCATGCCGCTAAGACTAACCATAGCAGCTTCTCGGAGTCGACTGAAGAGAAGAAGCCGTTGACGGAAGAGGAGAAAAAGGCTCAGCTAGTGCTACTTGAGGAGAGGCTCAAGCTGAAAAGAAAGGAGCGGGAGGATAGAGAAAAGGTGCTCATTTTTTTTAATCCTCCAAGCATTACTTGAATGTATTTTTTCATTATTTTATTGCAAGGTATTCCTATTTGAGCTACCTAAACGATGACTGATGGTAGTACTTTGTCAGCTTATATTTTAATAGATGTTTAGTGAACTCTCATTCATCATCATCTTCCTGCCCTTATCGCTAAGTGGGGTCAGCACAACAGGTTTTCTTCTTCCACTCTCCTCTATCATACGTCATCTCAGTGCTCACACCTTTCTTACTCATATCATCCTTCACACAATCCATCCATCTTTTCTTTGGCCTGCCTCTCCTTCTAAAACCATCCACATCCATTTCCAACACTCTTCTCGTAATATGACTTTCTTCCCTCCTCATGACATGCCCATACCACGGTAACCTAATTTTCATTATGTGTATGAAAATTCAAAGTAGACACTTTTTTTTTCCATGTGTTCATCTGCGATCAGCCATGTGGCTATAATCAGATCTTTTAAGGGTTTTTGTTGGCGTACTAGGATGTGCTCCAATGAGTATATCCTAAGATGATTACTTTTGTGCGAATGCTTCCAGTATGTTTCGGCGCTTTAATCTATTCTGTGGGTTTGGCTCCAGAAGGGTTACAGCCAGTTGGTTAAGGTGTTTTGCCAGTCTAGTTTTATATGATTTTTCAAATAGTTGGATCTCTTCACTGTCTGAGAAAATAATTAGATCACTACTCATAAATAATTCCAGGCTGAGCATTTGGAGAAGGAACGGCTCCGTATCAAGTCCGGCAAGGATATGCAAGAAAGCCGGCTCCGGCTACAAGAGCAGGAGATGCAGAAGCTGATCGAGCAAAGGAGGCGGGAAAAGGTTGAAGATCAGAAGGCTAGGGAGAGAGTCAGGGCTCAAATTGAATCTGATAAGGCAGCTAGAAAGTAAGTACTGCAGGTGTGACTTCTTAATTATCTTTTGCATTATATTCTAAATAGATAGTAGGTAATAGTTTATTCCTATGCAATCACTCAGACCAATGAACCTCCTTACAGACTTTGTGTAGCACTTAATCCAGTCTCTACTTTCGTATTGGTATGTGTATTATTGTGTATATAAATAATTTCAAAGGACATACACACTGATTTAATGTTTAAAAGAAAAAAAAAACAAATACAACCCAAGAAGATCTAAACATTTTATACTAATACCACCCAGAACAAACTATGGAAAGAAAAACATATGAAGGAGGAGCCTTATGTATATCAATGTTCGTCATGGACACTGGACTCAAAACAGTACACTGTGTACACACATTCTGTAATATGTATTATTCTCTGTAAGTGAACTCTCGAATGATGAATCGCAGATGTCGGCAAGCACGCGGGTAAATTGAAGTGGGATTGGGCAGGCCACGTCTGCCGCATGTCGGATGCGTTATGGGCTAAATCCACTACAGATTGGACGCCTATAAACAGAAAACGACCTCGCGGCAGACTGGTCCACAGTAGCCCAAACTAGAAGCGACTGGAGAGAAGGAAGGGAGGCCTTTGCCCTGCAGTGGGACACTACAGTCTCTTAATATATAATATAAGTGAACTCTGTTCTTTGAGAAATAAATATCTTTAACCACGTTATTAAAATTTGTTGCCAATTCTTCTAGGATTGCATGGAACTACCACCTAGATTCACTTAGTTTTAAGACGATTCAAAGTGATGCTTGTCATTCAAATGAAAAAATAACTTTTGACTTTGAACCGATTGCCAGGTTGGCGCAGTCAGGTCAGGTGGCTCCCCCTCCGACGCCGGCCCCCGCCCCCGCCCCGGCCCCCGCTCCCACAACCCCCGCGAAAGTATCGTATGCGCAGGCGCGGATACAGATGCGCATGCCGGATGGTAACTCACTCACGCACTCGTTCGGGGCGCGCGAACAACTCTCCGCAGTCAGGTGAGATCCGAGACTTACGTACGGTTACGTTACGGTTTCTTACGGTTGACTTACGGTTACGGTTTCTGTAAGCTCGATCAAAACTACTCGGATGTCAAGTCACTCGCCATTTCAGCTACTACATCGAATTAAATAGAGATAGCAAGTGACTTGCGATTAGTTTTGATCGGGCTTTCAGAAACCTCCCACTACAGAGTGTTTTTCGAAAGTGTTCGAATTTCGAATTTTGCTTTCGTATTCCGGAATTTTCCAGCGGGTTTTGTATGTAGAATGTAGATGCGATAAGCGCTTCGATCCGGCTTGCTGAGAACCAATTTTTTTTCACGCCCGTTATTCGCCCGATGATGGGCTTCAAACATGTCACATATAGGGAATACAAAATACTTCAAAAAGTATATAAGGTTCCCATAGTTTGCTTTGCTTAGTTTAGGGCTAGATACTTCTCATGTGTAATATCCACCAATATTTATTTTATTCCATAACTGTTTCAGAGTTTACATACAACTGAACGCACAAGAATTCGCTAATACCGACTTCAAGATGATGACAACATTCCCTAAAAAGATCTTTACAGTTTCTGACTATGAAATGCCGCTGGAAGAGTTAGGTGAGTGATTTTTTTTTTCTAAAACAATAGAAAGAAAGAAGAGATGTAAAAGATTAAGAGATGTAATTTCACCAGCAACCACACCCTTCAAACTGAAACACAGCAGCGTTGCTTGGCGACAGAAAAAGGCCCGCTGGTAGTACTTCCCCATACGAGCTACACACATAGAACTCTTGCCATGAAGTTGGTTGTATTTTATTTTGTAAACAAAACCAGTTTGTACCTAAAAGCGGCGATGCGCTTGCAACCTGTCACGTATGGTAGGTATACCAACAACTGCAAAATGTGAACAAGTGCCAAATGTAGGATTTGGACGTATCTCTGACTGACTACCCCTCTCAGAGACCCCCAGTGGGTAATGGGAAATCTGAAAGGATATCTACCGTGCCTAGGGATCAAAGTCTTAAAGCTTTTTCTGTTTAATTTTTAAGGCGAAGACAAGAGCTAATGTGACTCTAGCTCGCACGTTTCGACATGTTGAAAGATATAAAATCACTAAATTCATTTTCGAAAAATCGCAATCAACCATTTTGTGTGCAATTACATTGCACACAGTTGAGTAAACATTTCATTTTGATCGATACATATTTTCCTACTCAAAAGTTAGCTTTACTAGTTTTCGTACATAAGCAAACTTTAAAGTAGGAAAACTTGTATCGATCAAAATGAAATTTTTACTAAACAAAATGGTTGACTGCGATTTTTCGAAAATGAGTTTAGTGATTTTATATCTTTCAACATATCGAAACGTGCGAGCTAGAAGTTTTTTGATAGTTGTCAGCCCCTTAAGAGTAGTAGAGCTCTTTGTGAAAGGCTTGTCTGGGGATGTACTACCACCACGCCTATTTCTGCCGCCAAGCAGCAACGCTGTGTTTCGGTTTGAAGAGTGTGTTTGCCGGTGTAATTACAGGCACATGAGGCTTAACATCTGTATGCCTCAAGTTGATGGACGCAGGGTAGGGCATGTTCCTATTGTACGTGACTTACGAGGCAATGCTTTGTTATAGATGATGGTTACCACTTAACATCAGGTCATCTGCTTGTTCCATCAGCTAATAGTATTAAGAAAAAACTGAATAAAATTGAAATTTTTGGTCCTCAGGCTTGGTTCCATCGGCAGTAATAATAATCTCAAAAGGAGTTGCGTCGTAAGGTACCTAATAAATATATAATGTTATTTATAAGAACGGAATAAAAATTGTAGAAATAAAATAATTTTATCACACACTGAATAATTTTCACCAATATTCGGCTTTGCCTGTCGTTTTTCCGAGATGAATTATTATTGTTATTAAAATAAGTCAATGATGTCAATTCTTTTTTTTTTAAGTTTTCTAAACACTAATTTGACAGGAATTAAAATTATGAAATTAAAAAAACTATTCTAGCATATTCCATGAACAGAATCGACACCAATGTCCTATCTCTAGAGTAAGCTATCCGTGTGCTAAATTTCATAGTGATCGGCTAATACTGCGGCCACACTTGAAGGCGAAGATACGTGTTTAAAGTATCGATACTTGTGAGTACTCATAATTTTTTTTTAAACATTATAAATTCATAATAATGCCAGTTAAGCTGAGTACAAGAGTGTTAGCAAAACTCATACTTGGGGTACAGTAATCAGTATCGAATTTTGATGGTATGTACTACTAGTAGTAGTATCGAATGATAGGTATCGATACCATATGAGTACTTGGTAGTATCGATTCATCCCTAACTTCACTATGGCGGCGCCTCGCAGTCAACTAAAGCGCGCGAAGTGTAGCCAACCGCACGAACTTTGTCGCGACAAAACCCTTTGATGTGCGGCAATTTACCGACAGCGTCGCGAAGGGCATTCGTATTCGCGAAGATGATTCGCGATAGGACGAAGTCTTTGGCCAGAGTCGCGACAACGCAAATCTCCGAGTTATCGCGATAGTGTGGCCTCAGCATAAGCGGTGTAGCAATGAAAACGAAACGAACAGTGTGTTTTTTACGTTTTGGTGTTGGTGACAAAATATATTTATATTTCTACGAATATAATACTATAGTTCTTTATTCTTAAGCTGGCTGGGATGTTTTGTATAAGCTACACGTTACAAGATAGATGCATATTTTGATGCACCATTTAGGAATTTATCAAAGGAACTTTTGTGGCTTTGTACTGTCCCCTAAAAATAAGGTCACGTCCCTTTTATGTACATAATTGGCATCAAGTCTGCAATTAGCTGAAATAAGTAATAACTTATGTCAAATATTTTGTACACACGGATTATCTGTCTAACGGCCGGTTTCTGAAAGCTAGATCAAAACTAATCGGATATCAAGTCACTCGCCATTTCAGCTATTACATCGAATTAGATAGAGATAGCAAGTGACTTGACATGCGATTAGTTTTGATCGGGCTTTCAAAAACGGCCGTAATTATTGAAGTTTGAAAGCAATGATTGCATATTCGGAGAGCATAACAGAGCCACAAAAAACCACTTAAGCCCATCTTGTAAAACATTATTTAAGCATAAACCGAGTCGAAGCATTAATTTTTACCAAAGTGTTATATAAAAACTATTAAGAAGTTTATAATAAAAAAACTCTAGATTTGGATTAGTTATCTGTCATTTTGGGAAGCAATGCAGCTTTTTCATATGAATCGTTCTGTTATTATGAGTTGTGTTGTGTAATTTCGGTGGTTTTTTAACCAACATTACTTGAAGTCTTAACATAAAGTGTAAACATTTGGAATGAAAGTGCGTTATGTGATAGGTATCATGATTTGAACGAAAATGTTTCGAAAGTTATGAAGGAAAAACAGTCACCGCTGACTTGACCTGACTGTCTGTCGAATGACGAATAGGTGTCTTAGACGGAGAAAAGAAGAAAATAAAATTGAATGCTTACAGCCAATATGATAAAATTATAAAGCTGAATAATGGTTTTATGGGACACTCCCGAATATTAATGACTATTGTTTTTTCCATATACCTAATTTTGAAACAGCTTAAAATAACTATTGCTTGTGACTCGATTTGTGCTTAAGGTTTGTTTTACTAAAAGTCCTCAAATTACTTATTGTAAAGTTTGGTAGGTAGCGCTTCTAAATTGTGTATCTTGTAATTTTACGAAACATACCGCCAATAGTTTGTAATGGAGTGTGACAGTGGGATATTGCTATGAGTGAGAAATAAAGTCTGTGGCCGTTATTTTTTTTTTATTACTCTTAATTCCTCTTATGAGATCCTCAAAGAATCTTGATAATAGTGTAGCTTCACAGCTCAGTTGGTTGTAGCTCTGCCTTCTGCGCCGTAGGCCGTGGGTTCGATCCCCACCGAGAACAAACATTTGTGTGGTGATAAACATTGATGTTTGTTCTCTGTCTGGGTGTTATATAATATTATAAGTATTTATTTACAAAAAAAAGTATTTATGTATTATATCAGCTATCTGGTACCCATATCACAAGCTTTGGCTTAGTTTGGGGCGAGATAGTGCTGTGTGGAATGTCCACCAATATTTATATTTATTTTATTTATTAATAATTGGTCCTTAGGGTATCTGAGATATTTTGCGTCTGCGGTTTCGCTCGTGTGATACCCAGAAAATTATTAAAAAGCAGCTTATTTTAGCAATCTTTTTGTACCAGATTTATATTTGAGCATTGGTTTTAAATACAGGTTGCAATAAATCTGGTGAATGGTAAATGCGGTTGTAAGTTATAAAAGTAATGACTTTTGTCGTAATTTACTTGATAACAAAAATGCAACATGACCTTATTTCTGTAAATATGTGAGTAGATATAAAATTAACTAACATAAATAACTACGGGTCTAACACCATCACCGGTATGATTCAGCAACACTCTTATGGAGCTGACACCCGTCAAAGTTCTTCTGATTAATTAAGTACGAAAACTAGTGAAACAAACTTTTTGGGTAGGGAAACTTGTTACGATCGAAATTATACTTTTGCTGAATTGTGTACAATGTTATTCCACACAACTTGATTGTTTGATATTTTTCATAAATAAGTTCAGTCAGATTTTATACACCACTATTTTGTGACTACCAAAAAAAATTTAAGGACAGTTGCAGCAGAGGCTACTAATGCTATTGGCACTGTCAAGATTTTTTAATATTTAACTTTTAGCAAGTTATCGAGGTTTGTTTTCAACCAAATTCCTGCACAATTTTATGGACACACTACAAGAAAATACTACGGAATACTACTGCTAGTCAACATCGTAAACACTCCATTCATTATGACTCCTTCCATCTACCGTCTCGTCGTATAGTACCTACCTACGTCACATCATCTTGTCGCACTCATCGTATTCCTTCTCTCTCGCTCACTAGATAAATCATTTAATGGGTAGGTAGATAGGTAAGTATCATAAAAAAGGCATTATTTTAGGGATTTTTTTAATACTTTTATTTGTAATTAATTGCCATTTTTCCTTCATAATTTTACGGGCTCAGGATGTCAAGCTATTTACAACAATTAAAGTTATTTACAGTATGTACTTACAACTACGCACGTATTTACACTTCCACTAACCACAAGTATTTTAAAAGTTGTTCAAAATGTCCACCTTCATTGTCAATGCAAACATACACACGTTTTAACAAATTGTTTTCAGGGAAATACTTAGTCTTTGCACTATCAAAAGAGTCTAATGCATTGTTAGGCTCACTCACAAACACTAGTCTTTTTATTTCGCTCCACAAAAAGATTGGGGAATTTTTGAAAGTTGTCAGATCGGGCGAGCACGGAGGCCAGGCAACTGGGCCACCGCGACCAATCCATCGGGTGCCAAACTCCTGAGATAGATACTCGATAGCGCACCGTCCTGCTGAAACCATAGCTCCCGCCGCCAGGTTGAACGGAATATCCTCCAGCCTGGCGATGGCTAGTAGCTCCTGGGTCTTCATTTAGTGTATCTCAGCTGAGCGCACAATCTTCCAAGCGCAGGACTGGCTTGTGCTAAAGCGACGTGCCGCGTCACGCGTGCTCCTCCGCGGATCTTCTTCAAAATCATTTAGGACTTCATCGTAGAAGTTTCGGGAGTATGCAGGCCCTCCTCGTCCTTGCGCATGCGACGGCACGTAAACAGAGCCATGGTCCAATATGCGTTGGTATAATATGCTGGACATCGTGGAGTAATTTGGTTGCCGATTGTTTGGGAACAATTCGCGGTACATCCGTAGGTAATCACTCACATTTGAATGGATGAGAATGAAACTCGAGTAGAAGACTCTGTAGTAGGTACGTACGGATAATGGGTAACTAGTTATCATCCTTTTCTCGGGATATTCTTTTTAATATTTTTTTTTGAGTTTTAACTACATAAATGTGATCAGTAACTGACACTGAGCATACGGTTTTTTTTTTTTTGGTAATTACAAATTAGTGGTGTATATGTATAAAAGCCGGTTTCTGAAAGCTCGATAAAAACTAATCGGATGTCAAGTCACTCGCTATTTCAGCTATTACATCAAATTAGATATGTCACTTGACATGCGATTATTTTTGATCGGGCTTTCAGAAACCGGCCGTGCGAGCGCGATATAGATGAACGGTAGTCTTCGCTTTAAATAGTATGATAAAAAATGTAAGCAATGTGCTTGGAATCGCTATACGTAACTTGCAAAGTAGCCTGACAACTAAGTGGATCGTATACCTCTGCCTTCTGTGCACAAGCTCGGATCCACCGTTGTGGGCACGATGGATACAACCTTATAGGCCTGCAACCCTAATAGGCTTGTGACGTCTGACACACAATGTTCCCCACGGCTTCATACCCTGACTCGCATTTACCCGATTTTCTGGTGCCTGTGACCAGAACCTGATTGTGCAGGGGACCACGTTGTGGGTACGATACCCATCGAAAACATTTGCGTGATACGAACAAACCTCTATAATAAAACTATGAAATAAATATTTATGCACTCTATCGGTTAACTGCTGGTCCGCACAAGCTTTGTTTATTTCGGGTCTTAATGGCGGTGTGTAAAACATTCTACCATTTTTTTTTATTTTCAATCGTGCCGTGCTGATGCGTAGATTGTGTATAGCTTGACCTTAACTAGCTATGGGTAATAATAAATGTTAAACATAATAAGATTAAGTTTATGTAAGTACCTACGACATGTAATTATCAGCGATCTATTTACCGCGTGAATAATAATTGCATTTATGGGGCAAAATTCATAATTGCAAATCATATACTTAGTCGGTTGTCATTTTTATCTACACTAATATTATAAAGAGGAAAGCTTTGTATGTAACGAATAGGCTC
Organism: Chloroclysta siterata; assembly: GCA_932294275.1. Classification (NCBI taxonomy): domain Eukaryota; kingdom Metazoa; phylum Arthropoda; class Insecta; order Lepidoptera; family Geometridae; genus Chloroclysta; species Chloroclysta siterata. The sequence continues at coordinate 2,527,690 of OW028604.1, read as the reverse complement.
AAAAACTACTGGTCCGATTTCAAAAATTCTTTCACCATTAGAATGCTACATTATCCCTGAGTAACATAGGCTATATTATATTTTCAAAAAAATCAGGGATCCTTACTAAAACTCCAATAATGTAACCCAAGGTGGAAACCAAAAACCTTACATCGCGTGCGCTGCGAAAACTATTGATGATAGAACAAAATAATGTACTACGATTTTGTAGAACACGTCATCATCTACAAAAAATGTCGCGACAGCATATGTCTAACTATTATAGTTATGTCACAATAAGTGTTCTTTTATTACAAAAAAATAATTAAAATGCCGCTGCTAGAAAAGGGTCTTTATTTGTACCTTGGTATTAATCCTTATCCAAATATTTTTTTTCATAATTAAGACGGTTTCAATACCTATAGATTACTTTTTAAATTTTTCAAATCGGACATTCCATTCAAAAGATATGACGAAATTAAAAACGTTAACGGGTCCACGGGTCGCGCTCGGGGTGCGATTTCACTCTCTGGCGTGCAAATGTATGAAATAAGTAGACGCGAGGCTTGAACCCACGGTCTAAGTTTATCCTAAAATGTTCAAAAAATTTATGACCACCCATGCGAAGCTGGGACAGGCCGCTAGTTTTTTATACAACTAGCGATGGAAAAAGCAGATGGCCCACCTGATGTTAAGTGGTAATCATCACCTGTAACAAAGCATTGCCTCGTAAGTCACGATAGGAACGTGCCCTGCGATGCACTGCCCTGCGTCCATCAACTTGAGGCATACAGATTTTAAGCCTCATGGGCCTGTAATTACACCGGCAACCACACTCTTCAAACCGAAACACAGCAACGCTGCTTGGCGGCAGAAAAAGCGTGGTGCTTTAACTTGGTCACAGATAAGAGAATACTAGTAACTTGGTGGTATTTAACTTGAAAGGTTTTTCCTTCATATAATTATAATTTATCAGCCAAAATAGATTACAGGGACATATAAAACAATGGAAATTAGTAAGTGCCCTAAGAAGTATCTCTTTAGTCTTTAGATTATGTCCACTCTAGGCTCGAGCACATAATAGCCTGAAATTATTTCACAGCTGTGATAAGGCTTCTATGGGTTAAACACTCTAAAAGTATATGATACCAGATAAATCACAGTTACTTAAAATTCCATCAAAGAATTTCCAAGCATAACTCTTGTTTTTACAATCAATTAGTTCGACGGACCTCGAAAAACATAATCTTAACTCCCACAAATATTGTTTACCTTCAAAAGTTGTACACTTGATCTCTGGATCAACGCCGATTTTACTTTTAATAGCATTGTGGATCTCGCCTGGTGTGTATGTTTTAGAGTCGGATGGTACAATGTTTGCTTCAGATAGGATAGTGGTCATTTTGTACTTTTGAAGTAATTCCATTCCTACGGAAAAGTACTTGTTAGGAGAGTCCAAGAGTTCGACATCAGTGGCGCAGGTTCCGTGTTTGTTCCACTCGTGAGCCCACAGAGAATCGTCTGGGGAGTCTGAAATTAGGTATTCCCACTGTTACATACGAAAACTGACAGCGAACCCAGTCAAGCTAGAATAACGTAAGTTTGACTTATGTTATTCTAGCTTTCGCCCGTGACTTTGCTTGCCAGGATCTACAGAAAACAAATTTCTGAAGATCCTGGGAAAAAAGTATGCAATTCCAGTTTATCAACTATATTAACTTCAGGTTCATACAAATTGGTCTAGTGGTTGGGGCGTGATTGAGTCGCAAAAAAATCAAAATATTCACTTTTATATTACACCAGAATGCAGAAAAGTAAAGTAAGAGAAGAACAATTGGGCAATTTCGCTTAGGTAGGTCTGTATGCCTCAAGTTGATGGAAATGAGTCACGTTCTTATAACTTGCGTGACTACGGGCCAATGCTTTGTTATAGGTACCTAATGGTTACCACTTAACATCACGTGGTAGTTTGCTTGTTCCATCAGCAAGTACCAAAAAGTACCTCGTAAAATATTGGGCCAACTCTTCTCTAACTCTGTCTTCAATGGCTGGACTTCCTCAGGATCGTAAAGCCAGGTCTGATTGCAGAACCCTGGCCCCGTAGTCCCCGACAACGTCGGCCAAATTCCGTGGACGGTCCATGCATCCTGAACTCGTGAATAGTCACAGGTATTCATGCTGTTTTCCTCAAGCCATAATCTACATATTGATTTTGGCCAGGCTTGGGCGAATAGCATGTAGTCCCAATCTTGAGCAGCCTTGATCAACCTCAGGCTGCAAATTAAGTGTATTGAGAGTAGTAGAGCTAATTCTATTTCGTGGTGGAGAAATGAGATCTGCACGGACGTCCCGCAATGGGGTGTATTGTGCAGTTGTACGTTGTCTCCCTGCTAACCTCAACCCAACCAGCCCAACTCCTTAAAATAGCGGAGGTAAACGCCTTGGGTTGATGGCAGCAATGTTCAAGCACCTCCGGTGCCCTGACATGATATGCTACCAATTTGGTTACCTCGCTACGCCGAGTGGTTTTATAAGACATAACTTTAGATAGCATAAAACATAATAGGTAGGTAATCTTATAATCATAGAGAAGACAGAAATAAATTGGAATCTTACCTCAGAACAAACAATAGCGAAAGTATGTATAAACTGCACATGGTGTGCGATCAATTTGCAAGCTCTATGAGCAATGCAAAGCAAACCTTATTTAAATTCTTTCATTTGTAAATAATCTGATTTACGGTACAATCTAAATCACCGACACGCGTTTCGGTAGTAATCATCATCAGCATTTCAACTTCAGATATGGTAGCGGAAGCGTGTTCCATCGATATGACACGAGCCGAAATAGGTTAGACATGTTCATCAAGTAAATTGTATAATGACACGTTATCACGTATACTTTAGTATATAAGATACAACTTATGCAAAAATAAAGGTTAATCATTCAAGATGTGACTGTACGTTTTAATTCCTCCACGCCTCGGGCACCGTAACAGGACATACACGATATTACAAACTGCTATAACAATAACGAATAGAGTCGACTAATTAAAACTTATGTAGATAGGAACCCTGCGGGACGAATTAACAACTGCAGCTATAAATTGCCGGAATAACAAGCACCAGCGGCAATTCTTTATTGTATTTTTAACTTTTTTCTAATATTGGTTTCTATGAAATCTTTTTTTTTCCTTTGGAGCCTTCATAAAATGATCATTAAAGATTTGATTCCCAGTACCTACAATTTTAGCTTCCTATTTATTTATTTATTTACCTACAATTTTGGCTTCGCGTTCTTGTCTGTAGAAACCTACTAAGGGTAGGTATTGAGGAGACATAGTAGAGTAGGTACCTAGATAGATTATATTTTAATTCACTTATTTTAAAAAAATACAAACGTTTAGAAGAACCGAACCTAGTTGTAACTCTCATAAATGATTTTGTCTGCATAACAGTTACTGACAAAGCTACCATCATTGTTATTCTTCAGGACATCATCGGATTTGCAATCTATATATTTTTAAGAGACTTTGAAAAACATATTCGCAATTCCCACAAATACTGCTTACCCTTCTCGTGTAGGCAGTTTATATCCGGGTCAACCCCTAATTTATTTTTCACAGCTTTGTAGAATTCGTTTTGTGAGTATAATTTGTCGTGAGATGGTAGTAGTTTTGCTTCTGCTAGAATGCTGGTCATGGTATACTTTCGAAGCCATTTTAAACCCTGAGAGAAGTACTTGATTTGCGAATCCAGGGGTTCTATCGTCGCTGCACATGTGCCGTGTTTGTTCCACTCGTGCTCCCATAGATCATTTGTAGGGGTACCTAAAAAAATGTGTTTTATCCTTTTTTGGATTTGATCCAGAAGTGCAAGTTGTGGCAATTTCTTGCTGCATTGTACGCAGCTATCTCGCTTACGCAATTAATTCGTGAGCTGGTCAAATTGAATTACAGCAAAAACTTGCCTGTAAACTAGCCCACAGGCATACTCGATACATTTATTGCTTACACATGGTGTAGTTTTGGTAGATACATTGTTGTTAGTTGTTAAGTATTAAGTATCACATGGACCCTGCATGGGGTATGGCAACATGGAGGCAGGCCGAGGTTTTAAATTCTAATGCGTATAGTTGGTAGACAGGTATAGTTACAGTAAAAAACCTACATACATGCACCATGAGGATTAAAAAAGGTGTATACCTACCTACTTCCATATGGGGCGTCCATTAATTACGGGAGGCATTTATCTACCTACCTACCTAATTTATTACGCATTTGAAGAGAGAGACCTCACCATTTTCCACATTAATCCAACCCTGCTCCAACGCCGACTGGATAGGTTTGATATCCTCAGGGTTGAATGGCCATGACTCGTTGCAGAATGCCGGTCCCGTAGAGTTGGCCACCGCCGGCCATATCCCGTGGATGCTCCATGCGTCATGTTGTCGAGGGAAGGAACAGGTGCGTGAAGGGTCAGATTCCCTCCATGCCCTACATACCGTCGCTGGCCAGCTTTGACTGAACATTAGGTGATTCCAGGCATAGGCTGCCTCTATGGACCTTAAATTTGAATAGATTAAAACTATGACCCTACGGCTTCATATGTTATTTTCTAAACTGTCCGAATCACGCTGTGGCAAAACACTTTGGTAAAATAGGCCGAACAGACAGACGCGGCGAGAAACGAGGCATTGTGTAGATAACGATCAGGAATTAAAAAAAAACTACCAATATTCCTAGACTAGGTACTTATTTTTATTTCCAGGCTAGACTAGCATCTAGGCCATTTTTTTTATGGTTACAAGATAGTATCCCAGGCAACCTTACTGGACCTACACAGATTGTAGGGCTCCACGGTAAGATTTTTATCGATGGTGCTCCATTCGCCATAAATAGTCTAGTTTTTCAAAGCGTTTCAGAGATAGGTAAATAGCTAGGAATTTACTAATAAAAACTCACCTGATTGTAAATAATAGCAGCAATATGATGTGATGAATCATGGTGTGCGCTCTCGGAGACTGCTTGTTACTAGGTAAATAAAACATAAATAAACATACCTACCTCCCCTACTCAGCTAGGTAAGATAGGTAGGTATTAACTTTATCGTCAACCTAGCGAGTAGTAACCTACATACCTACCTAGGTATTTAAAAAAACTGTTGCATTGTTTGCACTGCGTACCTAGGTAGAATTTTATGGAGTCTGCATACCTATCTGGGTTAAGTAAGTACCTACCTTAAGAGTACAACCTTAAGTTGTGAGTTACAGTAATGAGCCTAGGATCGTCTTCCAAGTTAGGTAAAACCGTGTTTTAGGAGCTAGCTCATTATAAGCATACCTTTCTGGAATGAAATTGTAAAATGAAGTCTGTGAAAATAGCGAAAACCATCATGATGTTCCTTCCTATAAGCCTTATCAATCGAGTCGTCGACACTTCCTCATTCAACCATCTTGGTTTGGGAAATGCGGTGAGAATCGAGAGAGCCATTTGGTTTGGATACGCCAAGGAAGACACTGCTGAACATTGCGGGCTATATTCTACATTGCAAAGGCCATACAAATAAGAATAAGAAGAATCTGTTGTTACTGTGATTTTCACTAGATGGCGCTAGGAGATTTGAATGGTGGTAAATAAATGATAAGGATACTTTGTTTTCTCGAGACGAGACCAACGGGTTAGTACGTTCGTAAATTAAATAAAAATGCATAAAAGTTAGGTATAAGAAAGTTAATTTAATTACATAAAGCTTAGTAGGTATGTAACTAAACCAAATCTCAGTGAAAACATGACTGTAAATATTAGAATGACTGCCGAAATCCTAGTTAATACCTAGTAGGTAGTAGTAAAGTCCAAAATAGAAAATAGCTAATTAATACAGCAATAAAACAACCAAAGTCAATTAATATACGTAGTTTTTCTAAAATCATTATAAAATCGATGATCATACAAGAATATATCAACAACCATTTATTGTTCAGTAGTCAAGTAAAACACTGAAAAGTAGATATTAATGTAGTTGAGCATTTCATTTTCCAGGTTTAGCAAATATATTAAGACCTCTTATATGTTGGGAGTTCAGACATAATAAAAAAGGTATTGTCTTACATGGATCTATGTTGGCATTCAAGAGGTTAATGGCTGGTTTCTGAAAGCTCGATCAAAACTAATCAGACTCACCATTTCAGCTATTACACCGAATTAGATAGAGATAGCAAGTGACTTGACATCCGATTAGTTTTGATCGAGCTTTCAAAAACCGTCCGTAAGAGACACTGGTTTAATTTAATTAAAAATGCCATAGCTACATTATAAGGACATAATAAACTATCACCCTTGTGGCAAGTAAAGCCATGATTTTTCACACAATTAATTATAAGACATATTCAATGAATCCCAATAATGACGCCCCAACATCACTAAAATATTTATAACGTAAACCACTGCAACCATGTTGTCAGTTTGTAGAGTTGCACTAGCAACCTGTTAGGAGGTTTCACAGATTCTGTATAAATGACCTTAGAATTACAGTTACCAACAAAACCAACATTATAGTCATATCCAACACTATTAAAGTAATCTCGGTGGTACTTCTTAGCTTTACAATCAATGAGCTCAAGGGATTTGGAGAAACAAAGCCGCAATTCCCACAAATACTGTTTACCTTTATCATGTTTGCAATATATCTCTGGGTCTACTCCGAGCTTGTTTTTAATAGCATTGTAGATATCATTTTGTGTATACGTTTTGGTATCAGACGGTACAATATTTCCTTCTGATAGAATGTTGGTCATAGTGTAATTTTGAAGCCATTTCAGTCCTTGTTTGAAGTACTTGATTTGTGAGTTCAGGGGCTCAATTTTAGCTGCACAGGTACCATGTTTGTTCCACTCGTGTGACCACAGATCATAAATAGGAGTGCCTGAAAATAAATTGAGAAAATACTCGTTTTAAAAATGGTTTTATACAAAAACAGGTTTCACTTATACATATAAGTTAAACATTCTGTAAATCAAGCTTTCTTTTATGAAAAATGGAGTCAAATACTTTCAGTGTTTTCTGAAATTAGCTCATCGACAGACACAGAGGGGACTTTACAAAAGATAATTAGGGTGACATTTATTGTGTAGAGAACCTTGAGCTTTAGAATAAAACTTAGTCCAAAGATAGCCATCATAAATACCAGCAAAAGAAACAGTCGAGCCCTGTCTTACCTTTTTCAATATTTATCCAACTCTGCTCCAACTCTGTTTCAATAGGTTTTACTTCTTCGGGATCAAACAGCCATGTGCGGTTACAGAACGCTGGGCCCATGGAGCCCGGTACCGAGGGCCAGATGCCGTGAATGCTCCATGCATCAAGGTTCTGTGGCAAGGCACAGGCGTGGGCCGGATTTGACTCCGACCATACTCTGCACACCGCTGCTGGCCAGTGTTGGGTGTAAATTAGGAAGTCCCAGTCTTGCCCAGCAGAAACAGCTTCGCTGTAGCTTAGACTGCAACAAATAAGCAGGACCTAGTTAAGCAAAATGGATTTTCCTTCTAAACAACATAAATAGTAGTAGGTAGGTAAGTAATTACCTCAAAACAAACAATATAAAAAGTATGTTTGGATTCCACATGGTGAGCGCTCGCGCGAAGATATCTCAATACAATGTAAAAAAATTATCCGTTCAGCTAGTAGAACATTTTTGGCGTCATAGACGTAATTTTTGCAACAACATTTAATTCACCGTAATCTGATCTGATCTAGGCCAGAAGCCAGCTACGCAAACAAAATATAGATATACTATTATATTATTATTATTATGTATTTTCTTCTAATTACCTCGAGCAAAGAAGTCAAGGTACGGACCTGAAGTTACCCGTTTGTGCATAAATAGCCAATGGGGAATGGAAGATTCGCCAAACGGCTAACTTCAGGCCCGCCAAGCAACTTATTTTTTTCTCTGTTCGTACCTACGTAGGTAGGTACTACATTACCTACCAATATGTATAGAAGAGGCATGCCCACATGAAGAGCTGTCAGCTGGCCTGTCATCGACCGTTGCTGATACGTCAGTCTGACAGATCAATCTGTCAAGTCAAGCAGCTGTCAGTGTTGTTCAGCTAGTATGTCAATGTCATAAATTGTCAAATAGAAATGAAGCCGAGAAGGCGTTTTCCTCCTCGCCTGCCTGCGCGTTTTCCTTGGACGAGAGCTTTCTGTATGAGCCATACGAAGTATTATGTATGAGCACATGCAGGCGGGTGCGACAATGATGGATTGAATTGTCTCAGAAGAAAGAACTGAAACCAAACTAGGGTCCGCGCTACGGCGCGCTGGGTGGGCGCTGGCCCAGCTGGAAAATGCTGTGCTGGCTTAACTGTCCATCTCTTATTCTCATGAAATATATGACGCAGCAGACTGGCAGAGCAGTAAATAATAAAACGGACTTAGTTTCTTATTAATCTTAATATATTATATAAAATGCTAATGTTCGTACGTGTGTCCACGGTTTTCTCTATGATCCGCAACTTCGATCAACTTCCCGTTGGGATGGCAAATACCCCTTGGTCTCCTGGTGTGCATAAAGGAGTTTGGTCGGGGTGGGTGGAAGAGGGTGGTTGTGGATGGCGAAAATGTGGAATAATATATATCTGTCCTTCTCTAACTATACATGTTAGAGAAGGACACTTCTGTAAAATTCTTAAAAACTCGGGAATCTCGGGAATGATCTAGAAAGTTCCAAAATGGTTGCAATTGTTGTAATCGAACTAGAATGTTGTAGAAAGTTTCTGAAATGATCTAGAAAATTCTAAAATAGTTTCAATTGTTGTAATCGATCTAGAATGTTGTAGAAAGTTTCTGAAATGATCTAGAAAATTATATAAATTCTGAAATGATCTAGAAAATTCTAAAATAGTTTCAATTGTTGTAATCGAACTAGAATGTTGTAGAAAGTTTCTGAAATGATCTAGAAAATTCTAAAAAATTCTGAAATGATCTAGAAACTTCCAAAATGCCTACAACTTGAAGATCATTCAAAGTTCGAGTGAACAGTAAATAAACAAATTCAAGTAATTCCGAGAAACAAAAACGACCGAACTATATTAACTATATTCTAGAGTGTTTTGGTACTAGAAATTTCGATATTTGACGATATATAAGTACTTGACTTTTTGTCAGTACATGCGATGTAACCCGAGCAACGCCGGGTTTCGCTGCTAGTACTTAAAGGGGCGTTTAAATGGGCTATATTTTACGACAATTTGTGGCTGCAATTATTGGCAAACATTGACCAGCCATCAAAAAAACATTTTAGTGCATTTTATGGCTGAGCAATCAATTGAAGGCAACATGTTGCAATATGGCTGCAATAGTATGGCCTTTGATTCAGAACCCTTTAATGAGCCACACAATCCAGCAACAATGGCCGACGAAATGACGCTCATCGCAGCCGCTTACATTGTTTTGGCAGAAAAACGAAAAAAAAGGACACGAATGTGGATTCGACCCTACCTAAGTAGGCGTGACACTTTGGATTCCGTAGACAAGGAATTAATGCTGGATAAATACTTATTTAAAAATTTTACAACAATGTCTAAGAGCGACTTCGAATTTCTTGTGAACAAATTCGCAGGGAGAAAGGGACGCGCATATACAGTAAAACAGAACAACAATAAAGATGGCCCAGATATATTGCAGTATTTTCGATTGCGAGGCGATCGTTCGGCCACACGCCGGCTACACATAAAAACATTTTGACATACCAAAAAATATGTGGCTTTACTGCCGGGCCATCCTTAAAATATTGCATAGTGTGGCTGGTATTGCTAGCAATGTTGCCGGCCACAGTATTGCCGCCACAAATTGTCGTAAAATATAGCCCGTTTAGACGCCCCTTAATAAAAACCTAGTTCAGAAATATAATTAAGATTTCAGACAACGTAGAGATCTCGCGAACGTAGAGATATTACAGAGATAAAAACTTACTAGGTAGAGAGAAAAATAAATAGGAAGGCCTACTTAGAGGGGCCTAAAGCAGCGTTGCCAGATTTTTTTTGACGAGTAAGGTGCTCCGGGGTAAGATCGGATCTGGGGTAAGATCGAATAAATCGAATATCTCCATAACGTAGGGTATTTTTTGATTCTTGGCAACATTGCTAGCAACGCCATTTTGTTGGGCCCATCCCACTAGTCGCCGCCAGTCGATCGGACCATCAGCGCGCATTTCATTCACTCGGATATGAAAAGGTACGTAAAATGTGATTTTTTAAGGATCCGGACTTACCCCCGGCAACTTTAACCGTAAATTCTGGTATAACGGCTGTGTTTTTTACGAATTTTGTGGCTTATCATATTAATGCGGCAACTTGTTTGCTGATTAAAGTGGTCTAGACACGCTAGAACTGTATGTAGCCCGAGATCCGGTCTTGCCCCATCAAAATTTGTATGGGTAAAGTTCGGATGAATTCTGTCCGATCTTTCCCAACTGTAAAATATAAACAGTTTCTCAAACTTTTAAAAAAATATTTGTACTAAAAAGGCATTTGCTAGAGGTAGTACCTACCTACGTCGCTCAATTTTTTTTTATTTTGTGAACCAATTTCCCTTTTAATAAAAGCTAAAAGCTGTAATTATGTATGTACGGTACGTAATCCCATGCACGCTTAGCTTGCGCACACTTTTAGCTATGGTGTGTTTGCTTCAGTTTATTTAATTATTTTATATTTATTAATATGCCTAGAACCTACAAAAAAAAATCTCTGCGGGCGACTTCCTACTCAAAAAAGATTTGAAGAAATGACTTTTAATAGAAATAAGTAATTTATGGTTAATAATTTATTAACTAGATCTAATTTGCTTCATTGATCAGGCTGGTTAGTTATTAAAACCAACTATGAGGTGCTTGCTAAACCTTTGTATCTCCGTATTCCTACCTACGCACCATAGTTAGAGTGGAGGTGTCAAAGTTTGAGAAACATAGAAACTTCATTTTTTCTGAACCGGGGTAACATCGGATTATATGAATGGAAAAAACAATATTTTGCCTCTCACTTTTGTCGTTGAAACAGTATCTCGAAAATCGATATTGATGCTTTATTATTGGATAAAACCAGATATTTTCATTATAGGTAGCTTATATTTGGAGCTACAGAGGCGATTTTAGAATGTAGTCCGGTGTTACCCTGTCAAGGTCCGATCTTTCCCGTGGTTTTATAAAAATTACTATCACTTTAATCCCCTATAACTCGGCCACCGTTGTGTTTAGAGGGTTATCGGATAAACCGATTTATAAACCTGTCTTTTATACAAAGCTCTCACTAAATTTTAGGTTCGCCAACATTTTCATAGTCGAGAAAAAAAATATTTTGCAACATACGAATGGTTTGCTAAAAAACCGTCCGGTCTTACCCCGGAGCACCTTATTAATTTTGGAACTTTTGAGTGAAAAAAGCGGGATTCTTTCGTCGAAAGCGGGACATAGTAAAAAGATATTTAATCAGAAGTATTTATCTTTTTATTTTGAGTACAATTACGTTGACGTGACAATACCGATAGCAAAAATAGCCATGAAAATGTATTTGAATAAAAATATTACAAGTAGGTAAGTATTTTAAATCAGATTTAACCTATCGTTAAATAGTGGTCGAGTCGAGTCGTCTCGTCGAGTTATCCCCGAAGAGCGGGCGGGACTGAGCCTGTCCGCGGGACATTTTATTTTGATTTAAAAATCGGCACGTCCCGCCAAAATCTGGCAAAGCTGGCCGAAACCTAATGAGCATAACTTCGACTTCGCCGGAAATCTAAAAAAATTACAGAAACTTTATTTTACAACCTTCCTATGCTTTGATAAAATATTCTGGTTTATCAAAGCTTAAAATTATTCGTAGGGAAATTTATTCTGTGTGATAGGTACTACGGATAGGTATCTACATACAAAGAGGCTGGCGCTGAGTGGGGCTCAAATTTCTACTTTTATCGCTAGATTCAAGCTAGGTTGATCCAATCATAAAATACGTATCTAAGACCCATTTCTCCCCATGCTACCTAGATTAATTAAAACGCGGGCAATGCTCTCTTAGCATTAAAATTAATGTATTTGTATGAAAAAGCGGTGGCAGCGCGTGCGCTTCCGACGCGAGGCAAAAACCGCAAGCAAGGCCGTGACGCGTTTTTGTGATTAATTAATGAGTAAGTGCAGTGCGGTGCACGCGACTACCTAGGTAGGTACCTTTTTGTTGTAGTAGTGTAGTGAATAGTAGTCAAGGGTTTTAGTAGGTACCTGCCATGGCTACCATCTTTACACGAAAGGCAGGTGACAAAATAATAGTGAAAGATCAATAGGATCACAATAGGATCTTTTTGAATACCTACCGATCTCAAGTACCTACCTAGAACTATCGAGTTGGCTACCTTGGGCGATATTAGGTAGGTACGTACATTCTGAAAATCAGTAGGTACCTACATAGGTAATAGTTGTTGATACCACGGAACAGAGGATTGTGATGAGATGAAGGTATACCTATTTACATTTCTGTGGTTGATACACTTCAAGTGCTAGAGTTCCCCAAGCCCGGACCATCGTGTCGCGCGCGGGTAACTTTTACCATGGTGCCAAAAAACCTAACACAACGCTCTGGGATAAATATTGACCTACAGATCAGTAATTATTGATTCTCCCGTGGAAATCGAACCCGCACCTCCTGCGAGTCTTTTCGCTGCAATATCGACCATCACAAGAAAAGACATTGTAAACAACGTCGCTTATTAAGGCGAAACAATTGCTAATGTACATAACCTACCTTTCGCAAATCAAGATATTTTTCAGCAAAAATATCATTGATCCAAATAGTTTTACTATTAAAAAGTTTGCTAGTTAGCCGTATGGCCGTAGGAGGTAGGTACTTACCCAAGACACAGATAAGAGAATACCCAAGACTAAAGAGTCTTTAGTAAATACTCTTATTAGGTACGTAGGTACTTACCATCAGTGGCGTAGCTAGGTGGACAAGGGCTAGCTCCGGTGCATAAATAAAGAGAAAGAATCGGGCATAAAGAAAGAATTTTGTGAGCATGCTCAAGGTTTTCGAGCTTCGGGAGCTGGCTGACCCTCTTTTTTCAAAGCTTAGCTTGGGGGCCCCCTGAGCTCCGGGGCCCTGGTGCACTGCACCATCTGGCCGTTCGATAGCTACGCCACTGCTTACCATACATACTTGAGTCATCAATTCGCTACTCGTATATGTACTATAGGTAGGTATATCCCTTTTTCCGCCGCCAAGCAGCATTGCTGTGTTTCGGTTTGAAGAATTTGGTTGTCGGTGAAATTACAGGCACATATGTGCCTCTATTTGATGGACGCAAGGCAGTGCATCGTAGGTAATTATTAACATTTTAACATAAGAGCTATGGATTTTGTTATAAAATAAATAAATAAATAGACACGTCACGATGCAATTCTTTGTCACAGGTGGGTCTCTCAAGGTCCTCTGCCTGGTTGTCCCGTTCTGCGCCTTTCTGGCCACCGTACTCGGGTCACGCAGGCGTCATTGGCGCATTGACTTTGGCTCAAGGTGCCCCAGCTCTAATTTATCCTCTCACAATGTACTAAAGACCGCGCCCGACTCACCTTCACACTGCTCTGATTCCAGTGATTCTTTCAATAAGAAGAACATAACATTGCCCAAACACGACTGGGCTGTATCGAAAATCGGCTATTAATTCAAATCGAATAAAACGGGCTAGTCTTATGTAGGTACCTTCTATGTACGCTATGAAAATAACATATTTTTTCGCTACTATTTATTTTGATTATTGTATTTTGGAAACACTTTTCACAATGCGGTTTTAGCTAGTGGGAGAAGGACAATAAGTATTATCTAGGTACAAATTAAAACCTGCATAAAGCTTAATATTTTTCAACGTACGTATCTCTGGGAAACTCATCATTTTGAAAGACTATTCAACGACAGTTTACACGTTATGGCAGGTAAATACAAAACTAAACATTTTCTTACATGTTAAACAAAAGCGACGTTCGATTGGAACCCTCAAAAGTTGCTAGGAACTAGTGACTGACACGACAAGCAACTTTTGAGGGTTCCAATCGAACGTCGCTTATAGATAGGTATAGAAGGTACATAAGACTAGCCCGTTTTATTCGATTTGAATTAATAGCCGATTTTCGATACAGCCCAGTCGTGTTTGGGCAATGTTATGTTCTTCTTATTGAAAGAATCACTGGAATCAGAGCAGTGTGAAGGTGAGTCGGAACTAGTGACTGACACGACAAGAAGAAGAGTACCTACCACTAAGTATATCACTGTGATCACGTGCCCCGCGCGTCCATCTTCCGGCAGCCAGCACGAGCTTTTTATGCGGTACCGTTCCGGAGTAAGTGGGTAGTCAGCCCTCATTCCGTTTTTCAACGTCATTCGCTCCGATGCATTTCTAAAAAAAATCGTATCGCGTGCTTCACGCACGGACGGCACTATTCCGAGACACGAGTGTGCTATGATAACAATTAGGTTGGAAGGTACTTAGGTGGTATTAGCATGGTATTCTACTTAACCTGATCCTAGGCCCATAACCTGTTTCGAAAATGTGGCAAAATGTGGCCTTATTCTGAAACAATGCTTGAGTCTTTATAGGATTAGGAACGATAGGAACGAACTATTATTGGGCACTTTAATATAAAACTGTCGAAAAATCATCATCAGCCCGATTAAGTCTGAACAAAAACCTCCCCTATATTTTAGGGGATATTTTTTTTACATATACATATGTATAGGTAGTATAGGTCTCTGGAGATGTGCTGCCTGGTGCTTTCTCTTAATTGACGAAACTATATCCTGCAAAACTACAGGGAGGTGACGGAGGGGAACCTATGCAGGAACCACTATGGCCATAAAAACACGACAAATGTACACACGGACATAAGGCCACTCTGATCACAATCGAAAAACATGACAACACGTTGATTCTCATCAGTGCGGTAATGAGGTACAGCATATCCCCACAAATGTGGGGAGGCCTATGCCCAGAGTAGAAGACTCGCTCGCTCAGGTCGAGCGCTATTCTATAAGATTCTGATGCTTTATTATAAGATTCTGATGTTATGATAATGAATATAATTTCCTTTGTCGTGGGAATCCGAAATTATGAGTACGATGGTACGTTTACGACAACAAACAGACTTATAAAGATCATGCTAATAATTCTCAAGTATTTTATTTTGGTAAGTTACTTGTTGATCTACAGTGCCCGTCCAGTTTTCAGTAGTCAGCGGTCTTTTTACACTCTGATCATTAAAACCGGATTCTTCATGTTTTTCCACACTGATGGATGACTCAGAGCTATGCCGAGGCAACACTGCTAATTAGCTAATAGACTCTGTGGTAATGCACTACGCGTTTCTCTTAGCAGTTATTTTAGTAATAGGTATGCCATGACTTGAAGTGGTTGGAATTGTAAAGTCGTAGTCGTACCGATGTGTTTTGGGTTGCTGCTAAGTGTAAGGTGTAATTCTTTGCTTCTGACAACAGGAGTTGTATAACGATGACGGTATAAGGAAGCCCTGTCAGGTGGGCCACCTGCTTGTTCCATAATCAAGTTGTTTAAAAAAAACTGAATACTTAAGTACTAATATTTTTTGTTTAGTCGGTAAGGTTGTAAAATACCTAAAATACCCGGCGAATAACTCGCAGGGATATTATGTTGTTGATATAGCGTCCATGGTCGTGGGTTCAAATGCCACTCAGAACTTTTGTAATATTATTTTAAAAAATGTCATCAACCGGCGCGGCGAGTAGGTAGGCCTATGTCCGGCTGAGATACGAGAGGTAGGGGTTTCTTTGCGAGGCAAATGTTAGCAGATTCCTGGCCTGCTCAGAGTCTGAGTGTTTGTCAGTCCTGGAATTCAGAGGGCGGTATTTGGAAAAATAGCGATGATGTCTGTTGACCTTGACCATCAAGCCGCGTGGCAATGCAGGTTTTAAGTAAAAGTTTCTGTGACTGTTACATTTCTTGATAGTCCTGGACTGCATTCCCGTGACTCAGGCGCACGCTGACTCACTTCCGAGCTGAGCGCGTGCGCAGAGTCCTTTGTTGGTGTTGTTCTAAAATGGCAGGAGGAAAACGTATCGGTTTTAATTTATCCTGACAAGGCATTGCCTAGATATTATAGTAGGTAGGTAATACCAGTAGTTAATAATTACCTAAAAGAGCTGCGACCGAACCGGAAGACGAAGTGTTGTACGCCCCCCCCCCCCCCATCCGGTGAAAGTAGGTGAATGACAAGAATAACTTTTCTGCAAAAAAAAAACGACTTCAATGGTTTTCTCATGGATGCCATTGTCAGAACTGGAGCAAATTGAAATGGAACCACAAGGGAAGCACCAGCTTTCAAATAAAACAGAATCATCTAAATCGGTTCACCCAGTCAAAAGTTCTGAGGTACCTCCTCATTTTTTTTGAAGTCGGTTAAGAGCCTAAAATTCCAATTTCTAAGTCGAACGATGAAAGAACGGTACATAAAAAACTATTCGGAAATGTTTGGAGGCTTATGTTATGGTAGCACTTTACAATGCTATTCGGTATTCGCTTTTTTTTGCTTATTATTCGGCTATAGAGTGTAGAAGTCCGAATGACTCGAACACTTCGTCTACACATCAAGCGTCTGCTTCGTGAAAATAGGCAAATATAGACGGTTACCACTTAACATCAGGTGATAGTATAAAAAAAATTGAATGAATGCCACCATCAAACACGCTGATGATTATTGTAATTATCTCGTTTAATTCGTTTTTTTATTAGTATAATTATACAGGGTGTCCCAGAAATCAACGTCAAGCCGAAAACGGGCGATGGGCCAAGTCATGACAGTTATGAGAAAAATATAAAAAAAAATATTTGTCATGTACTTTTCGAATTATAAGTATTACAAAAAATACAGAAAAACTGACACCCTGTGATGATCTTTTAAGTCCTGTGACTACAAATATTAACTATTCGTGAAACTTTTTTCTGTAATGTAACCATGAATAACCCTCCTGTAAAATACAATTCAAAATTAAATCATAACTGCCTCAGTTTTAAATAAAATGTTGATTTTTGGCCAACATTTAATTTAAAATAATTACATCAACCAACTATAACAGACTGTACCGTAAAAAAAATGTACTACACTATTTTGGCAAGTAACTTTAAAAGATGGCGCATTTAGTCAGGATTCTAAAATAGTATAACACTTGCTAGAGTACTCTTTAATTTTGGAAAAAAAACTGGTTTTCTTAACTAAGCCGGATTTCATGACAATTTTATTTAAAAAGATAAAATGTTTGTAACCTTTAAATTATGGACTTAAAAATGCCTAGCTGCGTTTTTAAGTCGCTCACAATTCACAGGTACAAGTACATACCATTTCAACAATGTAAGTGAAACAGATAGAGCAACCATCTTGTCGAAAGAGTAATAACCATGGGTTATCAAGTAATTTGTTAGTTGATTGATTTTAATTTAAATACATCAAGGATTTACAGCAAATGTTCAAACTGTTTGCCTTCAGCTTTACTGCAAGCTCTAAATTAACTCGAGAAGATACGCCCGTCTTATTACACGGTCATTTTTAAGGAGATGTAGAGCTTGCATTACAGCTGAAGACAAACAGGTTGAACATTTGCTGTAAATCCTTGATGTAATTAAATTAAAATCATGACTGAAGAAATCCAATGACTGAATTTTATTTCAAACTTGCTCCTAAAACGAACAAATGGTTATTACTCTTTCGACAAGGTGGCGGCTCTATCTGTTTCACTTACATTATCGAAATGGTATGTACTTGTACCTGTGAATTGTGAGTGACTTAAAAACGCAGCGTAAGCATTTTTAAGTCCATAATTTAAAGGTTGCAAACATTTTATCTAATTAGATAAAATTGTCAAGAAATCGGGTTTAGTTAAGATAACAATTTTTTTTTCCAAAATTATGGAGTACTCAAGCAAGTATCATACCTGACTAAATGCGCCATCTTTTAAAGTTACTTGCCAAAGTAGTGTAGTACATTTTTTTTACGGTACAGTCGGTTAAAGTTGGGTGATGTTATTATTTTAAATTAAATGTTGACCAAAAATCAACATTTTATTTAAAACTGAGGCAGTTATGATTTAATTTTGAATTGTATTTTACAGAAAGGTTATTCATGGTTACATTACAGAAAAAAGTTTCACGAATAGTTAATATTTGTAGTCACAGGACTTAAAAGATCATCACAGGGTGTCAGCTTTTCTGTATTTTTTGTAATACCTATAATTCGAAAAGTACATGACAAATATTTTTTTTTATATTTTTCTCATAACTGTCATGACTTGGCCCATCGCCCGTTTTCGGCTTGACGTTGATTTCTGGGACACCCTGTATATAGATTATTATAGTATTGTGTGTGTGTGCCACGTTAGGTTCCTATCTCTGGTTTGATTTTGAAAAGATCAACGTCTGTTCAATGGTGCGTTCAATACGCATGCGCGATGGACCGGTGAGACGAACAAGGTATCATGTCATACATTAAACATAAATATATTAACACATAAACATGATGGTACAATATTAGCTTCCTGCATAAATCATGAAAATAATAATAAAGCAGGAACGCAAGCAAAGGGGTCGCAGAGAAGGCTACATTATAATTAGAACATTACACATTATTAGACATACATCAGAATTTATTCTATAAATACAACGAATTAGTAATAAATACTTTAAAAATATGTAGCACAGGGATACTGATCAAGCTTCACGAAGCCAAAGAAAAATGAACTGAAAAAAATAACTTAAACAGCTTCGCGACTTTGATCCCCAGGTACGGTAGATATCCCCTCAGATCTCTTAGTACCAAGTACTAATTCCAGATTCTTTGAGGACGTCTAAGGGGGGTGTCAGAGGTATGTCCAAACATTACATTTGGCTAATACCGACATTTTGTAGTAGTTTGTATTCTATACGTGACAGGTTGCAAGCCCATCGACGCTTTCTACAAGGACATAAAAGTGAGCAGTGTATAGTCTGATGCGTCCATGTGTACGTGTACGACCTACACAAGCAGCTAACTATTCAGCTCAACTTTACGGTATGTGGGGTGAGATACGAGGAACATTTTTTAGGATTTCATACCCAAATCATACCCTATTACTAAGACTCCGTTGTCCGTCCGTCTATCTGTCTGTCCATCAGTCACCAGGCTGTATCTCATGAACCGTGATAGTTAGACAGTTGAAATTTTCACAGATTATGTATTTCTGTTGCCGCTATAACAACAAATACTAAAAAACAGAATAAAATTAATATTAAAAGGGGCTCATACAACAAACGTCGAAACATGTCGAAACGTGCAAGCGAGAGTCACATTAGCTCTTGTCTTCGCCTTAAGTAGAAAAACTTCGCCTTAACAACATGAAACGATGAATAAATGATTATGATTATGAGCTTGTTGTAGGCAGTGGCGTAGCTATCGTAGGGCCAGGTGGTGCAGTGCACCAGGGCCCCCGGAGCTCAGGGGGCCCGCTTACCTAAGCTTTGAAAAAAGAGAGTCAGCCAGCTCCCGAAGCTGAAAACCTTGAGCCTGCTCACAAAATTCTTCCTCTATACACCGGGACCCTTGTCCACCTAGCTACGCCACTGGTTGTAGGTGGTTGTAGCAAGACACAACTGTGGGTTGGGTGGATGGGTGGCTAGGTGGGTACGTCTCAGTGGGTGGGTGTGTGTACGTCATTCGCTGTGTCTGGTATTGCAGTTTGCATGGAGGTACTATATACCAGTTTGTATCACAATCTGTCACATCACATCGTAACAAGCTGACATTCATAACAATTTGTCGAAAGTACACACTTGGTATGTTGATTCGTTTTCCGACATTTTGGGAAGTGACATAGATTTTTCATTTTAATTGTTTTTCTAATGTTATTTTGAGTTGTGTTGTGTAATTTAGGTAGTATCATTAATAATGTAATTATTATATGACTACATTATGTAAGTATATTATTATATTAAGCCACATTACTTGAGGTCTTCCACAAAGTGTGAGCATTGGGAATGAAAGTGGTATTCTGTTTTGACCGAAAGTGTTTCGAATGTTTTGAAGAAAACCGCCACCATTTTCTTCAAAAAGGGTAACCATCACCGTTATCCAAGCATTGCCTTCATTGCAACCACACTCTTCAAACCGAAACACAGCAACGCTGCTTGGCGGCAGAAAAAGGCGTAGTGGTAGTACTTACCCGGACGAGCCCTTATACATATTAATAAACCTTTTTAGAAAGCTATAACACTTTGCGCCATCTTTAAAAAGACCTTGTGTAGATCTGCTTTGTAGCATTGCTAACTATCGATTAATCTGGATAGCTATAGATTAATAACAGACATGCAATGACGTAGGTAGGTACCTTCTACTCGCTATGGCTATATTTAGCCGCAGGGAGCAATGACCTGGATCGAAGAGTGATTTGAGACCTAGTTTTAGGCGCGCTAAGTTGCCAACAGAAATCTTCAGCCGTGTCTTCTATGAAAGTATGAGGTACCTAAATTAATTAATAAAAAAACTTGTATTGCACATATCGAACATAACAAAAGAACATTATATTCATTAATAATGGATAACACCATTATTATAAATGTAAATATGTGAAATAGGTTGGCTGAATTAGGGTTAGGCAGGCAATGTAGTCGCTGAGCGACTACATCATGATTAATACATATTCTTAGTCTTCTATGTTCCACTTCTGGGCAAAGGCCGCCCCCTATTCCCTCCACTCAGTGCAGTCCTGTGCCGTGATCTTCCATGCTGGCTAGTATTTGTTGAGCTCATCCCGCCATTTCATCCCGTCATTTTTCATTTGACAGCCTTCACAGCTCTTGTTAGTAGCTATAAACACGATTACACCAATGTTTGTTCTCGGTGGGGATCGAACCCACGGTCTACAGGTAAATAACATCGTGTCTATACCCTACCTCTACATATACAGGGTGTCCCAGAAATCAACGTCAAGCCGAAAACGGTCGATGGGCCAAGTCATGACAGTTATCAGAAAAATATAAAAAAAAAAAATTGTCATGTACTTATCGAATTGTGAGTTTAAAAAAAAAATACAAAAAAACTGACACCCTGTGATGATCTTTTAAGTCCTGTGACTACAAATATGAACTATTCGTGAATCTTTTTTCTTTAATGTAATTACTTGATAACCCATGGTTATAACTCTTTCGACAAGATAGGTGCTCTATCTCTTTCACTTACATTGTAGAAATGGTATGTACTTGTACCTGTGAATAGTGAGCGACTTAAAAACGCAGCATAGGCATTTTTAAGTCCATAATTTAAAGGTTACAAACATTTTATCTTATTAAATAAAAATGTCATGAAATCCGGTTTAGTTAAGAAAACAATTTTTTTTCCAAAATTAAGGAGTACTCTAGCAAGTATCATACTATTTTGGAATCTTGATTAAATGCGCCATCTTTTAAAGTTACTAGCCCAAATAGTGTAGTACATTTATTTTAAGGTACAGTCAGTAAAAGATGGGTGATGTAATTATTTTTAATTAAATGTTGGCTAAAAATCAACATTTTATTTAAAGCTGAGACAGTTATGATTTAATTTTGAATTGTATTTTACAGAAGGGTTATTCATGGTTACATTACAGAAAAAAGTTTCAAGAATAGTTCATATTTGTAGTCACAAGATTTAAAAGATCATCACAGGGTGTCAGTATTTTTAAAAACTCATAATTTAAAAAGTACGTGACAAATATTTTTTTTTATATTTTTCTGATAACTGTCATGACTTGGCCCATCGCCCGTTTTCGGCTTGACGTTGATTTCTGGGACACCCTGTATATATCTTGCCAGCGTGTTAGTGCTTGTGTGGTATCAGCAGGGGCTTATTTATGGCAGGCGATGCATAGCGAGCTGGGTTCCATTGTGGACGACTTGTTTGGCATATTGTACTGAATTGTTAGTATTTCTAAGTGCTGTCGGAAATAAAGATTATTTCAGGATCTTTACGATTTGAGTATGCCTATTTTGTACTGAAAGAAAATGTATTTATTTACGACAACTAAAGTTAAAGTAGATACTGAGAAATAAAATAAACATTTAACTTATAAAAAAAATAACTTTGAACTAAAAACCAAAACAAAATATATTTAACATAAAAAAAATAACTTTATAAAAATACTGTAAAGTTATCTCGTAAAACCAAAACTGTTAATTAATTATTCTTGTAGTGTTACTAGTTTTTTTTTACAGTGCGGTGAAAGGATTTTAGTGCGCATCAAAGAGGCTCCTTTCGAGCACTTGGCACATGTTTTATAACTTTTTAGGTTCTACACCATGCTGGTTTCCTAACGATGTTTTTTCCTTCACTGGTTAAGAGTACTGCACGTACATTTTGAATAGAAAAACTATCCGTTGAAACCACACTACCATAAAACTATTGCACCACCATTAAAAACTGAAATGTACCTGACAAATACCTACTGGATGATAAGAGTCAACGGCCGATTTCTGAAAGCTCGATCAAAACTAATCGGACGTCAAGTCACTCGCCATTTTAGCTATTACATCGAATTAGATAGAGATAGCAAGTAACTTGACATGCGATTAGTTTTGATCGGGCTTTCAGAAACCGGCCGTAAGACCGGGCTCAGTGGCACGTTTATTTTTACGAGATTTATTTCAGCAGTGATCTAACATAGGTTTTTTATACACTTGATAATGGCACCTGATTTATCATATATCATTGCCTCGTAAGTCATGCACGATAGGAACGTGCCCTAGGTTGCACTGCATCAACTGCACGCAGGGCATGCCTCAAGAGGCATACAGATATTAAGGCCTGATTTCACCATGCTCTGTTAGAATAACAAAGGATTAAAGGGCCGTTATTATGTCAAAATGTACGCGTTTGACAGCTAAGGTTAGATTTAACGGCCTGTTAATCCTTGATTAGTAACTAACAGAGCATGTGAACACAGTAACTAACCTTAGCTGTCAAACGCGTACATTTTGACATATTTAACGGCCCTTTAATCCTTTGTTAATCTAACAGAGCATGGTGAAACCGGCCCTAAGCCTAATATGACTGTTAATTCACCGACAACCACACTTTTCATAGGTTCTTTTAGGTTGATGATGATGAACATCCGAATGACTTACATGGGGCGACTCAGTAACCGTTCCATGGTCAAGGTGGCGCCGCCTCGCAGTGTAACGACGTCAATACAAAACCTATTTGATTCTTTTCATGGTAGAACCTCAGAAGGAGAAGTACTTTACCTACTTATTGAAGGATCACAAAGTTCTATAAATAAAATAGTTACTCGTTATAACTTTGTTTTTATTAGATAGATAGACAGATTAATAGTCAAAGTCAAAGTTAAAAGGTATTTATTCAACAAAATCACAAGGATCACTTTGAATCGTCTTAAAGCTAGGTGACTCTAGGTGCCAGTTCCACGCGACCAAAGCCTAGAAGAACAGGCAACAAACTTACGGCTTGGTTCCTACCGTTCTTTTGTATGATCCTTGTTACATACTTTATTATACCTACACAAAGGAAAACACATACAGTAATATTTAATTAGGATTCGCAACGAGTCACATTTTCATACCACATAATATTACATTAAACTTAGTGATTTGAGGGGTACCTATTCAGTTTATGCAACTGACTATACCTAGACATCTGTGTTTTATATAAACAGGAAAATTGTTAGATACCCACGTACTTACATTCAAGTTTTCGAAGCTCAGCTTCTGGAATTAGCGAATTATGGTGACCCCAATATGTTGGTGCGCCAAAACAAGAAAGAATGGAGCGTACGTGCTCTGACAGTGTGTGTGACAACAATTGATTCTGCATGTGTGAGTGACGCCAGAATCAGCCATCAATCAACTAAAGGTTTAATTGGCTCGCAATATTTGGAGAAGGCACTTTACTACTATCTATAATTTAACTCCGTTTATACAATATTGAAACCTCAATGTTTGTTAGTTGTCGGTTTGTCTGTACCAAAGATAACTTTGAAATTTATTAACCGTTTGTGTAATGTGACATGCTCATAAAAACAACACAATTTGTAACAAATATTCACAGAAGAGAAGAAAAAGAGGGGATAAAAATCTGCCAAAAGATATAGAACACCATATCATTGCCATATTATACCATCAAAAAAAGTATTTATGTATTATCAACTATCTGGTACCATTAGTACAGGTTTTAATTAGTGTGGGGATAGATAGTGCTGTGTGTATGTAGTAGTATGTGCACCAGTATTTATTTATTACAAATGACAGAGTTATGTTAAGCAATGTTATAATCAATAAGTAATCCAGGTACATCACGAGTGAAGCTGTGAGCAGATTTTAATTGAGAATAAAGCAAAGCTCAGATAATAATTCAAAAATGCATTATGCCAAACAATAACTCAAAAAAGGCATTGTTCTATACAAAAGACTTCAACGGGGTCGCGTAGCATTAGCTACGACATCGCGTAGCAAAGGTTTGGTAACCAAAACTATGATTTACTATTAATCAATAGGTGAAATCAGGCTAAAAGTCACGTGAAATCAGTTTAGGATGATAACTAACCTATTTGTAAAGGAGGGAGGAAATAATAAACAAATCATTGACAAGAATATTTCATTTATTAAAAATTTGCATCATACTATAAAAAATAGTTTAACTAACAGAATAATTATCCCATAAATGTTATTGATTTCTAACTCAGCGGATTCCACATTTGATTATTATTTAAGTTTTATAGTAAAATTAGGAAAGAGGCATTACAAAATAATTAAAAACATTTCAAATTATACAATTTTTTTTAAAAATACGTCATATTCAATAACTTAAAGTAACAATATTATACTTCCTACTCAATGCTCAAAAAATATAACAAAGGCTGCCTAAAACAAACCAAATGCGTAAAAAAATCCACAAAACAAGCCAACCTCATTGTTTGGACAACAATGACACAGCCGCTAAACATACAAACCGCCGTATCGCTTACAACAGTTGATTCATGCATCCTTGTGCAGAGTCGATGAACTTATCAGTGTGCGAAATTGGCGAACAAGACTTGAGGCGCGAGACCATCGCCTGCGCACCACGAGAAAGCAATAACTACTGCCATAAACCCCACGGCATACATTACTCCTATCCAACGAACCGTGGCTACAACTCCGCTTGCAAAACAGCAATGGTGCTCGAAAAATAAGGTTCATCACCACAGGATCTGATGAGGTTGGAGTTCGTGGTAACTCCGCGTCTCGCCACAAGGTCGCGCGCGCGTCGCCCACTGCTATAAATACACGCAGACATGCAAAAATGTGATACATAAACATTTATGTGTCCTAATATAATATATTGCCCCATGTATATGTATCGTTTTATTTCGTTGTGGACGATCAGGGTGCTTGATCGAATTCTTTAATCGCTCGAAGAATTCGATCGAGTCATACCGCCGGTTTCTGAAAGCCCGATCATAACTAATCGGATGTCAAGTCGCTTGCTATCTCTATCTTATTCGATGTAATAGCTGAAATGGCGAGTGACTTGACATCCGATTAGTTTTGATCGGGCTTTCGGAAACCGACGGTAAGTCTTGCATTTTACTTACAAGTACTGTTTTGAAAGAAAGAAAGAAAGAAAACCAGTTTATTCATCTACCACCGTAAAAGAGATCTCAAAATATGAATATAATAGCTATGTATTTCCGACATCTACGTCCACTAAGGTCGAGATCGCATGCCATGTTTAATTCAAAATTATTAACCGCCAAAGCGCTTCCATTTTGTTTTTGGCTTCTATTTTAATTTGGAATGGCTCGGTGGTGCTGGCCGGCGCACTAAACCTAACTTTTAAACTAACGCAAATTAATTCTAGGAATATCCTGGGTCTAGTAGGTAAAATCTGTTCTTTCTCCTTTCTTATCCTTTGCAATGGCAAGAAAGTCATTGACACCATCTAGAAAATGAACATTATCTTATACTGAGGTACTGGACACTATTTATTTTCATATACCTATCTACCAATCAAACCAAAACATTTGCTGATACAGTTATATATGATACGACAAATACTCAGTTCACAATTTCAGTTATTTAATGCTGCTTTTTTTGTTACAATTTAAAAATAGAACTTCAGTTTGGAAATAGTTAGACAAGGCTTTTTTTCATAATCCTTGAATACTTGTCACTGTCACATTCAAGCCCACAAAAAGAGTTGTGTTGTGTAATTTTGGTGGTATTTTAACCAACATTACTTGAGGTCTTAGCACAAAGTATAAACATTTGAAATGAAAGTGTAATATGTGATATCCTGATTTGACCGAAACTGTTTCCAATGTTTTGAAGAAAACCGCCA
Source organism: Chloroclysta siterata (assembly GCA_932294275.1). Classification (NCBI taxonomy): domain Eukaryota; kingdom Metazoa; phylum Arthropoda; class Insecta; order Lepidoptera; family Geometridae; genus Chloroclysta; species Chloroclysta siterata. The sequence continues at coordinate 2,501,311 of OW028604.1, read as the reverse complement.
CCATTTTCTTTAAAACAAAATGACGGCCGACTTGACTATGGACTGACTTGACTAAAAAGTATTCAATACAAATCACTTGACACTGGCAAGATTGTCTGTCGAATGACGGACAGGAGCCATAAATTGAGAGAAGAAAGAAAAAGAGGTGGCATCCGTCGTAACGGCTATTTTAGCTAGTTGTGCCCTCAGGGACCATTGAAACCGTTAAACTTTAAATTAAATATAGGCACAGATAAAAAAACACTATTGTATATAGATTATCCTTTTTCCCGAAGATACTGGTTTCAGAAATATTTAAATTCTAAAGATTTCTACAAAATGTTGCAGTACCTATACAGAAATTTTCGGATACAATGAAATTATTCATTAGCGAAAGTATGTTGTATGTAACATTTTCACAGCAAGTCACAGAACCGGTTTAGATAAAGTATGAAAACTGCCACAGAAATAAGTTAGCATTCTGGAGACAGTTTTTTTTATTTGTTTTATAATCATATTTTTAATCATCTAAGTATAACAAATACGATGAATTTTCTAAAATCTGCAATCACTGCCCTATTCCACATGTTCTTTGTCGCTAAAACTGCATAAAGCCCTAATGGTCTTTGTCGATTTTAGTTTTATTTTGAGAGTTGGCAACAGAAGTGACGCATGAGTAGCCATATCAAAATCAAAACCTTTATTCTATTCATTACAAGGACAACTATGAAATGTCTCATAAACGGTGTATCTAGCAGTTACTCGCGACCAAAGCCTGAAATAGGTAAGAAATTTACGGAAACTTGCGGGGTCTAATCACAAACGAATTCGACGTTAGTCGCGTACACGTATCGTATCTCTAACTACAACAGAATAAGGTCGAATATCGCTAGGATACGGTAACGCCACAAATGTTAAATTTCATTCCTGATTAGGCTATATGAAAATGCTTAGCATCACTGGTAGGTGTGTCATAGCATGACGTTCCCGAGTGTCATGTGTGACTTCGCCACTACTTTTACTTTCTTGCCCGTTCAGCGGGCAGTGTGACTCATGCACCTCACTTTGAGCTTCAGACGGCAATGCTTTTTGGTTTTTATGTACCTAATAAGCCATATTTTCTCGGTCCTAAGTTGGAATGGTACGCATCAGGCTAAAACTGCTCGCTTTTATATCCTTGTGGTAAGTGTCATTTTGCTTTGGCATTTTGTAACTTGACGTGTTTTTTTTATTCAACCAGCTGATGTGTGTGCTACACTGGAGCTTCATTACGCACATTCTCATTTTGTGAGAAAGATCATTCAAGCCTAAGAAACAAATAGTTCTTTTCCTGCCGGTTCTTTCAGAATTAGATTTTGATTCTAATTAGATTCACCTAGTTTAACGTTTCAAAGTGATCCTTGTAATTTCACTGAATAAAAAATCATCTTGTCTCACGGACTCCATCTCCTAACCTCGACAGATCAGCGTGTAATAACAATCGAATTTTATAATTGAACAGGACTTAATGTTTTCTCAGAAATGGTCTAACTATTTACCGTCTAGTGTTAAGGAAAGTGTGGGAGACGTTAGACGAAAATCAATGAAAAACACCTCCTTCAGTTCTGTCGCTAAAGTGGAGTTTCCACCAAAGATTTTACCTTCTATCTAGTTGAGTAAATATTAATAATGCATGCAGTGGCATCGGGATACATTGTTATTGATATTTTAGTAACACTCATAGTTCCTTTGTAAATAGTCTACTAATTATTAAAAAAAATCTTTCTGATTCGACATAGCGGTCGGTTCTATTGAACTATACCTATACCCGCCGCCGGACCACTTGTACCATTAGTCAGTACCATTGATGGTACAATTGGCACCGATTTGTTCCATTAGTACCATGATAAATACCCCGGCTATAGCCTCTTCAAATAGCATCCTCTGGGCTATGCGGGTGACCTTGGTTTGGGTATACGCTTGGTAATAGTACTAGCAGATGGACCACCTGATGTTAAGTGGTAACCATAAACTATATAACAAAGCATTGCCTCGCAAGTCACGCCCGATAGGAACTTGCCCTACGATGCACCGCCCTGTGTCCATCAACTTGAGGCATATAGATGTTCATGTGACCACCTCTATAGATGTTCACCTCTTAACCGAAACATAGCAGCACTGCTTGGCTGCAGAAAAAGACATGGTGGTAGTACTTCCCGGGGCCCTTCACAAAGATCTCTACAACTCTTCTCATGTCTGATTGGATCTCGAAATCAGCCAATAAGATTAGTCGAGCCTAGGGCCTCTGGCTACCTGTGCCTCAGACGGCCATTCACCCGTGACCTTGCGCCGTCCGCCGTCCGTCCGCTGGGTGACAGACCTCAGATAGCTGCCGAAGCGATAGACTTGCGTGAAATTTGCAAAATACTTATACTACGGCAAAATTTTAGGGGACAATATTATCTTACTAATATTATAAACGCGAAAGTTTGTAAGTATGGATGGATGGATGGATGTTACTCTTTCACGTAAAAACTACTGAAAAAACTTTTGATGAAACTGTACAATAATATAGCTTATACATCAGAATAACACATAGGCTACAATTTATAAAGATATTGTGCGAGTAATCCTGCGCAGACGAAGTCGCGGGCACCAGCTTGTTTTTAATATTAGCAAAATTATTTGAACAATGGCAGTACTCTCAGGAAAACGTGATGAAACAGACATGTCGAAGAACCTAAAAAGTTCTTTAAGGCGAAGACAAGAGCTAATGTGACTCTCGCTCGCACGTTTCGACATGTTGAAAGATACAAAATCACTAAACTCATTTTCGAAAAATCGCAATCAACCATTTTGTGTGCAATCACATTGCACACAGTTTAGTAAAAAAATCATTTTGATCGATACATGTGATTGCACACAAAATGGTTGATTGCGATTTTTTTGAAAATGAGTTTAGTGATTTTATATCTTTCAACATGTCGAAACGTGCGAGCGAGAAGTTGTTTGATAGTTGTCAGCCCCTTAACATAATGTCCAAACGGTGAATGAAAACTTCGTGATATTGTGATATAGTGATGAAACTTTTCACCTCACTATTTCGAAAGAAAATAGTGACACGAAGAAGTGTGTCGCATTTTCTTCATGCCGTCTTGAAACAGGATCTGAAAATATAAAAAAAATCTTAATCTCAGGTAGGTAACAGAAAAAAAACCTAAATTACATGAGGAAGGAAGACCAAAGTCAGTACGGCTTAGAATCTCTTACAGCAAATGACCGAGATAAGGCGATGACAAGAACCTACCACTCGCTCGCACGCTTCGACATGTTGAACACTAAACTCATATTTTGAAAAATCGCAATCAACCATGTTCTGTGCAATCAGTAGGTAAGTAATCACATTGCACACATTTTAGTAAAAAAATTAAATTGTTCGATACATGTTTTCCTACTCAAAGTTTGCAAGTACGAAAGTAGCGAACGAGAAGTACATTAGCTCTTGTCTTCGCCTTAACATGACAATTCCTTTCGCGCTAACAGATTGGTTCTAAATTCAGCGATGGGCGGATCCATACACTCGGGAGACGACAAACAATCAAATCTACAAAATATGTTTATCCATTGAAATTTTACGGTCTGTAGATGGCTCAACTGTTTCATATGTTTTTTGAACATTTTGTAAATACTTGTATTCATTTTCTTTGTAAATAAATGATAGTTTTTTTTAGTTTTTAAAAGTAAATATTCATCAAAACTGTTCAATTTCATCAAAACAGTAGATGCTCTACTTAGGTTTAAATCTTCAAAACTGTCTGAAATCATGAAACAAATTGCTAAAGATCTAATTGTTGTTCTCTGTTTGGGTATTATTAAATACTAGCGACCCGCCCCGGCTTCGCACGGTTATTGTGAGTTATCCCTAAGAGATTATGCTTGTATTATGCATATAAACCTTCCTCTTGAATCACTCTTTCTATAAAAAAACCGCATCAAAATCCGTTGCGTGGATATAGAGACAGAGAAAGCGACTTTGTTTTATACTATGTAGTGATTACAAGTACATATGTATTAAAATATAAAAAGTATTATAATACCAGTCACTGGTTCCCATATTATCAAACAGCTTAATTTGGTGCTAGGTAGTGCGGTGTAGAAAATCCACCAATATTAAATTTCACGAGTAAGTCCTATCATAATTTGATATTACTAGTCCCAATATTTAAAATAAAATGTTTGCCTCTTGTTTGTATTGTTGGCGTCAGTGTCACTATCTGTTTGGGTTCTATAACCTCTTGTTTCCAAGCGTCTTTGTTTTATGACAGAGCCTCTTGAATTCAATTGGACGCTGATATCCATCAACAAGCATACATTGTATACTATTTGTTTGGTCTTCATCATTTTCTCCTAAGAATCTGAGGCCAGTATGGAAATTGAGTTCGGACTATGCCATTATTTTAGTTAAGGGGCTGACAACTATCAAACAACTTCTCGCTCGCTCGTTTCGACATGTTGAAAGATATAAATTCACTCAACTTATTTTCGAAAAATCGCAATCAACCATCTTGTGTGCAATGCACACAGTTTAGTAAAAATTTAATTTTGATCGATATAAGTTTTCCTACTTAAATGTTTGCCTATGTACGAAAACTAGTAAAGCAAACTTTTGAGCAGGAAAACATGTATCGATCAAAATGAAATGTTTACTAAACTGTGTGCAATGTGATTGCACACAATATGGTTGATTGCGATTTTTCTAAAATGAGTTTAGTCATTTTATATCTTTCAACATGTCGAAACGTGCGAGCGAGAGTCACATTAGCTCTTGTCTTCGCCTTAAGAAGAGATTACGTGGTACTATGTCCGTCCCATATTCTTCACAACTTTTTTTTAATACTATTTCCAGATGGAACAATCGAATGGCACACAGGTGGGCCATAAACAAAGCATTGCCTCGTAAGTCATGAACGTCCCCCACGATGGAACTGCGTCCATCAACTTGAGGCATACATAGGATATGATATGTCAAACATTAGATAAGGCTGAATCAGTCTTGGTAGAAACCACGCCACGTGGTCTCGAATATGTATTTGACGTCATCACATCCGCTTTATTGCGGCCATCTCAAGAAACGGTCCACTATGCATGTTCTTCATCTTCAAGTTCGTAAAACGTCCCACTCGTCTTCAGAATATTCAGCTACATTTTGTCACGTGTCAAAGTCTGAAAAAAAACAGAAAGATAGTTTTAGACTCTGAACAGAATTAAAGACAAAGGCACAGACTTATATTATAGGTATGTGGTTAAAGACTTCAATTATATACAAGGTGTTCCATTGTGTATAAAAACTTCAGGGGGCTAAAGTAACCATCAATATGAATAACTTTTTCTAAGGAACCAACACTGTGAACGCGAAAAAAAAACAGCTGTTTCATACAAAAGTTAACAAACAACCTACCTGGCTAAAATGTATGAAACAGCAGTTTTTTTTTCGCGTTCACAGTGTTGGTTCCTTAGAAAAAGTTATTCATATTGATGCATCAATATGAAGTACCCATGGGTACTTTAGAACCCTGAAGTTTATATACACAATTATGGGAACACCTTGTATAGTGCTCTTGAAACAGCCGTTGACCGACATGAAGCTTATTAGGTAGCAATGAACTTACAAATTCAAAAAGAACAATAAGAATCACGCGATCCGACCACATTCCCAGACTAAAAGCCCTTTATTTCGATCGGCAAAAATGCAGAAGCACAGTCAGACAGATGCGACGCACGGCGGCATTTATCCTGTCTATGACTTAGTACCGGTTTTACGTAGTTTTACTTAGACTAAGGTATGATAGTACCTCCAGTAGTTTTATCATTTCTGAGTAGTGCTATCCGCCAAATTAAATTCACGTGTCTTCATTAGACTTGTCAGAATCAAAGATGGCGTTAAGGCGAAGACAAGAGCTAATGTGACTCTCGCTCGCACGGTTCAACATGTTGAAATATATAAAATCACTAAACTCATTTTCGAAAAATTGCAATCAACCATTTTGTGTGCAATCACACTGCACACCTTTTAGTAACAATTTCATATAGCCTACTAGTAAAGCAAACTTTTGAGTAGGAAAACATGTATCGATCAAAATGTAATTTTTACTAATCTGTGAAAATGGCATCTTCACAATTTTTATGCAAATATTTCCGTCTTTGTGTTTGACGGACGTGAAGGCGGAAATAATTTTGTCTGGGTAGCGTTACCATGAGTTAGACAAAGACCTATTAAGCGATTGATCGAACCATGCGGTCGAACCACGTGGCCAGTATCAAAATGATTTAGTTGGTTCTTGGGTGAAAACTTTAAGAAAATAACAATGCGATTTTGCTGTACGTCCGGAACGAACAAACTGTTAAAACTGTACCTAACCATAGCTATAAGATCTTTTTTGTACTACAGTTACACAATAAATAAATTCTGATTTCTGATCATTGAATAGGTATTATCAAACGGCACGTTCTTCGTAGTCGTGGTGCTTTGACCAAAATGCAAGAAAATCGTAATTATAAGCAATCATACGGACGTGTGCGACCTTGCATCCTGAGGCTTTCATAGATCTATTGATAACAATAAATTAATCTGTAATTAATCGTAAGAGCCTTTTTTAGAGTATTAGCTACTATTTTTTTCTTCAATCTGCACCATCCCATTTCATTGAGAGTGAATTCAAAATTCCCTAAGTAAAGACTGTTTCCTTTATTTCAATTCAATACCATTGATTTATTTTAGATCAAAATAATCCAATTTGTTAGTACCACACAGAAATAGAACCTTACAAAACGAATGTTAGTTATTACAAAATATGAAACAGATAAAATTTATTGATATGTTCGATTCAGGCTTCAAACAGAAATTGTTACCCGCTGGGTCACTAACAATAATTAAGTAGCAGTTTATTTACCCAGTAACTGAGGAAGCCTGAATCCAACCGATCAGCAACAACGGCCAGCATGGCAGCATTTGTGTCACAACCCTTGCTAGTAGGTAGGTATGTATTTGAAATTTCATTTCATATAAACGTTACAGGAAAAATCTTTGAATAAGTTTTGAAAAAATAAGACATTCATATATCTTTTTAATAATTTAATGTTTTAGAGGCTTCATTTCTGTATGGGACTAAGTATAAGTTTTCAGAACTTTTTAATATTGTTACTTTCTGAGAAAAAAGAGCCTTGACAGACGAACAACAAAGTGATCCTCAAGGTTTCCGTTTTTTCTTAATTAAATACGAAATAATAATTTTTGAATCACATGGTAACATGCCTAAATATTAATTGGTTCAATTTATTATTTGATCGGGCTCAGGTTAAATTGAGTCTGATTCTCTTCAGAAAAGACCAAATGTTTCTTGAATCTTCAGTCCAACGTTCAACCTGAAATAAAACACCTAGGTAGGCAGGTAATTGAACTCGTTAAATAATTCTTGTTGCTAGGTTCGCCGCCAGGCAGGTTAGTACGCATGCGCGCGTTCCTACATGACCTCGAATAAATCACCAAAATAACGACCATCTTATCAAGTACGCAACTTATTTAGAAAATAAATAAATATATAGCTACTTGTTCTTCCATTTTTGCAAAAACGTTGCTGTTTTATTCATTTAATTATCTGTAGAGGATGGACAAATTATTTTGCAATCGTAAAATATGAACAGGTTTTAATAAAATATGCTGCGAATTTTTAAAAATGATGCAAATAAGGTGCATATGGCGAAGACAAGAGCTAATGTACCTCTCGCTCGCACGTTTCGACTTGTTGAAAGATATAAAATTACTTAGCTATATTATAGCACACGAAATGGCTTGCGATTTTTCGAAAATGAGTTTCGTGATTTAATATCTTTCAACATGTCGAAATTGCGACCGAGTAGGTACACTCTTATCTTTGCCCTAAGTTTGACTTGATATATGGTAATGCATCTAAGTGTATAGTAGATGGGTAATGTGTAAAATTCCGATATCCTTTCAAACAAATAGGTTTCAGACAAAATGCATTTTGTATTAACTTCCTAGCTTGAAAAGCTAGGGTCTACAATTGTCAATATATTTTTACTAGCTCTCATCTGCCTTAAACAAAATATTGTTTTAGATAAAAAGTCATTTAATTTAGTCTACTCGTTATCTTGTCCGTGGGTAACGACCTTCGCTCCGCAAGGACATTGAGGAAGGTCGGTCTAGACAGAGGGGTTACCGGAGGGTGGGTTACGCACCCCCGCGAGGGCGTCGAACGAGGGTATTTTTCTATTACTTATAACCTCGAGACGTCCTCAGGCTTACTCTTAAATTTTAATGCGATAACTGTTGAATCGTAGCTAAATAATTTATGGATCTTTTGCATAAGTTCTCTAAATATTATACGCTTAAAGGCGCGCATGGGTTCTGTGACTTGATATAAAGGCTGCCTGGAAAAAGTTGGATGAAGCGAAAAGCTCAAACGTCAAACGTCAAACGTTTTCTATTAAACAATAAAAAAAAAGCTAAAAGCTTTCGGCATTATAAGATAAAACTGCTGCGTGGAACCGACAGAAGGTACCAACAGCCCAACCCTAACGTCCAATAAAATTCTTTGCTCCCTTTCATTTGAACGTAGACAAAGCACAGCGAATTTCAGAAATCCAACCTCTAAGAAGCGCGAAGGCTAAATCAACGTGTTCTACCTGGTAACGAGCTAGCGATCAATAATAATAATTACAGCTACAAAAACTGATCTCCATGTCTGTTTTTTTTTCTATGGTGTTGCCACCGCGGAGGTCAGTTAATACGTATTACATCAAAGGAGTTGTGTTTATAATAATAAACAGACAAAGTTCATTTATATAAATGCGAATTCTTCGAAAGAAATTACGTTCCGAATCTTAGCTTTCTAAGAATCACTATGTTCGACCTATATTTACCAATTACTTATCTACAGTTTTTGTTTGCTAAGTACATACTCTTGTTATTTTGTTTTATAAAAAACTAGCGACCCGCCCCGGCTTCGCACGGTTATTGTGGGTTATCCCTAAGAGATTATGCTTGTATTATGCATATAAACCTTCCTCTTGAATCACTCTTTCTATAAAAAAAACCCGCATCAAAATCCGTTGCGCAGTTTTAAAGATTTAAGCATACATAGGGATTAGGGATATGGGACAGAGAAAGCGACTTTGTTTTATACTATGTAGTGATAGTGAAGACGCTCGCTTTTGATTCAGAAGATAAATGTAACCTTATTTTGAATCCTAGTGTGAAATTTGCCATTTTTTTTACAATGATAGACCGTCCTTTGACTACAATCTCACCTGATGGTAAGCGACGATGTAGCCGACATTGCAGTATTTAGAGTTTTGATTAACAAACGATTGAGTCGAGTTTACTAAGATATCTAAATGATATTTTCATGATGCAACTTGCTGACCCAGCCAAAATATTAGTGTCACTGAAGTGTGTGGAAAGTCCACCAATATTATTATTAATTACTGATATAATAAAGCAACATGGCGATAACCAAGAGATATTTATTCACAGATATATATTTATTTATTCAAAAAACCAATAATGAAGTTTACGAAGTATCAAATCTCATGCTTTTAAAATCTCGTTAACAAAGTAATTCTTCCCTGTCGGATCAAGCCAAGATGTTACCTATATAGGTTGGCAGAATTAGGGTTAATTAGGTAGATAAAGTTTTGATACGCGATGTATTTTATTTTTGACTAGTGGCTTCCCGCGGCTTCGCACGCGTTGAAGTGGTGAGACGTGATTGAGCCACAAACATCCAAACATCGTAACTTTCGCATTGATTTGTATATTTAAAAAATTAAAAATGCCTTTCCTATTTTTTTGCCTTGAAGTATATGTACTCCATGTTTCAAGTTTGTAGGTTCAAGGAATACTATTTTTCATACAAACGTTTTCATCCCTTTTTAAACCCTTAGGGGTTGAATTTCCAAAAATCCCTTCTTAGTACACCTCTACGTCATAAGACCTATGTACTCCTCAAATTTCAAGTCTCTAGGACCAGCGGTTTAGGCTGTGCGTTGTCTATATATCAGTCAGTCAGTCAGTCAGGACTTTGATTCTTATAGTAATAGAGAAACAAGATGACTAGCGTGATCACTGACTTCAGACAGATAATATTTTTTTAACGTTTTGAAAATCAGGTTCCGTTTCATGAACGCTCGTTGCTTGTCAGGACTCCCAAGTCTGAGGGCCCTAGCAACGTATCGATTTTCTCATTCTATCTCAGCTTCAGAGTATTTTCTCTTAGCATATTTCAGATGAATAAATAACGCGATGTTTGAAAGCTACTTTGCTCCAATGATTAGTTTGTTTTTTTTTGGTACTCGCAATACGACCGACGATGGTGGTAGACCTACCTAATGGTATTTTTTACCAAGGTATGATTGTTTATACCTGGAGTACCTATCTATGTTTTAGGAGCTTTATTAAATCCTTCACCTCACGGTTTCAACATTTAAAGAACTTTCATCATCAACATCACAAAGAAACCAGTGACACGACAAGAAGAAGAAGGAGCTTTATTTTATTACTTAGGACACAAAGTAACACTATGTTTTTGATTTTCTTAAGTCTCGTCTATAATAAACATTTGTTACCTAAGATAATTATATTTTTTATTTGTTTGCAGGTACCGAAATCTCTACCTTAATTTTTAGGGTTCCGTACCCAAACGGTAAAACGGGATCCTATTATATTTTTTTTTACAATCGTGTTTTTGTCACAAATATATTGAAACAATTTTTTTTTGCGTGATTTTTATGCAGCATCCTCATTTCAATCAACCAATATTATACTTCCAAAAAAATATGATATAGTTAGGTAAAGATGTAAAAAAATCTATATTTTTACCCGTTTTTGGTGTGAATGTAAGCAGGTAGGTATATTTTCATAAAAAAAGAGTTACAATCTAGGCAAAGTTGTTTGTTAAACTTTTTGTACGAAAAATTACTAACTGCTGTTACACTAGTTGTATTAATATCTCCATTATCTAGCAACGCTATATTCAGCACATTAACAGGTTTATTTGCGTCATCATGACCCTCAAAATGATGACTTTGTGTTCAAACAAAACAAACAAATTCAAATTGGTGTCATGTTTGAACGAAACTGCAGTCCTAGCATTCCATCCTACGTGTGATTCAACAAAAACATCTCTGCTTTTATACATTTTATTGATCATCTGTGCAGAAAAGTACTTTTTAAACCTATTTACATTAAATTATTTTCCATTAGAATTCCGAATTAGAATCAATCGTTATATACCTATCTTTATTTTTATTGTCGCTTGTCTTTTTACATTTACTATTATAGTTACTACAACGTCGATGGATTGTGAAATTTTCCAGTATCAAATAATATTTTCCTTTTAGCCAATATATTTTAGTTTATTGGTTAGAGGCATTTTAATAAACGTTAAAACCATATCTTTGTGCCTAAGTAATTGACCTCGAAAAGCCCATAGCAACAATATCAATTACTAGTCGATCATGTAAAAAACAGATTCAATCTTGTAAGAAAACCGTTTATATCGGTTCGTATATTCTGTGTCGTGAGCTGAGTCATCCCGGACTCCGGAGTCAGTGCACCCGATTGCTCACCGAATAGTCACTTGGAGAATGTTATGGGTACGAAAGCTTGGTTTTTTTGGTTACAAGATGAATTCGTCTTTCGCAACTTATCTGTTTTTATTATTGAGAAAGTTGCAGTTTGGGATTTTCAGCCAAACAAATCTAAGTGATAGTGTCTATAGGTAGTAGATTTCGATTTACTTCAATATGAAATCTAACACGAAGATTGTTTGCATTCTCCTCGACAATTAGAAGCATTCCAGTAAGTCATCCACCTGAGACTTGTATCTTTATTGGTTGTTTGCATTACAAATCGTGGCAAAGATGTGTTTTCCCGGACAGGCGCGGGCACCCGGCACGCAATGATGCCTTTAGTGCCGAGTACGGGCGCTATCTTTTAATTGGCTACCGAGCCGCATCAGGCGGTTCTCGAAAGTACCCACTGGGTAATAACGTTTCGAAATCACCTTGGTAATGACGAGGCCGCAAAATATTAGCGTATCTAGACCTGACGTCACGCAGATTTCTAACTAACACGATCCGAATCGTTAGCGACCCGAACTAAACAATGTGATTTCCATTCTTTTCATCGACGCTTTGTTCTCGTCAGACTTATGTACCGGGAGGACGGACACAATAACCCACAATTGACTCCCCAAATGAGTAAATTTGATGGCTTAGCTGCCGTGGCCGTGACGAACACTCTGAAAATAGTCATCAAAAACCACAAATTCCAGACCAGCCAATGAGAATGGCACCTACAGGAAAACGGCAGCGTCGCGTCGGTCGGTCGACTGCCGGCGAAAATGCGAAACCAGTTTGAGCTGCTTTGTTCGAACGTTTCGGCAGGGAGTTCGATGACCAATGCAAATGTGTGGGTAGGGAGTGCGAATTTAGGTGCGAGGGTGCGGCCGGGAGGGGTGAGGGTGTCGTGCGGTGCGGTGCGGCTGCCGGTCAAGCACCGCGCGTGAGTCACCGCCGTCCGCCGTCCGGCGTCCGCGGCGTCGCCGGCCCTCGGCGCCGTGCTCCCGAGTGCTGGTGTCGGCGGCGCCGGCTACTAACCTCCGCCCGCCTCCCGCCGGCGCCGGGCGACGCCTCCGACCACGTGCTCACTACACCACGTGTGGCGATCACCACCAAGCCGCGCACCGACGAGTTGAAAACCACCGACACGGTAAGTGCACTCCAACAAGCGCCTGGATACATTAACACCAGAGCACCTGATGAAGTACAATGGGCGTGCGGCGGTCGCTTTGCTGGTCCGCCCATGCAGGCTGCGAGCTGGCTCGGGCGGCAGCAGCGCGCGCTACTTCAGGTACCTGACTCGTTAGGACAGCCCCGGTGCCGGAGTAGCGCGCACCGCCACCGCTCCTATCTCCTATTAATAGCGCGCGAGCGTGCGTGCGGCGCGGAGGCGCGCGAGCGACTGCGGGAGCCGGCGGGGCTCGACTGCAGCTCGGCGGCGGCGGCGGAGGCGACGACGCCGGCCCCCGCGCGCCGCCAGACGTCAGCTGACCGCGGCTGCACCGGCCCTGACATTGGCGGACGGGCGCGGGCGCGGGAGACGAGGTCGCTGACCCCGCCCGCGGAAGCCTCCTCGCGAATCTGACGGCCGCGCGCTGGCCCCCCCGCGCCGCCCTCAGTCATCGCACTGTGACATTCACCAAGTTTGGGCGCTCAATGATTTTAGGCTGGCTGGGAGGTGAGGCCTTTTTTCCCGAGTGACTCGGAACGCGAATTGGGCCTGCAGGAAAATGATTCTATGTCAATGTCATACTCAAAGGCGACTGTAAAAAATGGGACGCGGTTTTTGTTTTCGTTTTGAGGAAGGTTGTCTGTCGACTATTTATAGTTTTATATTATTTTATCTTCCATGTCAGTATCGAAACATTCCTAAAATTTTGAGAGTGCTCTGAGTGCTCTCTAAATATCCAATATGCTGGACGATCCAATCAGTGTAGAGTAAGATTACCTACCTACTCCTTTGATTTGTTTCTGAGTGATGGACATAATCCAGTGTCTCATAGGGCACGTACTGATTGGGACGTGCTCTGTGAGGTATAGACTGAGGTACCTAGGCGCCCTGCAACACCAGGTTCATCGGTTTGTTCTGTTATTTTTTTGTTGATGAACAAAAATAATTTTAACAACTGCGGTCTTCTTTATCGAGTGTTATTTTCATTTGAAGCTACTCAGTTATCTCAATCTTAGAAGAAGCTGCATAAAATACTTTAAGATCTACTATATTACTGTACCACCTAAGTATTGGGATTATAATTTTGGCGATATTATGACTGTACGTAGTTTAAATCGTCATTGTTTAGTTGAGGTAATCATATCATTAAATGTTATCAAGATCGTGTTGAAGCGCGTCATATTACTTTTTTGCTCGAAGAGTCAGCTATACATACAATTACCTTATCTTTGGCAAATAATGATGTGGTGTCATATCAAAGTTCCTAGATTAAATCGTGGGGTACCTACCTGTTAACAAAAAGTCAACTGATTTCTATTTAAAACTTAAGGGACTCTTTTGTTAGGTTAAGCCTTTGGACATTTTGCCATGGCTTTTATTATTTTTATTACCATATTTACATATTTATGCACCTCTTTTTACTACTGCAGATGGAACAAGCAGAGCCCAAGCTGCCTGTCATTCTACCGGTAACCACACCCTTCAAGCCGAGACCCAGCAACGCTGCTTGGCGGCAGAAAAGCATAGTGGTACTTCTCCGGCCGAGCCCTTAGCAAAGAACTCTACTACTCTTGTAAGTTAAAGCAATGTTTCTTAGATACCGAATTGGCCACAGGAAAACAGTTATTTGGACTACCATGTTGGTTTATATCAGAAAAATATTGCATGCAAGTAAACTCTTAGCGTAAACTCTTTTTTCTTACTCTAAGGTTCCTGGTTTCTTTCTAACAAACGATGGCCGTTATGCTAAGAACGTAAACAGAAAAATTTCAATTACCTTAGTTTTCAGGAGATTTTGATTCGTATTTATTTGTTTTATTTGATTTTGATATATATATTTTTTTTGTTTTAATCTTGGCTCAAGAATTCTCTAATTTTTTTTTTTTGCGTTCTAAATATAATATATATAATATAAACTTTGCATAAATTAAAACATTGCTTAAGGGGCTGACAACCATCAAACATCTTCTCGCTCGCACGTTTCGACATGTTGAAAGATATAAAATCACTAAACTCATTTTCGAAAAATCGCAATCAGCCATTTTGTGTGCAATCATATTGCACACAGCTTAGTAAAAATTTCATTTTGATCGATAAAAGTTTTCCTACATAAAAGATTGCATATGTACGAAAACTAGTAAAGCAAACTTTTAAGTAGGAAAACTTGTATCAATCAAAATGATTTTTTTACTAAACCGTGTGCAATGTGATTGCACACAAAATGGTTGATTGCGATTTTTCGAAAATGAGTTTATTGATTTTATATCTTTCAACATGTCGAAACGTGCGAGCGAGAGTCACATTAGCTCTTGTCTTCGCCTTAAGCAATTATTTTCTCAGATTTGTATTAAGGGCTGACAAACGACAAACAACTCTCGCTCGCACATTTAAACATTTTGAAAGATATAAAATCATTATTATTTTTATTTTATTTTATTATTACGGCCGTAAAGTAACAGACATCATTTCATAGACGATGAAAGTTTAATAGACTGTAACCACGGATGCACACGGAACGAAACGAAGCAAAGTGATCCTTGTGATTCTAATGAATAAAGACGATTGTGGTTTATTTTTTAATTTGCTAAGAACAGCTTGTTTGCTCTATATGCCCATATTGGACACGGTACGATAGATATTCCATTTAATTACCGCTTTCTTTACGTTTCTTATGATTGATGATGATTAAAAATACCGATGATTTGTGATAAAAAAAATAAACCTATATAAAACCGTCATAAAAAGTCGAGCAACTAAAAAGCGAGACTGGGACCCAAAAAACAGGCAAACTGAGAAAATTGGCTGACTACAAATCCCTTCTTCTTGTCGTGTTACTAGTTTCTTTCGAAACAGTGTGGTGAAAGGATTTCCAGTGCGCCTCAAAGAAGCTCCTTTCAAGCCCTTAGACACCTGTTTTAGAACTTTTTAGGTTCTACAACATGCTAATTTCCTCCCGTTGTTTTCTTTACACAAACAAATAGGTAAGTGTAAGGTGTATTGTTAAACTTACAAACGTTAGTGAGTTGAGGATTAACAAAACTGTCCTTTGTCTGTTAAAAGTCGAACTGATAAAGGCTAATTACTTCTATGAATTCGACATTCGAAAAAAGGTGAACGCACAGGTATTTCTGCGAATTGATGTCCTCAGGGTTACTTTAATATTGACCACAACGCAGACAGAGATTATTTGCCAGATTTTCAAAGTTTAGCACCCGTATGTATTCATTCATACTTTCCCTCGAAAGTTCACGTATTCAAAAACAGTATTCGAACAGCGGCGATGGGCTTGCAAGTCTTGCAACCTATCAGCCTACTAGCTTTTACAAAATGTGGGTATGCGCCCAATTGAATGTTTGGACGTACCTCTGACTACCCCCCTTAGACATCCTCAATTTAGAGTTCGTATTTGGTACTGAGAGATCTAAGGGGATATCTACCGTGCCTAAGGATCAAAGTCGTGAAGCTGTTTCAGTTTTTTTTTTAAAGCAATCCTCTTTCCATTAATTGAGATTCAAGCATATTAAATGGGTGTTAGTATTGCATTGTTGAGAACTTCCGTCTTGTTGTAAGTTTCCAAATCTTAGAAAAGAGGCAAGAAATGGTTTATAAGTGAGTGTAAGTGAGCGATATTGTGGGCTTAGAATACTGGGTTTATAGTTGGTGAGCCGTGCCGTGCTCAGGGTTAACAGACTCCACCTTCCAATTCAGAGGTCGTGGGTTTGATGTGCGGGGGACACGACCTAGGCACTCGCAGGTCGAGAAACGATTTCTACTAGATATATACCTATCTCCTTATTACTATAGGTCCAGCTACACTTATTAGTAAGAGTTTTAAGGCTAGTAGAGCTCTTTGTGAAGGGCTCGTCCGGGGAAGTACTACCACCATGCCTTTTTCTGCCGCCAAGCAGCGTTGCTGTGTTTCGGTTTAAAGAGTGTGGTTGCCGGTCTAATTACAGGCACATGAGGCTTAACATCTGTATGCCTCAAGTTGATGGACGCAGGGCAGTGCATCGTATGGCATGTTGCTATCGTGCGTGACTTGCGAGGCAATGCTTTGTTATAGGTAATGGTTGCCACTTAACATCAGGTGGGCCATCTGCTTAAGGTTTTTTTATTCTAAATTTATTGTTATATCTACCAAGTCGACTATCAAACCCACTTCACACACTTACCTACACAGAATAGTACCAGGTACCTATAGCTACACTTATTATAGTAACAAAAGTTTTTATGAATTTGAATTTATTTTTCTCATTCTACCAAGCCGACAATCAAACCACTTAGTAATCAAACACACATACACTTAGTTTACCAACCACAACCTGGACGTATGCATTTCTAGATTATCATTCATAATCATCATCCACAGGTCTCTCCCAAGAAGCTAGAGGATATGAGTGGCGTTGCAAACGTGTTGCAAACAGTCAGCTAAAATATCATTTAGATCCAAGCAAGTTTACTTAAAAGATTGCTTTACTAGTTTCCGATTTTATGCAAAATTTTAAGTACGAAAACAGTTGTCAGCCCCATAACCAGCTTCATCCCGCAAATCGTCGCCCCACCTTGTCGGAAACGTTCAACACATCCTTACTATTTTTGTAAACGTATTTTAATAAAATCACAGATACAACGTATAAAAATATTTACAAAGTAATGTCCTTACGAAGGGCACGGCGTAGGGCGACCGCCAGCTCACATTGAGGAGACAATGCCTCTGTCAAGGGCACAGTCGCGACCTCAAGATGTTTTTTCAACCCTAAGGTTAGAGAACGAAGACCTTTAGTCCTGTTGCTAGGGCGATTTATCGAGTTGGTATTATAGGCTTTGTTATCAGAACTGGAATTCTAAGAGTCGTCTTACAATGAAACAAATATATACCTACCTACCTACTGAAGCTACGATTACCTACCGCTACGATTAGGTACCTAGTATTTTTTTATTCTACTTGCTGTTGGAAAAAGCTGTGATCAACCTGACGTTAAGTGGTAACCGTCAGGTACCTATAATAAAGTTATACAATAAATATTCTTATTCTTAAAGCATTGCCTAAGCATAAACAAGTCACGCACGATAGGAACGTGCCCTTCAGAAAGAGCTCTACCTACTACCAACATACTACCTGCAACTTGTTTGCAGACCATGCAAAATTTGTCCCGCTGCAACGAAAATCAAACTTGCTCCTACCGCGTCGCAGTTGTAATTTTGAAAAGAAATAATAAAAAATATTCTTCTTTTAACCAATTTGAAGAGGCATACATACATAGGTACATCCTATAAAATTTACAAACCTACGATAAAAAAAGTGTCTACCAGTGAGTACCGAAGTCAGATTATTATGTAAATCCGTTTACAGGTGAAACGAAAGATAAAATAAATAAATACATTGGTGAATTAAATTGTAAACTATACCTATGTATAAAGTACTTACCTACCAGTTAACACCCACGGCTTCTCTTGCGCCACGAACCATGAATAAAACAAATATTGGGTTTTTTAATAAAACTTGAGGCATACAGATGTACAACCGAAACACAGCAACGCTGCTTGGCGGCAGTAAAAGGCGGTGGTAGTTTTTTTTCATAATTATATAGGTATCTTCAAAAATGCTGAAATGTTCGAGTGAGAATTTGTTTATGTAACGGTTGTCTGCGTTTTAAATTGTATTTTAGCCCCCACTCGTCTTTATTAAACATGCAAAGCCAACTAGCGCTCTTATTAATTTTAATAAATAAGTTTTCTATGTAATATTTTCAGCTGGTGATCAGTTAATGCATACCTAGCCCGTAAACTAGGTTAATTACAATATTAAGTTAATTTGCCTTAGTTAGGAGCTTAGAGCGAAATTACTCTGATGCTAGAAAATTTGTTTAACTAATCCCTTTTGGTTTAAATAATATATTTTTAAAGCTCGGTGTGAACGTGTAATTTCGTAGTGGATCGTGCAATAGTACATTGTTATCCTAGGGGTGAAAGTAACTTATTTAGTCCCGAGACGGGGTTGGGTGCCCGAGCATAGCGAGGGCGCCAATAGTTCGAGGGACTAAATAAGTCTTTAACCCGTGGTAAACACTGTGCTTTTCATTACGAATACAAGGAAAGTAAAAATAAAAACATGAATTTGCTAAAATAAAAATGAGTGAATTGTAGTAGATCCAATCCATGCCGCATTCTAACCAGAATTTTTATGTTCGATGACATTTGATGTTATGGATACTTGTTGCTACTTATATAATATTTACGAAAAAGTTTAAAATTACATGTTTTGTGTATAATAAAGATATTTTTATTAAGAGAATAAAGGGTTATAATATAAATTATATAACCTATTTAAAAAAATCCATTACAGTTTTCACTAACTTGGTTGATTATGTATCTCTTTGGTAATAAACCTCTTTTGTTTACGAATGCCAACACAAGTCATACTGCTGACATTTGTAAATCTCTACGAATTCTAAATCTCCCTACGGTTGGAAGTATTACTTTCGATCCGCTCCTCAGGCAACTTCAGACCTACTTTCCGAGTATGAGCAATGAAAAATATATTATTGTTCTCTAACTATTATATTTCCACTACGAGTGGGCCATCCGCTTGTTCTTGTTCATTCAGCAATTTATTTATTTTTATTTATTATTTATTTATCATTCTTTTAAAGGTAACAGAATTTAATTTTCTTTATCTTTAGGTAATAAATAACTCAAACGACTCCCCGCCCGGCATGTAGGTAATTACTTAATTATTTCGGTAAATAGATCATCGAATCCTGAAAAAAATATAGGTCAGTTTGTTCGGGTTTAATACCTGAAACTATAATCAAAACCATTCTAAAGTTACGCAGAGGCTTAAATCTCTGATGAAACAAGATGGCCCACCTGATGTTAAGAAGTAACTATCACCTTTAATAAAGCATTACCACCATCAATTGCTGGTTTCGAGGATGAACCGCTAAAATATTTTTGATTTTAGTTTCAGGTATGACACCGAATAAACTGACCTATATTTTCCTTCGGATTCGATGTTCTATTTAACGACATAATTATGTAATACACCTACCTGCATTACCTGCTGGGCGGGAAGTCGTTTGCGTTATTCATTACCTAAAGATAAACTAAATTAAATTCTGTTACCGTTAGAAGAATTATCGTTCTTCTAATGCAATTTCATTTGAGCGCATCAATTATTTTCATAATAACTAACTTTGCTGATTGAACAAGCCACTCATCTATAAAAAAGCTTTATTTCAAAGGACACGTAGGTTAGGAACGTGCCCTACGATGCACAGCTTTGCACTCATCAACTTGAGGCTAACAGCTGTCCCATACTTTGAAGGGCTTCCACTCTTCGGCGCACTTTAAGTTGTTAGATTCAACTTTATCAATAAAAATTGGAGATTCAAATAATTGGTGGACTTTCCACACAGCACTATCTAGCACCAAACTAAGCAAAGCTTGTACTAATATGGGAACCAGATAGCTGATATAATACTTAGGTATATCATTTTTTCATCACGCAAATATTTGTTCTCGGTTGGGATCGAAACCACGGCCTACCGCGCAGAAGGCAGAGCTATCTACCAACTGAGCTGTGAAGGTGAGATCTTTCTTCTTCTTCTCTCCGTTTATGGCTTCTGTCTGTCATTCGACAGACAATCTTGCCAGTGTCAAGTGATTTGTATTGAATGAATACTTTTTAGTCAAGTCAGTCCATAGTCAAGTCGGCCGTCATTTGTCTTGAAGAAAATGGTGGCGGTTTTCTTCAAAACATTGGAAACATTTTCCGTCAAATCAGGATATCACATAATACACTTTCATTCCAAATGTTTACACTTTGTGCTAAGACCTCAAGTAATGTTAGTTAAAATACCACCTAAATTACACAACACAACTCAAAATAACACTAGAAAAACAAATAAAATGAAAAAGCTATGTTGCTTCCAAAAATGTCAGAAAATGAATCGAGATCTTTCTTCTTTTCTTCTCTCAATTTATGGCTCCTGTCCGTCATTCGACAGACAATCTTGCCAGTGTCAAGTGATTTGTATTGAATACTTTTTAGTCAAGTCAATCCATAGTCAAGTCGGCCGTCATTTTGTTTTAAAGAAAATGGTGGCGGTTTTCTTCAAAACATTGGAAACATTTTCGGTCAAATCAGGATATCACATATTACACTTTCATTTCAAATGTTTACACTTTGTGCTAAGACAGCTACACTAGAAAATCAAATAAAATGAAAAAGCTATGTTGCTTCCAAAAATTTCAGAAAATGAATCCTATCGAAATCTAATTTTTGGAAATTACTTGACACGAGATGAAATTGACAACATCTATCAGTAAAGATAACCTAAGCCCTTTTGAAAATAGCACTCAGGGCTTAGGTTATCTTTAGTTATACCTACTCGTGTTTACCTACCTAGTCCTACCTGCTGATCGTGCTCATCAAATACAGGTTACAGGTCACAACGTCCAGTAGGTAACTAACCAGTTTTGAGCCTTTGGAATAATTGAATCAGCTGTCACCTGCGTTTACAATCGTGTGGTGGCGGTAATTATTATTGTTAACATCAATAATATTTTGTATTATTGATTTAATAATACAAAATATTATACAAAATTTAATAATTTCCACAAATAGGTCCACCGACGAATCCAACTCAGTTAGGTAGCGTTTGGTAAATCCGCCACATCTTTTCGTCACAGACCCCTCAAACCCTCAAGACGACAGTCTATTAGAAGAAAGTAAAGTCAAAGTCAAAAGGTACTTATTCAATAAAATCACAAGGATCACTTTGAAACGTTTTAAAGCCAGGTGACTCTAGGTGCCAGTTCCACGCGACCAAAGCCTAGAAAGTACCTAGTATAGGTATCTAGGTAGGATAAGAAGTTTAGGTATATAGGTTAACCTTGAACATGTACCTACTTTCATTGTTTATTATTAATTTACAATTGACCTGTAAACACAATTTAACCGATAAAACTATTCTGTTTATTTTATTGGCCTTTACAATGTTTGTCCTGGTTATAGTTGTAGGTTGTCGATTGGCGAACCAAAGTCGTAAAAACAATGAATCTCGCCGAAATAGCACGACGAATGTCATATCATTTAAATTAGCTCGTGGAACGTCTGGCGCGAGGTCGATCATGGCTGGTTGGAGTATAACTGATCAAGACGTGCCTATAGCTTACGCTGACTAGGGTCCCGTAGTGCTATTCCGTAAACAAGATCTCGGCGAATACCTGTCATCTAGTGCAACCTTTCCCAAAGTGGGCGATAACGCCCCCTTGTGGGTGCTGCAGGCGTAAAGGGGAGGCGGCAAGAGACCCAGAAAAAAATGCAGGGAATTAACTTGACACCGGAGCACCGTTGTGTACCTACTACCGCTCAGGTCACAAGTTAACTCTTGCGGGTTATAGTAAAAGTCTCGTTTAGAATGAATGTCTAATCTCCGCTAATATAGCTCACAATAATTAATTTAATTTGAAGTTATAGAGGTTTTTAAGTAGGTGAAAAAATGAGGCTTAAATTTTTTTTTTCTCAAAGTGGGCAGTAGACAATATAAGTTTGGGAACCCCTGATCTAGTGGATCCGCACTCATTTCAATCACACCATCACCCCACCGTGAGTGAGGTGAAGGTGTCATTATCTCCGCCGATATATTGAGACGGCGCTAGTGATGAGTGAATGTATTACAAAACTTTCCGGTCAGTTAGGCCTGATTCTTATATTGAAAACTCAACGCACTCCGTATCCGCTGCCACTTCGGTGACTTTTATTGTCAGAATAACACTTCTGTGGTCAGTAGGTACACCTAGGAGTAATTGTGTTTTGACGAGACTTGTGGCCAAAGGGCCAAAGGCGATTGGCCTTACTAATCCTCTGTTCGCGCTTACCTAGGACAAATAATTAGTAATCATAAATAGAAAGAAGAAGAAAGAAGAAAGAAAGAAAAAGCATTTATTTTGCATTCAGATCATTCAGATAGGTGAGGATGAATGAAGAGATGAGGAAAGAAAAAAACGTCATTTTTTATTATAATAATGGCGAAAATAATGCTTTGAAAATATAAATAATAATATGTAACTAGTTCTTAAAAGTAGGTAGTCCTATTTAAATTTATAAAAAAGTCTTAGGAACCCTAAAAATTGATGACCTTGGTTGGATGGATAGAGTTCAATGGCACACCGCTCAGGTGACGTCAGTGGCAATTATGCTGATAAAAGGTAGGTAGGTATGGACTCCACAACGAATGGCCTGATAAAATGTACCATCGGAGAATTACATGCTCGGTGTGTTTTAATTTTTATATAATATATTATACAGACATGGCCAGTCTGCCCGCAAGAGCCAAGACGTCGCGGCAGACCAAGAACGAGATGGCGAGATGAGCTCGATAGATACCTGCCGGAATGGAAAACCACAGCACAGGATAGCACAAAGTGGAGGGAATGGGGGATGGCCTTTGCCCAGCAGTGAGACAGAGTCGGTAAAAAAAAATATAGGTAGGTACTTAATGTAAACTTTATTTCAGACAGCTTAGAAATGCAATACCCAATTCTGGTTTACATTTTTTTTTACATTTATATTGACTAATGAAGGCAATGATTTAAGACGTTTCAAAGTGATCCTTGTGATTTTATTGAATAAATACCTTTTGACTTTGACTTTGACTTTGATGACAAGAGCTAATGTTTCTCTCGCTCACACGTTGAAAGATAATTTTTGAAAAATTGCAATCAACTAAATTGTGTGCAACTGTGTGCAAACTGTGTGATTGCACACAGTTTAGTAAAAAAATCATTTTGATCGATACAAGTTTTCATACTGAAAAGTTTGCTTTATTAGTTTTCTTACGTATGGAAAGTACTTAGCTCTTGTCTTCGCCTTAACACGAATTGCCTGCGCCGTATCCGCAGTGTTTTGCAGGCGCCCACGGAAGCGTAGGTTGACGAGAACATTCTCCCAAAACTCAGCATCCATAAAGGGAGACAAGCCAGTTGGGACTCTCACTATTAAATACTTTTGATGAGATTCCAACTGCACAGCACTCATAATGGGTTGGGTCTTCCAGTCAGGTACTCCAAGATCTGCTCGAGTGGTATCGATCACAAAAAGCATTGCCTCGCAAATCACGCACGATATGAACGTGCCCTACGATGCACTCAGGGCCGGATTTAGAGGTCCAGAGGCCCCGGGGCAACAACGGAGCGGAGGCCCCCTCGCGTCGAATTATTGTCCAAATAAAGTGAAAAAAAAAATCTGTCGAGTTTTTCAGTAAATAATTTATTGTGAAACCAAGTAGATTCTCTTTTTGGTGTTTCTGTTAATATTTTATTTTACTCGACTATCAGCTCCACGACTATGTTCCTATTATTGGTGAACTGCTATTCTTTTCCTAAGGGCTATCATTATCCATGTCACATTGAAAAGAATAGAGAAGCTGCAAGCAATGTACTGAAACCTGTCGAGTTATGTGCATGCACTCAAAAAATAAGAGACAAAAACAGAAGTGAATTGAGAAAAAAATATTTCAAAATTAAATTAAAAGAAAAAAAACACGTTTTTGTAATTGCATAATCAAATATGACATTCGGTTTATATTGTAGATTACAAGATAACGATGAAAATACTCACGTCTTAACGTCTGTGGTATGTCCGTAAAAATTTGAAATGATTTACATTTGTTGCACAATGTTCGCAAGTTCGTAGCTTCTCAGACGCACGAGAATGTATCAAATTCTGGGATTCCCTGCTACAAGCACGCCATTCAGCGGACATTTCTCAACGCTGCGACGGGTCGTACACTCGTACAGACAAAAAACGGGGGAAACAGGTACCGTCGTTGCCGTCGTATCTCGTATCGATATGCAAATACGAAAAATAGGCTGAATAGGCTTGTAAAATCCGCAGAATATACTATAAATTCCCCATCCGAACTGGCAATTTTTATTCTACTGTGGATTCACATGGACAGGCAGAGGGAAAAAAAAATTAACATACTCGCTCGCTGGTTGAAGAAAATTATGCTTTTGGAAAAATATATTAATAAAAGAATACACAACTACATGAAGACGAAATTACGCACGGAAACTTCAATGGACACATTCTTTCCTCAATCATGAATGATTCACGACTCGATTATTAATATTAGCATTAGGGTTTCGTATGACAATCGAAATCGATATTCTTCAATAATTATACAAACAAATTATTATTTATCGACTATGATTTTTTTCAATTTCTTGCATGCAGTAAAGTTCGTGAATAATTGATGGCATTTAATTGTGTCACAATAATAATTATTTGCCTTGCTGCATGAAGAAATATGAAAAAAAATACCTGTTAGTCAATAATAATTGATTTGTTTAAGAATTGAAGAACACCAATCGTTCACATACTGCAATTAATTTATATGTATATATATATATAAGAAAAAAAACTGTCGAGACATGGAATCGAATACCCAACCTCCGAGGTTGCGGGCAAGTACCACCCCACTCAGCCATTAAATGATTGAGGTACTCCTCCAAGATGGGTAGTGAATTGGAAGTGCTTATCAGGGCCATTTGAGATTTTGATATTTCACTGATTGCCTGATTGGAGTGAACAAATATAGATCAATGATTTCTGTTATTTAAGATTAATATAATCAAATAATCATGTTTGTACAAAGTACTGTAGGCTGTAGGTAAAGATAAAATAGCAAAAAAAATATCAAAGGAAAAGAAGATGTTTACTAGTGTTTACTAGTTGGAATTTTAAAGATTTTTTTTTCCGAAGCCTCTATTGTGGGGGCCCCCCGTTTGTGGAGGCCCCGGGGCCATCGCCCCGTTTGCCCTCCCCTAAATCCGGCCCTGGATGCACTGCTCTGCGGCCATCAACATGGGACATACAGATGTTAGGTCTCATGTGCCTGCAATTGCATTAGCGTTCACGGCGTAATGTTTTTTTGGCCCACCAGGCTTTTTTATTATTTATACAGGCCACACAGATCAATCGGCAGTATCTCTACTGTTTGCGGTCACAAAAAAAAATTCTCTCTACTCTACGTCGTGGGTTCGATCAAAATTAAAGTGGAAAGGATTTTAAAATTAAAAAATTCAGTAAAATCACAAAGATCACGTTTCAAAGTGGTCTTAAAACTAGTGAATCTAGGTGCCAGACCCCCGTAGTATTCCTCTATCCCTACTGAGGACTGATGTGAGGGATGAACATAGACCAAGAACGACCTCGATCACATTTTGACATTACGAGTAGGTATGTCGCGTTAGCGTAACCTATCGATATAAGACTTTATTGTGTTGTTTTTACGGATACGATACGTTTACGCCACTAAAGTCAAATTCGCGATTAGGTACGACCTCTACGACTGTAATAATCATAATTGATTTGGCAAAAAAAGCACATAGATATAAGGTAGGTTCATACAAATTACTGTAGACAAACATAAGGAATCTTGAATTAATAAGGCTTGCAGATAAAAGTGATGCAAGACCCTATATACCTACACTAGTCCTTGTAGATTGTAATGTGGTGTCTTTTCCAGATAAACTGACGGTGGCTGTCTTGTCTTGTCTATGCGTTACCTTTACGTCCGTCTTTATACAAGGTGTTCCAATAATTGGGTTTAAAACTTCGGGGGGGGGCTAAAGTACCCATCAGTATGAATAACTTTTTCTAAGGAACCAACACTGTAAACGCGAAAATAAAAGAACTGTTTCATACAAGAGTTCAATACCTACTTGGCTAAAATGTATGAAATAGCTGTTTTTTTTTCGCGTTCAGTTTTGGTTCTTTAGAAAAAGTTATTCATTGATGGGTACGTTAGCCCCCTGAAGTTTTAAACCCAATTATTGGAACACCTTGTATAAAGTCGCGCGGGTTCTACTAACTTATGATTTACCTTTAAATAGCTGCCGCCCGCGGCTTCACTCGCATTAATGATTATTAATATTTAAGGCGAATTCTCTTTAAGGGTTTACTGGAGTTATATACCCCGTTAACGGAAATGTTTTGGGATAAAAGTAGTCTATATACTTATCCAGATTACGAACTTTATTTGTTCTAAGTTTTATACCGATCGGTTTAGTGGTTGATTGAGCCACATAAAACGCACCTTAGATGCTCAGCCCCAAAAAAAAAGTGTACACATCAATACTCTTTGATCTCTATCTGTCAGTGTCATAATAATTATGTCTAAAACCATGGAGGAAATATCATATGGAGAGAGCCTTATGACTTACAATCTTTTACAACTGGGTATCAAACAGTGTTCATCTGTCTTTGTTCTTCCCACGTAGCCTAGCTACGAGTAAAAGAAAAGAAGATGTAAGTTCACTCACTCCAACTCACTCGCTCACTGTCTGTGTAAATCATCTAAAACGAAAACCCTTCCATTGTCTCTTGATGTGTGTGTCGGTTATTGGAGAAAAAATGAATGCTAAATGATCTGCTACTCTTTTCGTGAAATTAATACACAACTTAATAAAAAAAAATACCTGCCTAGTTACTAATATATCAGTCTTACTGACCTTTACCGTTTTTTTTTCAAAGACCAATTGATAGTAGTAAATAAAACAAGTTCGTTCAATGATGGAGCAAGAACATTTATTTCTGCCAGTATTATAATTCTAAATTTGTAATTATAATTTGAAATTACAATAAAGAGATATAACAAACTAAGTAGGTAGTAATTTCGGTATAGTAGCCGGCAAATAAGTTGAACTCTGTGACGTGGTAAATCAGGGGCCCATTTTTTTGTACTAGTCTATTTTTGACCCCTTTTTTAGGGTTCCCTACCCAAAGGGTAAAACGGGACCCTATTACTAAGAATCCGCTGTCCGGCCGTCTGTCTGTCTGTCTGTCACCAGGCTGTATCTCATGAACCGTGATAGTTAGACAGACACAACAAATACTAAAAAAACAGAATAAAATAAATATTTAAGGGGACTCCGATACAACAAACGTGATCTTTTTGCCGTTTTTCTAGATAATGGTACGGAACTCTTCGTGCGTGAGTCCGACTCGCACTGGGCCGGTTTTTAATTTTTTGACCTTTTAAATGAACTTTTTTGATTTACATAGTTCGATAGATACTCAATACATTTATTGCTCACACATGTCATGGGTTAGTAGATAAGTGAATTACAAAATAAGTAATCTAAGTAGGTAGCTTAAAGTCCTTTTACTTAGGCACTATCGTTCAAAAACAGCGACACCTAGACAATGAGACTTGTATCTTAGCCACTCAATTGTGGAGAAGCCCTTTCTGGGCTTCTGTCAAATGTGCGATGATTGTGAACAAGCCCATATCGGGCCGCTCAGCTGGCACCCAGTTTACGCCGATATTCACGTTAATTTATGTTTCTATCTTGTTTTAACCTATTGAAATGCGTTCTTGTTAGAGCAAGATGGGTATCTAGCACTCGTCCACGTTTTGCGTCATACAAAAATTCCGCGCAATCCCTAATCGAACTTCACTTCCTGACACTTGCCAAAGGTCGTATTTGTTTTGATTGTCAACGTAAAAATTAATGAGTAATTGCTAGAACGTGCTGTGAAAAACCAAGAAAAATATAAGTATTCTTGATTTTAATACTCCTGGCTGTGTTTCCAGTACTTTTTGTGTGATAAAAACAGCTATGAATCGGTGCTGGTGCTGGTGCCACAAATTAGGTGGTTCAAGTTACAATTGCAATACTATACTTTATTTTCTCTTGTATGTACCATTTAAAGTACATGAAATGGCAATAAAATTATTTCTTAATCAGTGTGTACCTAAATTAGGTAGTTAAACTGCTTAAAAACAATAGAAAACGCAGTTTTAATAGAATGCTGAACTCGCAAAGCCCTAACTGTGAGGGGAGGCCATAACGGGCCTCACAGTCAACGCCATTTTGCAAAAATCCGCCTCACAGTTGAGTGGTTAAGAATTTCATTTTGAGTTTCAAGTTCAACCTTTGCTCGTGTCAAAGTATATTTATTAAATTGAATTTAATATTTAATATCTATAATTGAATTCAATATTTAAGAGTAGTAGAGCTCTTTGTGAAGGGCTAGTCCGGGGAAGTACTACCACCACGCCTTTTTCTACCGCCAAGCAGCGTTGCTGTGTTTCGGTTTGAAGAGTGTGGTTGCCGGTGTAATTACAGGCACATGAGGCTTAACATCTGTATGCCTCAAGTTGATGGACGCAAGGCAGTGCATCGTATGACACGTTCCTATCGTGCGTGACTTACGAGGCAATGCTTTGTTATAGGCGATGGTTACCACTTAACATCAGGTGGGCCATCTGCTAGTTCAGCTATTATCAGCTAGTTGTAAAAAAAACACAAGGATCACTTTGTAACGTCTTAAAGCTAGGAGAATCTAGGTGCTGCAGAAATAGAACGGCGGGAATTCACTCCTGTGGTCCCTAAAGCTGAAAATACACGGTTCAACCAAATTCAAATTGAATCACTTGGATTGAATGGAGCAGAAATGAAAGGAATGCCAAACATTGAATGATTCATTTTTATGTTTACATGGATCAATTTGGTTGCTTCATCCAAATTATATTTTCGGCTTAAGAGGTTCGCAGGTTTCAATTTATTTGTTGGCTACTATACAAATGGTTTGTTTTGTTCGTTTGTTTATAGTTTTGTGATTAGCAGATGCGGTAGTTATAAGCCAACTCGGCGGGGTTATTACCTAAGAACAAGCAATAGCGATAGCAGTGGCAGACAAATCTGTTTATGGTTTTAAAAAAAATCCGACAGTCAGCCAGTTGATTGCCGGATGGTCCGCTATCGGAAAATTTATGTACTACTTCTTTTATAACAACACGACAAACAGCGATAGCAATAGTGCAGCGACACATTGTACAGCTGCTATCGCTACTGTTTTTAGGTAATCCCCCAACGGGACATGCTAATTTAAATTACTTTATGACATTGAAAAGTTTGACATTATGTTTAAGTACGTATAATACATTTAATCTTCATAATATTTAAACTTATTTATTAATCATTTAAAATATTGCTTTTAATTAGAATTATTCTATCTAGGAAAGTATAAAATGTTATGAATTAATTAATAATATCAATTGTTCTAAATATTTCTAAATTAAATTAAATCTGCATTAAGTACATTGTTTGTAATCATGTACATTTTAAAGATAAAATTAAATCGTTTTGGTAGATATTTTGAAAATTACATTAAGGGGCTGACAACTATCAAACAACTTTTCGCTCGCACGTTTCGACATGTTGAAAGATATAAAATCACTAAACTCATTTTCGAAAAATCGCAATCAACCATTTTGTGTGCAATCACATTGCACACAGTTTAGTAAAAATTTCATTTTCATCGATACAAGTTTACCTACTTAAAAGTTTGCTTATGTACGAAAACTAGTAAAGCAAACTTTTGAGTTGGAAAACATGTTTCGATCAAAATGAAATTTTTACTAAACTGTGTGCAATGTGATTGCACACAAGATGGTTGATTGCGATTTTTCGAAAATGAGTTTGGTGATTTTATATCTTTCAACATGTCGAAACGTGCGAGCGAGAGTCACATTAGCTCTTGTCTTCGCCTTAAAAAGCCAAACATACAGGTACGAGCACTACATACCACAACGCACCAAATAACATAATGTGGGTCATAATTTTCAAAATATCTCATTTCATACTTGTTGTAGTTCTTGACAGATAAATTAAATAATCAAAATAAGGTTTACAATAGTAATAAATATGCTCTTAAAAAAATATTGATATTATGCTTATAAAATGAGTTCTTAGATAATTTAAACAATAACTTAATTCAAATATATATTTATTTCACTATACATTAGACCTATTACCATATCGCTTATTTAATGGAGTCGACACTTATACAACCATGAGAGTGATGATGAATGATGAAAAAAAAACTGGATGAAATAGAAAAAGAGTGAATCAAGAGTAATCGTGTACAAACATACAAAAAAATAAACATTTCCTTTCTTTTATTGTTTTGTATGTGTGTTTTATTAGCAAATAAATGTCTGTCTATGTCTAAACAATTGAATTAAGAGCCTCCTCCTTTATGGAGTCGGCTAAAAAATAAATTTTCTACGTCACGTCACATCTACCACATTCACAAAGGTGTTCAACATTTTGCACAATAATACAAACTTTAGAAAATTTTGAGGTAGATTTCTTACTGTATCACTAGTCTAATTTCGTATTATTTTACTTATTAATTTAGTAGCGAATCAGAATTATTTTACATATAAATATTGGTGGACTTTCCACACAGCACTATCTAGCCCCAAACTAAGCCAAAGCTTGTAATATGGGAACCAGATAGCTGAAATAATACATATTTACTTGTTTTTTGTAAATACATACTTATAAAATATAACTACACCCAGACAGAGAACAAACATCTATGTTCATCACACAAATGTTTGTTCTCGGTGGGAATCGAACCCACGGCCTACGGCGCAAAGGCAGAGCTACTACCAACTGAGCTGTGAAGGCTGTCAAATTTTTATATACAGTCTCTAAACACTTTTTATTTAGTTAACTATGCGTGACTTCGGGTGGTTTTGACCAAACTAGTATAAGCCATGATTTTAAATAATTCAGCCTCTACTTAAGACTTGTCAAAAAAATAAAAAAACCCTTCTAGTTCACTAGAAGAACCTCTTTGACAGGGAAGCACAGCTACATCTATTTATAGTCATCATGATCATCAGCCTGATAAAGTTCACCGCAGCATACATTTCCAGGAAGAACAATCCAAGCTGATGGGATCTACCGATTCACCCCGAAACTCACAATGTCCTCGGTCCATCGGGTAGGAGGGCGTCCCACGCTTCGTCTTCCTTCGTGGTCGCCATTCGAGAACTTTTATTCCCCAGCGGTTGTCAGCTCTTAGAGTTATGACTTGCCCATTGCCACTTTAGCTGACTAATTCTGCGATAATATTTTTATACATAAAATACGTTCTATAATTTTTATTTTGTGATATAATCCTTAACTTAAAGGATCGTTAAATATGAAAAAATGTACGCATTTGACATCTAAGGTTAGATTTAATAACCTGTTAATCCTTGATTAGTAACTAACAGAGCATGGTGAAATCAGCTCTAAAGCGGGCTCTAAGGTAAGTTACACTTAAATAAGTAGGTTCAGTTTACCTCACTTCGTACATCGCCGGCCGGTCGTTACTGCGCTATTCCACTACTTTCCATCCTAAGGTTGACTAGAAGAAACCACTTTCAGGGATATGGCCACCCATGGTACTTCATTAAGGTACGCCTAGATTTATAAGAAAAAAGAAAGAAACATTTATTTGAAACACAATACACAGAGAACACAGAAATAACAATAGAGAAAACAATACAAAAACAGAAAAGGAGAAAAATAATAATATAGTAAGTAATAATATTAGAGGCCAATTAGTCTCCTCTGTGTTGTGTGGGTCAAACAGGTCCAATTTATGATATATTCTTGTTTACAATAAAGTGTCATATTTTTTTTTCAGAAGTATAAGTTTTTTAAAGACTGTTTCTTTTCTGCGACTTTATCGCTAAAAGTAATATCCTCCCATATATTGTGTAGTTATTGGATCCGCACAAAGCACAGTAAGATAAGAATCCGATTGTGCCTGATTGGTCAGCAGATATTTCGAGACAGGACATGAATGAGAGGCTACTTCTAAAAGTACGTATATTCTAGTATATTTAAATATCTAGGCTAGCCAACTTTATTGCATTATTAATATGTACTTTAGTCCTTAAATAAGTTCGTTTATTCAAATCACGCTAACGCTTATGACGCTGACACATTACACTTGATGAATAAATTACGTTACGATCTTAATTGATTATCTTGATTACATACACTTATACTTTTGTAATTCTATTGTAAGGCAATAGTTTTGAGAGCTATCATTTCATTGTAACTTCAACTCTTATTTTTACACCATCATTAACACATCAATTCTATTACAGATTTCACTTCATAAAGAAATAGCATTGACAGGCCACAATAACTTGTAATCATGCTACCCCACGGCAAGTATCACTCCACGCTGATAATGCATCAACTGTGTTGCTGAAGATCTTGAAGAACAAGTAAAATGACGTATTTTATTGTTTCAACGTTGTTACAACGCACACTGTCAGATTTTTTACACTGATGATGCTGCCAAAACTGTATAACCTAAACTTGTTTTGCCACTCACTTCAAATTCTCGCTGACACCGCACATGATAGCTGACGCCTCGCCGCGTAGCCACTACCCACCCGCAGCTAGCTCATTCTTCTAGAAAAGTGTCTAGCTGTGCTACCGATTACATAGGTGCAGGCGCAGTGTCAGCATATCATTGACAACGCATCAACTTAAGTCACTCACGTTAGATGAACGCTGTGTCATATCGCCGCGGCTGGGCCGCCTCCCCGCTTCGTCCCCGCAGCCTAGAAGAGCGACCTAGCAGCGCTGCTGTTAGGTCTGGGTATGCGGGAGCGTAGCGGGCGAGGCGGCGGGCGCACGCGGCGGGCGCGGCGTCAGCGCGGCGGCTGCGTGCTGCCCCCGCCGCCCCACCAGCGCAGGTACGCCGCGTCCACGCAGCGCGCGCGCGCCGCTCGCCGTGACACCTCTTCTAGCACCTCCTATACACAGACCGATTGAGATACAAATTCGATACCAGATATACCTTCTTACGATACATGTCAAGATAAAGATTTTTTATAGTATCCCAAAAGTTATTATCCGAGTGGGATTTGAACCCACGACCTACCTTTTAAAATATAAAATTTTTAAAATACAAAAAAAAAAACTATTAAAACATCTAAAGATCATAAAGGGAACCAAGCTATAAGTTTGTTGACAATTTTCAAGGCTTGGCAATTGATTTCTCCAAGTTTGACGATTCAAAGCGATTCTTGGGAGGTTAGGAATTAGGTAAAAACCATAACCAGCCCTTAGAATAAAATCAGATAACTGTAAAATAATTTACAACAGAAATCAAGGCGCGGAAACGACAACACAAAAAATAGCTGACACTATATCGAAGTAACTTTCAATAATGCTGACAATGCACCACCGTGTTATCACACTAACCTGTTTTTTGAGCACAATATGCTTGCCCTTCCAATACTTCATGAGGCCTCGCTCCTGTAGAGTGGATACTATATCCGAGGACGCGATAGCGAGGTCTTTGCTGAGGTCTCGGATGCATAGTGTCGGTCCGGGAGCTGAACACAGTCTCTTGAGTAACGCTTCTTTCCAGTACGAGCGGTAAGATATCAGCCCAAGATCTGAGAGCGGAGTTTCGGGAGAGCCGACCTTACCTTCCACTTTCGTGAGTAGGTAACCTGGTAGAGATAATTCTGTTTAGTTGAGGCTCAATTTTTTTTACGCGTCATACGCTTTTTCATTTATACAACAAACGGTTACCAATAAAATTGAGAAGTAGTTTAGATTAGTTTAGTTGGCCTTCTGCACAGTAGATTGTGGGTTGGATCAAAAATTTCAAATCAAAACTATATGCGCTTTATTCGCGCATATAGTTTTTAGTATTGTGTTTACAAAAAAAGCCAGAAAAGTGGGAGTTGGACTCGCGCATGAAGGGTTCCGTACCATTATCTATAAAAACGGCACCAAAATCACGTTTGTTGTATGGCCCCCTTCAATATTTATTTTATTGTTTTTTAGTACCTATTTGTTGTTATAGCGGCAACAGAAATACATCATCTGTGAAAATTTCAACTGTCTTACTATCACGGTTCATGAGATACAGCCTGGTGACAGACGGACAGACAGACAGACGGACGGACAGCGGAGTCTTAGTAATAGGGTCCCGTTTTACCCTTTGGGTACGGAACCCTAAAAAGTACTATAAGTATTCAGTTATCTAGTTCCCATCTCATAATACTTTATGACATTTTGATTGCTTTAGAAATCATTCATCTTACACTTTATTACGCTACTCTCATCAACTCTACCATAAAAGCGTCAACAGAGGGAAAAGCCCGCGTATTTCTTGTAAATCTGGTATATTTAACACTTTCAAACCGGTTGTTATAACGTTTTCAGTGTAGTGTTGCACGGAGTAGAATACACGCACAACAAGGCTATAAAAGCCCCCTTCGAATTCAGCATGCCTTTTGGGTGTAAGTCCGCGCCGACCTACCTCAACATAAAAGTAATTCATCTATTCGAAACCCCTTCGGCACGAACAAAAGAAAAAAGCATGGCTTTTCGACTCTCAGTTAAATAAATGGTCTTGACAACGCTTGTGAAACAAAACGCCATCGCTGTTCGAAATTATTCCAATCATCTTGTCAGTGATCATTATTTTTGAAGTATGAACGAGACAAAGGATTTATAACGATCAAATTAACACCTAAAATCATAATTAAGGTGTTCGCCGGGGGCTCAAAATTCCCGGTATGCGTCGCTTCCCCGGGGTAAGAGGGGGAAGTAAGGGAGGGTCGGTCTAGACGGCATGCGATCCATAGCTGCAACACATCGATCGGTCTGGCAGGGTCGTCGCCCTTCGTCGCGACTACCCCCTAGTGGAGGCAAGGGGACAAAACAAACCCCTGGACTGGGGTATAGCTCTATGGTGGCTGGGTCACTCTAGCGAATAACAAGATCCTTCCTTACTAATATTATAAACGCGAAAGTTTGTCAGCATGGATGGATGTTTGTTACTCTTTCACGTAAAAACTACCGAATGGATTTTAATGAAACTTTACAATAATATAGCTTATTCATCAGAATAACACATTTATAAAGATATTGTGTGACTAATCCTGCGCAGACGAAGTCGCGGGCACCAGCTTGTTTATTATACAAATTCGTGTGGTTTCAACTGTGGTACTCGAAGTAGTCGCAAGCAGATCCGAGTTTTCTCAACAAGGATTTTAATGCTTTTTTATCACATCAATTCGAAAATAGATAGTTTGCTCTTCGAAAACAGGTAGCGAAATAGCACTTTGATCCCAAGGGCGGTAAAGTACTTTACCGCCCAAGGGCGGTAATGTGATTTGAATTTGGAATGTGCTTATTGAGTAAAAGTTCCAATCACCAAAGAGATCACGAACACTGTATGAACAAGCAGGCTTTATGATTAAAAAAAAGCGCCTGAACTAAATAAAAATAAACAAAAACACGTGAAACGCGCATTCCACCTTTGTTCATAATTGTTTACTCAAATTCAGATTTTACTTAGTTTTATGAAAATAAATAAAATTACAATAAATACATGATTATGACTATGAGATTATGTGACATTGTGACTATGTGACTATGTGACTATGTGACTATGTGACTCCGTGACTCCGTGACTTTGTGACTTCGTGAATTTGTGACTATGATTATGATTCTTCATAAGTTGCACTAAGTTATTTTCTCATAGAGGGTGATAAAAAGTAGAGTGTCCACCTCGGGAGCAACACTTTTTTAAGCTCGAGTGAAGTACTTTGAATCCCTCGCTACGCTTAGGATTCTACTTTAGAATCCCTCGCTACGCTCGGGATTCTACTCTAGAATCCTTCGCTCCGCTCTGGATTCAAAAAACACTCTCGCCATAAAAATAGTTGTTTGCTCCCTTGGTAAACAATCTACTATTATGTGACTATTCTTGTGATGCAGCCTATTGCCCTAGAGCAGAGATCACCATTAAACGTTTAGATTTTAGTTTATTTTTCGTATGTTTGTGTAGTGTACTAGCTACATGCTAGGTAAGCTCAACCAAAGGGTGTTATGATATTGACCGGACGGAGAGGGCCAATTTGTAAAAATTAGTACGTAAACACGACCACGGATATTTTAAATGACTAAATTTATTGCTAGGACGTTAGCCATGAGGTCGTTATAACAAGTTTTCTCCTCCTCCCCATTGCGTTATGTTAAAGTCTGTTTGTAAACATTTGCAGTACAAAAACAGCAACGACTTCCGTATGACATTTTTTGGGAGAATCTTCAAATATATCTACATAGGTCTAAGGCATCTTCATATTGTTTATTGCAACTATTATTTTGAGGTCTTAATGTTAAAAATGGTAGATTACATAATAAACCCTTTAGTTTGGGGCATGGCAATATTTGGAGTAAAAGCGGGCCGAAGCAGTTAATGTTAGGTATTATTAAATTACAAAACGGGCAGTGTATTATTGAAGGTGTCATTTAAATTGTAGTAATATTTTTTCTCTTATCTCTTTTTTTATATTTATAGGTCTTTCTTCGTTTCTTATATTTATATTTCTGTTTTCTTCGTCTTAATATTAAAACTGGAATTTTATTGTTGATTTTATATGGCATTGATTTTGGACCGAAGCTATGTATATTTATTTTGGAATATGTAAGCTGTGCATTGATTGGTTGTACAGTGAACAACGAAACACATCAATTTTAATAAGATGGATATCTTGTTAAGGTACCTAACCTTATCAAGATAGAGAGATGTATTTATACGCCCCAGATATATGCGCGGTCATGCCGAGCTAGGCATAACATTACTTTTATCTAGTGTAATCATAGAATGAGTATTCCAAGGCTGCAATTAGAGACAGGCGCCAGCGATTAGTTGCCCGTCCGTAATACTGTGGACAGCAGCTGATTAATATGTTGCTGGTTTGATTAATGTTTCTGGTGTTCTCATCTTGAGCGCTTTCGTGTGGTACGAGTACGTTAAGGAGAGGATTCCAGACTCCGTTTCGGGTATTTTATGTCCTTGATTAATATTTTACGAAAATAGGATTTTGTTATTTAAGCGATATAAATAATTACCTACTTTTTTTTTAAAAGGCTAAGTTATTCTTTGGTGTACATGGTACGATTTCGCTTTTCTATTATGTTTTTAAGTTTTGTATGGCGCTTACAAAACAAAAAAATTAAGAAAAATTGGAGAAAAAAAAGATAAATTGTAGCTTTACGATATTTTTTATCTAGTTTGTAAATCAGATAATTATAATAACTCCGTCATGTTGACATATATATCCTAGAAATTTTTTTTATACTCATAAAAACAACTTCAATATGTAAAAAAATGGGATCATCGTTTTTTAGAACTAGGCTGGAAGGCAAAGAATTACCATTGAATAGTTTTAAGAACGATTTTTTTTTTGTAGACTACCTGTAATATAGTTTTGGGACAATAAATACGCTTAGTTCGATAAAAGGAAACACGATTTTTTTTTAAGTTAAAAAGTTAAAGCGAAATTCAGCTTTTTAGATATGTATCATCTCTCTTTCTCTCAAAGAAAAGAAGTAGACAAAACATAAAAAAAGTTGCTAAAGTATGCAGACTATAATCAGGTAATTAATAGTGGTTTTATTTACGAAGTCGTTATAGAATAGATTTGCGGAATGTCTTAACGATATTCATAATCAAGATTAAATTAATTAGTAATAAAGTTATATGTAGAAACCGCTTTTTAAGCTTGGATTGTCGCTTCAGATCAGCTTAGACATGGGAAGTGCAGATTCGAATCCCGTTGGCGGTGCAAATGTTTGCAGGCTATGAAAAAAATATTTTTTCATGACAAAGATGTCAACGTGTAGCCTTCTCAAACGGTGAAAGAAAACATCGTGAGGAAACCAGTTAGTATTCTAGCAGCGGCGTCACGTCACGTATGGAATACCAAAAACTGCAAAATGTGGGTATGTGCCTAAATATAATATTTGGACATACCTCTCACTACCCCCCTTAGATAACCTCAAATTACCTAGAGATCTGGGTGATCTACCGTGCCTGGGGATCAAAGTAGACCCACTCTCCTCTGTCATTCGTCATCTAGGCGCTCACTTCTTTCATACTCATGTCTGTCATCTTTTACACAGTCCATCATTTTCTTTGGCTTGCCTCTCCTTCCTTTATGCATAAGCATATCTTTATTTAATTAAAATTTATTACCACTATACAGGGTGTTAAAATACCACTCCCCAAAACTTTCGGGGGCTAAACTACCCATCAATATGAATAACTTTATCTAAGAAATCAACACTGTGAACGCGAAAAAAAACCAACTGTTTCATACAATTTAGCCAGGTAGGTATTGAACTTTTGCATGAAACAGCTGTCTTTTTCGCGTTTACAGTGTTGGTTCCTCAGAAAAGGTTATTCATATTGATGGGTACTTTAGCCCCCTGAAGTTTTCAGGAGTGGTATTTTTACAACTTGTATATTACATGTATATTAAAATGTTGCACTAATAATCCTTTTCAGGTTTGTCTAGGTGTTCACATTCGTCTTATTTTATATTTAAATCAAGGCACACTTTAATGCTTTGACTTAACTTTTGATGTTGGTGATGGTTACCACTTAACATGTGATTAAGATGTATAAAAACACTTGCAAGTTGGTAGGAGGTAATCCATCAATGTATAAGTATAAAATGTAGTAGGTAGTAGGCAATCTATCAATGTATAACTATACAAAATAATGAATAGTAAACAGATTTCATCAGTTCACTAAAATGTTATAATGTTGTTTGAAACCACTCATCCACTGTATTTCTGTTTGTTGCTTCATGTACTATTGAAATGTATTTGCAGGTATATGTTTGTGTTAGGTGTAATTCTTTTAAGAGTCTTCTTTTTTTTTTTATTCTTCTCTTCACCGTGTAACTTTGCGTTTGTTAATTTGTAACTGTTTAGTTTTAATAATAGCACGCCAACATCATTTTCTACCTTTAATGTTGGCTGGTAGAAAATGCTTATAGCATTAAGCCCACCTTTTGTACACTTAAATTTTTATTTTTGTGCAATAAAGTGTTAAATAAATAAATAAATAATAATAGTAAGTACTTACTAAAATCGATAAGCAGTCTTCCATATCCTTGTCTCTGGTACGGCGGTAGTGTCAGAATGCAGGAGACATTGTAGTTCTGGAACGAGTTTTTTTCCTGAGGAAGAAAGGGCAAACGTCAGTTAATTATTCGGTTGTAATCATTTCTAAAAAGCAGAAACAGCTTCACGACTTTGATCCCCAGACGAGGTAAATATCGTCTCAGATATCTTAGTACCAACTACCACATGAGATTATTTGAGGATTTCTAAGGGGGTAGTCAGGGTACGTCCAAAGATGATATTTGACATATACATACATACATACATAAAATCACGCCTGTTTCCCATAAGGGTAGGCAGAGATCACGGATTTCCACTTGCTACGGTCCTTACATACCTCTTTTGACATATACCTACATAAATAAAGGACAATTCATAAAAACACTGTTTCTATTATTTCCTCACCTATTCATTAATTAGAGAAAGTTGTTCTCTGACGAACCACGTGGCTTTTCAGGACGCATTTTTGAAATAAAATTTCAACACAGATATAAATTTCAGTTCTAGACAGCTCACGTGGCTGGTTTAAAATTGTAATAAATTACCTACATAACGGAAAACATCTGATTTCAAATAAAAACTCAGACCCTGGAGGTTGTTTGATAAAAACTATAATAAATATGGTTATAAAAACTATATGGTCAAATTGGTTTTTTATCGTATCTTAAAACTAAAATCTACACGAATATCGAAAAGTCAAAAGAATAGTATCTTTGAACAATTAACATTTATGGACTGGTCAAGAACGGTCAAAATGAGGAAGTTCAAGGTTGTAAATATATATTATAAAAAAAAAATGTAATAGTAAAATGCCAGCGGTTCATTTGGCATAAAATATGTAAAATTGGCACCTAGACCTCCTTTTTTGCGGCTCAGGTTGTGGGTTCGACTCCCACCAAGGGCAAATATTTATGTGATGATGATCTCTGTCTGGGTTATATAAATGTTTGTATACTTCTTGCTAATAGAACAAAGCCTATGGCCCACTTGATGTTAATTGGTAACCATCAACCATAACAAAGCATTGCCTCGAAAGTTACGCACGATATGAACGCACCTTACGATGCACTGCCCTGTGT
Source organism: Chloroclysta siterata (assembly GCA_932294275.1). NCBI lineage: Eukaryota > Metazoa > Arthropoda > Insecta > Lepidoptera > Geometridae > Chloroclysta > Chloroclysta siterata. The sequence continues at coordinate 2,460,643 of OW028604.1, read as the reverse complement.
CCATCAACTTGAGGCATACAGATGTTAAGCCTCATGTGCCTGCAATCCCCATAGTAGCTTTGCTTAGTTCGGGGTTAGATGATTCGGTGTGAAATGTCCACCAATATTTTATATTATTTTACTTTACATCATCATCGCAATGCGCCACGTAGAGTAAGAGTCAAAAAAAAATTCTTCGCTGTGGATTTTTTATATTATTACTAGTATATAATTTTATTACCGACATGTATTCTTACACGGTTTCTGGTCTAATCAAAATAAGTAGTAAGATAATCTAAAGCAGTTTGTTTTTCCAGTTTTATGACTTAAAAGTCAAACAAGGTCATGGACAGTCATATACCCGATTTAATGCGAAGAGTATATTTAGATATGTAAATGAGTTTCTTTAATTGTTTGACACGCTTTATAGGTAAATAAATTTAAGGAGATAGTACAAGCAGCGCAGTGCGAGAGGACAGTGGGTTTTTTTATACTACTTGCAAATTGAACGAGCATATGGCTTACCCTGGTGTTGTGGTAACCATCACCTATAACAAATCATTGTTTCGTAAGTCACGCACGAAAGAAACGTGCCCTACGATGCACTGTCCTGCGTCTGTCTGCGGCATACAGATGTTAAGTCTCATGTGCCTGTAATTACACCGGCAACCACACTCTTCAAACCGAAACACAACAACGCTGCTTGGCGGCAGAGAAAGGCGTGGTGGTAGTACTTCCCCGGACGAGCCCTTCACAAAGAGCTCTACTACTCTTAAAATTGTACTACTACTCTTCTTCTTAGAGTTGTACTACAACTAAATTATAAGCATTAGCTATTCAGATCGAACTCTAAAGAGCAGACAGATATCTGCGAACTAATGTAAACTTTGCAGCTAGCACCTAAAATATAGAGGGGGTGTCTGCAGCTTCAGGTCATTGAACTCACACCCTCGGAAGTAGGATTAAGTCTTTTATACAATAAAATAAGAAATATCACTTTAAAATGTCTTATAAACCAGGTGTGTCTAAGCGTCAGTTCCACGTGACCAAGCCTAGCAGAACAGACACGAAACTTACGGTTTGGTTCCAACTTTTCTTTGTATAATCCTTCTTACAAATAATAATAAAGCCACCCCTCGTCTGTCTGGCTGTACGGTATAACTTTCAAAGGTACTGAACCTATTTTATAGCATGCAAAATTATTATTTTTTTAAGCAGAAATACTCACAAATAATAAATGTCTGCCAGTCTTTTTGTCATGTTTTCACGATTTGCACGACTAATTTCAAAAAAGAAAAATGTCCAAGAGCTTAATAATACCCAACTATAAATACGCTCAATCGGAAAAACGTCCAAGTATAAAAACGACCAACTAGAAAAATGATCATGCACAGAAAAGGCCCTCTAGAAAACTGACCAGGAATTTAAATACCCAACCAGAAAAAAATTCAACTATAGAGATGTCCATAACAATACAAATTGTAATTAAATATATACTTATCCCGTCTAAGCTGCTGGATTCATATCGATGATATCAAGGAAAGATAAAGCTTAAATCTGAAGATCATATCTTCATTAAATCTCAAGATAAAATTGTTATTATGGAAAAGTCGTGATAAGGAACAAAAACATTGAAACATTTAAAACAAACTTTACAACATACCTATACTTTAAATCTAGGGGGTGTCTGCAGCATCAGGTCATCGAACTGCAGACGGGGGTGAAATGGGGTGGGCACTTCCCGAATCGTTAAAAATAAACCCTGGGGCCCTACAGTGAATGCATTGTGCGCCAATCAAAACAATTGTGAGCATATCTGGATTTGGCGATTTTTTGGCCAGGCTAGTTGAATTTGTCGTCATTATCTATGGAATTTTAACTCTCACGTCTGGATGCTAATCTGACAGCATCAGCCAACTTATATCAACATCATTAACAGCCTGAAGAAGCAAATTCTGCGGTATCGGGTATTTTGGTTCTTCATCGGATTTTCTCATTTCGTAATGAAATTTCCAGGATAGATCTCTGTTTTCCCTAGTGATAGAACAAGAACAAAAAAAGTGGAAGGAAATGCAGAAACCTGCATACAGGAACAGCCATGCCAATCTGTATATGCGGATGTATGTGTTTGTTTGTTACGTTTTCACTGCGAAATCATTAAATAGTTTGCTTGTTGAGTTAAGCAAATCTCGCGCTAATCCATTCAAGCTATTGTGCCAATTAAGGCAAATACAATACTTAAAAATTTGCTTATGTACGAAAACTAGAAAGGCAAACTTTTGAGTAGGAAAACATGTATCGATAAAAATGAAGTTTTTACTAAACTGTGTGCAATGTGATTGCACACAACATGGTTGAATGCGATTTTTCGAAAATGAGTTTAGTGATTTTATATCTTTCAACATCTTTGAACGTGCGAGCGAGAGTGACATTAGCTCTTGTTGTCGCCTTAAGTTTGATTTGTATCTAAAAAGCTTCATTATTATATCACATTATTTTGTAACGAGGATCATACAAACGGAAGAAACAAAGCTGTAAGTGGCGTGTACTTCTAGGCTTGGTCGCGTGTTACTAAATTCATTTAGCTTTAAGACATGAAATGTGATCCTTGTGAGACTTTGCTAACTGTCGTACCAGTTGACTGTCGCGCTGTTAAAAATTATTTATGTTTAGTACATCGATTTGCCGACAGAAGGCCAGCCGTCAATCTACTGGCCCTCGGTATGTTTAGTAAACAATGAACGACTTGTTTTACTGCTGATGATGTTGCTACGAATTGTTCTTAGAAAATATCTTCACAATCGATGTGAATTTTAAAGAGCCTATGTCCTAGCTTTCGGACAAAGCTATAGTAGCCTATAGCTACTTTTATATTTAGGATTAATAAATCCTATATATAGCTGGGGATGGTCAACGAATAACAAATAAATATATGTATTATTAAGAATGTAAGAAGCTTTTGCGTATCTGTAATAAACGCGTTTGTATACATATACGTGACTAAAATCGCAAAACGAACTATAGAACTTTCTGGGTAGGCCATCTGTAAATATCTACACTAATATTATAAAGAGGAAAACTTTGTATTTTTGTATTTTTGTATTTTTGTATGTAACGAATAGGCTCAAAAACTACTGGTCCGATTTCAAAAATTCTTTCACCATTAGAATGCTACATTATCCCTGAGTAACATAGGCTATATTATATTTTCAAAAAAATCAGGGATCCTTACTAAAACTTCAATAATGTAACCCAAGGTGGAAAACAAAAAACCTTACATCGCGTGCGCTGCGAAAACTATTGAAGATAGAACAAAATAATGTACTACGATTTTGTAGAACACGTTATTATCTACAAAAAATGTCGCGACAGCATATGTCTAACTATTATAGTTATGTCACAATAAGTGTTCTTTTATTATAAAAAAATAATTGAAATGCCTCCGCTAGAAAAGGGTCTTTATTTGTACCTTGGTATTAATCCTTATCCAAATAAATCATTTCATAATTAAGACGGTTTCAATACCTATAGATTACTTCTTAAATTTTTCAATTCAAAAGATATGACGAAATTAAAAATGTTAACGGGTCCACAGGTCACGCGCGGGGTGCGATTTCACTCACTCAATGAGAAGCGCGTGCAAATGTATGAAATAAGTAGACGCGAGGCTCGAACTCACGGTCTAAGTTTATCCTAAAATGTTCAAAAAATTTATGACCACCCATGCGAAGCTGGGACAGGCCGCTAGTTATTAATATAAGCGTCTCGCAAGCAAAGCACAGACAGAAACTTCCTCGACCTACCTAAAGCCCGTCTGAGATACCTCCTCAACGTATTTATTAGTAAAGTCGTTGCACACGACATGCGACACGATCGTTGATAGAACATAAAGTGTAAAGATATGTGGTAATATAAAATATTGCGTCCTCAGTTCGTATCATGAAAGTTAATGTGATTGTGTTAGGCAAAGGTAGCCGCACAACATCAGATGGGTCATCTGCGTGTTGTAACTTTTTTCCATCAAATAAAAAATTGTGATTATAAAGTTATGGGTAATTGTTTGATCATTTTAATGCTACATATATATATTATGCTATATATTATGTGTTATTTATAAGTTTATGTGGATCTATGACATCTGAATAAAATAAATTTTAATTTAATTTAATAAAACCACTTGTATGACTTATGTATCTCAAACTGGGGTTCTCAAACCAGTCGCGGAATTGCAATGATACTGCCAAAAAATGTATGTGCACAATGCCAGTACTCTCAAACGGTGAAGGAAAACATCGCCAGAAAACCGGCATGTCGTAGTACCTAAAAAGTTCTAAAACATGTGTCAAGTGCTCGAAAGGAGCCTTTAAAGGCGCACTTAAAATCCTTTCACCACACTGTTTCGAAATAAACTAGTGAAACGACAAGAAAGGAGATTGCAAAGTGCCATTTACATATCTACGCCATCGCTGTGCGTAGGCTTTATTCGACGAGACAGGGATTTCTGAAGGAGAAACTTTGCTAATTATAAAAGTTCTTGTAGACAGTTTGACGTACAGGTTAAAATTAAAGGTTGTCGTGGGCGATCAGACGACGCGGCGCTGTTTATAAATTTTGGGGCTCTATTTAGATACGCTCATTAATAATCGGACGACTTTTGATATTCTTCTTCAGATCGTGTCACTAGTTTCTTTCGAAACAGGGTGGTGAAAGGATTTTTAGTGCGCCTCAAAGAGGCTCCTTTCTAGCACACATGACTTTTGATATGGAGAAGTAGTTGTTGAAATTCTTTATGTCACAGGTTTTATTTTGGTATCTTTTTTAATACTAGCTAATGGAACAAGGCTATGGCCCACCCGATGTTAAATGGTAACCGTCACCTATAACAAAGCATTGCATCGTAAGTACCGCATGATAGGAACGTACCCTACCACTGCCTTGCACTCCATCAACTTGAGGCATATAGATGTTAAGCCTCATGTGCCTGTAATTTCACCGGCAACCACACTCTTCAAACCGAAACGCTGCTTGGCGGCAGAAATAGGCATGGTGGTAGTACTTCCCCGGACGCGTCCTTCATAAAAAGCCCTAATACTCTTGCGTGAATTTACTCCACATCCGTAGGGTTATAATAACCCTACGGGTTCTACTGAAAGGGTGTTTTAAAAGTTTTAACCAACTTCAAAAAAGGAGGAGGTTCTCAATTCGGCAGTAGTTAGTTTTTTGTATGTTTATTACGCGATTACTCTGCAAATTTAATAATAGATTTAGATGATACTTTTTTTGTTTGGTAGGTTATACTTCATAGCTGGTCTAAATTTTATCAAAATTGATTCAGAGCTGTTTACAAAAATCAACAAATTCTAAAAATATATACACATGAATGACGTTTTGGTTTGTAAAACCTTTATTTTATGTTTTTCAATGTATTTGAAGTAATTTTTATTTTGAATAACGTTAACTAGCTAACGTTACCTAGTCCCGATAAAATCCACGATCACCAATGGATACAAATAAAATCCTTTCACCACACAGTTTCGAAAGAACTAGTGACACGACAAGAAGAAGAAGTGGATACAACGCCATCTCGTAGCTAAATTGTCTAACCATTTGCAGATAATCATGAGACACGCGATTCACGGCAGCCGTTAGATTTATACCGCCGGCGGCGAGACGTCTAGACGATCCGCGGGCGTGTTTACATCGGTATATTGTCACTTTGCGGGACGAGCGTGACTCGCTACGGGATCGTCTATCCCGCAGAGGGACAACAGAAGACCAAGAGATGATAACAAGCCGTAGGCACGAGGGCACTGGTGGTCTAATAGTATGGTCATCCTAAGGATTCAAAACCGGTAGGGCACCAAAGAGTTTTCCGTTCAAAAAAAAATGTGACCATTTCTAGTACTCTCAAAGGTGAAATGTTATCCTTCACCCCAAAAAATCGGTATGTCGTAGTACCTAAAAAGTTCTATAACATGCTCATACTCGAAAAAACCTTCTTTGAGGCTCATTTAAAATCCTTTTTCAACCGGACACCTATTTGCCTAACGTGGCGCTCGCGTTTCTACGTTTCGCCTACGTGATATCATTTATGATAAAAAGATATATTTATTTGAGATTATTTAACATTTAGACATTTCTGTTGAATTTATTTATATATTTTTTTATATTTGCCAAGCTCATTTTTGTGCTTACTATGCTATTTAGTAGCACAAGTGGAACTCGTTTATTTCTACTATAACGCCTCTTTTATTTGTTGTATTGAATAAAAACTATAAGACCAGTTGGTGCCAGTCCAGCAAAGTCATAAGGTATTTATTCAATAAAATCACAAGGATCACTTTAAAAGGTCTTAAAACTAGTTGAATCTAGGTGCCAGTTCCACGCTTGAAGCGTAGTAGAGCTCTTTGTGAAGGGCTCGTCCGGGGATGTACTAGCACCACACCTTTTTCTGCCGCCAAGCAGCGTTACTGTGTTTCGGTTTGAAGAGTGTGGTTGCCGGTGTAATTACAGGCACATGTGGCTTAACATCTATATGACTCAAGTTGATGGAAGCAGGGCAGTTCATCGTAGGGCACGTTCCTATTGTGCGTGGCTTACGAGGCAACGCATTGTTCCATCTGCTAGGTGTATAAAAAAAAAAATGCGACCGAAGCCTAGTGGAGCAGCATCAGTCATTGTTCATACTCTCATAGCCCCATAGCTAAGATGGATACTCTCAGTTCTGTACCTAAGATGTGGAGTTTCGAGGACAAAGGGCGAATTAAGGTTTTATTGCTGCAGACGAGGCTTGCGTTTGACAGATGAGTAGGGTGGGGGTCTAGTCTGCTTAGTTATACCAATTGATTTTGTAGACAAGATATATTATAATAGATCCCTGACGTCCTTGGAGTTATGCGAACATATTTAGTATTAACATAGCAGTCGGTTAAGTTGCTCGTGATCCCGGCATGGAATAAGCCGTAAAAGGCTGAGAGGTCGTAAAAGGCGACTAAAAGAAAACACCAGGAGGATTCAAAGTGATCCTTTCGATTCAGCTGAATATAATTCTAAGTAATCTTTTAAATTCAGCTGAATAAATGTATTTTTAGGATCCCGTTTTACCCCCTGGGTACGGTACCCAGGGGGTAAAACGGGACCCTATTACTAAGACTCCGCTGTCCGTCTGTCTGTACGTCTGTCACCAGGCGGTATCTCATGAACAGTGATAGTTAGACAGTTAAAATTTTCACAGATGATGTATTTCTGTTGCCGCTATAACAACAAATACTAAAAAACAGAATATAATAAATATTTAAGGGTCTCCCATACAACAAACTTAATTTTTTTGACGTTTTTATAGATAATGGTACGGAACACTTCGTGCGCGAGTCCGACTCGCACTTGGCCGGTTTTATTTTTCTACATGTGATAGAAAAGCTTGCTTCCTTTCTGGCCCACCTGATAAAAAGCCAGTACCAGCAGATACCATCAGAGCATCATAAACCCAAAACCGCCGATGTTTCCGGTCATAACAAGATTACTTTAAATTGGCAGACAGATGAATTTAACATGGTACCAAAACCAACAAAGGTGTACTAGTACTTGCAATAAATTCTCCCTAACCCGGAACAGTCGGATGCTGCGGTCATCGACCCCGTCTCGCCGACCGTTTATAGTTGAACCAATCGTTTGTCAAAGTGTTTCAGACGACAAGGGAGATTTCGAACCAGGTAATGTTTTTTTTAAACTAACATGGCTATAAACATAATTTTCATTAAAAACTGGATATTTACCATGAAGAGTAAAAATTGTGAAAAGAAGACATTTAAAAGAATGCCAAAAAGGGTAAACCGTTATGTGGCTTATTCCACATAACGATTTGATATTTGATAAACTGCGAAGGGAGATTCTGGACTTTATGTCTAGGAATCCCCTTCCTCTCCAAGGAGAAGCAAAGGGTCTGCAAATAACATTTGATTTTACTCGTTTGGACCTTCTACCCGTGTTCATGGCGCATGCAACTGTGCCGAAATACCGGGAAACAATCAAACTCACAAATCATAAATATCCCGTTTTAAATGAAACTTAGGTAATGTTTACCAAATTTGAACAAATCTCGAGTTTATAATGAGAAAAAGTGACGGCAAAGGCCGATGGCCATACTGTGGAGCGGTTACCTCTGCTTATTAGAATTACATTACCTAACAAAAGAAAACATTTCCGTTTCCATTGTGTCGCAACAACGTAGAAAACAATCGGCAGATACTGAACCAGGGACCTGAATGGCCTTACAAAGCGTTGATTACCTACCTTAGCACTTTTATTGCTTTCATATTAATTTTAAGCTCTTTATTCCAGATATGTTTTGAGAATTAAGTAATATTTTACACTACGACATCGACACTATCTGTTTGCCCCTATTGGCAAAGGCCTCCTCCAAGCTCTCCCACTCTTCCCTATATCTCGCTATCCTCGTCCATGTTTTTCCTGCAATATGTTTTATCTGTCTCTCCCTCTTAAGGTAAGGCGATTAAGGTACGTAAGACAAGTATACGGATTATGGGATTATGTTTTTTTATCTATGTTGGTCAATATAATTCTTTTCTTTCTTTCTAGGATACAAAGAACAATATTGGTAGTATCATAACGTGGTTTTGATCTTGTGTTTTATTTATACTACTTGCTGATGGTACAAGCACATGGCCCACCTGATGTTAAGCAGTAACCATCAAATATAACAAGGCAATGCATCGTATTCATACATGCAGTCGAAAATACCTAAAATTTTGGGGGTCACGACCCGCAAAATGTTTAGAAACGCAGTTTCAACGTATACGTGAGATGCCAATTTTACAGTCTACGGTGTATTAACGATCGATGAGGCTGTCTGCCGAGGGTGTCTGCAGGGGGATGTTTAGGCAAGGCACGTCACTTCCGATCAGATTGCAATGCAAAATGACCTTTATCTCACCGCGTTTAGATTCAATATAAAGCCGTCAAAGATTTTTTGGTTTGGATTTTCAGTAGACTGTCTGTTGATAAATAGTGCAATCTAAAATGTGCTTTATCTCGCTGATTTAAGGTACGATTTGTGGTAAAAGGAGGTTTCGATCTTGTTTTCTGATGGCTGGAATTTAACTGTGTTAATGTTCTATTTCGCTGGCGTGCCGTAGATACAAAGGCAGTGTTGGTGTGATTGGAGTGATATTTTCGTTTTTACTAGGTATAGTGTATTCTGGGTGTCGGGGGTAGATGGAGGTTCGTCTGAATTGCGTACATATTAATAAGCAGGGAGTAATTGAATTTGGCTGTTTTGAATTAATTGTTCGTTCGAGGGTCGTGTCTCTGCTCTCTTGATTTTGGCCATCCTGTCTGAGAAAGATTTTTTTATGGGAACAAGTGACGGAACGCCTAGGTGTTGAGCGGTTACCTGCATATGATAATTTGCATTACCTCATAGAGCACTTCCACGGCGGACGTGCTTATTATATATATTTTTGCAAACTTCGTTTTCTCATTTAAGACTTATATGCTCTCCGTGGAAGTAGAAACAGGATTTTTCCAAAGTATTCATCTTCTTGTCGTGTCACTAGTTTCGTTCGAAACAGTGTGGTGAAAAGATTTTAAGTGCGCCTCAAGAGGCTCCTTTCGAGCACTTGACACATGTTATAGGACTTTTTAGGTTCTACAACATGCCGGTTTCCTCACGATGTTTTCCTTCACCGTTTGAGAGTACTGGCATTGTGCACATACATTTTTGAACAGAAAAACTCATTGGTACACGACTGGTTTCGAACCCACGACCTTAGTCCCGATAAAGTATAAACTTACCAAAGTATTACTTACACACATTATTATGTTGTACAAAAAAATACATAATAAGCAAGAAAAATTCTAAGTAAATGCAATAAATATTATAAATAAACACCTAAACATTTACAAACTTTCATTGCAAAACTTTCATAGTAAGCTGCACCACTCGACTTTACTACGTGCTACGGCGTAGCGTGTTTGAGCTACGTCACGTAGTTCACGTTGCTACGAGCTGGCGTAGCGGTTGTGGTCGTAGCAGCTGTGGGGAGCATTGATAACTTAACAGTTACTATGGCAGACATACTTAACTTAGTGAAGCGCTAGTGGTTTACATATTTTTTTTGCTAGTGAACATACAAAAGGACGGTAGGAACCAAGCCGTAAGTTTGTTGCCTGTTCTTCTAGGCTTTAGTCGCGTGGAACTGGCACCTAGATTCACCTAGTTTTAATACGTGTCAAGTGATCCTTGTGATTTTATTAAATAAATACCTTTTGACTTTGACTTTGGACCAATTTCGATGACAAATGACGATATCCCTAGTTTTTGAAGTTTCATTAATATCCATTACAACTCTTACTTTTAAAAACCGTTATAGTATTAAAAAGTAGCTCTGTCAGTCTCCAATATACATATAAGACTAAAAATAAATAAAAAGGTTTGAAAAAAATATTTGGAGAACTATTTTCAGAGATTCATACATTTCGCGCGGGGTTCGCATTTTGTATGTTTTTTTAAGGAATTTAGGAAAATTCTACAAATTTGGATCAAAAACTGCTATTTTCTCATGTTTAGTCTCCGTTTTGACCTAGCAGCGGTTCGTAAGCGTCAAGACAAAGCTCGTGTTTTTTACAACTTAATTCGACAACATGATGTGTAACTTGATAACTTTTTTGCAAAAAAAAACGATTTCAAATACACTGAAAACAAAAAAACAGCAAAATACGCAATTTCATTTAGTTGGACAAATTAACTTTTTCCTGTTATTTAGATTTAAAAGTCAAACTACTGAACCGATTTTTATGAAATATCTATGATGGGACCAATGCAATCTCAATGTATATTCTCTCAAATAAAAAATTCTAATGGGTTCATAAATGATTGAGTTATGCGGTAACAAAAAAAACAGTTGAATTGAGAAACTCCTCACTTTTTTGAAGTCGGTTAAAAATACACGCGTTTGCATTTTTTATCGCTAATCCGACAGCACCAGCCGCCTTAAAAAGCAATAGGCCAAACGCAGCCGGCTTAAGGTACTTCATTGTTATAATATCTCGCTCAGTCATATACCTAAGGGTGTATATGACGGGTGGGGTTGTCTGGCTTATTGCGAATTTGTGAGTTTAAATTCAGAACCAGTTATTTGATTTAGGCCTGCGGTAGACAGGGGAGACTGAAGGCACCCTCCTGTCTATACACGCACTGGTCTGTTAGTAAAAAAAGAAAATAAATTTATTTAGGACACAGAATAAATCTATTTTGGTTTGAAGAGTGTGGTTACCGGTGTAAATACAGTCACATGCTGCTTAACATCTAGGTATATGCCTCGAGTTGGTGGACGCAGAACAGTGCATCGAAGGGCACGTTTCTATCGTGCATGACTTACAAGGCAATGCTTTGTTATAGGTTATAGTTACCACTTAACATCAGGTAGGCCATCTGCTTGTTGCATCAGCATGATAAAAAACACACAAAGATACACGCATACAGCACGAACAAATAAAGAAAAGTAGGTACACAAATAGATGTAAAGAAATAAGGTACAAAAGCAATAAAATAAAATATTCGTTTGAAAAACGTAATAAAAGGATTTTCAGTGTAGAAAAAAAAAGGCTTGGTAGATTTCCCTCAGATTAAGACCATGAGCTTACAGCCTTGAGCTTATTTTTTTTTATCAATTATGAAATGTTCAGTAGGTAACCTACCAGTAAAAAAACTAAACAAAATTAAAAGCTGATTTCACCATGTTCTGTTAGTTACTAATCAAGGATTAACAGGCCGTTAAATCTAACCTTAGATGTCAAACGCGTACATTTTGACATATTTAACGGCCCTTTAATCCTTTGTTAATCTAACAGAGCATGGTGAAAACAGCTCTTAGTCATTCTTTTAATTCTCAAAAGCGTTCATCTAGGTTCCCCCGCCCAAAATATCAGTTTTGACACATAAATTATTTGGGATTTTTAGAAGGGTAGGTAAATACTATAAAATCGATGAAAATAAAATAAGTGAAATAATTGTCAACATAAATGTTTATTTGTGTTGTTTGTTTGTTCATTAATCACAATAAACAAGCAATTTATTTTTCTATACCCTTGAAACGTCCCAACAAAGGTCGTGACGAACTTTGAAGCCAATGTAGCGGGTTTTCGCTAGATTTGTCCTCTTTTTTGTGGAATAGGGCTTATTTATTTATATTCGTTTTCTGTTAACCTACACTTAAAAAATGAAAAACTGGGTCGTGGTATCATTTGGATAATCATTTGAGACATATTATAAAAATCTTTGTTTTTTACAGCCATAATTAGTTTACACATTTAGTTTTAATGACCTTTCTAATACCAAAATGGTATTTCGTCAGGAACAGAAAATTTATGCCCACCAAACAAATACCATTGGTATTAGATAGGAATAAATCGTTTTGAAAAAAAGATCTTTAAATGAATTTATTACCTTTAGCTTAATTTAATTTTTGTTTTAATTATTTTATATTGTTAATATTCTTCCATATTCATTGATTGTATACATTTTGTCCATTATTTACGTAATGTGAGCAATTAAAACAATGCATGCTGTGTTCGAATCTATAAGGCCGTTCAGCCAATTTAGTTTTATGATGTTTGCTTTTTGTGAAATTTTTGTAGTAACGGCTGGTTTGTTAAGCTAACAATAAAAAAAAATCGTTTTAATAAAATGATGCGTACCCTAAATTTTGATAAAAGATATAAATTTTATAACCTACAAATAATTTTAAACAAACACTCAAGCCACACAGATTACTATACTTACATACATTGCCCTGATCCTACAACACCATGATGACTAAGTGCAGAACAAATAGTAACGGATCATGCAAAAAATGTCTGAGGCTATCCAAGCCAAGTTTAGTCAGTAGGTACGATCAGAGTAACAAAGAGGTAACAAAAATGTGATACTTTTCTAGCCACTTTTGAGACCACCAGTTGGTAACCCAGTCTGGCAATAACCCTAGTATTCCCCCAGGGCTGTTGTTTTAGCAATGTTGGACATAATAACATGGCAACACTATAATTAAATAAATTGGTTTATTTTGTGAAACACAAATAAACTGGGAGAAGTAATGTGTTTGCGAAACGAGGGGCTTATGTAAATCCATAGGGACCAATATGGATTAAATAAATTAACACTACGCCGTTCGTAACCTTTTCAAAGAAAGCTTACGATTTATATCTACTCAAGCAATAGTCAGTTGGTATTTTAAATCCCACGTTTTAATGGAACACGCAGATGGCCTACCTGATATTAAGTGGTTGCTATCACCTATAACAAAGCATTGCATCGCAAGTCACACACGATAGGAAAGTGTCCTACGATGCATTGCCCTGCGTCCATCAACTCGAGGCATACAGACGTTAAGCCTTGTGCTTGTAATTACACCGGCAACCACACTCTTCAAACCGAAACACAGCAACGCTGCTTGGCGGCAGAAAAAGGTTTTGTTGTCCTGACAAATAATATTGTTCTTTGTAGTTCGCCTATGTTTTTGTGACACAAAATTTATCTATCCTCACCGATGCATGGTTCCTTAATTTACAAACTTGTGATGATATATAAATGATGGTGCTGTACACCAGTTGGTGCCATTGTACTCCGGCGTCACGGAAGACCAGCGTTATAGTAGTGCATCAAATACTATTATAGCACATAGCTGAATGACGACCGATTTTGTTGTCCTTACTAATATTGTTCTTTGTATTTCGCCTACGTTTTTGTGACTCAAAATTAACGATTTGATTTTTGATTGAAATATTTAAAACCACGAGGCTTCCGCTCCGTCGATCCTAACACCCCACATTTTAGTCAGGGATTAAAAATAACTACATCGCATAAGAGAGCTATGCTGGGAGTTTCACTACGAGATAGAAATCAGAAATGAGTAAATCCGTAGGAGAACCAAGGTAGCCGACATAGCTCGCAGAATCAGCAGGTTGAAGTGGCAATGGGCGGGCAGGTCATATAGCTCGAAGGACGGATAACCGATGGGGAATAAAGGTTCTCGAATGGCGACCACGAACAGGAAAACGAAGCGTGGGACGCCCTCCCACCCGATGGACTGACGACATTGGTAGGATCGCGGGTAGTCGGTGGATGGAGAGGGCTCGGAATCGTTCTTCCTGGAAATTTATAGGGGAGGCCTATGTCCAGCAGTGGACTTCTTTGGGCTGATGATGACGATGACATCGCATAAACACAAAGACTAAAAGATTTCACAAAATATAGGTATCGAGAAAATTACAGGTAAGCTCTTTGTTGCCGAAACCTTAAATAAAATTCGCATCTGATATTTACCAAGCCCACGTAGGGGGTGCATTTCGAAGGCGTGGCTACCCCATCCCTCAGCCCAGGTCGTTGACCCCACAGCTGACGCGCCCGCCGCTCAATGGCGGTAGTACGGGTGTATGCGTCTAATTATTGTTTTGTTTATTTTGGGAGTCATATTGGAACAAACTGAACTGACAAACTCACAAATCATGGAAAATATCCCGTTTTAAATGATTATTAAAGTGAACTGAGTTTAACTCATTGAATGTCTGCGAATTTATACCTAGAGAGAAGTTCAAGTAAAATCAAAAGGCCTATTTTTTAATTCTTCTTCTTCTGGTCGTGCCACTAGTTCTTTTGAAACAGTCAGTGTGGTGAATGGATCTTAAGTGCGGCTCAAAGAGACTCCTTTCGAACACTATTATTTTTTCAATTTAAACACAAGGGACAAAGCAAATAATATCGGTTTTCAATTTAAATCAAAGTCAAAAGGTATTTATTCAATTGAATCACAAGAATAACTTTGAAACATCTCAAGGCTAGGTGCCAATTCCACGCGACCAAGCCTCGATGAACAGGCAACAAACTTACGACTTGGTTCTTACCGTTCTTTTGTATGATACAGCTCAAAGATCACCCAAACAAAGCCTATAAGAATAGGCAAGAAAGCGGCTTTTGAGTTAGTGTAGTGTTAATATCAGTAAAATATAGTGTAAGTGTAAACAAGTGCCATTTATAAAGAACACAACAACAAAGTGTTGTCCCCTTAAATAGAGACAGTAATAAAAGTGTTAAAGGACACATTCTAAGTGAAGTTATGCTAAAAATTTAGGTCAATCTAAAATTACTCATAAGCCCGCTATTGTGGCTAGATAGTAATACAAGTATGATACACAGTACAAGTATTCATAATGTGTAATGTACGATGTTTCAAAAAACACCGCCCAAGTGCGATTCGGACTCGCGCACGATGGGTTCCGTACCATTACCTATAAAAACAGCAAAACAAATCACGTTTGTTGTATGGGAGCCCCCTTAAAAATTAATTTTATTCAGTTTTTAGTATTTGTTGTTATAGCGGCAACAGAAATACATCATCTGTGAAAATTTCAACTGTCTAACTATAACGGTTCTTGAGATACAGCCTGGTAACGGACAGTAAGGGCTCCCACACAAAACCGCGATGCGATGCGATACGACGCCGCATCGCGTGGCCGCACCGCGAGCGAGCTCGCAGATATTTGCGATGCGATGCGAATTCGCAGTTTTGTGTGGGAGCCCTAAGACAGACGGACGGACAGCAGGGTCTTAGTAATAGCGTCTCGTTTTACCCTTTGGGTACGGAACCCTAACAACTTACCTTACTAAAGTAGCCGACCACATGGCACCCTTCATCATCCGCGCAGGTCATCACGTAGAAAAGGAAAGGCTCGACGTCGTAGTACAGCGTTTTGTGATCCAGGAAGAACTTGGCGAGAAGACAGAGCTGCTGACAGTACTGCTTGTGCTTCCGCCCGTCCACTTGCCACACGCTAAGACTCTCCTTTCTATACACCTGTTAAAGTACACCAAATCTGTTAAATCTAAATAATAAATAATGAATGAATAATAATAATGAAAACGCTTAATATGATGTGTACAAAATGTGTATAATGGGCGGTCTTATAGCCGAAAGCGATCTCTTCCAGACAACCTTTGGATGGAGAGGATTGTAAGAGTAAGGAAGATTGGTCGCAGGTGCACGCGAAAATAACAAGATAGTAATTATAAAAATCAAATTACACTCTAAATAGGTAAGAAGACACTTACATACTTAAATAATAATAATATGCATACATAATAATACATAAACATCATAATTATTTATAATATATAGTAATATAATATACCTAAATACATATACAAAATAATATCCATGTAATTAACAAATGAACGATCTATGACAACTCATCAGACAAATAAAACTGTTATATTCTTAATTTAAAAACAGCCAGTGAAGGAGACTGGTAGTCCATAGTGTCTTATGGAATCTGGTAGTCCATTCCATAAACGGACTGCTTGGACAGCAAAGGAATCGGCATAAAACCTGGTTCTATGCACTGGGGTTTTAAGAAGGAGATTATCTGAGGATCGAAGAGCACGGAGATCGGAACAACTGAGATACTCGAATCGAATCAATCCTTCAGGTAACAGGGAGTGGAAGGGCTATGGAGGATGTTGAATAGGAGGACAAGAATGTGAGTATTCCGGCGAGGACGA
Source organism: Chloroclysta siterata (assembly GCA_932294275.1). Classification (NCBI taxonomy): domain Eukaryota; kingdom Metazoa; phylum Arthropoda; class Insecta; order Lepidoptera; family Geometridae; genus Chloroclysta; species Chloroclysta siterata. Next base: position 2,444,091 of record OW028604.1, on the reverse strand, counting down.
ATTGGGAGCCATACCCAAGTAGCATTCGGGGTTCTATATAAGATGTCTAGTCGTTCACATGTACTCTACAAGCTGTGTAAGTCAGCTGTATAAGAGCTATATAGCTTGCTATAATGCTCTTATAGAACCAGTTTGGGCACAAATTAGACAGCCTTAAGTTCACTATGGCTGTACATTAGCAGTATAATAGCATTATAATAGCAGTTTTAGTAGTAACATCGGACTTAAGGCTGACTTACGGCACTATATGGGACGCAGTGTGAACCATACAACGTACATGAGTGTAATAAAGAGTAACAAGTGGCTAAATACACAGCCTTCACAGTTATAAAACCCGACAAAAGTACTCCAGTGCTACCTAAAATTCACGTGTGTCCTAAATTATTTCTTTATTTTAATTATTCCTCATAGTTTGGTTTTGTGTGTGATCCATAAACACGCAACTCCGGCGGATATCAATAATTGAATAAAAATTTATGATAACACGCGGAAAGTACCTGTTTTAAATACTTAATAATGTTAAATGCCATGGGAATGCAACTTTATCGTGAAATGTATACATATTTACAGCTAAAATATTCACGCGCCTCTGTAAAATCGTGGTTTTCATTTTAAAATATGTAAAACTGGCTGAGAGGAAATCTACAATTTTCAGTTTTTGATATTATATTGGCATTATAAAGAAACTACGGTAATTAATTATAACATGAAACCAAAACTCAATCGCTCTATCTGCGTATTTTGTGATAAATCTGCATGATAATTTTGGAGATTTATTTGGTAAATTTTTAGGTACCTAGAACAAAATGGTGGAAATGAAATACGGCTATGTGAACTGTTATAACTCTAATTTAATGCGGTGAGCGTATATAGGTTCACACGTGTTATGTTAGAATGCTGTTATCTGTAAGAAGTCCCACATTTGTACCACTACAGAGCCAATGTATATAAATTTATTCTGATGTGAACTTATGTACAGCTTTAAGCTGTAGTTCAGGTCAATTGTGTATTATCGTTTAATCTTTCATATACTGAAATTTTAGAGATCCGCAATAATAATTTAGTCCGTTAAATCGCCTAGCCCAGGTACTTAGTCAAGTATTAATACCTAAATACAAATTTTGTACAACACAAACAAACTTAACAAAAATAACTTTTTTTTTCACAAATTTTTGCACGCTAACGTAATTAACACAGCTTGTAGGATATGTGTAATAGAATATCACATTCTCATTCATGTTCAGCTTACAGAAAATAAGAGTAGTACTTGTGAACAAATAAACTGCTATTGATGTTAATGGACAACACATATAGTCCTTTTAACAGCCTGCAGTGCATATGAGAACCATTTAAACACTTCTGTACAGATAGTAAAAAAAGGTTATTTTAATGATCACAAACAAGTCCTACTACAGCTACTAGCTGTATAACAGTCTAAAACAAGTAAACATTACAGCCTTTGGCTTTATAAATGACCACGTGTGTTCTATTAAAATGCTAGCTCTTTAACATCGTACAAGTAGGCCGTTAAACAGCGGTTGCCGTATCTCTACCCTCCTATAATGCTCTTAGTCAGATGGCTGACTAAAGGATAGTTGTTAGAGTATTATAACACCAACAATCGTATAAAAGTATAACTCTACACTCCTATAAGTCCCTTAGACAGGTAAAGGTGTTATTAATCGCAATAATGCAGCTTATACATCACGAATGAGCTGTAATAATGCTTCAAGTACATCTGGGAACTAAATGTGTACTCTTAAATGGAGTAAAATGCTACTTGGGTAGATAGTGATGTGGGGAATGTCGACCAATATGCTGCTATTGTTATGTTATATATTTAAAACTAGCGACCCGCCCCGGCTTTGCACGGTTATTGTGGGTTATCCCTAAGAGATAGACATATAACATCACGGACTTTTTTGTAGAGACTTTTTAAGGTGTACAATACTGTAATACATTATTGTTCTATCTGATTTATTATTTGATCTATCTCGTAGGGTTCAGCCAGCGTTTGCAATGAAAGAGCAAAAAAATGTGTTTATTTACGACATCACATTAGAAACCTCTAAAATTATCAGTGTTTCTCTACTATATTATGCATGTATTATACATATAAACCTTCCTCTTGAATCACTCTATCTATTAAAAAAACCGCATCAAAATCCGTTGCGTAGTTTTAAAGATTTAAGCAAACATAGGGATATAGGGACAGCTAAGTAGCTTTCTACTTTATTTTATACTATGTAGTGATAGTGACAAAGTAGTTCTTGCCTCGTCTCCCGGCGGATGCCTCCACACACACTTGGCGCGATGCCTCGTGGCACCGGCCGCGGACCGGTGGTGGTTGAGGCAGAATTCGCAGACGAAGAGGCGAGGCACGCGCGCGGCCTCGCCCGGGTAAGGGGATTGATACCAAACCTCCATCATGTACTTTCCCATAACAACGTATCTGTAATAAGAGTTATTATTATAATCAACTATCATCACATTTTGACAGCCTTTACAGCTCAATTGGTAGAAGCTCTGTCTTCTGCGCTGTAGCGCGTAGGTTTGATCCCCACACAGAACAAACATTTGTGTTAAAAGATAAAAAGATCAAATATATTTATTGTTTTTGAAACTAGGTACATATTCTGGTGTTATAGTTTATTATAAGATCTCATTAGTCCAGCCTAAAAGTATATAAGCAGTAACATAAAAAATAATACAACTTAAATATATAAATAAAATAACAATAAAAATAAAAAAATAACCAGATGGTATGAACATAGATGTTTGTTATTTGTGTAGGTGTTATTAATTATAAGTATTAATATACAAAAAAAAATACGTTCCTTAGAAGCTTTGCTTAGTTTGGGGCTAGATAGTGCTGTGCGGAAAGTCCACCAATATCTAGGTGAGGCAGTATTGCCACATTGCCTGCGTATACGCCTTAGTATAAATTAAGTATACCTCGTCCCCCGATCTGTGGGCAAGTCCCCAAGTTCCTCCTCAACTTTGATAGCGGCCAACGCTTGCGCTTCTCTGAACAGCCTCAGGTCGTAGTCAGGCGCGAATCCTTCCAAAACGGGCTCGCGTTCTTCGTTCATATCTTCGCCGTTCAGTGTTAGCTTCTCCTTCTCTCTCAGTTCTTGGCTGCCTTTCCATTTCGAGCGCATGTCCTGTGGGAAAAAAATAAGTAGGATAGGTGTCGGAAGTGAAGTCACGTGATGTTCACATAGAGCTAGTAGGGAGTAGAGTTGACAGGTCGGTACCTTCACTATGAGTTGCTCCAGACTGAGCGTGGTGGCGGCTCGATCTTCGTACGCGCCTGTCACATTGTGGTACACAGGACAATTATTGTCGAAAGTGAAGTCACGTGACGTCACATAGAGCTAGTAGACTACCTTCACTTTGAGTTGGTACGCGCGCTGCTCCAGACTGGGCAGCGCGTTGCGGCGCTGCTGCAGCGTGGCGGCGGCGCGGCGGCGCGCCACGCGTCAGTCACGTGACGTCACATAGAGCTAGTAGACTACCTTCACTTTGAGTTGATACGCGCGCTGCTCCAGACTGGGCAGCGCGTTGCGGCGCTGCTGCAGCGTGGCGGCGGCGCGGCGGCGCGCCACGCGCCAGTCACGTGACGTCACATAGAGCTAGTAGACTACCTTCACTTTGAGTTGGTACGCGCGCTGCTCCAGACTGGGCAGCGCGTTGCGGCGCTGCTGCAGCGTGGCGGCGGCGCGGCGGCGCGCCACGCGCCAGTCACGTGACGTCACATAGAGCTAGTAGACTACCTTCACTTTGAGTTGATACGCGCGCTGCTCCAGACTGGGCAGCGCGTTGCGGCGCTGCTGCAGCGTGGCGGCGGCGCGGCGGCGCGCCACGCGCTAGTCACGTGACGTCACATAGAGCTAGTAGACTACCTTCACTTTGAGTTGGTACGCGCGCTGCTCCAGACTGGGCAGCGCGTTGCGGCGCTGCTGCAGCGTGGCGGCGGCGCGGCGGCGCGCCACGCGCCAGCCACGTGACGTCACATAGAGCTAGTAGACTACCTTCACCTTGAGTTGATACGCGCGCTGCTCCAGACTGGGCAGCGCGTTGCGGCGCTGCTGCAGCGTGGCGGCGGCGCGGCGGCGCGCCACGCGCCAGTCACGTGACGTCACATAGAGCTAGTAGACTACCTTCACTTTGAGTTGGTACGCGCGCTGCTCCAGACTGGGCAGCGCGTTGCGGCGCTGCTGCAGCGTGGCGGCGGCGCGGCGGCGCGCCACGCGCCAGTCACGTGACGTCACATAGAGCTAGTAGACTACCTTCACTTTGAGTTGGTACGCGCGCTGCTCCAGACTGGGCAGCGCGTTGCGGCGCTGCTGCAGCGTGGCGGCGGCGCGGCGGCGCGCCACCCGCCAGTCACGTGACGTCACATAGAGCTAGTAGACTACCTTCACTTTGAGTTGATACGAGCGCTGCTCCAGACTGGGCAGCGCGTTGCGGCGCTGCTGCAGCGTGGCGGCGGCGCGGCGGCGCGCCACGCGCCAGTCACGTGACGTCACACAGAGCTAGTAGACTACCTTCACTTTGAGTTGATACGCGCGCTGCTCCAGACTGGGCAGCGCGTTGCGGCGCTGCTGCAGCGTGGCGGCGGCGCGGCGGCGCGCCACGCGCTAGTCACGTGACGTCACATAGAGCTAGTAGACTACCTTCACTTTGAGTTGGTACGCGCGCTGCTCCAGACTGGGCAGCGCGTTGCGGCGCTGCTGCAGCGTGGCGGCGGCGCGGCGGCGCGCCACGCGCCAGCCACGTGACGTCACATAGAGCTAGTAGACTACCTTCACCTTGAGTTGATACGCGCGCTGCTCCAGACTGGGCAGCGCGTTGCGGCGCTGCTGCAGCGTGGCGGCGGCGCGGCGGCGCGCCACGCGCCAGTCACGTGACGTCACATAGAGCTAGTAGACTACCTTCACTTTGAGTTGGTACGCGCGCTGCTCCAGACTGGGCAGCGCGTTGCGGCGCTGCTGCAGCGTGGCGGCGGCGCGGCGGCGCGCCACGCGCCAGTCACGTGACGTCACATAGAGCTAGTAGACTACCTTCACTTTGAGTTGGTACGCGCGCTGCTCCAGACTGGGCAGCGCGTTGCGGCGCTGCTGCAGCGTGGCGGCGGCGCGGCGGCGCGCCACCCGCCAGTCACGTGACGTCACATAGAGCTAGTAGACTACCTTCACTTTGAGTTGATACGAGCGCTGCTCCAGACTGGGCAGCGCGTTGCGGCGCTGCTGCAGCGTGGCGGCGGCGCGGCGGCGCGCCACGCGCCAGTCACGTGACGTCACATAGAGCTAGTAGACTACCTTCACTTTGAGTTGGTACGCGCGCTGCTCCAGACTGGGCAGCGCGTTGCGGCGCTGCTGCAGCGTGGCGGCGGCGCGGCGGCGCGCCACGCGCCAGTCACGTGACGTCACATAGAGCTAGTAGACTACCTTCACTTTGAGTTGGTACGCGCGCTGCTCCAGACTGGGCAGCGCGTTGCGGCGCTGCTGCAGAGTGGCGGCGGCGCGGCGGCGCGCCACGCGCCAGTCACGTGACGTCACATAGAGCTAGTAGACTACCTTCACTTTGAGTTGGTACGCGCGCTGCTCCAGACTGGGCAGCGCGTTGCGGCGCTGCTGCAGCGTGGCGGCGGCGCGGCGGCGCGCCACGCGTCAGTCACGTGACGTCACATAGAGCTAGTAGACTACCTTCACTTTGAGTTGGTACGCGCGCTGCTCCAGACTGGGCAGCGCGTTGCGGCGCTGCTGCAGCGTGGCGGCGGCGCGGCGGCGCGCCACGCGCCAGTCACGTGACGTCACATAGAGCTAGTAGACTACCTTCACTTTGAGTTGGTACGCGCGCTGCTCCAGACTGGGCAGCGCGTTGCGGCGCTGCTGCAGCGTGGCGGCGGCGCGGCGGCGCGCCACGCCGGCTGCGGCGCGCTCCTCGCAGGCCGCGACGCACCACGCGCCGGTCACGTTGTGGTACACGGGACATGCGTCGTATGTAAAGTGACGCTCCGATTTGCCGCCTGAATGTGTGTCATGAACATAGTTTTAACTTTGAGTAATTGGCATCTTTATGTAACATTTTTTAGTATGCCGTTTGGCTTGAAAGTAGACATACCAAGATGTCCTGAAGAATCGCACCCTCTGACGGGACACTCGCGCCGACCAGGCGGCTTCAGCTCGAGCGGCAGTAAAGGCAGTGCAGGAGACCTGCTCACAGCGCCGCTTCGCCCTTTTAAATAATTCTTCTTACTGTTATGGTTGCTGAAACTGACAATATTATTGTTTTTATCACATCTATAGAGCTCTAAAGAGCTAGTTAGTTCTTCGTTATCAAGGAACAAAATAGCTCTAAACAAACGTTCTTATTCATAAGAAACACTTACTTATTTTCTCATATACAGTGATAAAAAAAGTAGTTTTTTAAGGTCGAGTGACGTACTTTGAATCGTTCGCTACACTTAGGATTCTACACTACACTGCTCTGGATTCAAAGAAACACTCTCGCCTTTAAAATATTTGTTTGCTCCCTAGGTAAACAATCTACTATTAACAGTGAACCAAGTGGCTTAATCATTACTTACCGATCTATTAAGTTAAACGTACCGGTGGTCACTATTCGGATGAGTGACCACTAATGGCATATGTCAAGAACTTAGGCATAAATGCCTACTTGCATTATACTAAAATTATAGTTTCTATGCTTTATTTTAAAAAGGGTAATCTAACTGATAGATTAGTATGTCTAAACGCGTAGTGAAGAACACAATATTTAAATCTCTTGCTACTGCAAAATGGGTGAATGTCCCTTATTAAATATATGGACATATATCTCTGACTATGGGACAGATATTTAGATTTTCTCAAAGAATATAATGCCTGGGGATCAAGTCGTCAAGGTGTTTCTGTAATTACAGCTACTTTTATTTACTTGGAAGGTTTTAATTAGATACATACATTTTGTCAATATGGTTCTTGTCTTCATTCTCCGAGTCAGAATCAGTGTGAGCTGGTCTGGATATGGTCGCAAGTCTCGACACGCGCGCTGAGAGAGATCTCGTTAGCTTTCTCGTCATCGTACCAGTCTGAGAGTCGGAATCGCCGCTTTTTCCTGTACTTCCAAGCTGCAATTGAAATAAGCTTTATTTAGATACATCATTTATGCTATATGCTAAAAAATCTACAAATGGAATAATCCGAAGCAGACACCTCTGCAATTTATGATGCATAATCGTCAAGACTAGGTATATACACCAGGTATGTTGTTGCCTTCTGAAAGCAAGTAAATAGATCTGACAATTTAAGTGTTTAACCACCTGTCATTCAGATCTGTGCCCAAACTCTTTCTGATAGAAATTCTGTTATAAATTTTATTATGGGTGCATAACATAGATAAATAAATCAATAAATATAGGTGGACTTTTACACATAGCACAAGCAAAGCTTTTATATGGGAACCAGTTAGATGTTAAAGTATTTTTTTTCAATACATAATTATATTATAATATACATAATTATATAATAATATGGTATTACACCCAGACGGAGAACAAACATCTATGTTCATCACACAAATATGATATTTGAGGGAAATATGTGTGGGGATCAAATCCAAAGCACAGAAGGCAGAGCAACTACCAACTGAGCTGTGAAGAATGTTAGTATAAATTGCTTACCTTTACAGAATTTGAGTTTGAATTAGTATTTGGGGGTGGTTTAGTTTTTCCAGTCCGTAAAGACCCCTTCCTAGAAGCTGGTTCACTGTCACTGTCAGAAGACACGGATTCAACAGATGACTGACTGGATGAACAAGATGTGGCACTCTTGCTTTCGATGGACCTCTTTGGAGGAGGGCCATTTGGTCTGTTGCCATTTTTTCGTTTTGATAATGAATCTCTAGAAGAGGTTTTAGAGTAGCTGGAAAGTGTAGAAAGCTTTGAAATAGAGCTTTTTGAGTCTTTTGATTCTTTGGATTCCTTAGAGCTCTTGGAAACCCTTGAATCCTTTGAATCCTTAGAGTCTTTGGATTCTTTAGATTCTTTTGAGTCTTTAGAATCTTTAGAGTCTTTAGAGTCTTTTGAGTCTTTAGAATCTTTAGAGTATTTGGAGTCTTTAGAATTTGAATTAGAATCTTCATTATCTACTCTGATTGGCGAGTTAACACCATTTTCTTCACTAGATTTCCTTGAACTTCGTTTACTTTTGGGTGAACCTTTAGAACTTTTAGGTGACTTGCTTTCTGCTTCAGATTCTGAACTGTTATCTGGTGAGAATATACTTTTCTTTTTATGTGATGCTGTTTCAGCTTTTGTAGCTCTCTGAATTGTTCTAGGCACTGGCTTGGGGGTTTTTCCACCTGGCTGTATCCTTGGAGTCATCCGACCTTTAGCTGCCAGGCACGCTGCTGGCTGTTTATTAGGTTTTGCTGAGATCCGCCTCCTCGGAGGCAATGGGCTTTCGATTTTAGGTATATCATCATCATCACTGGATGATGAGACTTTAACTTTAGACAGACGCCGTTTTGGTTCCTCAATCTTTTTTACTTCCTCAGTTTTGGCAGGAGGAGATTTGGGTATGGGAATATTGTTGACTGCCAAAGGAGTATCGGTGGCAGATGACTCAGAGTCAGAGCTACTGGACCCCGACCCTGAGCTAGTGGAGGAGCTTCCACTGCTACTTGAGTCAGATGTTGATCCAGAGCTACTATCTGTACTGCTATTACTCACCTGAAATAGAAAGAGGTACATTTAAACATTTAACTAATATGCTGTTAGATGTTGACACAACAATCTTTAGAAATGCTTTTCTTAGGTTGTTTTCAGATAGTCCTATGGTACTACAACCTATTAATATATATACGAGGGCAAGATCGAGCATGCATGCAAGAGTCTGTTTTATTTAATTTTAAACCAATCTTAAATGTCATTAAAATTTTCTTGATAATTACTCGACATTGCATTTGATGATTACACTACATGTGTGATGTGATGAAATGTTATATTAGTGTAACAAACCCAGTTTATAAGTTTAGTAGCACTAGTTTTCATATGGAATTCCGCATAAAACCATGAATAATAAGTTGTGGACCTAATTTATAACAAATAAGGAACTGAAAGCAGGAAAACTTTATAAAGTTAAGTATACAGAAACTTATATTAAGTCTTGAAGAGAAGCTGGGCTCCCTTACTCCCGAAATATGAGAAGCACACCAACACTATGTACTGCTTTCTTAAACTTTACTTACATCCAGGTGCGTCATGACTGTTACCGGCGACTGTATTACGTCTAACCCACAAATTTTGACGAATATTATTGTTACTGTCTTTTAAAATACAGCGATTATTGCATTATATTTGCAATAAATCGCATTTTCTCACAAGCTTTCCAAAACCAATACCCAAATTGCCCGAGAAAGTAGACAACACAACACGGAGCGAGCAATTGGCTTGACAATGATAAAGATGACAGACATGACAATGACATTTGATTATAATAAAACAGACAAATAAGTGAGGGAGAGTTGGCAAGCAATATGTACTTTTCAAGTTTTGTAGTTTAATGGGTATTTTAGACATCGACATTCCTTTTGGAATGAATTAAATTCAAATTCAATATTTATTGCGTTCATGTATTTACCTAAGATCATAATTTAAAATAAAGGTTCAACATGAGCTTGGTAGGGCATGACAATCAACCTCTAGGTAATGAGGTATCATAAAATAATATTTTTTACTGAAGATATGATAATATGAATAATATTTACTGAAGACGTGAAGGTATGTAAAATTGATTATTAATGTGATAGCTTTCTTTAAAAGAAAATTGTGTAAGTTTAGCAGGAAATATGACAGTTTCCTCCATTTAATGTTTCTTCAAAACCAATGACGACCGACTTGACTTTATTGTATTTATCTATTTCACTTGACACTTGACATTGGCAAAATTATCTGTCGAAATGACGGACAGGTGCCAATGCATGGTGAGGTGTCAGGGGATGCCACTTGTACGATTTGTGTAAAGTACCTGATTCATTTTCTGACATTTTTGGAAGCAACATAGCTTTTTCATTTTATTTGTTTTTCTAGTGTTATTTTGAGTTGTGTTGTGTAATTTCGGTGGTATTTTAACCAACATTACTTGAGGTCTTAGCACAAAGTGTAAACATTTGAAATGAAAGTGTAATATGTGATATCCTGATTTGACCGAAAATGTTTCCAATGTTTTGATGAAAACCGCCACCATTTTCTTTAAAACAAAATGACGGTCGACTTGACTATAGACTGACTTGACTAAAAAGTATTCAATACAAATCACTTGACACTGGCAAGATTGTCTGTCGAATGACGGACAGGAGCCATAAATTGAGAGAAGAAGAAGTGTAAAGTACCTCCATCTTAGACTAAGTATCATAATAGACGTAGTGTTACGGTTTTTCGGCGTGTCCGTTTTTTGTTAGTTTGTATGTATTCGCGTGAGTGACCAGAGAAGGGACAACATTGACTAACCTATCGATAGAATAAGAAATGGATGAAAAAGTCGTTTTAATTGGAATCCAACTTTTTAATTTTAACTGGTTGCTGACTATTATTGCGAAAGCCCAAAACCATTATAGACACTGGAACACTATCATCGTCAATAATGTTTCCCACATTGCCCTAACCGTGAGAGCGATGTCCATCCCACTCGATACAATTTCTTATGGCCATTTCGTCCATGCATAAGAACATTTTGTAGGCTATCAGTTTTCACGCCTAACAGCTTTTATCCACTCCCGTCTTCATTCTGGGCATTTAAGAACCTAAAAAAATAATGTAAAATTTAACAAAAATTGATCCCTCGCGAGACGCCTATAAGGTGTGAAAAATTGAAACTACAACAGAACAGCCGGTCTGACCCACCGCATTAGATATTTCATATACTTAAAAAACGGAAACTTACATATTATCGATAAAGCTAAATTGGTCGGTGGAAGTACATCTCTAGAACAGAAGACTAAAACAATGCATTTTATTTTGCAATAATTAATGGGTTTACATCATTTTCACATAGGAAAATATGACTAGTACTAATAAAATGTAATTCCTACAGTCTTTATGGGAGAAAAAACGTATTTTTTTAGCATGAAAATAGAAAAAGAATATTCCGTATCAAATGACAATTCCGGGTCTTTAACTCCTGCTTTTATTGTTTTTGATACACAAAACACAGCTTCACAAGACATACTTTCACCTTTTCAAATATATTTTGCCTAGACAATAATAATTCTTTAAAAATTTTCATAATTTCTTTCGCTGCATCGCAATGTTGCTGCGAGTTTTTCAAAAACGTCAAAACAAGATCAAAACATTGCATCAACGGACGGCCACGATTTACGCAGACAGTGAGTGAGTGAGATGGAGTGAGTGAAGTTACATCTTCTTTTCTTTTACTCGTAGCTAGGCTACATGGGAAGAACAAAGATAGATGATCAATGTTTGATACACAGTTGAAAAAGGATGTAAGTCTTATCGCTCCCTCCAGTATATAGTACCTCCATGACCTCCATGATTTAAATCGTATTTGTACTATTTTTTGCATGTTTTGTAGATTACCATCGAAACATCGAAATCGTACAGAAAACGTACGATTTTTTTACATACAATTTTAGATTTTGATTATACTTTTTTTATTGGCCACAATTTTCAAACTCCTTCGTCTGACTGAACCGTAGAAGGATAATAATATATAATCTATGGTCTGACAAACAATGAAAGGAATGTACCGGCCTGCCTAGAGTTTCGGGGGAATCCCTTGTATTCTCATTTCTATACATGAAAGAAAACGTTCGACCGTAAACAATAAGATTGATATCCGACTAACATTGCGTTAATATTCCTTAGAGTTGATGATTATTTTATTAAAGAATGACGACAAATCATTTCCTATGCGCGCGGTCTAGTTGTACGGAGCGGAGAAACCCGGTTCTACTTGTTATTTTCTACTAAATCGTGCAGGCTCTTGTGAAAACTGATGCGCTTCTGTAATTAATTTAATAAAAATGAGCGACGAAAGTGATAATGAGCATTCTTGTACTCCTAAAAAGAAAATAGTGCAAAGAGGTGTACTTTATTATTAAATGTTTAAATAAATCGATAATTGATTCTTGTAGGTACGATTTTTTATTTCAAAATTTCATAAGGCGTACGACTTTTTGTACGCTGTGGTACGATTGCGGCATATTTTCACCTGGCAGCCCTCACTATCTTAATAAAAAGGGCGGGAACGAGATCAGAAGAAAAGTGTTTTGTAAATCTTGGAATTTCGGGAAAAAGAATATATTATGTGAGTTGAACTTATGCTTACAATTTGCAAGTGTCTATTGACAAACATAACTAATAGAAATAGCTAACAATAATCAATTGCCAAACGCGCTGCTTTTTATAAACTTTCAATAAAAATATCATTTTTTATTGTCAGTAATTTAAAACTATTGAATTTTTAGATCAATCAATGTCTCATCGCAATTTGCGGCGCAAACCGCGGATAAGTTATTACGAGCCGGAAGAACCCGATTTGGACGAATATGTATGTACGTATCTTATGATTAACAAAGTACCTCGATTCAGAGTTTTTATTACGTTTTTAGTTTTGTTTTTTTGTATTGCGTGCCTGGGTTTTGTTAGCAACGAGAGTTCTTAGCACACCCGTACCCCAAGTATGAGTTGTGTTTACCATATTTGGTTTTTCGTTTGTCGTTCTTGTTCCGTGTTCATTGCGGGTTTTTTATGAAGACGCGATAGAGATACCGATACGGAATTTTATGTTGCAAGTATGATGAAAATTTGAAGTAGAACATAAAGTTCCGAATCGGTATCTCTATCGCATCTTCTTCATACAAAAACACATGGCCAATAAGGGTCAGTCCATTTAATTACGTGAGGCTTGAAGGGGGAAGGAGGGTGTTTATCAAAAATCACGAAATATCACAAGGGGGGAGGGGGGTTAGTCTTAAACCTCACAACGTATCATCAAGAGGGAGAGGGGGGTTAAAAAATGCTAAAAAAACATCACGTCATTAATGGACAGCCCTAAGTAGGTACATGGCGAAACAATCTTTGTGTCTCCAAAATAAAGAACACTATTCCTTTCAGTTTGCGAAAAATGCGGCGACTACGTCTACGAGTACTGCTCCATTCATGGACCTCTGTTGGTCATACCAGATGACAAGGTATTACCATTGGGTACCTACCTATACTTTGGATATATAATACCATCACGCATCACCAGTTCTATAATAATTTCCGTGGACTTTCCACCCAGGAACATAATAGCTGTTATTAATACATAGGTACACCTACCTTTAAGCATCTGTCATCTGTCTCAGAGCATCTTTCAAGCTGGCTAACTGGCAGGTACACAAGAATACAGATCAAACTACACAAATCAAAGCAAAATTACGTTTACTACAGCGAGCATTATGAGTAGGTATAGCCTGATGAATATCCGTATGTATCAGAATTACGGGTGCGCGTGAGTGAACGTTTGGTCATAAATTCTAATGGGGAATAAGGTACCTCTGCAGGGCTATAGTTTGTTACCTGTTCATAAAGGCTTGGTCGCGTGAAACTGGTACCTTTTTCTATTTTTTATTTTGACGCTGGGAAAAATGCGTAACGCCCCTAATGGAACTGGCACCCAGATTAACCAGTTTTAAGACGATTCAAAGTGATTATGTGATTCAACTGAATTGAACTGACATTCAACCTGACTTTGACTATAATAAGACATTTGGAATCTTTTATGGAACATGCCCTTTGTTGCACTGTTCTGCGCCCATCAACTTGAACCGAAACACAGCAACGCTGTTTGGCAATAGGCATGGTGGTAGACAGCACGAGACTTTCACAAAGACTCTACTACCAAAGTCTCACGTCTATCTCGCCAACCAACTCACAAAGGTCTCTCACTCTGGAGCTCTAGGTATATGAAGTATTAGAAACCAATATTGAAATCCCTGTACCTAATAACTATCCTTCAGGTTCCCGCCAATCCTAATGTCCCACCATACGTCCCTCGCGCTGCGCTGACCATTCCTCACGTG